>CM029664.1:42136567-42782139 GCA_017311315.1 Dendrocalamus latiflorus
CCAGCTCACCCAATCTTGCCCGATACACCCCCGCACCCTTAACTAGGCTTACTTGCTAACATTGAGAATTAAGAACAAAATTAGCCATGTAATTAACGAAAAAATTACATGCCCATTTCAAACTTTAAAATGTACAACAACTGGATCAAAGCAAAATGACAATTAAGTAAAGAGGATACAACCACAAATAACACTTCTCAGGATTATATCACTAAACTCATATATTACAAATTCATACAATCTACAAATACGTCATTTTCACTACTGTTGTATAGTCATGTTCATACATACAATTAAGCACAATATATAAACAGTTACAATTAATCAGATTCTTCGGAACCTTCAAATTGGGCATAAGCTAGAGTAAACAGCATTTAATGCAAGAACAACTAGTAACATGATACTGAAAAGACCGAACAAACTAAACAAGCAAAAAATTTCCCGTCAAGACCCCCATTAGAATAATAAAATAGGGTGATTCACTCATTGAGAAACCAGACTGTCCAGAGCCGGTTGGCACCTCTCGTAGTAATAGGGTTTCATTATTCAGCAATAGAAACAAACATGAATCATCCCTGAATTCTTTTTTACATTGCCAGCCAACCCATTAAACATGGTTTTACTGAAGTACCAGACCACCCAGTTGTAGTAAAAACCTCCCCAAGCACAGCTTACTCGGTGAACAGGTGAAAGGGGGATAAGACCGAGCAAGGGACCAACAAAGGGAGAGAGTCCAACATTCACCCATAGCCACAGCCATAACCGAAGCTAGCAACATCACCGCCAGATCGATTCCCTTCTTCCCCAAATCCCCAACCCGTTGCTGAGAATAAGAGGGAATGGAGTGAACCACGATGACGAACTAGAGGATGACAACAGCCCCAGGAGAAGGAGCCAGTGGAGAAGAAGATCGGAGCTAGGAGGAGGAGAGAAGCAGAGCCACACACATGCCAACCGGGAAAAATCGAACCTCGGTTTTTCCCCAAATTGGGCCCAACATCATCAAGCCGAGGTATCCCCACATCCCATTTCAATCCTTGTCATCACCATCATGGGACCACACACACATGCAACCTTACATTCACATGCATCACACTAGAGCCATAGCATCCACACATGTAGACTAGAGCAGTGGAAGAGAGAGCTAGTGTGGAGTAGAATACCAGAGGAGAGGCAAGCCATGGCATTGGTGTGCTCACCGCCAGCCACCGTGTGCACCCGATGGCCACCTCACACCCCTCGCATGTGAGGAGACCCTGAGTCCCATCATGGCAAGCATAGATCACCCACCTCCACCGCATCAGCCTCAATCATTGAAGAAAACAAACTTCAAATCGGAGAGTAAATCGAATGTAAAAGACAAAGCTAAAAGTAAATTGAAAAGGGGGAAATGAGAGTTACAAGGAGAAACATTGGATCTTAGCAGCCAGAGTAGATCCACGGTGTCAGGGCCTTGATCCAACTGATGGAGAGTCGAGGCAGCGACCCTAGGACCGGCGGCAACTGATTTGGATAGGAGTCGATAGAAGCGGCGACAGGGCAGAGGCAGGGCCAAGGCGTAGTGGTAGAACGCACGAGAGGGGGCTGGCTAGGGAAGAGGACAGTGGCACTTCACCAGGGAGCTGGTCACCACCGACCAAGAGTCAGTGAAGGGGACATCCACGACGGGGTGGCGTCGGACAGATGAGGGAGGAGAAAGTGAGATAGAGGAAGGGAGTAAGGGGAATGAGCAACAGAGAGAGAGGATAGGCGTCAGGAGTAAATGGGTTGAGCCTATTTGGATAGTAGAGTATATACATAGTACACATATACACATATAATTGCATATGTAATCAACTAAATAGTATTTGACTTGTGAAAATCAGGTAGTAACTATTCGTATATACTAAACCAGAATAGTTTAACATTAGTAAAATAGTAGCAAACGGCGGGTATAAGATAATATTTAATTGTAAATTCAGCAATTGACTAAATTGACCTAGGGAATTGCCATGAGAATGCATCGACCTAGTATATCTTTTATGTCTGTTAATTAAACTGTATCCTATATATTAAATGTAGGAAACCAACCGGGTCTGCAGGAAGGGTTCCACCTGAACGCACCTGAGACCGAGACTTACAACCAACTCGCAGGCAAGCACACCTTTGAACATGTTGATCAAATTATCTTCAGTTAAAACAAAGTATTTACCTACTAAAGTACTACCACCCTGCATCAAATGAAATTATGTTTAACCTGAATGAATGATATGTGAAAGAAATGAAAGAGGAATGGCAAGCTCAACTTATGGAGCAGTTGACCTACAGTATTAGTAATCGGTGGGCAGATTGTGCCTTGGGAAGATGATAAGAGAAAGGTTGGGACCCTCTGCATAGGAGTAAAATCTAAGAACTTATAAACTTTCACTCGTATAATGGACCATGTTGGTCGTATTAACCATTTTTCATCTAGGATGGGCAGGATTAGTAACTTTATCGAAGTTGTTATGCACTCCATAATGGGTATGTAGATTTATTTAGGGATGAAACCGGGCAAGCTCTCAGTTGGACTTAGGGCTATAAAGGATAAGCCCAACTCATATATTTTACAATGTGGAGTGTTGTATGAAGGTGTGTCCGGCTCGACCAACAACTAGTTCATAGTCGTGTAAGTGTCGGGTGAGGGTAAGAAACCTCCCTAAGCCAATGACTATTACTAACATACGAACATAAAGGGAAAAGATCTGTGTTCTAATTTGGGCATCGCATCTAAGAAAATGCGAAGAATCATTTGCTACAAAAAGCAGAGTGACTATGGGTAAAGTGGTACAAGCCTGCGTAGTGCTATATAAACTGAGAATTCACGCTTGTCTCCAAGACTGCAGACTATGAGAACCAAATGGAGGTTCTATCTGGTTATGCAAGTGTACAGCAAATTTATAAATTAACAATATAAAATTCTCTATCAATATAAAAATATTTATTTTTGAGATGATATGAGGTGAGAATGGATTCACTGAGATATTGGTTCACGATAATAAAAGTGCACTTTTGCTATTAATACTTCCTGAGTACTCTGTACTCACTCTTGCTATTATTTTTCTTTGTTTAGAGATTAGCCAATCCAAAATTCCACTCGGTGTGGAGGATGCCTATCCAGAGGAGTTTTATACGAAGTGGGAGGGAGATGATCATGAGTACGGCCCGTATGAGGTGGACACCTTATGTGAGACATGGGATGAATAGAAATTTACCAACAACTCGAACACAACACTCATGGTATATTAATGCGATGTTGTATATTTTCTAGCACTTATATAATTATTAGTTGGACTAGAAATGTCTCAGTTAATAATGTAATATTCAGGCACTTATGGTCTTGTTAAAGACTTTAGCCTCGCGTGACAATGTTATTGTAATATTATGTACAAACTCTAATTATTATTCTGCTGTAACACTCTGATGGACTTATTATTTAATGAAATAGTGTTTCAACAAATAATAATTGGTTGACTAGTGTTATTACCCCTCGGTAATGACATGGGTTGCCACACTAATCTCCCTGCAACAACGGTTTCCAACGTTGTACAAAGAATAAAGTTTTGAACAAACGTCAGTAGGATTATTTGGAAATTTCTTCTCAATTGCCAGTAGTAAATGTAAACAATTCTATCAAGAAATTCAACACCTGTTCATACTAACCTTAGACTAAATGTATACAGAAATGGAAGGAAGAAATATGAATGAATTTGCATAGATAAACGAGAAGAAAAGGGACAATAGCCAATGTACAATTTCCAAATAACTAGGAACTTTCGATATTTGACATAATGGTAGAAACTAAAAAGAATTTTGGAGATTGACAACGTTTGCTCAATAGTGTGTTACAAGGCATCCAAGGCTTCGCATGAATCTATATTCATGCAAGTGAGTGCGAGGGCAGCCACAAATGCTGAAATGACGATTGTGGTTATTGGGAGATTGCAAGGCCTAGTGTGGCCCATTTATCATACAAGTTGCAGTCTTTCCAAAACATGTGAAGTTAGAACAGCTACAAGTAGCCATACTGCTATTTTGTAATGATATTTAGTCCGTATTTGATCTGTTTACATTGTACATGATACTTTCTTTAGCATTCTAATGATTGCTTACAAAATGCAAATCGTCCAATTTGAATACTTCTTTTTTTGCAATTACAATAAACTACCCACACAAAAAAACCCATAAACCCACAACCTTCAACCAAATAATTGTATCTTACACACAAGCACCGATATTCTTTAATTCGCATAGTACCAAATGACCGGTAACAAGGATTAAATAATCCATTAATAGTCACTTTTAAGTGTAATACGATCCTTAGATTAGTGTTATAATGACTTATGTATAACACATCCTGAGTACCCACTGGTCAAAGAATTATTGTTCGCCTACCCGACTAGCCACTATTCGGAAGCTCTATAATCCGACATATAGACCTCCCATTGGACGATACCCCATATGGCTAAGAAATAGAACACATGCGCTTCTATTCATATTAATCATTTCGCATTTGGCCTTACACCTCTAACAATAAACCCCTACGATTATCTCTTGAGACTCTCCTTCACTAACAATAATTGGTTGATTATTATTGATCAAACTTCTCTTGCTGACAACAACGGCTCACTCGAGCGGATGGATGGAATTGACAAGGCATTAGTTCGTGCAAGCAACTGACACCTCTTCGGCACTATTTTAAGCCTTGCTCGAAGGAGACATCACAAAAACAACAAGAAGACATCAAGAAGATAAGGGGATTGGAGATCATACACCGCATTGGTGCAAGTAGCATACACCCATGTAATTGCTCACTAGAGTGAGTTGTAATCCCGACATAGTAATAAAGATCATTGTATTTTTCCTCTTCATTCTTCTATAAGGCTCGGAGTATCCTACTATTCGTAAGATTGACGATTTGATCGTCAACAGTTGGCATCGTCGGTAGGGAAGACGTTGAGCCTCTCAAAGTTCTAAAATGTATTGCTATCCTCTGGTCTCATCAGCATTGCCTATACGATCATGGTGGGGACTTAGAATGAGAAGAATTGGTTTGACTTGGTAGACTACATCGACTTCGACATGGATGCTTGCTTCCATGCCATGGAACACGATGCCTCCTCCTCCATCCCAGGGTTGTCAGGCCTTGAGACCAGCAAGGTTGACCGGATGGAAGAAGACACGCCGCCCCCATTTTCAGCACCTCTCGGGGAATCAGGCATCCCCACCTTGTCAGAGTGCCCTGGCACCACGACAAGTTCGGCGCACTCGACCGGTAACCACGACCCAAGAAGTGCACTCTCAATCCAGTTGTGGGCAACCAGAATTCACCAAAAGCTCCTACGTATTTTGGAAGCCGAACAACACTTTGTCATGGTGTCAATGAAGTTTCTCCCAACGAAAAGTCGAACAAAGCTGATAGCACTCACTGTTCGATTGGCAATTCACTGTATCAGGTTAAGTCCACCACACAATCCCCTGGAGACCATAGTTTCCAATCACTCTCCTTTATGAAAGCTCTTAGTCGAAGTGATGGAAGGCTCTCCTTTAGTTTCGATGGGAGTTTCTCAGGAGATTCCTGCTGCAAGTATGAGATTAACACAATCGGTGATACTACTTGAGATGCCGTGTACAGTCCTCCACAAAAGGCCTTTCCTTGATCCACTGATCGAGATGGTGCAAACTCTACCTTCACTCAGAAGAACTGGATGTAATGGAACTGGTGGATGTCGATAGGTTAACTCACGTATTCCTTCCTCCACACGTAGGCTAAGTCACAAGGAGCAAGTGGAGAACTCAGGGCAAAGTTTAAGTCATCATACTCCTTCTGCCAACAAGAATACTCTAAGACCATCAGTAATCATTCAAAACCTACAACGTATTCATGACATCCTTATCAACCCAAATCTTGCATAAGTAGGAACTCTGGAGTATGCTCAAGTTGCAAGACAGATATCGAAGATCCTCCAGTAGACAATGTAGTGTATCGAGAGGTACCGAGAGTAGAGGTGTTCGCAAAACCAAACTATGACCTCCTGTGTACGCTCTTTCCATGGAGGAAGTGAAAGGGGTCAGCTTTACAATCCCCTGCCAATGGGAGACAACCTGGTTAGAGGTTCTGACAATGAAGTCGTGATGGAAGAAACAAAGTAACCCCTTCCTCCCAATATGAGGGAGAAATTGAGTTCATGGTCCAGGTGATCTGCAATAACATCTAAATCAAACATATGATCATAGACACCGCACGAGTGTCTATGACTAAATTGGGGCACCAACTCCTCCTCTCAACTACTAGAGAAACAGAACTACGATAGATTACAATCTGACTCCTTACCAGCGAAGGCACCATAATTCTGTCATGGGTTGTCGAGCTTTCTCAGTGGGCCTCCAAGCAGTACGCTAGTCGAATAGGTTTTGACTAGCTAATCTCGAGAAATTCAATAAAAGTCAGAATCCATTGAAATTCTTGCAGATCTATACAACTACCATCAGGGCCACAGGAGGTGATGACAACGTGATGGCAAACTATCTGCCAACCATTCTTGAAGGCTCCACCCAGTTGTGGTTGGTTAATCAACTGACCAGAACGATCTACACGTGGGAACAACTGTGTGACTTGCTGATAGCCAACTTTCAGGGAAATACGACTGCCTCAGCAAGGAAGACAATCTGCACCAGATGTCAAAAACCCAATGAAACTTTACAATAATACATCAAGAGGTTTAGTCATGTTCACAATTCTATCCCTGAGATTGCTGACTCTTCTATTATCCAGCATTTAAGATTGGGCTGCAAAACAGGTGATTTACGAAGGATATTGCTATAAATCCTCCATGAACAATCGTCAAACTATTCAACATGGCTAACAAGTATGCCACCGCCAGTGAGGCAGTCGAGTGGAACAAGGCTATTGATCAAATAGAAAAGATCCCCTAGTCGGGCCTTGAGAAAAAGGAGAAGGACAAGAAGCCACACAAGAGCAAGAAGAATTGCAAAGCTAACCCAAAATAAGTCCTTGCAATCCTAGAAAAGCATCTAAAGAGCAAGAAGGACTATTCTGGACAGAGCAGGGGAAAGGCTCCAACCGTTGAGTCTAAAAAGAATAAAAGATGGTATGCACTCCACCAGACGGCTAGACAAGACTATTACTCAGGTAGGGGACCTCTTGCTTCCATCCAAGAAATTGGAGAACCAAGCACTAGGAGGGACAAATACGGAGATGAAGAAATGGAGTGTCAGGAGCCTAAACACATTATTGGTGTTATCTTTGGTGGATTTGCCTCCTATAAATACAGAAGACAAATGAAAATTGTAGAGCACAAGGTGAATCTTGCTGATTCCCCAATAGCTCTCAAGCCTTTCAGGTGGTCAAAAACAACTAACTCCTTTGTGGTAGGACTTACTATCAATAATTATAAAGTTAATCTAATCTTAGTTGATGGGGGCAATTCCCTTAGTATTTTATTTACGGAAGCTATCGAGGAGATGCAAGTTCCCAAGTCTAAGATAAAACCTGTGAAGTATGTCTTTTATGGCATAGTACTTGGGTCTTTGGCCAAGTTGGTTGGCCAAGTATTCTTACTAGTTATGTTCGAAAGCACTAGTAACTTCCGAACAGAAAGGATTTTATTCGATGTGGTGGATTTTGAAACCGCATATAATGGAATCCTTGGCCAACCAGCCCTGGCTAAGTTTCTGGTAGCCACCCATTTATGGTTAGCAAAGTCCCAAGATACCAGGGCCAAAGGTGGTCATAACGGCTTGAGGGCACGAGAAGATGGCCGATGTCTACGATTGCAAGTTCCTCGAACTAGTCGATGAATTATAGACCAGAAATGCTAACTTACATTCAACGTAGGTAAAGTACTCAAGGCCCAAGGCGGCCCCAAAGCCCAATGATCAAGTGAAGGACGTACCACTCGACAAGGATAGACCCTGGAGAACCATCAAATTCAGGGCATGCTTTGATCCTAAATAGGATGAGTCGCTCATCTCCTTCATCCAGGCCATCGTGTGGCAAGCATCCTACATGCTAGCACTCCGGCCTGACAAGAAACTACTCAAGCAGAAGCTTCAGTATTTCACACTTGATCGGAAGGGGACAATGCAGTCGGAGATGACAATCTTCTTAAGGCTGAGTTTGTTCCTAAAGTTGACCACCCTGAGTGGCTCACCAATTATGTAATTGTTAGGAAAAGTAATGTGAAATGGAAAATGTGTATAGACCCTACATATTTGAATAAAGCTTATCCGAAGGAAGACTTTCCCCTTCCTCGCATTGATCAACTTGGTGACTCTATCTCTGGTATTGAATTGTTAAGCTTTTTATATGCATATTCTGGATATCACTAGATTAACATGAGTAAATAAGATGAAGAAAAAACTTCTTTCATCATACCATTCAGAACTTTCTGTTATTTGAAAATGTCGTTCGGAGTCAAGAACATTGGTACTACTTTCCAAAAGTTAATATAAAAAACCTGTAGTCCACAAATTGGTTGAAATCTAGAGGCCTACGTTGACGAATTAGTAGTGGAAGCGTCAATACCGATGACCATGTCTATGACCTGCAAGAAACCTTTGATAACTTGTGAAGGCATAGCCTCAAGTTAAATCCAAAGAAACGTGCATTCGAAGTCTTCTCTAGAAAGCTTCTTGGCTTCCTAGTCTCGGCTAGAGGAATTGAGGCTAATCCAGAAAAGATAGCATCCATCGAAGAAGCTGATCTGTTCTGTCAATGGCCATGACAATGACAATGATACCCTAGTTTTCCGACACACTAATCTGAAGAAGCTGATCTGTGCTATCAACTTCGGTGTATGACTTGTAGCCATCTCGAGTGCCCCACATTATTGCGAGCTTGGTGATGTGTGTCGAGGAAGGTGTAGGGTTCTAACTGGCTATCATCAGTAATTTTCTCAAGTTTTACAAATTTGGCCATCTCACAAAACAGTTCTATAAATTTTGATTTATGGAGGATTAATTTGGTCCTAGAAATTTTTTGAGGCAGGCTTGTAGTTTCAGGGCGTACCAACCGGACATCACCTAGAGACTTGGACCACACTAGCCCTACTATTTTGATGAGTTTTTTTAGTAAACTATATTTTAATCATTTTACACAAATAAACCTCTTATTATATTTTTTTATAGAAATAACCCTTAATCACATGACCTTTTGGCTAGTGGAGCCAATTGCACGCTGGCTATGCGACTGGACTGCCACTCATAACACCACGATGTGATTCAAGCACGCCAACAGCTAGTCATGGAACAAAAGGACGATGTAAGGTCATGTCTCCCAATCGTGGCACTGTTGCACGACTAAGGCCCCATAGGCTCCAGCCACGCAGTGGTTGTCCGATTGGCACCAATATGAAGGCCAAAATTGGTCAAAAATGCCATTTTAATTCTGAAAAAAAAGAGAAGAGTAGGGAGGAAAGGAGGAGAAAGGAAGGGAGAAGAGGAGGAGACTCCGCCCGTCTGCTTTCGCATACTCGATCGTGGCCTTCCCTGCCGAGGCGGACTCATCCGACGAGGTGTTCATCCCTAAGCTCCTGGAGCGGTCAAACTGGCAATGTGTAGCGATCAGACTAGCCGCGTATGGTGGTCAGACCGGTTAGTCTGAATTTCAGCTAAGAATTCTGAATTTTGAAAATTTGATCATGGATCAAGCCGAATTGCCCTAAGTTAGTACGTTCATGTCATATGAAGCATGTTTGAGCTAACATAGGTAAAGTTATGAAGAACTTATACCTAAAAATGATTTCTTGGTCTTTAAATGTATAGTGAAGTTTGGAGTTAACTATGGTCAACAGTGAGAACTAGGACTATACTAACGGAGGAGCCGATGTCTAGAATGGTCAAGGATGCTGGGTGAGATGGTTAACCTCAAGCATGGCGCAAGGAAGACAATGAATAGTGAAGGAAAGGTTCGATGAATGGGTTGTACCAAGTGGCTTGGTCGGTCGAAGTGAGGCATGATCCTGTGGGAACCGGAGTAGGAGAAACTTACCGATACGTGACAAGCCATCAGTGCACCTACACATGGCAAGTATGGTAATTACTTGTAAGGAAAGAAGATCGGGTCAAGGCGAGGGTATTTTGGTAGTTGATCAAATACCGAAAACTTTGTTAGATCAAAATTGCGGTGCTTGAGTGACGCTTGGAAAAGTAGTTTAGATTAAGGAGATACTGAGAAGATTAAGTGGATCAATGACAAATGACTTAGCGAGTTCGAGCTCATATGCTTTGAAAAGCGTGTATGAGTTAGATATGAGTATAAAACCCATATTGTGTGGGGTTAACAGATTTCCTCTAATTGTGCTAGTAGATAGTATCTATTAGGATTATATGTGGACTGGTTATCTTATCTATTTAGTAAGTTGGAGATGGAAACTTGCAAGAAAACCATCCCTTCTTTTCTTGCTGTTTTGTGGTTAGACCGGTTAGATACTAAGGCCCCGTTTGGCAGAGCTCTAGCTCTAGGAAATTTGTAGATTTCCTAGAGCTGGTCATCTGTAGCTCTAGGAAATCCTGGATCTAGAGTTGCAGACATGTTAAGTGCATTTACATGACTCATTTCATTTATATTATATATTAAATAAAAATATTTAAATCATTTTAATTTAGTAAACAAACTACAGATCCAACATAGATCTCGGAGCTAGAGCTATGCCAAACAGGGCCTAAATATGTGAGTTCTCGCTATTTTCTTGTAAGTTTTCATCCCTAACCCACTTAAAATCTTATTTTTATAGCTCTCTAACTATTGAAGTAAAAGATTTATAGGTACTTATGAAAAACTTTTAAAAATACCCTATAAAGTCTAAACTAAACTATATATCAGCAGATTTAGACGATGCATGATAAGAAACCCTCGTGCAGTGTGGATGCAACAACGGCTGACAAAGGCAACAAGGAAACTCAATCTCACAGACTCACAGTCCAGCCGCTACAAATGCGCAAATTGCCAATAGCCACCACACACACCACCAAAACTCGAAACGCCTCCCCGTCCGAGCCCTCTTAGCAGTAGCCGCCGTGCCCTCGTCGCGATCTCACGCCCGATCCCCATGGCCGGAATAAGGCTGACGCCGGAGGAGCCCGAGCTGCCGCAGGGCACCCCGCCCCGTCCCCAGCTACCGCCCGCCGTCGCCGGCCTCACGGCAGGCGGCGGCGGCGGCGGCGGCATGGAGATGGCATCGGACGACGAGCGATCGGTGGCGGCGGACTCGTGGTCTGTGCGGAGCGAGTACGGGAGCACGCTCGACGACGACCAGCGCTACGCTGACGCCGCCGAGGTGCTTGCCGCCGCGGTGGCCTCCGCCAACTTCCCCTCCGCTGCCTCCGATTACTGGTAATACGCTCTGCGTTGCTCCCCCATACCAAGTACCAACTTGTGCCGAATTATCTCATTGGAATGCGAATTGGGCATTGGACATATAGATCTATGAATTGTGCGGGAAATATTAATGCTTGATCTCGTAGAGAGCTTGCTCCTTTAGCTGCCGTACGGGTTATGTTGGGTCGGTTCTTTTCGGTTTTTAAAAGTTGCTTTAGTTTTCAAATGAACTATCTTTTTAAAACACTTTCTATAAGTTTATTGTAGTACAATGTAGTGAATTTATTTATATGGTCAAAACCACACGCTAGTTTCTATTACTCCGTATTCTCTCTTGGGAACAGCCCAAAAGGCATAAGTTGCAGCCATAAGCCATAAATCGTAGCAAAAAAGAACAGCCCAACCTCTTGTGGTTGCTGTCCGTACCTTTTACATTTTGCGCTTTCTGATTACGTCTAGCTTGATGATTGTGTTTTGGATTGGATGAATCTGTGGAAAGAGGAAATTTTAGGGTGTCTTTGGCAACTTCCTGATTACATGTCATTGAGAGTTCAGATGCACGTCCAATGTCGTGCAATGTTAATCCTCCGTGTGGTTAGGTGCTTTAGTATGGAAAAGCAAAGAAAAGACGTCATTTCTTTTTATGCAGGAATTTAAAACCACACGATAGGAGCAAATCATTCCTTTTACTGAAATGAAACAAGTCATTCAGAATTGTCTTAAATGAAGATTTTCTGTATGATCAGTGATACTTGGGGATCATATGGATCCATCACCTGTCAAATAAATAGAAGAGATGTCTGATTACCAAGCCAATATTACTGTTTTATTTCTTATCTATGGTTGCTAGATAGGTCGGGCTATGGGTAGGTCCGTAGGTGTCCACTAATTAATGATGAACAATACATTCGGTGCCACCAGGACTGGAAATCCAGTAGAACATGTTTCCCTAGGGGAAAAAACCTCTTCAAAAGAATCCCTTCTGAAGGACAATATCCATTCTAGAAGGCAAAGGTCTGACATCTGATGCTACAAGGAACTAGAAAGAATGGGACCAAGAGGGAGGGGTTGTGTTACTCCACCAAGTTGTATGAAAGTGGCATAAGTGTGCACTCTTTCATAGAATATAACAATTTCTTCAATTCCCAGAAAGTTTTAATGAGCAGATGTCATGCTCCAAGCAGTATAATTTGAATTTATGTGTTTGATTGTCGACGGCTGGTACATTCTCTTGTTTGAGGACAGATGCATCTCCTAGATATTTCGTGGCAGATTGCAATTGATATAAATTGCAAGAGAGGAAAACCCTGTCTGTTGCCTTTCTGTTTCTTGCCTTTGAATTTCCTTCAGATTTATTTGCATACTTATACAAGTATTATCAACAATTTTCCGTTTAGTGTTCTAAAATGTCCTTGTATTGACTATTGAGGCAGTTCTGACAAGGATGATCAAGATCCTGGCGAGGTTGAAGGCTCAATGCTGGGGCTCCAAAGTTATTGGGACGCTACTTATTCAGAAGATCTTGCAAATTTTGAGGAACATGGGCACGCTGGAGAAATATGGTGACCACATCCTGTCTTTTTTTAACATAAAAAACCACAAAATAAATAAATGAAAAAGTGACATGTTATTTCAACTGCTGCAACGAAGCCCAAGTTATTGACACTAATTGGTTTCATGATGTAATTGTTGATATTATTTAAACTTCGAACAGTGCAAGTATCGCAGTGTCAGCTTAAAATTGTTGGATATTAATTATTATCATATTTGTTGGTTATATTTTACTATCACCTGGAATTCTCAATTTAATCACTGTTTTGTGTTCATTTATTTTTGTATGGTAAATTCAGGTATTTTGGTAAAATTTAAATGGGTCACTGAGCATGCATACTTACCTTCACTTTTTTGGTGCCTCTAATTTCTCAAGTTTTTTTTCAAGAAAATTACTCGATGCCTCATTGATATTTTTTTAAGCTTCCTGTTGCTATTTTCCCTAGAGTATTGTGAGTGCTACAAGATTTTCTATTGTGGGTTGTGAGCAGAACTTCTCTTTGTTTGTAGGTTTGGTGCGGATGTAATGGATACTGTTGCTGTTTGGACAAAAAATTTGTGTGCAAACATTATTCAAGGCGGGACTCCGTCTGGTAATGACAATGTCAAATGTGAAGTTGATGAAAAGCAATTGTCCATCTATCCTGTGCTTGATGTTGGAACTGGGAACGGCCTTCTTTTGCAAGCACTTGCCAAGCAGGGGTACTACCCAACGATTTGTCTTCAAGATGCTTTAATTATCCCCCCGAAATAACATAATGATTCTGTGCTTTATCCGCCCTGAAATAACATAATTTTTCTGTACATTGCACAAAATCTTGTTTGGCACTTGTCATCTGTTATTATATTCATCTGAATTTTCCATTTTCAGAAAAGATGATGTCACCATGTTGCATAGTGTACTCAAGCAATTAATAAGCTTCAATCATTTGTGCAGAACATGACAATGATACCCAGTTTTTCTCTCCTTTTTTTGTGTGTGGGTGGGTGGGGTGGGGGTGGGGGGATAATAAAGGTGCATGAATTAGGGTTATAGTTTGGCCATTGCCTTATTAGTTATGATTATTACAACAATTAATAAAAGATGGTTAATCAGATGATAACACATCAATCTTCTTCCTGACTTTCTAAGAACTAACTAGACTTTTTGGAACATTTGCCTTTGTATATGTGTTAGCAGTCTTTCTTAGTGCCATTTTGGCATTGTTGTGCTGTGCTCTGGAATCTAGTTAGTTAAAGCGAATCGTTGCAAGTTCTAGTAAAATATTTTGTTATGGCTCTAAAGTAGATATTACCGATTAATCAATATATCCAAAAATGATAAGATAATGATGCTTTTAAAATTGACTGTAATGCCAAACTCACCCTTATTATTCTTTTGAAGATCGTATGATTTCAAAGAAATGAACTGTTTCGTTTTTCAGGTTTTCAGACCTAACAGGAACTGATTACAGTGAAGGAGCAATTGAACTTGCAAGAAACCTTGCTGCTCGTGATGGATTCACCACTATAAAATTTTTGGTTAGTATACTAAGTTCAAATGGAGGTTTCTTCTTCATCTGCATGCACAAATACTCAAAACTGAACTTGTCCAGCTACATTTTCCAGAAAGTTCATGCTTTGTTGTTATATTCTAAGTTTCTTACCAGTCTTAGCTAAAAAAGAAACATTTTTGCATGTCCGTCTTAAAGCACTAAAACATTTTAATTAGAATTTACATAATTACTCTATCCAAATCGGCATTTTACTTATTTATAATGTCTCTGAAAATAGCAGGGAAGATAATTAATGAGGAGAGTAGATACTATATTTATTCCATTGCGACGTGTATGATATCCAGTTACGATGATTGTCAAAATCAAAATTTACTGCAGCACCTTCAATCAGTGGTAGGAAATATCAACCAAAACTGCAGTTTCTCAGGAAGAAAGTATATTCAGCCCAAAAGTGCCATTACGAAAGTGTAAAACAAGAATAGTTACAAGGAAATATACTGCAGAAGTCAATAATCTAGAGTAGTTGTTCACATGTAGATTCAAAACTTTACCTTGTAAAACTATTTGACTTTTTACTTGCCAAACAATACACTCCAAATTTTCTGAAATTGGTGAACTCCCTGTTTAATCTAGAATGGTTACTGCTATTCCTCTTAACTGGACTTGCACATGCACAACCAAATAAGTGAAGCTGAAAACTAACGCTTCAGAACGGCTACCCGCTACCATTTCCATCATTTCCACTTATCCTTGAATTTGTTTTATTGTACCTCACATAGCAGACTTTATGGATTCTAATCATGATTGCTGACACTGGGAACTTATCAAATGGTTTTTAAGTTTTTACATTTATGGTGCTTTCATGACTGTAATCACACATATGTCTGTCTCTGTCAGGTCGATGATATACTTGATACAAAGTTAGATAGGGAATTCAAAATTATTACAGACAAAGGGACATTGGATGCCATTGGATTGCATCCAGATGGTCGCGCTAAAAGGTACAACAACCATGACTTGGTCAATTTTTTGGTTAGCCACCCCCCTAATTTTCTATTTGATTTTTGTTCATTTCCCTAATTATCCAAAGCTTCAAAGAGAAAGTTCATTGTGCATTTAGTTGTTAATATATTCAATGATATTTGATCATTCAAGGTAAATTGTCAGTTCATTGCATGCTTGAATTGGAATAACTGGGAGTAGTTCTCGTGAGTGAATAGCTGACTTTCAATTGCCTTTGTTTCAGATCTGCAAACATTTATAGAGTTATAGTACAGTAGATGGACAAATTTTACTATGCACCATGTTGAGGCACTTTTGACTATATTAAAAGATAATTTTATCTTGGGAGGACGCGGTTCAATAATCAGTATCACTTTGAGTTAACACTTTTCTCTTGATGATGTTCTTGATTCCAGAATAATGTATTGGGAGTCTGTATCAAACTTGGTTGAGCCTGGTGGCATTGTGGTCTGTACTTTCTCCTACAAACTCTTTGAAACTCTCTTCACCTCTATCCTCCAGATTTGAAACGTAACTTGATGCTTGTGTCCTCATTATCTGCAAATTTATGTGAAACATTCTGTTTGGACGTCTCTTCAGGTCATAACATCATGTAATCACACAAAGGATGAGCTTCGGCAAGAGGTAGAAGACTTCAGTAAGAGAAAATTTGGCAAGGAGGACGTGGATGAAGGTGCAGGTGATGTGCCCCAGATCTTCCGGTACATCGATCATGTCCGAACATATCCTACTATTATGTTTGGAGGAGTTGAAGGGTCTCAAGTTTGCACCGTGGCCTTCCAACGGGTGTGAGAACTGAGAATCATAGAATTCTTGGCCTATTTATCATGTGTTTTCTCCCAAAGAAGTAAAGAGAACTAAGCTCCGTACTTCACCTGTAGGAGTGGGACTATTCCCACTGTATTAGGCACAGGTCGATGTAGGCGGTTTTCTGTGGTGTAGCTCATTTTATCCTCGGCGATTATTGTAGCTTAGACGGGACTGTTCCTATCCAGTTTGCCAGGATAGAGAGTAAGAACATTTCCGAAACAATTTTTGTGTAGTGTAAACGAACCAGATGGATATCGCTGTATTATTAATTTACCGTGAACGTTTTCACCCCTTTTTTTTTACAGAGTTACAGTTTCAGTCTTTCAGTTCCCTGCTCTTTCCGGTGATGACGGCAACAGGGGTGTGCGTTTCCCTGTTCGAAACGAAGTTTCAGTTTGCTCAGTGGCAGGTCCAAAATTTTATCATGCCCTAGGTTGTAGAGGGCTGAAGATCACTAAGCTGGGGGAATATTGTACTCTAGATTTACTTAGATTTCACACTGGTAAAAATCTCACACCTCGAACCAGAGCTAAGTTATCATAGGCCTATATCCGTGCCTGAGTTCGCAAGTATCGCTAAAGCTGTGGTCATCGTCATGCAATCGGATTCACTGGTATTGCTGCAAACGATTCCGACTCGAAATCGGTCGGTGCAGCCTAGTCGGTTCGGATTCCCATGTACCATATCACCTGTCACTCATGGCCATTGCCTCCCAAATATTTCACAAACCGCAACAAGTATCAGATCAGAGAGCGGGAGGCGCGTACCTACTACAAAGATATGGCTGCCGCCGTCGCGATGCCGATCTGGCTGGGCATGCCGTCGGAGGCCGACCTGCCATACGAGGAGGACGTCCAGCGCGACCCGCTCAGCCTCCGGCCGCTCCCGGAGCCCGCCGTCATCTACGAGCGAGCGGTCCGCGCCCTCCCGGGCAGCTACAAGCTCTGGCACGCCTACTTGGGCGAGCGCGCCGCCGCCGCGCGCGCCCACGAGCGCGAGTCCCTCGACGGTGCGTTCGAGCGAAGGGCTTGCGACGCTGCGCCGCATGCCGCGGATATGGGAGATGCACCTGGCATCCCTCCTGCTCGAGCAGCGCCTGCACGTCACGCGCGCCCGCCGCGCCTTCGACCGCGCGCTCCGGGCGCTGCCCGTCACGCAGCACCACCGCATCTGGCCGCTCTACCTCCGTCTCGCCACGCTTACGTCCTGCCCCATCGACACCTCCATCCGCATATACCGCCGCTTTATCCAGTTCGATCCCTCCCGCACCGATGAGCTCGTTGACGTCCTCGTCTCCGCTGGGCGGTGGCAGGAGGCCGCCGACCACATCGCCTCGGCTCTCAACGACGGAGACGAGCTGGGTGACACCGTGACACCAAGCGTGGGCTCCTGCTCAGGCTGTGCGACCTTCTCGCCAAGCACGCTGACGAGGTCGCCGGGCCGTGCTCTGCGGTGCTATCCGCGCGTTGCTAAACGGATCTAAGTCTAAACATGAATAATTGGCTTAAACCTAGGTTCAAACATGAACACCTAGCTAGATACTTAAAGTGGAAGCGTCAACATACCCGAACTCGAAGATGCCATGGGGGTGATCGGCGCTCGGTTGATGCAGAGGTGGTCGGCAGGCGTCGGTGGAGCCGTGGATGGGGACGAAGGCGGCCGGTCTTCGTTCACCTTAGCACGCGTTAGTAGATCGGGTCTATTAGAGTTTTTTGTGGCCTAGCACAACTCATGAACTAGTCCTATCGAAAACCCTCTGTTTTTTATATGACGCTAGGTGACCGAGATCGAAACCAAACGAGGATCGATTGCGCCTCCGATTAGGGCACGAGTGGAGGCGTAGCCTCCCTGAAAACTCGGGAACGGTTAGCCGAGATCAACCCAACATTCTCCCCTTTGATCGTAAGGCTAATATCATAAGCCCATTCTCAACGAAACAGCATACCAAGACAATGTGTTGCACGGTCAATGAAGTGCCATACAACCCCAGTACCTATAGTGTACTATTCCATCTTGAAATGGATATTCATTATACTTAATGGGAGTTGGTTTGCTTTAATGTCCTTTTATCCAGAATTAGAGGCTTTCCAATAAACCCATGCCGACAACATGATCACGAAAAATATTGGGTGGCAAGCCTTTAGTAAGCGGATCCGTAAGCATTAACTTAATTAGTACTAATATACTTGATACTAATGGTTTGATCCTGGATTCTATCTTTCACAACATGGTACTTAATGTCAATGTGTTTGACAGCACCACTTGACTTGTTATTTGCATAAAAGACTGCGGGTTCGTTATCGCAGTATAAGGTGAGTGGTTTAGAGATGCTGTCTACCATTCTAAGTTTCAGGATAAAGTTCTTAAGCCATACAGCCTGCCCGGCAATCTCATAACATGCCACAAACTCAGCTTGCATCGTTGAAGATGCCGTAAGGGTTTGTTTGGAGCTTTTCCACGAGATAGCTCCTCCAGCGAGTGTGAATATATAACCTGACGTGGATTTCTTAGTATCAACACAACCCGCAAAATCTGAATCTGAATAACCAACAACTTCAAGGCTATCAGAATTCTTATATGTGAGCATGTAACCAACAACTCCAAGTTGTCTGCCGCCTCAGGTGCATCAGTCGCCAATCCCATGCTTTACTGAAGCTTGGTTGGAGCTCTTCAATATTTGACTTTCTCCCATCCAGACATAACGCATGCCATCCAGCAAGTGTGCTTACACATGCATGATCCACGTGAGCATCACTTTCTTCTGATCAAGCGCATATTGAGGTACATCAAGGGCACCTTGAGCCATGGCCTTCAACTCACACGATCAGCTTCATATGATCTTATCATCTACTCCGAAGCCAATTGGGCTGGGTGTCCCAACGCATGACGCTTTACGTTAGGGTACTGTGTCTTCCTTGGCAACAACCTGATTTCCTAGTCCTTCAAGAGGTAGCACATTGTCTCATGCTCCAGCGCCCAGGCGGAATACCGCAGTGTCGCTAACGCTGTTGTTGAAGCCTGTTGGCTGCACCAGCTCATCCTTGAGCTTCGGTGTCCCCTTCCGAAGGCAATGGTGGTCTCCTACGACAACATCTTCACCTTGTATCTCTCCAGCAACCCAATTCAGCACCAACGCATCAAACACGTCGACGTTGATCTTCATTTCGTTCGTGAATAGGTTGCTTTTGGTGATGTTAGAGTTCTACATGTTTCAACAACACTACAATATGTAGACATTTTCACCACGGCACTCCCTATGGCTATCTTCATCGACTTTTGCTCCAGTCTCACTGTCCACTCCTCTCCCAACTAATACTGCGGGGGGCTGTTCGAGTACACATCACCATGCTTCGGCCTTGTAGCCTGTCCGGCACATGCACACCATACATAGCAACCATCGTCGTACACGGCAAACCACCGCTAGATTATAAGCATGATTTATATAGTCTTAATTAGCTGTAATGCAACACCCCCATTTTTGGGAGCGTTATGAATTCCCCGCAACTGCCCAGGATTGTTCAGTTGCGAGTTACATCATTCGAGTGAATAACATTGCCAACGCAAGCTCAAATACAAAAGTCAACTTTATTACAATAAAAGGGCTTAAAGCTAAGTTTCACAGTAGGGCCGACGGCCTTCAGATATATTACACAAAAAGAGACACCACAGGCATGCTTGAGCGGAGAACGACCCTAATCCCACGCTTCTTCCATTTCATAGAATACCACCACTTCGCCTTCGCCTGGCTCCTCAAAGTTAACTGCTTCTGTTTATGTTTTTAAGCAAGTATGAGTACAACCACCGTACTCAGCAAGCCACACAGAGCTTAACATTAACTATATGCATGGCATAACAATTAAAAGGAAACAGGTTTATTATTTTCGTGGATGCAGTTTTAGTTGTGAATCAATTAAAAACCTGAAAAACAACTTCATTAAGGTAAAGGGGTTTTCAAGCGTAATTATCAACATTCCACATTACCAAACCATTCTCAACACTACTTATGCTTCGCTGCTGGAATCACCCATTAAACACAGCTTCATTTACCGGAAGCACGGCGTACTCGAATACAATTATTTTATGACTCTGCAGAGTTTCCCTGCTTTACCCACAAGATCCCTTAACTCTGGCCAAGAGTTAAGAAAACAAGGTGGTTCACTGCTCAATTCTTTATATAGCCTCCACCCAGTAGGTCCTAGATCCCCATAAGCTCGGATGACCCCACGGATCTCCTCCGACTTATAGCAGTCCTACTGTTGTATGGTTAACCCCCTCTCATACAAACTCACCCTCGGACTCCCCCCACCAGTTGTAGAGGTTCAATTGAACTTGAACAGCTACTAAACCAGGTTTGATAGAATCAACGCTTGTGGTTGGGCGGGTACTATGTTCTTTACTCAGCATAAGGGTCTAGTCCTTATATTTTTCCTTGAGGCATCATCCAAACACAAACCCATATTCAGTACCTTCCTGTACTGCCACCATTCCTCAACCAAGCCTCCACCCTAGGATAAGGTCTTCGGATCCACGATCCTCGCTTACCCAGATCCATCTTTTTAAAACTCTAAACAAATACTTAAGAGCCTTAACAGCGAAAAGATTTTAATGAATTCCTAAACTACCATGTTTGTATCACTATTATATTTAATACTACTATGTTTGTCAACATGAATATGGTCATCAAGTTAAACGGGGCTTTTTCGGGTGGTACGTCATAACTAATAAGTCATGTCATTCTAAACAGTAATTATACACAAAATAATGACTTAAAAAATAACATAATGAAAATACTGCAAAATAATTAAATAGAGACATGATAGGTTCAATATGATCGAGGTATGTGTGACTTGCCTTGCGAGTCTATGATTTCAACAAGTTCAAATTCCTCGGCGGGCTGGATCTGGCTTGAGCTTCTCCCTCCTGGTCCTGCGAATCCTCGACTCCGGAAGCTAGCGCAAAACAATTAACATAAATCAATTCCATGCCCAAAGGAATGAGCTAGGAATAAAGAAATGAAATAAAGAAATAAAATCCGATAAAATTCAAATAAATTGAGATTTGGGCTTATAGGAGGGTCAAATGGATAAATGGGCCTTGGATTTGGGTTGGCGGGCTCGAAACGAACCCGAGGAGTATAAACTTGTATTTTAGGGTTTTGGGTCGGGTTACTGTTCATCGGGCTCAGTTACTATTCATCGGGTTTGAACCAGACTCGGCGAACGGACTCGGCTTGACCGCGTCGGCCTGGCTCGGGTCGGGCGCAGGTGGTGCAGTCGGGCGCGGGCGGGCGGTGCGGTCGGGCGTGGGTGGCTGGTGCGGCTCGACCAAATGGAGGCGACCCGGGTCGGAGGAACAGTGTCGTCTTCCTCCTCCGTTCGGGCGCGCGCAGAGGAACAGAGGAGAGGGGCGGTGATTGGCGGTGGCGGTAGAGGGAGCTGCGACGGCGGTGGAGGGTATGGATGGGATCGGGGTGACACAGGGATTCCATTTTTAGGGTTTTGGGGACCGGTGGAAGCGGCATTCGCCGGCGGCGAGGTCTCCCCTCTTTTGGTCATTTTGGGTTTTGCGGGGAAATGGAGGCTCTTCCGAGCAATAGGGCCGGCACTAGAGCATCCTTGGGGGTTGGGTAAGCTCGTGGGGAGGTTGGCCGAAGCTCGGGCGGTTTGAGTCGGGCCGGCCATGATGGCGGTTTCGGAGGTGGGGTGGCGATCGGTGCCGGGGAAGAGGGTGCTTCGGGAGGTTAGGGCGGCGGTTGGGGGTGGCATTAGGGAGCACTAGGGAGCTACTAGCGAAAGTAATTGAAGAATAGAGGGGGTGGGCGACCGACATTGGGCTAGGGTTCAAAATTTGGGGATTTTGGAATTACCGACAATGGAGGGGAGTGGGGAAAGCTTTGGGGTGTCGGGCGGGCGGCGGGTTGATGGCCTAGGGTAGGGAGGGGCTTGGCCGCTTAAGTAGCGCGGCTAAGGCGGTTCGGCGTCGAGCTTATCCCATGGCGGCAACGGCGCGTGGCGGCCGGTGGCATTGCCACAGCTTGGGGTTGGTGCAGGGGTGCCAGGGCGGTGGGGAAAGGCTGCGGGGAAGCCTGTCCGCGCTAGGGAGGTGGCAAAATCAAGCAGCGCGGTGATGTGCGGTGGCGCGCGCGGAAGAGATGGGCGGCGGCAAAAGTGATGCCACGGCGGCGGCGGTCGGTTTGGCGCGGCTTGCCACAGCTCTGGGGTGGCCGACCAAGAGGCGGAGTTGGCGGGAGAGGCGCAGGGGCTGTCGGTCACGAAGGAAGCGTGAACGGTGGCGGGATTGGGATGGCGGTGGAGCTTTTCGGACGTACACACAGTGCTGGCATCTTATCCCCCCATTTTGGCTGTCGTGGCAAGGATTGAGTGCAGCTGGGTGATGAGATTGGTGAGGAATAGAATGGGGAAGCAAGAGAACAAATCAAAACCCAAAATTGAGCTGAATTTTAAATTTTGACTCTTTTGCAAAGTTTAGTTTTGTTTCAACCTAACCCCCTTAAAAAGGATCTCGACCTCGAGATCAACTCGGGCCAAGGAGTAGGTTGGGAAATTCTCGCTGTAAGTCTGACTCCTTCTCCCGTGTTGCCTCGTCTGCTGTATGATTTCTCCACTGAACTTTATGAAATCTGATGTTTTTGTTTCTTAACTGCCTCTCTGTAGTTTCCAAGATCTGAATTGGTTCTTCTTCATATGACAAATCATCTTGTAGATCTATATCATCAACTAGTATCTGCTCTGTTGGGTGGCGAAGACATTTGCGTAGTTGAGATACATGAAATACGTTATGCACTCTGGCCAAATTTGTTGTTAACTGCAACTTATAGGCCACTTCCCCTATTCTCTCAAGAATCTCGAACGGGCCAATATATCTCGGAGCTAACTTCCCTTTAACTTGAAATCTTTTTACTGATTTGAACAGGGTGACCTTGAGATACACCCAATCTCCAATTTCAAAGCTTAAGTCTTTTCGACGGTTATCAGCATAACTCTTTTGTCGACTCTGGGCTATTCTCATTTTGTCTCGGACAACCCTGACATGAGCTTCTGCATCTTGGACAATTTGTGGCCCTAAGAACTGTCGTTCTCCGGTCTCAGTCCAATTTAACGGTGTTCTACACTCTCTTCCATATAGGGCTTCAAACGGTGCCATTTTAATACTGGACTGGTAACTGTTATTATAAGAGAATTCCGCAAACAGTAAACACATGTCCCAAGCTGCTCCATAGACCAATGCACATGCTCAAAGCATATCTTCTAAGATCTGATTCACTCGTTCAGTTTGTCCTCCGGTTTGCGGGTGGTATGCTGTACTGAACGCTAAGTCTGTTCCCATGGCTTCATGCAGTTTCTCCCAAAATGTAGACGTGAACTGTGCTCCTCTATCAGATACTATTCTTTTTGGAACTCCATGTAATACCACTATTTTTGTTAAGTATAGCTCTGCCAGTTTATTTTTACCATAGGTTTGCTTGATCGGTATGAAGTGTGCCACTTTAGTTAGTCGGTCTACTATAGGTTTGCTTGATCGGTATGAAGTGTGCCACTTTAGTTAGTCAGTCTATGATCACCCAAATAGCATCGTAACCGTCTCGACTTTTTGGGAACCCTGTAATAAAATCCATACCAATATCGTCCCATTTCCATTCTGGGATTGGTAAAGGGTTTAGCAACCCTGAGGGTTTCCGATGGCCTATTTTTATCTTCTGGCAGGTATCACAGCGTGCAATATATTCTGCTATTTCTCTCTTTATCTTACTCCACCAATACCTCTTTTTCAAGTCTTGATACATCTTCGTTCCTCCTGGGTGAATAGAGAGTTGAGATGAGTGAGCCTCTCGCAATATCAAATCTTTTAAGCCTTTGTCATCAGGTATACAGTAACGATCTCTAAATTTCAAGATTCCCTGATCATCTTTAACAAATTCAGTCGAGTTTGCTTCTTGACTTCTTTTTATGAGCTGTTGTATTTCTTCATCTTTTTCTTGTGCTGATTTGGTTTGATCTGTTAAAGTCTGCTAAATTTCCAAAGCTGCTATCTGACCTTGTTCAACAACACCTAGGTTCAAATGCTGAATTTCTCCTTGTAACGAACTAGAGCATTCCAAAATAGAAGCTATATTAGGGTACTTCTTTCGACTTAGTGCATCTGCGACTACATTTGCCTTCCCGGGATGATACTGGAGATCCAGATCATAGTCTTTGATTAACTCCAACCATCTTCGTTGTCGAAGGTTTAAATCTGGTTGGGTAAATATATATTTTAGACTCTTGTGGTCAGAAAAGACCTCACATCGATTTTCCCAATAGGTAGTGCCTCCAAATCTTTAACGCATGTACCACTGCTGCTAATTCTAAGTCATGCGTTGGATAATTTATCTCGTGTGGCCGTAGCTGTCTCGAAGCATACGCCACTACTTTCCCTTCTTGCATTAGTACACAACCTAATCCTTGCTTTGAAGCATCGCAATAGATTTGAAATTCTTTCTCAGGGTTAGGAAGTATAAGTACTGGGGCTGAGGTTAATCTCGTTTTCAACTCCTGAAAACTCTCTTCACATTTATCCGTCCACTTATAGGGGCTATCCTTCTTAAGAAGCTGGGTGAGGGGTCTTGTTATCTTCGAGAATCCTTCGATAAAACGACGATAATATCCGACCAAACCAAGGAAACTTCGGACTTCTGTTACTGTGGTTGGCTGTTTCCATTCCATCACTGCTTTCACTTTCTCAGGATCTACTTTTACTCCTTCTTCTGTGATAATGTGTCCGAGAAAGGCTACTTCTTTCATCCAGAACTCACATTTAGAGAACTTAGCATATAACCGATGTTCTCTTAGCTTACTCAAGGCAATATGCAGATGTTGACGATGCTCTTCTTCTGTCTTGGAATATATTAATATGTCATCGATGAATACTATCACAAAATGATCTAACTGCTCCATATACACCATATTCATCAGGTTCATAAAATATGCAGGTGCATTTGTCAAGCCAAATGGTACTACTGTGAACTCAAATAATACATATCTTGTGGTGAATGCAGTCTTCTCACGATCTTGTTCTCGGATCTTAAGCTGGTGATATCCAGATCTTAGATCAATTTTTGAGAACACCTTGGCTCCTTTGAGCTGATCAAATAAGTCGTCTATTCTTGGTAGAGGATATTTATTTTTGATAGTCACTGCGTTCAATCCTCGATAATCCACACACATTCTCAGACTACCATCCTTTTTCTTCGCGAACAGTATTGGGGCTGACCAAGGAGATATACTAGGTTGTATAAATTCTTTCTCCATTAATTCATCCATTTGCTTCTTAAGTTCCTTTAGCTCTTGGGCTGACATCCGGTACTAACACTTTGTGATAGGTTTATGATCGTGCAAAAACTGCACACCTGTAAGTGCACGGGTTGCCGCTAAGATAGCAGCGAGATGTCGTGTTCTCCACAGGGACTAGAGTACCGGTGGCACGACACTTAACCAAAGCTAAATTGCACGAACTGGGAAATGAAGAAGAAATGCAGAACCTATGACAAACTAAAGCTACAGAACAGATCTGCAAAAAGAAAGAAAGAAAGAGAAAGGAAGAACTAAGGGGCTGTGAATAAGAGTGTCTGACTGAAGAAGAGAGAAGAGAAGAACCTGAGAATCTAACTCTACTGAGAGAAAGAGAGAAAGAAAGGAGACTAGCCAGAAATAACAGAAGGAAAGCTAAGGGGAAAGAGAGATAGAGAGAGAGAGCAGAAGAGAGAATAGGGCTAGGAGTAGGCTGGAACTAGCAGATGAGGGAAAAGGGAAAAGAAAGAAGAAAGAGATTAGAAGAGAGTGCTAGAGACTAGAAGACTAGAGAAGAGATAGACTGCTAGAGAAAGACTTGAGATGAGAAAGAGATTAGAGAAGAGAAGAGAAGTAAGAAAGATCTAAAGAAGGTGAGAAGACTGAGAATTAGAAAGGAAGAGAGGGAAAAGAAGAGAAGGGACAGAGAACTAAATCTAGATAGTTGGGCTAGCAGACTAGAAGACCAGCAGAGAACTATAAGAAAAGCGCTTTAGCCTGAGATAAGAAAAGAAGAGAGAAATAACTAGGAAGGAAAGATAATCAGAGACTAGAAGGGAAGGAAGAAGAGAGGAGAGAAGAATAGAGAACTATTTATACCGAGAGAAAAGAAAAGAACTAAGGAAAAGAGTGAGAGAGATAAAAGGTAAGAATGAGGCGAAGAGGACTAACTGAAGGAAGAGGAACAGACTAGAGAAGAGGCTAACTGACAGAAGAAGATGAGAGGTGAGAAAGAAACTAGATAAGAGAAGAGAAGAAAGATAGCTAGGGGTCAGACAACAAGTAAGGAGAAAAAGAGAGCAAACGGGAGGCTAACCTTACCGAGAGAAAGACAGAGGCGCGCTAGAAGGACTAGTGCGTGGGGCAGAGAAGAGATCTGACGGGAAGAGGGAGAGAAGCAGAGGAAGGAAAGAAGAGAGCGCAGGGGAAAGGCAATAGATCTAGGGAGGAGGAAGACGCTAGGAAGAGAAACTGAGGAGGAGATATGCTACTGCTAAAGCCGAATTTCACATCAAACACATAACAAACACAGAAAAGGTAAGAGCAAATCTAAGCATCTTAATAACAACCTAGCTACTGCAGGGAAACAAACAGATAAATCGCACTGAAACTAAAATCTGAAATAACAGATCTAAACTAATACTAACTTCTTTCTTTTTTTTATTAACAGATTCCTAAATGATCAACATGCAACTAAATATACCCTAACAAGAAGTTAAATCTAAACCAACAGAAAATAGCATAAGCATGCAGAATATCAGACATACTAACAGGGACATAATCTGATGAAAAGTTAACAGAGCATAAAACAATAACATAAATCTACACTAGAGAATAGCATCAACATCTCAGATTTAACAAGAACATGAACATATTCTTAGCATCCAGATCCACAAACACATTCATGCGCACATCACAGATCCACGCATAAGCATCTTAGGAAAAGCAAGAATAAGACAGCACATCCAAGCATCCAAATCCACTCAGAAATACATGCATATCACAGATCTGATATTCACACATCCAAAGCAGGCCATCACAATGTAAAAGATGTAGATCGGGAACGAGTCAACCATAAGAATTGAAGATCTGCCGTAGACGACCGTCAGTAGAGGATGCAGGCAGGAAAGAAGCAGAGCTGATGCAGAAGCCGAAGGGGTAGCCGTGTAGAAGTAGCAGATCTGACGTAGATGTAGTAGGGGAAGCAGATCTGGGTAGAAGACGTAGCAGATCAGTCGTAGGGGAGGTCGCAGGGTAGCCGATGCAGAGCAAGAAGTAGCAGATCCACCCGAAGAGAGCGTAGGAAGAGCAGATTTGGCCGTAAAGGTTGTAGATCCAAGAGCTTCACTCAGAGAAAGTTGCAGATCCTGAGCTAGGGTTTTAGATCCGACCGTGGGTGAACAGATTTGGCCGGCAGAAAGGGGATTTAGTACGGGAGAGGGCTAGGGCGGCTGCATGTTTGGGGGTGTTGGAGATGGGAAGAGGATGGGTGGTGGCTGCTCGGTGAGGAGATGCGGTCTCGGTGGTGGAGTTAGGAGGGGGGAGACGAGCAAAAATGGGGATCTGGCTAATGGAGGCGATGGAGTGGGGCGGCTGGGTGATGGAGCTCGGTGGAGATGTGGAGATCGTGGAGGCTCTCCTGGAGATGGAGTAGTGCGGCTGGGTCTTTGAGGTTGAAGAGGATGGGTGGCGGCAGGGTGTTGGATCTCGGTGGTGGAGAAGGAACGCAGGTGGATGGGTTCGGTCTCAGGGCAATTGCGGCTAGGGTTTGAGTCTCCCCCCTTGGAAGAGCATCTGATGGCTTTTATAGTTGCGGCGGCCACTAGGGTTTCCAGGGAAATGCTGCGGTGGGTTAGGGTTTTTGCTGTGGTTTTGCATTTTAATCCCTCCTCTTCCGCTATATTGCAGCCCTAGCTCCTTATGGTGATATTCTGTAGATTGTGCGCCTATTTCGCGCCGACCTGCAAGATGATTGCAACCACTGTAAACAGTCCCAAGAAGAGGCAAATATATATAAGATCAGTGATATTATGGCCAATTTTCGCAACTAACAGCAGGAATATGATATGGAAATATACTTCAAATATGATGCACATCAGTTTAGTCCCTGGTATCAACTCAATAGCAAGTTCTATGGGTCTATCTGGCGGCTTTCCGGGTAGCTCCTTTGGAAAAACATCTGGATATTCCCGAATTATAGGTATTTGGGATACTCCTTCTTCTACCATTATAGTCTGAGTACTCGCCTTCATTTTCTCTACTAACACTGGATCTGTTTTCACTACTATCTTTTGTCCTTCTGGACTTACCAGAGTTACTAGCTTCTTTTCACAACTCACATTGGCTTTATACTTAGTTAACCAATCCATTCCTAATATAACATCCAATCCCTTCATCTCCAATAATAGAAAGTCTGTCTTAAATTTGACTCCTTGGATTTCTAAATCTAGGTCTTTGCATCCAAAGCGAGATTCCACTTTATTCCCAGCAGTTTGAAAGGAATAAGACTTTTGCAAAGGAGAAAATGACAATTGATTTTTCACAGCAAAAGCCAAGGAGAGGAATGAATGTGTTGCTCTGGGATCAAACAAAACCACATAAGGCTTTGAGTTAACAAGGTACGTACCAACGATGACGTCGTTGGCTCCCGCTGCTTCTTCTGCGGAAATATGGTTTATCCTTCCTTGGACTGGTTTCAGTATCCCTTTTCCTTTGTCTGCTGCTGACATCAGGTTTGTCGTCTGAGTTCCTGCTGGCTTCATTGCAAACTGTCTAGTATGTCCTCCTTCTTGCTTTGGCACAGCAATGAATTGACGTGGTGAAGATGCCTGTGCCCTAACTTGAGCTTTTGCTACTTCTGAAGGTAATCCTCCTCGTGGACACTGATTCTTGTAATGGCCCGCTTGGCCACAGTGATAACAGACAGTATGTAACTGCGGGCATTGCCTCTGTAAGTGATTCCCTCCGCAGTTATAACACTTCAGCATAGAAATTTTCCTGACATTCTGCTAAGATGTCGTAGGATTTTGGCCAGTCGTAAGCTGTGATTTAGGCATGTATACAAATTTCCTTCCCTGTTGTCCTCTAAACTGAGGTGCTAGCATCATTTGCTTTCGAGATCCGTCTGACGAAGATGTTCTCTGTATTATCTTCCTCTTCCGAGTGTCCTCTAATTCATTTCTTGCCTCTTCAGACACGATGAGTTTGTTTACCATTGTGGGTAGATCTTTATAGTCCACCATTGAAATATGGTACTTCAAAGACTTCTGTAACCCTTCTTTGAATCGCTCCATCTTTTTCTCTTCAGTCTTTGCATCGTCAGGGGCATATCTGGCCAATGCATTAAATTGGTGAAGATATTTTGTGACAGTTCGCCCTCCTTGTTTTAGTGCAAGAAATTCCTGACGCTTGGCTTCGATGACTCCTGTGGGCACATGAGCTTGGCGGAACGAATCTTCAAATTCTTTCCAAGTGATCTCCCGATCCTCATTCATAGTCTGGTAATTGACCCACCATGCTGCAGCTGGGCCCTGCAGTTGATGGGATGCATATAATACTTTTCCTTATCATTGCATTGTATGGTATTCAACTTTCTTTCTACATCTTTGAGCCAATCCTCAGCTACCATTGGATCTGGTGAGGAAGAAAACACTGGAGGTCGAGTCTTTTGAAAATCTACCCACTTTGACTGTCCAGGCATTCCTTGTTGATTATTTCCTCCGCTTCTTATAGCAATTTGTTCCAACAGTCTGGCATGCTGTTCCATCATGCGAGATTGATTCAGTTCATCTTGGAATCTATTTTCTTCCATCTTGGCCAAAATGTCTGCGAAGCTGATTTGCGGCACTTCCCTTTGACGAGGACTGTCTTGTCCCTGAGATCCTTCTCCACTTCCTGACATCTTGCTTGTTTTGATGAGATTAGGAGTTCAGATCTGCAGTGAGTTTTTAGAAAATTAGATAGATAAGTAAGAATTTAGACTTAGGGTAAGATCAGAATGAAATAGGTAAAGATTCTAGAGTGAAACGAGGGAATTGGAATTTGAAGAGATAGACTAGAGATATCATTAACAAACAAATTATCAGATAGGCAAGATAGTCTTTATTCATTCATAACATAAGTTGGGCACATACTATTTTACAAAGTTCATACCACAACTTATTTTACATTACAAAAACTTGCTACTACAAAAAGGGGCTCAGACTATCTTATCGCAACTCAACTCAACACTAAACTCCCTGATCTGAAGTAGAGCCTCCAGAGGAACACCACTCTTCTTCCTCCGGGTCTTCTTCTTCATCATCTTCGATCACGGGTTCTTTGCCTTTGGATTCTTCCTCGACTGTTTTGTCACAAGAGCACCATTCTTCTTCTTCCGGATCTTCCTCCTCATCAATCATGGGTTCCTTGTCCTTGGACTGCTCATCATCTGCTTTAGGCTCCTCCGGGACACGTGGTGCTGGTTCGAAAAATGAACGGTATTGAGGCGCCGTCATTCTCCTATGCTTGTTGGAGCCTTGGGGAGATTCACCACACCTTGACGCTTCAGCTTGCTCTTTCTGCTGATAGTGTCGCAAATGCTGTTTCAGAAGCCAGTTTTCCTGTTGAGCTGCTAAAAGTTGATGGTGCATCTTCTTGTTTTCTTCAGCCATTCTGCAGTACTGGGTCTCCTGGCAGACGATAAGCAATGCAGCTTCCTTGACTCTCGAATCATCTTTTGGGTCCAGAGGTGGAAGTGAAAAGCTATGCCCTCCTTCATCTAGCTGTGGAGTGAGGTGGAATGGCGACTCATCAAATTCTGCATCATAATATCTGCGAAGATACTCCACTGCTTTCCTTGCCGCATCCTGAATGGCGTCTGACTCCTTGGGGCGATATCCTATGAACTTTCGCCGAACGTCTGGTCTCCAAGGTAGTGGTTCCAGGTATACCCATGCCTTCCACTGGCGTATCTTCCCGTGGATCATTAATCCCCTTGTATGGAACACCGGGCGATGCTGCTCAGTCGCATACAGGTACTTTTGCATCCTCCATAAGCGAGATGCCCATCCGAACAGAGCTCTTGGATCGGGGAAGTCATGACGCGACATCTGTTCAGATCGATAAATTTTGAGATTAGACAAGAGTTGACATAAATATTTTAAAATCAATCTTAGCTAATACAAGAATAGCATAGGCGAGAAAAGAAATATACTGGAATATTACCGGAATTTTTGAGTAAATCATTTTTTTTACCAAAATAATTTTTGTAAAAATTTCCTAACATACTTAGGGTCATCCTACGGTCAAGCAAGTGTGCTCTGATACCACTCTGTAACACCCCCATTTTTGGGAGCGTTATGAATTCCCCGCAACTGCCCAGGATTGTTCAGTTGCGAGTTACATCATTCGAGTGAATAACATTGCCAACGCAAGCTCAAATACAAAAGTTGACTTTATTACAATAAAAGGGCTTAAAGCCAAGTTTCACAGTAGGGCCGACGGCCTTCAGATATATTACACAAAAAGAGACACCACAGGCATGCTTGAGCGGAGAACGACCCTAATCCCACGCTTCTTCCATTTCATAGAATACCACCTCTTCGCCTTCGCCTGGCTCCTCAAAGTTAACTGCTTCTGTTTATGTTTTTAAGCAAGTATGAGTACAACCACCGTACTCAGCAAGCCACCCAGAGCTAAACATTAACTATATGCATGGTATAACAATTAAAAGGAAACATGTTTATTATTTTCGTGGATGCAGTTTTAGTTGTGAATCAATTAAAAACTTGAAAAACAACTTCATTAAGGTAAAGGGGTTTTCAAGCGTAATTATCAACATTCCACATTACCAAACCATTCTCAACACTACTTATGCTTCGCTGCTGGAATCACCCATTAAACACAGTTTCATTTACCGGAAGCACGGCGTACTCGAATACAATTATTTTATGACTCTGCAGAGTTTCCCTGCTTTACCCACAAGATCCCTTAACTCTGGCCAAGAGTTAAGAAAACAAGGTGGTTCACTGCTCAATTCGTTATATAGCCTCCACCCAGTAGGTCCTAGATCCCCATAAGCTCGGATGACCCTACGGATCTCCTCCGACTTATAGCAGTCCTACTGTTGTATGGTTAACCCCCTCTCATACAAACTCACCCTCGGACTCCCCCCGCCAGTTGCAGAGGTTCAATTGAACTTGAGCAGCTACTAAACCAGGTTTGATAGAATCAACACTTATGGTTGGGCGGGTACTATGTTCTTTACTCTGCATAAGGGTCTAGTCCTTATATTTTTCCTTGAGGCATCATCCAAACACAAACCCATATTCAGTACCTTCCTGTACTGCCACCATTCCTCAACCAAGCCTCCACCCTAGGATAAGTTCTTCGGATCCACGATCCTCGCTTACCCTAGATCCATCTTTTCAAAACTCTAAACAAATACTTAAGAGCCTTAACAGTGAAAAGATTTTAATGAATTCCTAAACTACCATGTTTGTATCACTATTATATTTAATACTACTATGTTTGTCGACATGAATATGGTCATCAAGTTAAACGGGGCTTTTTCGGGTGGTACGTCATAACTAATAAGTCATGTCATTCTAAACAGTAATTATACACAAAATAATGACTTAAAAAATAACATAACGAAAATACTGCAAAATAATTAAATAGAGACATGATAGGTTCAATATGATCGAGGTATGTGTGACTTGCCTTGCGAGTCTATGATTTCAACAAGTTCAAATTCATCGGCGGGCTGGATCTGGGCTTGAGCTTCTCCCTCCTGGTCCTGCGAATCCTCGACTCCGGAAGCTAGCGCAAAACAATTAACATAAATCAATTCCATGCCCGAAGGAATGAGCTAGGAATAAAGAAATAAAATAAAGAAATAAAATCCGATAAAATTCAAATAAATTGAGATTTGGACTTATAGGAGGGTCAAATGGATAAATGGGCCTTGGATTTGGGTTAGCGGGCTCGAAACGAACCCGGGGAGTATAAACTTGTATTTTAGGGTTTTGGGTCGGGTTACTGTTCATCGGGCTCGATTACTATTCATCGGGTTTGAACCAGACTCAACGAACGGACTCGGCTTGACCGCGTCGGCCTGGCTCGGGTCGGGCGCAGGCGGTGCAGTCGGGCGCGGGCGGGCGGTGCGGTCGGGCGCGGGCAAGCGGTGCGGTCGGGCGCGGGCGGGCGGTGCGGTCGGGCGTGGGTGGCTGGTGCGGCTCGACCAAATGGAGGCGGCCCGGGTCGGAGGAACAGTGCCGTCTTCCTCCTCCGTTCGGGCGCGCGCAGAGGAACAGTGGAGAGGGGCGGTGATTGGCGGCGGCGGTAGAGGGAGCTGCGACGACGGTGGAGGGTATGGATGGGATCGGGGTGACACAGGGATTCCATTTTTAGGGTTTTGGGGACCGGTGGAAGCGGCGTTCGCCGGCGGCGAGGTCTCCCCTCTTTTGGTCATTTCGGGTTTTGCGGGGAAATGGAGGCTCTTCCGAGCAATAGGGCCGGCACTAGAGCATCCTTGGGGGTTGGGTAAGCTCGTGGGGAGGTTGGCCGAAGCTCGGGCGGCTTGAGTCGGGCCGGCCATGATGGCGGTTTCGGAGGTGGGGTGGCGATCGGTGCCGGGGAAGAGGGTGCTTCGGGAGGTTAGGGCGGCGGTTGGGGGTGGCATTAGGGAGCACTAGGGAGCTACTAGCGAAAGTAATTGAAGAATAGAGGGGGTGGGCGACCGACATTGGGCTAGGGTTCAAAATTTGGGGATTTTGGAATTACCGACAATGGAGGGGAGTGGGGAAAGCTTTGGGGTGTCGGGCGGGCGGCGGGTTGATGGCCTAGGGTAGGGAGGGGCTTGGCCGCTTAAGTAGCGCGGCTAAGGCGGTTCGGCGTCGAGCTTATCCCATGGCGGCAACGGCGCGTGGCGGCCGGCGGCATTGCCACGGCTTGGGGTTGGTGCAGGGGTGCCAGGGCGGTGGGGAAAGGCTGCGGGGAAGCCTGTCCGCGCTAGGGAGGTGGCAAAATCAAGCGGCGCGGTGATGTGCGGTGGCGCGCGCGGAAGAGACGGGCGGCGGCAAAAGTGATGCCACGGCGGCGGCGGTCGGTTTGGCGCGGCTTGCCACAGCTCTCGGGTGGCCGACCAAGAGGCGGAGTTGGCGGGAGAGGCTCAGGGGCTGTCGGTCACGAAGGAAGCGTGAACGGTGGCGGGATTGGGATGGCGGTGGAGCTTTTTCGGACGTACACACAGTGCTGGCATCTTATCCCCCCATTTTGGCTGTCGTGGCAAGGATTGAGTGCAGCTGGGTGATGAGATTGGTGAGGAATAGGATGGGGAAGCAAGAGAACAAATCAAAACCCAAAATTGAGCTCAATTTCAAATTTTGACTCTTTTGCAAAGTTCAGTTTTGTTTCATGTGATCTGTTATTTGTGGTTAGGATCTTAATAGCTGTAAATTCCTGTACAACATGTATATATACACGATAACCTATACACGATAACCTATCAATGAGTATTGTCGTGGAATCCTCCGAAACTATCTCTGATTTTCACCCTGGCCTGGCCTCTCGTCTCTGCACACCTTGGCATGTCTCGATGCAGATGGGAGAGGAGGAATACATGTGGTCTCGTCACGGCGCCTGTGTGCTGATCGATGACGGTCGTATCGTATCTGATCCGCGCCCCCGACTTCGCTCACAAGCTCGATCAGCACAGGTGCCCTCGTTGTGGTCTCAAGTCTTGTTGTGTTGCTTCGATCAATTCATCGAGCTCTTTTCATGGCCTGGCTAAACTTGCTCTAGCGGCGTCATTGAATTGCTTTCCGCTTTACAGCTTAGTTCGCACCAGAATTGCTGTTTAGGGTTCAACGGTAATAGAGCATGTAATTAATTTCTTGGTGTTGTTCGATAGGTCTGGTTCGGTCTCCATGATTGGTCACCAAGAACAGTGGTCCTCGTTATATATTCCTGAAGAATTCAGGTGTTGGATTTGGTATGCTCCCTTATTATTGAGCTTTTGGGTTGGGTCTGCGTCTTGAGTGCTGAAAATATTTGCTCAACAGAACACGAAATAAAGGTTAAATTTCATGCAGAAAGCAAGCTGTGTGTACTATACTATTACTATTTGACCTGACAAAGACAAATGTTGCCGGACTGTTAGCAACATGAAGAAGGGTCCCGAAACGCTGCACTTAGGGTGTGTTTGGATGCTAGGATGACCCAGGGATGGAATGGTCTCGTTCCAATTTTGAGGTCATCCAGCTGTTTGGTTGGTGGAATGGGGGAGAATGGGATGGAAGCAAATGGTCCCTCTCAAAGGAATATTCCTCAAAAATTCGGTATCATCTCATTCCACAAAAAATCCCGGACGACTTCATCCCACAAAAAAGTCACGCGCCAGATCCGGGCGGAGGCCCGCGCGAGCGGCGGCGGGCGGCGCAGGAGGTCGGGCGGCGCAGGAGCTCGGGTGCGGCCGGCGGCGCAGGAGATCGGGCGACGAGCGGCGGCGCAGGAGCTCAGGCGGCGGGAGGTCGGGCGCAGGAGCTCGGGCGACGGGCGGCGGCGCAGGAGCTCGGGCGGCGGGAGGTCGGGCGCGGCCGGCGGCGCAGGAGCTCGGGCGGCGGGAGGTCGGGCGCGTCCGGCGGCGCAGGAGCTCGGGCGCGGCCGGCGGCGCTTGAGGCCGGCGCGGGCGGCGGCCAGGGAGGCCTGCGTGGGATCATCCCATTCTTCTCCATCCCACTAACCAAACAAAAAATAGAATCATCCCATACTATGAACCAAACGCGTGGACGGAACCATCCCATTCCATCCCATCCCAAAAAACTGGAATCATCCCATCCCATTCCTCCCCATTCCACCAACTAAACACACCCTTAGGCGTAGACCTCGCCGGTTTCAGATGGCAGGTCCTGTATAAATAAAGCGTGATTTTTTCCGCAATCAGTTGATCTGTGTCTTTTAATTACCACTGGTTGAGTAACCATGTAATAACCATGACATGGTCATTTTCTTGAGTCATGTTATAACCAAATTTTCTTACGGTAGTCGCTTTATTATTTTCAGCTTTTCACAAAAAGAGAGGGGCCATCAGTGCTTCACTTACCTTTTGTGTGTGTGTGTGTGTTGCGGCTGTGCATTCAAGCAAAGCATTTCTTGCTTTTGTTGCAACTGTAAGCTATAGGGCCATGACTCATGGACCTGGGTTGCCTTTGACGATCTGCCACATTTGATATGGGCTTTTCTATTGCAGCCCATATAACTGGACGGCCCAGGAAGTCCTCTCCGTGTATCGGACGGCCAAGATTTCCCCCGACCTGGCTACAAAGTCCTACTAATCCCTGAAAACCCTAGCGCCCGGCGCCGCGCCATAATTACTCCCTCCTCGCTCCCCGCCCGCTTTTCTTGCCTACTCTCCCCTCCGCCGCCGCCTCCACGACCCCCCAAACACTAGTCTCACCACCATGGCTGGCGCGCAGGAGTCCCTCGTGTTCGCCGGCGTGATGCACGGCCACAACGATGTGGTGACGGCGATCGCGACGCCCATCGACAACTCGCCCTTCATCGTGTCCTCCTCCCGCGACAAGTCAGTGCTGGTGTGGGACCTCACAAACCCCGTCCAGGCTGCCCCCGACTCCGCCACCGAGTACGGCGTCCCCTTCCGCCGCCTCACCGGCCACTCCCACTTCGTCCAGGACGTCGTCCTCAGCTCCGACAGCCAGTTCGCGCTGTCCGGATCCTGGGACGGAGAGCTCCGCCTCTGGGACCTCTCCACCGGCGTCACCACCCGCCGCTTCGTCGGCCATGACAAGGACGTGCTCTCCGTTGCCTTCTCCGTCGACAACCGCCAGATCGTCTCCGCCTCACGCGACCGCACCATCAAGCTGTGGAACACCCTCGGCGAGTGCAAGTACACCATCGGCGGTGACCTCGGCGGCGGCGAGGGCCACAACGGATGGGTGTCCTGCGTCCGCTTCTCCCCCAACACCTTCCAGCCGACTATCGTCTCCGGCTCCTGGGACCGCACCGTCAAGGTCTGGAACCTAACAAACTGCAAGATCCGCTCCACTCTCGAAGGCCACGGCGGCTACGTCAACGCAGTCGCGGTGAGCCCGGATGGTTCTCTGTGCGCATCCGGTGGCAAGGACGGCGTCACCTTGCTGTGGGACTTGGCTGAGGGAAAGAGGCTCTACTCGCTGGACGCGGGCTCCATCATCAACTCGCTCTGCTTCTCGCCCAACCGCTACTGGCTCTGCGCGGCGACACAGGACTCCATCAGGATCTGGGACCTTGAGTCAAAGCACATTGTGCAAGACCTTAAGCCCGAGGTCCCAGCCTCCAAGAACCAGGTCCATCTTCCCTCCTCACTGCTACTTCATATTTTCCTATTGTCGCTGCTTTTTATTACTGATTGTGTCAGTATGTCTCCAGTTTATTACTGTGTCAATGGTTAACTTCCCCGTGTAGGTGCAGGTCTGTTGTATTGTGCAATTGGGTTGTGTAGTCGGACGCATTATTGTTTTGAGTATGTTCTAGTTTTATGTTAGAATGGTACTCACGTTTGGATTATTACTCTTTAACTAGATTGTTTTTAGCTCATTGCATCATACAGACTATAGTTGTGATTTGTGAAGTCACAAGTGTACTACCCTAGTTATGCTTTATTTGAATACTGTACCTGATTTATGTTCATAAACCATGTAGCATTTCAAGGCTTGTTTGTTTCAGTGAGATGAATATATGTTAGCAACATGATTTAGTTCTTTTGTTTGAAGCTGGTTGGCCCTCTAAATTGATGTCTTTGATCGATTAAGAACTTCAATTTATATTTGAATCATCATTGTCAGTTTCTGAAATATGAAGTAGCCGGTCAGTTATGGTTTGTTGTTAGATTACCGAAACATTTTGATTGTGGCTTTAGTTGTTGAAGAATAATCTGTAAGCGTTAAACAAACTACAAATTGAATTCTCATAGGTTGCTAAAAGATATTTCAGTCCCCTTGTTTGTTGTATATTCATTATTGGTTCCTGTATGTGATGAACTGATGTACACTGTTTCCACCAGCTATTTGTTATAAATGTGGGTGTCAATTTGCTGATGTGCCATCAATTTGTTGCACTCTATTTCTCTGTTAGCAGATTACTAGCAGAGTAGCAGTGTCCTTATAGTACTTCCTGTCTGACAATGGGTTTTGCATGTGAGATCTCAGTTACATGTTATGCGTTTGAAGGTTTTTAGTTATGCGGTATTATGGCTGTATAAAGCTTTGTGAGGTCAAAGATTCTCTTTATGTTCTTGGGATATTTATTTCCCCCTAGCTAGTCATATGCTACTCAAGGTTATTAAGACGGTAAGGCGAGGCAAGGCGACCCACCCCCCTCACACCTTTTAAGCGATAAGGCGTGAGGCAGCAAAGAAAACGGAGCTCTGGAGGTCTAAATCAGAAGAAATCCAAAGAGGGAGAAGGACCTAATTGCAATTTCATAGAACTCTGAAGATTAAATTGCAAAAATGTCGAAATTACCCAATCCCTTTTAACCCTAGCCGCCCCCCCAAATTGCAGATCGAGCTCGGCACTGTTCGCTGGCAAGGGCCAGGTCATACCTCACCGGCAGCCACTCGACCGCTCCACCTCTCCCCTGCTGCTCCACCAATCATCACCGTCTCTTCCATGACGCACCACCACAAGGCCGGCTCCCTCTGCGCTACCTTCCCCTATCGCGCCGCTATGGCTCGCCACCAACTGGCCACCATCTATTCCATGACGCACCGCCACAAGGACGATTCCCTCTGCGCTGCCTTCCCCTATCGCGCCGCCACGGCTCGCCACCAACTGGCCACCATCTCTTCCATGGTGCACCGCCGCAAGGACGATTCCCTCTGCACCGCCTTCCCCTATCGCGCCGCCACGGCTCGCTACCGGCGGTCAGAGATGGCGGCGCGGGCGCGGCGGCCTAGAGATGGCGGCACGAGTGCGGTGGACAATGCCTTAGTCACGCACGGCAAGGCGGGGCGACACCTTGACACCCTGGGGCCACCTTACCGCTTAGGCGCGACGGCTTAATAATCCTGATGCTATTTCTGTTTTCCGCCTACCATATTGACTTTTTCATTGCTTTGTCACCTTTGTGTTGTGCGCTCCTAGTTGACTTATATTTCTAATCCGCGGCTGTACTATACTCCCTCCGTTCTTTTTTACTTGAGTTACTAGAATCTGTGCTGTCAAACTTTTTAAGGTTTGATTACCTATAGATTTAAAACTATCTAGATTGATTATTCGAAAATTATAGCATTAGATTTATCGTTAAAAATATTTTCATAATATTATAATTTTATTAGTGTATCTTAGTGTAAAGTTATTAAAAGTAGCGGTCAAAGTCACATCTTGAAGATAGTAAAAAGTCAAAAACGGAGGGAGTACTTAGTTACTGCTGTTAGCAGTTATATAGGATGAACCATTTTTCATGCATTTGTTTTTGGGACATTTATATTTATCTGATCTGAGCCCAGTTTAATTAGCAATACTGTTAGTTTTGCTCGTAAATTTAATGTATGCTACTAGCTCTTGTCTGTTGAATGGGATCTTACGTGTTCTGTTACTGCCATGCAGATGCTCTACTGCACAAGCTTGAGCTGGAGCGCAGATGGCAGCACGCTCTATGCTGGTTATACTGATGGAACCATCCGGACCTACAAGATCTCAGGGTTCAGTTACTCGAGCTAGATGATGAATCTTGTTTCAGTAGCCTTTTGTTCTGGGAAACGGCTGTGCTATCTTGCTAGTTTTTCTTTTGACTGTCTCAAGGCATAATATCTGCCTTGGTACTTCGCTTAGTTTACTATCTATGCGTTAGCCTCAGTCACGAGCTCATGGATAGTGGGGGATAGGAATGTGTTTTTCACCATGTTTTGGTTTTTGACTGTTGTTTCAATATATTATCTTACGAGTCATGCAGTCCATGGTGCTGCTTGACCTATTCAGTTGGTGCTGTTTCTGTACCTTATATTCAGTTGCCATTTTTGCTGGCCCATTGCGAATCGCAGTATATCCAGGCAGACGCGTTTTTCTCTAGCCTTTGCTTTTGTAATGAGTGAGCAATCCCGACCGGGTGTTATGAATTATCTGAGTTCCAAATTGCTGATGCTGCCTCACGTTGCTACGGTACAGGGGCGGATCCAGCGGTGTGGCGGGGGGCTCGAGCCCTCCTACCGCTACCGGACCCTTGGAGCCCCCCTAGAGTCTCCCTTAAATTTTTAGCCATAGATGTATAATGTAGAAGGGGCTGAGATCGAGCTGAAGGTACTTCAGCCCCTCCAAAACAAAAAAATTTCCTGGATCCGTCACTGCTACGGTACCTGTGTGACTGTCTCACCCGCGTTGCTCATGCCGTGGTCGTCGATGTTAATAATAGTGCTTCTCAACATGGACGGCCACATTCTGTTGATGGTGAGCTGCGGAAACGGCAGCAGGACGGCCGGCATGTTTGGAGCTCCGTTGCAGCCGGCGGAACGCCAGCTCGACGAGGAGCCCCTCGGCACCGTGCGCCCGGCGCCCGCAACGTCTCGGCAGTCACTCGTGCTTTTCGCACGCACCGCAGTCCGCAGCAACACCACTCCGCCGCGCACCGTCATTTTCTCGACCTATCGCGTAGAGAGGTTGGCGAAATGGCGAGCCCGCTGGTCTCTTGAAGGGGAAGAGCCCAGCTGGGGCGCCGCCTGTAACTCGGATAAGGGGTGGTTTTTTTAGGCTATATTTTTTGTTTAAAATTTTAGATTCTATTTGTTTATGAGAGATATTTACATGTATTTTTGCTGATATAGATAAAGTTAAGATAATATTTACTATAATTAATTTATAGAGCTAACACTAAAAAGATATTTCATCTAAAAAGATATTTCATTTAAAAATTATATAACGTAGAAAGTTAAGCTATAACAGAAAAAAAAAACCCTTAGATCACTGCCTGTCGCGCTCGACCGGTGGACCCACCCGCCTGCTCTCCGGGCAAGTGCTTCTCCGCTGCCTGGCGCGTGCCGTGCCGTCCTATTCGTCGTCCCGTCCCCAGCAAACGTGGCGTCTGGCGAAGAAAACGCTAAGCTTGCCGACGCAAGAGCAAGCAACACAGCACGCACGCCGTCAACGAGAGGGCGACGGCTGGGACGAAAACGCACGCCTTGGTTAGTTTGAGTTCTTGATTGGCTTGTTCTTGCCGTGTTTGGTGGTTGCTGAGCTCGCGGTGGAGGCGTTCTGATCTGATTTTGGTAGCGACAGGAAGCGAACGATTGCTAAGGTAATTGAAAATTTCCCCTGTTTCCGCTTGAATGGTTGCTTGTTCCGGTTTGCTGTGGTAGATTTAGGCCCCGTTTGACAGAGCTCTAGCTCTACGAAATCTGTAGATTTCCTAGAGCTGGTCATCTGTAGCTCTAGGAAATCCTGGATCTAGAGTTGCAGGCATGTTAAGTGCATTTACATGACTCATTTCATTTATATTATATATTAAATAAAAATATTTAAATCACTTTAATTTAGTCAACAAACTACAGATCCAGCATAGATCTCAGAGCTAGAGCTGTGCCAAACAGGGCCTTAGTGCATATTCTTTTTGTGAAACTTATGATTTTTGGTCACTATAGTTTTTATGCTATTTATAGGAGAGAGAGTATGAAGTAATAGAAATTCACGTGCTGTTTTGATAAACTAAAAACATGTTTTAGAAACTGAAAAAATGCCATTTTTTCTCGATTTATGGGCTGTTGTTTTCAAGAATTGTGGGGTGGATGTACAACTCTCTTTTCCAGCCTCTTCCTCTCTCATGTGGGGCATTACGTACCCCAGGCGTCGTCCAAGCAAAGGGCAGAATTTGGCTTCCGTTTCAGCTGAGCAGGACCGAGTTGGTTACTGCTACCGTTAGGACTTAGAGAAGGGTTTGAGTAGTTTTCTTGTTGGATTCGTTACTAATATAGATGTAATCAGTAGTGTATAATCGGGGTCTGGTAATCAGGCCAGGGATAAGAAAGTCCTTTGCCTACCTCATTCTTCTTTGCCTGTCTTCGCGCATTGCCCTCTTCTGCGCTTCTTCCTTGTCAGCAACACGGAGCCGTTCTGCTCTAATCCAGCCAACGTCCAGAGGAGAATTCCTGCACACGTGTACAATCTCCGGTCGCGAGATCGTGCTCAAGACAACTTGATATTAGAACAGTCAATCTATTCCCACGACTTCTACTATTAAGGTTCCTGTTACCGAGTCATTAGCCAAGATAAAGGCTAATGCCAATAAGATGGCTACTAGTACCAACGACATCGATAAGAAGATGGCGACTATCTTCCTCAATATGTATGCTATCTTGGAGAAGATTACGAATAAGAAGAAAACGCAACAAGAGGCAGCAGCGGCGCTGTCCCTAGCAATTGCTGTGACGCCGCCAGAACATGGCGTGGCAGCCGTGGTTCTACCGACGCATGCCGCAATTGTGCCATACCCTGCCGTGGCAGCCGTGTTGCTACCGAAGTCTACCGTGGTAACCATGTCATTGCCGCAACTGGCTGCAGTACTATCGACGCCTATCGTGATCGTGCCATGTCCTATCACGGTGTTGCCGAAGGCTGTCGTGGCCCTATCGAAGTCTGTCGCGGTAACTGCATCGTGCAAGCCTACTAAAACGCTGCCATGGTTGCCACCACGTTTGCCATGACAATCAGCATATGTCATCAATATTGTTGTACCTGTACGTGGAAGCCACGGTTTTCAAAGTCACCAGTAAACTATAGTATCTCGTCAACTTGGAGTCTCTTAAAGCTACAGCTATGATCGTCACCATAGCTCGAGAACGAACTATTTGCGAAGAAGGAAAGAGATATCATGTGGGCATTAAGTACTCCAGGCGCCGTCCAGGCAAAGGGCGGAAGTTGGCTTCCGTTTCGGCTGAGCAGGATAGCTAGCGTAACCGAGTTGGTTACTGCTACCGTTAGGACTTAAGAGTTAGAGAAGGGTTTGAGTAGTTTCCTTTTTGGATTTGTTACTAATATAGATGTCATCAGTAGTATATAATGGGTGTCTGGTAATCAGGTCAGGGATAAGAAAGATAAGTCCTTTGCCTACCTCGTTCTTCTTTTCCTGTCTTTACCAGAATTCAAATAATTAAAATTTCAGTTTGTCTTCGCGTAAGTGCTGCATTTCTGGAAAGGGATAGAATTTGTGGTTGTGGTTGACTTGTTTGATGTTGATAGATGATTAAAGGTGTGTTTTGAGTGTGTGGGTTAATGTCGGTCAAGTTGTGAAGAACTTGTATTGGAGAAAACATTTCTTTGGTCTTTGCATGTGTAGGTGGTCGTGAAGACGGTTATGATCGGTGACGAGGAGGACCAGAACTAGGATGGGAAAGTCTGAGGTCCAGACGGTCGAGGATGTCACATGAGGTGGTTGGGCTCATACTAGAGCGTGTGGAAATCAAATGTGGTTATGTGTGGAGAGACTACAGGAGGTGCTGTTCTAGAGGCTTCGATACTTGAGATGATAGTGCATGATGAAGATACAAGAAGTGCTGTTCTGGAGGTTTCGTCACGTATTTGGAAGGGTTTCGGGTCCCTTGGTTTTCGGAAGAGATAAAGTTTTGAGTCTGTGTTTGAGGTAGACACGGTTTGGATGTTAGCCTATAAAAGCAGGAAGAGACTAAGGGCAAACGTGAGGATTGTGGTGGTTTTCGTAGGGCTTTCGGGGAGAAAGTTTGTGTCGGTTTGAGAGGGCTTTCGTCAAGAAAGCTTTTAGTGGTGTTTGTGAGAACACTTTGTAAATCTACGGAGATCCTGAAATAAAGATAGTTTTGAATTAATCTAGTTCTTGATTTGCTTGAAGAGCATCGGTGATTGCAGGTGGTTTTGATCTTACGACAACATTCAAAGCATTTGAGCGAAACAGTCGAATAGAGCGATCGATCGGTCGAGCAGAGCGGTCGGTCAAGCGGTCATACGCTGAGTATTGATCAGGTGATGGATCACCGAGCGGTCAAAAGCGTCATCGATTGTCAGGAGGCTCGAAGAAGCGGCGATAATCATTCACCCCCCTCTGATTGCAGTATTCGATCCTACCACTTCTTTTTCAAATAAGCAGAATGAGATCCAATTTCCAATGCTCTTATTAAGTCACCAGTATGTTCAGATCCAAGTGACAAGTGGCTCAAACGCCTGCGACATGATTCAGATCCTCATGTTCCTTGTTCCAAGAGGCCAAAATTGGAGATGGTCCGTCACCTGGAGGAAGATCCTCATGTTCCTTGTTCCAAGAGGCCAAAAATTGGAGATGGTCCGTCACCTGGAGGAACATGTACCATGTTTGGTCGAGTGCTTGATTATGACTGGGACAATAGTGGCATGATCAAACATGTGAAGGAGGACCAACTAATGCATGAGAGTTTGATGGACCAACAAAACCAGAAAGGGTCTCCTATTTCAGCGAAAAGTTTTTATCGCTGGATAGGAAGGTGGTGCCGAGGCGGCACCCCTATTTTCCATGGAACTTCAAATCGAGGAAAACAAGCGCCTTAAGTCTAATATGCCACCTGATGATCTTGACGGTCAGTTTCCAAGCATCGCAGCAATGGCGATGATGGGGCGTGTAATGAACAAGCTAGCTCCGCCCATGTGAACTTCAGAGGAGGGGTCCTTCTGTAGTCTGGAAGACAGAGGAGTTGTGAAATTTGCCGAAGTGCCTGTTTGGCTGTATTCCGTGCTGGTCATCAGCTGTTAGTTAATCTGCAGGTAGGAGATACGCTGCTACACTGATCTTAGCGTGTGATTATCATTTCAAGAGAGAGAGAGAGAGAGAGAGAGAGAGAGAGAGAGAGTAGGTGTGGTTTTTTTATCAATCATAGCATGATTAGGTTAATTATCCAAGGATTCCTGAGATGGATCTCTGTTGCCCTCTCCTGAAAGGTACCCTATTTTTGTATCACACTGATATTCATAATTCTAAGAATGTGATGGATGGCCTGGCACATGAGGCATGCCTTGTGTTCGTTGGTTGTTGCATTTCAGTTTCTATTTACTTTAATCCAAGTTATTCTGTGCCACTGTGCTTTACTTCCTCGCTGCTATGAGGATTGAAGCAGTTTCTAATTTCTATCTATATGGAGATCAGGAGATGAAAGGATTAGAGCAGAGTAGCAGACACGAATGACGCTGCTGAGGTATCCCCGTTCTCCCAATTGTTATACATGGTAAGAAAGGGAAATGTAATGAATCGGATGGAGTTGACGCTTGACACGGAGTACGTACATTCAACTTTGTCACACTGTCGAGCATGCGAGTTAAGCAACCTATTGAATCGGATCGAAGGTAGCTAATCAAGCATGGAGAATTGATGTTGATGACGGTGTGGGGAAGTGAAAATTACACATAATATATCAAGGCACAGAAGTAATTGTGCTGAGCATGCTCGTTTTATTACAGCCAGTGGCGGATCCAGGAAAATTTTTTGGAGGGGCTGAAGTACCTTCAGCTCGACCTCAACCCCTTCTATATTATACATCCATGGCTAAAAATTTAGGGGGGGCTCCAAGGGTCCGGTAGCGGTAGGGGGGGCTCGAGCCCCCCGCCCCACCGCTAGATCCGCCCCTGATTACAGCGTATCGACACTCGACGCTAGTATGGTACTAGTATAGTTCATATATAGCGTTCAAACGTTGCCCTGCAACTTGGCGCCATAACCGGAGGTCTTGTCTCTAAAGCGGTCCCAAAGCATGACTCCGCCGTAGTTCCCCGCGCTCTTCACCGATGGCAGCACCTGCGACAGAAGCGTGTCCGGGTCGATGTAGCCCGATCCCGCAGCTTCCGGCGACGCTGGCAGCCCCATGAAGACGTCCGCGGAAGTCGGCACGCCGCCCGTCCACCGGCCCCACCCGGCCAGCAGGTTGCTCGTGTCTCCCGGCGCGTACTGGCACTCCGCTTCCGGGTTGTTGTAGAACTGCACCCACAAGTGGTTGAACAGCCCGGTCTTGATCGCCGCGTCGAGGTGCGCGTCCGGGTACGGGCACTGCGGCGCCGCCGTGAGAAGGCACCCGCCGTTGCACCTGGACGACAGGGCCCTCGCCAGCTCGTCGTAGTAGTCGACGCCGCCCTGCTCTATGTCGAAGTCAACGCCGTCGAGCACCGCGTCGCCGAGCGGGCGGGAAGCCGAGCTGCCGCCGAGGAAGTTGTCCCAGAGGTAGTCGGCGAGGCTACGCGCCTCGTCGGCGGAGGCGAGGGAGTAGCCGCTGGTGGCGCCGCCGAGCGAGAGGAGCACCTTGACGCCGTTGTCCTTGCACGAGGTGATCTCGGAGCTGAGGGCGGCGCATGTCCCATCGTCGGGGTTGCAGTGGCCGGCGAGGTTGAGGCCCGGGTCCTGGCCGTTGCCGAACTTGGAGAGGAACGCGATGTTGACGATGTTGTACAGGCCGGAGCTGCATGTGTCGGTGAGGCTGCCCTCCCCGCTGTTCTGGCCCCAGTAGACCGTTACCTGGCCGGCATTGGAGACGGCGGCGAAGGCGATCAGGAGGGAGACAGTTAGTAGGAGGTGAGAAGGGTAACGGAGCCTTGGAGCCATTGCGCTGTGTATACTTCGATGCCACGATCGGGGCACGTATCACGTATGTGTATTTGCATCGGCGTGGGCAGTGTATGCTAGCTTATATAGAGCTATCGTGTGTGTGTAGTGTAGTGCAGTAGTTGCACGTATGTAAACGCGGTTTCTTCGCAGTCACGAGCAATTTCGTGCGTGGAACGATGCTGGACGCGGCCAATAAATACGATGGAAGACTTGACTAGACTTTGTACCAAGTAAAGATTTCTCTTTTGACTCTTGACTAACCGATGCCTAATATTGGACTGATGGTAACTGTCATGACTTTTGTGACTCTCCGTTCAAACACCATTTTGTAGACTTTTTTTTGCGAGGAGGTGAAGTGCTTATTGTTCTCTCCCAAAAAAGCGGGGAGAAATATTTCTAAAGCACATCAAGAAACTAATTTGCAACGCGGGTACTCCACTACTAACGGTACTAATTTAATAAAAACTAGCTAAGTGACCACATGTTGCAACGAAAAATCACACACACATGGTTGCGCTAATCAGCACGTGCGAGCTCCCCACGCTGGCTGCGTGTATGAGCATCCTAGTATGATTCATGTTTAATGATAATTTTATGTGGATGAGATAGTACCTTTGATATCTCTAAGTCAATCAATGATAACTTTATGTTCAAGAGATAGTAATTTGATGAATTATCGATGATAACTTTATGTTTAGGCGATAGTAACTTGATTTCATGCATATATGTGGCAGGATAGAGAAGAGAATAAATATACTTGATTTGTAATTTTTTATCTTGTTTACAAGTTAAAAAAATATAATAACTCTTTCACCAAAGTCCAATCTGCGATCCGTTTGCACTATTGTATTTGAAATTATGAGCTAAACAAAACAAGATACATATTGAATATGTTTTGACGCTGAGAAATTCATGTGATATAAAGTTACTATCATGTATGAGTGAAGTTACTGTCAAATACATGTAGAATTGTTGCCCGTTTTATAGTGTTACAATGGACAGTAACTCTACATGTGTTTGGTAGTAACTTTATTCATACACGGCAGCAACTTTTTGTACGAGTTATTTGCTATTGACATGCATATTTCTCTCTCCTCTCAATGCATGCATGTTGGCAATAACTTGACTCACACAGCTGTACCTTCATAAATTACGGATGATAACTGTAAGTAACTTCATAAATTACAGATGATACTTGATGTATATATGATAGTAACTTTACCATAATTAACAAATGCTTGTAACTGTCCACGGTGTGGGATGGTAGAGCGGTTGGCTGGTTGGGTCAGTCAGGGGCACACGTTTATTCTACGCATATATACATACATACATGCATACATATATATGTATGTATGTATATGTATATGTGTATATGTGTGTGTATAGGACGCTGAAATGGGGCACCATGGTGTCTGAGTACCAAGCCTCCCTACCTTTATATTGCTTTTAGATGCGTGTAAGTGTAATGATATATAATATATCAGGCAAATTCGTTAACGTTCATTATTTCAAAAAGGCATTAATTCGGAAAGAAAGTTATTGATTTAGCATGTTGAATCAATCATGAATGGAAAGTCTTAATCATGGATAGAAAGTCTCAATCATAGAGCCTGAGCACCATGGTGACCCTATACATACATACGTACGTACGTACATACAGACACGCACACACACACACATACAAGTCTTTTCCGTACTCCTGGGAGTACATACTCTTATTTTCAATATACCACTTAAACGAACATGTTATACTTTTGTACCACTTTTCATATACTTAAATACTAATTCTAATATATTCTAATGCGACTTAAACGAACGTGGCATGTCGTGTTGATTTCAAAGTCAACGTGTTGGAAGAAAAGGACGCAGATGTATCGCGTCGCAAAGAAACGAAATCAATCTGAGTTTACTCATGTTCACGTGTGTGATGTCAATTGTCAAAGGTTGTCATTCATCGCTCGTCTAGGCCCTAGGTGATTACCCCCAACAAGTGGTATCAAAGCCCAAGCGCCTAACATCTCGGATATCCTGGTTGCGGTAGTACACAACCAATGTAGGAGGGAGAGAATGTTGAGTTGGGTTTAGTCACTCATGGGTTATGGGAAAGGAAGAAGCACACTATAAGTGTGAAGGGAGCCTCCACCCATTGGACTAGTCTTTTGGGGGAAGAATGCTCAATACCACTTATAAAGTTATTGCTTAAGGCGGCTTGCAAAAGTGCAGCCCATGGGCTTAGGTGTCTAGCCCACTTGGTCCTGTGGCCTGAGTAGTAAAAAGCCAGTTGGACCCACGGGGTCCAATTTGACAGACTCGTCGTGTTCCACCCAAGCGAGCAGGTGGCGGACTAGCATGGGTGGAGAGTAGCAAGGAGTCGCTATTGAGTCTAGGTGCATCTGTCGACGTGATTAATTTTTATAGTTTTTGATTGAAATCTGGTGATTTTGTTTGAATTTGTGTTGAACCCACTCGAAAATATGAAATTGTGTTTAAATTTTGTTCGATTATTGAAACTTTTTTATTAAATTTTTGCATAGGAAACCTTTCTAAAACATATTAAAATTTCTTAAAACGTGTTAAAACTTGCTTCAAAATTTTTCTAAAACTTTTTGAAATATGTTAAAAACTTGAAACTTGCTTCAAACATTTTTCTAAAACTTTTTGAAATATGTTTTCAGGCCTGTTCTTTTTTGTTTCAGCTTATAACTTATGGCTGCTGCTTATGACTTTTGAGCTGTTCGTGAGAGAGAGAGTATAGAGTAACAGAAATTTGCATGCGGTTTTGGCCGATATAAATGAAGTTGCTACATTGTATGCTACAATCAACTTGTAGATCCTGCCTTAAAAAGACACTCCGTTTGAAACCTAATTACTGTAGAAAAGCTAAAAAATTAACTTTTAGAAGCTGAAAAGAAAGACCTAAAACTTGCGTGGAACTTTTCACGAAACATGCTGAAACCTGTTTAAAAGATCAAGTTCAAAAACAAAAATGAAACTTCTTTAAACTTTCTGTTAAATGTGCTAAAACCTAAAACCTCATGAAATTCTGTGATTGAAACTTGATGAAATCTGTTGAAATTTGTTGAAACTTTAAGAATTTTTCGATTAAAACTTGATGAAACCTATGGAACTTGCTGAAACCTTATGAAACTCTTTGATGAAAACCTTATGAAACTCTTTGGTTGAAACTTGATGAAATATGTTGAAACTTGAATCTTAAGTTCGAAAATTTGGAACTTGGTCTTGAAATTTGGAACTGTGTAAACGAACTAATCCCAAAGACTATGCATATGGATACTGAACTGGTCATACAAAGCTAGTTTAACCTGCAACCTCTCAGGTAGTATGTTCACACACCAGGCCATGACAAGGATACCCCCTAATCTTAGGTACTTTCAAATTCAAGCAAGTTGCAAATGCCAACTTATCATAGCGAGATATGGTGAAGACATCATTCCACTGGAAAATGCGAGTTGATCAATTAGGCAGTTTTATGGTAAAATTGCAATAACCACAGGTCGGTTGGAAACTTAGATTGCTCAGGGCGTGATCTACGCATTGATTTGAAGAAATTAAAAACAGGGACAAATATTATGTAACTTAGTAGTCAACAATGCAAACCACTCCATCTACTGGATCTAAAGCCTTAACTTCATAGATCTGAATTCAATGGTGCTAAATGTTACACAAGATACATACATGTGAGTTTGGGTTCAACTCTAGGTATCATTGCCAATTGAATATTGTAGACTTCCTTCTTGACGACTGGTGAAGTCAAAATTTGGTAGAACAGCAGATATGGAAATATAGACAGTTGAACACTTCAGCAAGGATAAACTTCATGTATTTGAATCCTGCCGCAACTTCTGAGCCCTTTCTCTCCATGACCCTTTTTGCATTGCCAGAACCTAAGAAAAAGTTTGTTTCATGAGTAGCTTTGGCTTGCACAGAAATAAACAAGATACAGGAAAGAACTTTGAGATTACTTTATCGCTAACAAGTGAACTGCTAGGTTGAGCTTCAACATCTTCAGCTTTATTGCCCTCGTCATTGGTTTTAAGCTCATCCTCAACAGTTTCAGTATCAACAATCGAAGATGTAGGTACACCAAATATAGCCTCATCATGTGCATCTCGGACTATATCTTTATGCTTTGACTATGATATGTAAAGAACAAGGCATGGTCAAAATAATGCTGGTGAAAAGTACAGAATATGGCATTGTAAACTCATTGTTTTACAGCATTTGTACCTCCACAGCAGAGAGTCGGAAGCTCTTGCCTATGTGCTTCACCAGTGAAGCATCATCATTAGCAACTAAAGAGAGGAAAAAAACAAATATAAATTCTGGGTTATCAAACAGCAAATTTTACATGCCAAAAAATGGTTGAAAATTTATATACTACACAAAAACCTCTTACAAGCTCAAGCAACCGAATATTTTGCATAATGTAGAAGTCAGAAATAGGCATTGCAATCCTACAAAAGATGGAACCCAGTTTCAATAGCCTAAGGAGCTCAATACAGGATGTTGGCCAAACAGTTGAAATCATATTATATGACCATTGCAGCTTATCGTTGGTACAGACTACAGAGTAGAGACACCACAATATACTATTTTCTGGGTCCTCTAAACCTGAACGGTAAGTTAGTGCGGTGGCATGAACTTTACAGCTAAACATAGTCCTTAGATGGAGATCTGGGCGATCCAATCCACACTTAAAAATGTACATCAATAAAACCATGATAGCACAAACAGGACTATGGCATATGGTTATTTCATTGTGCATCCAATTGTATATAAAGAGGGCAACTATATAACTTACAAGCACTTTTCAAATAGGAATTTTACACACTGCAACTATCAGACATCTTAGCTTCCTACAGTGAGTCTTACAACTCAAATAAAGAAGGTAGTTTGATAAGAATTTTATGCGACGATGAAAAATATGACCTAGGGTGTGCAAAATTAATTTTTGATGCACAGAATTCACTATACCCTGGGGTTTTGTAAAGTGTTATACACCGTAAATTAGGTTTGGTAAATCCTAGCAGCGCTTACATATTCAAATATCCAGTCAATATTAGATCCTTAGGTGTGCATCTAAAATAGTGTGACACTAAGTGGAATACTCACTACATAAAGAACCATAATGCAAAGTCATAAAAAGGGAATAATCAAGACAATGCAGCCATATCAAGACTGACCTTCAACATCATTGTCATCTTCATCAAGTGGAGCATCCTTATTGAATTCAAATCTTTCCCACCCCCCGGTGGCAGTTCCAAGGGTGGAATCTTTTGAAGCTGTCAAGCATTAACAGTAACCAATAGAATCTTCAGAACAATGAAAAAATAGCAAAAAAGAATGAAGATTGTATAAACTCAAGCATTTTACTGCGTGTGCTGATTGAAGAATACAAAACATCGCTTTCCCTGTGTATTCACTGAACTTGCGCTATCGGTGCCTACTCTATGGTATGCTCATACAAGTAGCCACATTATTGCTTTTAATTACATAGCAGCACCCTACTGCAATGGAATGGAAATAATACACAAGAACTAACGTAAAGTGTGGGTCAAAACCTGTCTCCGAGAGCTGAAGCTTCATCTTTGCTTTAACTCTCTCAGCAGGCGTCTGCAAGAACATCAACACTACATCACTCTCAAACACCAACAATCTAACAACACAGTTGTATAACATCAAGAAGTTATGAAGCAGTAAGAGCAAATGTGACCAACCATTTTATCGTATCCTTCTATGAGCCGCGAGTAGTCCACTTTACCGCCGTCCCTACCACCGCGCCCCTTCGAGCTCTCACGGCCGCCGCCACCATCGTCGCGCCGCCGATCACCATGCCGGTCTCGCCGGCCTTCAGAGTGCGAACTCCTGCCACTCCGGCGAGAAGGTGACCGTGACCTAGACCGAGACCGGCGCCGCGATGTCCTGCGGTACCCCCTATCCCTCGACCTGGACCTGGACCGGCGCCTTCGCTCCCTCGACCGGGACCTGGACCTGGACCCGCGCCGCCGCGAGCGAGACGGGGACCTCGACCGGGGCCGAGGCCGAGGCCGGGACGGGGACGGGGACCGCGAGCGATGGAGTGGGCGGGAGGGGGGCTCGGGAGACGGCGGCGGGTTGGTGGGATTGAGGGGTTGGGCGGGGGAGGGGGTGGCGCCGGCGCGGACGAAGCCGGAGAGGAAGGAGGAGGTGGTGGTGGGTTTGGAGGGGAAGGAGGCCGGGTGGGGATCGGAGGAGGAGAAGCCGAGGCCCTGCTTGAAGCGGCGGGCGCCCTCGCCCTTGCGGTTGAGCTCGTCGTAGTACGCCGCCGCCTTCGCTTCCTCCATCGCCCCCGGCTCGGTGCGGGACGCTGGTGACTGGGCTGCGTTAAGACGCAACGCGGTACTCCTTAGCGCATGGGCTTTTTTGCTTCGATATTTACTGTGAGATTATTAAGCCCAGCCCAGTGATAATTTGTAATAGTAGCTCTTCTTTTTTTTTCTTCTGAAATCTTTTGCAGCAGTGCTGGCGCCCAACGGCCGCACGGCAAGCATATAGCCGGTAGGCCATTGGGTGACAGGTTGCAGTTGTCTCACTGTTGGGTGATTGGGGCTATCGCTAAACAGTTGGTCGTCCGACTATTCGGAGACTGCAACTGAATCTATTTTTACACAGTTGCCCTCCCCCCTCCCTCGACCGCGCATGAGGGTAAATGACAATTGTTGTAGATAGGCAATATTTATCAAATTTTATCTATGAGTTGTTTTATTTTGAAAAAAAATAGGAGACAACGTCGGTTGATCTATTTGTGATTTTCGTAGATTATTAATGGTAACAAATCTGTTAGATTCATAATAACATTTCACGATCGTTGTATGTTGTTGTAGTGCAAGAAATTTCGTGAAATTTTGTTTTGAGGATGATTGAGATAGCATCGATTGGTAAGTACGAAGGTAAGTGATATTATGATGCAACTGAGAATTCATAAATGGAGAACTTATTTTTTTCATGTTGTTAGATGCCTTGCTACGTGAAGAATTGAATGCGAAAAGACGAGGACAAGTGCTTTTGTGAATTAAAATAGACTTCATAATAGAGTTGGAAATAACACGACACACAAGATTTGGTTACATGCACAAGAAAAAGCATCATGCACGATGCAACAAACCGAAATACTCCTACGATACATATGCGCCTTTTTGGAATAGAAATAAATTCGACCTTCGGGGGACTAGTGCGGAACGGCCCGACCTACTGCGTGTACTAGGGCCATTTTTCTTCCTTGCGATCTCGGCGTTGAACACCTCGGCGGCCTCTTTGGCCTTAGCCACCATTTTCCTCTTTTTCTCGTGCTCCCTACGCATTCACGCCTTGAGATGAGCTTTCATCTCCAAACGTATATGCTCGGTTTTCTCGTCGTTGCAGCACTCCTCCTCCCGGATCTCGCAAGCCCTTTTGACATCCCCTCCTTGAAATCGAGAGCCCACTGGTCATGTGGGTGGATCTCTAAGTCAATCCACTTCCGGTAGCCACATAGCGGTTTCGGGGACTATGGGTAGACGGGAGAGATTGTTAGTGCATACTTTAAAAGAGAAATAATAGAGGAACATACTATAACTGGTCCTTTCTGACTGCCGAAAGCTGCTCGTGACCCGATGATAATCAGGATAGTCACAGGAATAATTTGTGCAACCCTACTAACGCATGCCCAGACTAAGCCGCTGCTTAGTTTCAAATGTTCTTCAAAGTTTTTTGGTTTTATAAAATTTATTTCAAGTAAAATTAAGTTTCTAACCCAAAACTAGCAATATAGTATCTTGTTTTGGCTTTAAATTCAAAAATTGGCCAAAATCAATTCTAAAAGGAATTTGAAAAGTGTTCAATACCAAAAAAAACTAGAGTTGGCTATTTCAAACATTATTAATATTCAAAAGTTTTCCAAAAGGCCAACTAATCAAAAGTTATTTGGTTTCGAAATTCATCCAAAATCCTAAGTTGACCTAAGTGGTCACAATCTAGCACTTAAGTAAGTTTTGCCATTTGAGCTAAAGTAATTGATATATATTGGCTCCTAAGGGTGTTTATAACTCATACATAATTTTTAATGCTTAAAATTACCCTCTTATGCTCATTCTTGTGGGGTGAAAACGGGTCGGGTTTTTCCCGACCGATCCGGTACCGAATCCGACTGGTAGCAAATTCGGTAAAATGGTTTAGTATCCGGTCGGATTCGGATTCGGATACGGATATTTGTAAACGGATTCGGTAGCGAATTCGGTTTTACTGATATCCGACCGAATCCATTCGGTATTCGGATTCTCGGATATTATCCGAATGAAAACCGATTAGGTATCCGAAGTTCCGGACGCTCCGCGCTCGGCAGTTGGCGCCTCGGCAAAAAATTTACATACTTCTCCCGCGCGGCTGCGCCTTCCTTCCCACTGCCTCCCCGCTCTGAAATCCACCGTTCCGATCCACTTTCCTTCCCCTCCTCGGGAGTCGGCTCCTCCCCCCAATTTGCTGACCCCGCCAAGCCGAGAGCCCTAGGCGGCGCCATGGACACGGAGCCATTTGACGAGGCAGACCTCCTCGTCCTCCCCACCTCCCCCGCCGCCTCCCCTCCTCGCCGCCTCAAGCGCCACGACGACGTCCCCTCCCGCCGTCTCCCCACCCACACCATCACCACCGCCGCAGCAGCCTTCACCCGACGAGGAAACCCTAGCCCCGTACACGTCTCCTCCCCCTTATCACTCTCCGCCGCCGCCGCCATCAGATGCGGATGCTCTGGCCTCACTACTATCCTCTCCTCCTAACCCCAGTTCCTCGCCGCTGCCGCCTACCGACACCGCCGAGAAGGAGGAGGAGGAGGAGGAGGAGGAGGAGGATGACGGGCTCGACCCGCTGTTCTCGGAGACCGGCGGCGCTTTGGGGTGGGACCCGCTGGGCGCGCCGATCGAAGGGGTGGATGTGAGGATGAGGAGGAGATGCTGGGGGGAGGGCTCATCGAGGAGCTGCGCAGGGAGAAGTCGGCGAAGAGGCGGCTCGACATGGACGAGAGCGAAGGCGGCGGCGAAATGGAGGTGGAGGTGAAGGGGAAGAGGAGCAGGAGGAGGAAGGAGGAGGATGCTCTCAAGGAGTCGGCCCGAGGGAAGAAACAGTCTGAGAAGGTAACCAACCTTTCCTGTGTTTCGGCGCGTCAGTGGTGTTCTGTTGAATCGTGGTAGATTTTGTTGATGGGTGGTGTGGGTTTGTGTGCGCAGGAGAGGAGGGTGCAGCTTAATTCGATCCACGCTGAGTCGCAGAGGCTGCTGCGAGGTATACACTTGTAACACTTCAACCGTTTGCGTGATTGGAACTGATACGTGTGAGATTTAGTGTTTTTTTCTAACTGCTTCTTATTACTTTTGTTCTTTGTAGAGACAAGGAGCGCGTCGTTTAAGCCGATTGCACAGCCAGTTTACAAACCCATCTCGTCAGTCCTGGAGAAGATCCGCCTTCGTAAGCTGGAGATTCTCAAGAAGTCAGTTGTCCGGTTGTTTTTTGAGGTTATGCAAATAATACCGTAATTGCTGTTTGACGTTATTTTCCTTCACTACGGTTTTCAGGTCAAATACTCCTTTTGAAGAAGAAGATGATGATGCCTCTTCGGAGCCTGTGAGTGATCCTGCTGGGAATTCGGGCATGCCTCAGGCTAAGGAAGTGGACACAGATGACAAGGATTTGAATATTGTGAGTCTTTATTGAGGTGGTTGATTTGAGTGTGCTGTAGTGTCCATGAAACTATAAAGCTTTGTGTGATTGTAGGATGATGCCGACAATGATGTTGGAGCAAATGGCAGTGACCTGAATGAGCATGACAGTGTCTCCGGCGATGAGGTCAGCATTGCTTTCACTTGATTAGTTTGTTGTTTGCTGTCCATCTGTACTGATATGGTGACTTGTTTGCAGGATGCTTTGACTCGAGAGAAGGATCTTAATAATTGTGGTAGCAATGTTCCAGACAAGGTGAGTGCCCCTCCTCCAATTCTGTAGCCATTTGCACCCACTATTTTGCAAAGGAGCATGATCGGCCGGTGCTTTATCTATAAGCAGTAGTTGCCTCAATTTTGTTTTACCTGTGTCAAACTGTTAACATTTCAACTTATGTCATGTGGAATGTCACTGAAAGAATTTGCTCAAGTTCCTTATTAGGAGGATTACATATTGCTGATGAAAATGTCCGCAACTATTAATGATAGTTAATATTGGATACATGTCCATCTGAATGATCAGAATATGTAGGTAAATCTGGTTGTTTTTATAGTAATGTCGTTATTGTGAGAATTCAGTATTATTTACTTTATGGTCCTGCCAGTTCAGCATCCATGCAAACAATGCATTCCATTTCAGACCAATATCAATTACTGTGTTGATTTTTGTTTCTCAAGATTGCTCCTAAACGCTGGAGGTTGGAGATAAATTTTAGCCAAGATGTTGTTTTGATGCTTTCTTCTATGAATTTGCCTGATGGAATTCAGGTACGCTTTTTTGCATCCTTGCCTTGTAATAACACCCAAAATTTGTGGGATAGCTGCAGCTGAACACATTTATATACCAATCTGGAAGATAAATAATGCTAAGCACTATGTCAACACACACTTCAACATGCGTAGATGCATCCTTTATAGCTGATCTCGCGTTTTGTCTGTTTTTGATCACTGTGTGTCGGTGTCTCTTCTGTAGATATATAGAATACAGTAGCAACCAAGATATTATTCAACTTCCTGGTTTTCCGGAAATTATATACTGCAGTTACTTTCTTGGAGTGCAATTGGGATGTTGTTTTAGAATGACAGCTTAAATGTTGCATTATGTTCAACATCATGTTCAAAGAGATTAATGATTGGCATCATTAGTTCATTTCAAGTTACATCATGTTCAAAGCCTTTGAAACTGTAATCATCCGTATTAATATTATCCGCCTATATTATCCGTTTCCGAGCCGAATCCGTTACATATCCGTCCCGACGGTACCATATTCGAAACTCCGAATATTCCGAATTCGTATTCGTATCCGGTCTTACCGTATTCGACTCCGAATCCGGAGAAAAAATGTGGGTTAGGATACGGTTTAAGCAATATCCGTCCGAATCCGATCCGTTTTCACCCCTTGTAATCATGAAGATTCCATTGAAAATGAGTTATTTTTTAAAAAGAAATCTTAATTTGTTAAAAGCTATATTGAAAAGATTTTTAATCTTGGCATATAGTTAGAAGTGCTCCACAAGTGGTTTAAGTTTTTTTGTGAAAAGCTTTGGAGCAATGTTCAACATTATATCTGTCATCTCCTCTAAAATCCATCTCTTGGCATGCTTCTAGAAAAATCAGAACTACCGACAGTCATTCTGCGGTACTTTCGCTTTTTGGAACTACCGACAGTAATACTATGGTTCTTCTAACTTTTTCTAAAAAATGACTGATTTGATTCAAAACCTGTTAATTTCAATTTTATCAGCTATTCCCTTTGCTCTTCAAAGTCAAGTTGATCTTGTTTATCATTAGTAGGTATCCTCGAGTAATCTCTTGACTCCACATGCTATTTTGATCCTTTTGTGATACTCTTTTATCATAAAGTGGCATTTTCTCTAAGAATGGTAGACTTTTGATTATCTTGCCCTTAGCATGAGTTTTATCCTTGTCTTTACAAATAATATCATTTTTTTCTTTTTAAAGTGGTATCAAATCTTTACTCTTGCCAAGCAAAATCTTTTTGTTAACCAAGCTCTTCCATATAATATCTTTCAAGTGGTATTCCCTACAAATTTCATCAAGTGAAAATCAATGAAGATCCTTCAAGGGTATCGGATACTAGTTGATCATATAAGTGGCATCAAGTTTTCACAAGTGGAATGTTATCCACCTATGCGGTTTGTGGCTTTTGGATTGTTCGTGCAAGAGATTACAGAGGAACAGAAACTCACGTGTGGTTTTTACTGATATAAATGAAGTTGGTACAGCATGTACTACAATTAACTAGTAAACCTGTCTTAAAAAGATACTCCGTTTAAAAACTAGTTATGTAGAAAAGTCGAAAAGCAGCTTTTAGAAGTTCAAAAAACAGGCCCTTCAATCCTTGCAATCGATTCCTGGCCTATCTGGAGATACTGGATCATCTCTTTGTGCATATTTATCAGTTGCAACTCCCTCCTATTGCGCAGCAGCTTGATCCTCGAAATGATCAAATTCAAGCATATTTTGCTACACAAAGCACATAACTTCTGTTATTTCGGGGTATGAATAAAGAACATGGTTTCTCCAGGTCTACACACGCATGTAACTGAAGAACACTGTAAGATCGACATGAAACATGAACTGGTTATGGGTAAGCATTGACTAGTAGCTGATAGTTGATGGCTTTATTCTGTAACTCAAATATAGTAGCTTTTATGCAAAGTTGTCGGCTGCTGTTGATCCAATTGGGCTAATGCACACCGATACTTACACTAGTTCAATTTTGTTGGCTCAATCCAGTTCTGGCGACTCTCGTAATCAGGTATCTTTAATGAAGCAGACATCTTTTATCTAAGAAATGAAGCTGCCATCCGGTCTTTTAATACTGAGACTGATTTGGATCACCTAACATCTTCAAACACATAACTTTCTTGAATTAAACTTATCGACCTCTGATATACGACATTTAGCAATGGCAAGTAGCCACCCAATAAGGAGGTGTAGAAAAAGGCATTCTCTTTGTCACTCGGATCCATATGGGTGCTAGTTTTTTCCCCATCACCGTACAAAACCATCCATCAACTACCCTCCTGACCGGAACCTAAATCTCGAACTCCCAATAAGCACATTGAAAATAGCCGATCTTAGAATCACTGACCCAAACCAAGAGAGACAAAATCGTAGCAAAGACGGGGGGAGTAATTGGATCCGTGAGGAAGGCGAGAAGGCGAACCATTTTCTGCCGAAGGTGGAGCCGCTGAAGAGCGAGTTGAGGGACGACATCGTCAGTAGCCTCGGCCGCTGATCCACCCGGCGAGGCCAAGCGCTCAAGGGCAAGGGGGTTTACGGGACGTGAAATAGCTGCCTTATCGTACGAATCTTAAAGGAATTCTGACATTCTAAATGCATTCATACCCAACTTTTTGAAGGGACCATGTAGCACATGATACTTTCTCTCATGATGATTTTATTGCCACCATGTAGCACATGATACTTCTTCGTGGAGCACTGGCTCATCTTGGAAAAGGGCAGGGAAGGGGAAACTGAAACGGCATGCTACGTAGGTTCACTCAACACGAACCGTCGGTAACTGCCTGTATGAACAGCGGAATTCATGCGCCAAGTTCACATTTGTTCTGCTGGTGCTCTGAACAAGCTGTTAAACACGCTGTTCACAATTAACAACAAATACATAGCCGCTGCTAACAGCATCAAGTTGCCAACTACCAACAAATGAAACTGGCGAGAATGAGAAACAATCTCGGCACACCAAGTTCCTGAAACTAAAGCATCGGAGAAGCGAAGGCCCCTCCTTACAGATCGACACCAAGTTATTATTTGATTCATTTCATGCACTGCTAAGGGGACGAGAATAGGGCCAATCAATGAGATCATGTATGACGGTATTCAACAGTGTGAATCCAGCCAGGAAATGATGTCGTTGATGGCAGCTGAAATCTGGTCATCTGGCTCTCCCTCTAAGATAGAATGGTAGCCGTCTTCATAGAGCTTGAGGGTCTTGTCTTTCGTGCTGGCCTTCTCGTACAGGAATTCGCTCACGTGAGGGTCGGTCACCATGTCTGCTGCTCCATGAAGAATCAGCAACGGGGAGCAAATCTATAGGAATATGTAAGAAGTGTTTTACATTTCTAGGTACTTCCAGACTAACAAGAGACGATAATGGTTGCTTCCTGGTCACGTTTAAACAATGTTGGAAAATAAATTCAAGTACATGAGTATCATGCACAAGTGATACTGACTTTTTCCAACTGGGATTCAATGTCCTGCGTAGCCTTCAAAAGTTCAACTGCTGTCCTCAACCTCATTTGGTCCGTATATGAGATTGCATTGTACTCAGCCTGAAAAGTGAAAATAAAGAGGATTCATAGCATTTATGTCTTTCAACCAGCCTTGTTGTACTGATTTTTTTAAGAGGTGTACTGATTCTTGCTATTAGCTATTTAATTACTACAAAGATGTGATAACAGGGGAAGAATGTAGAAAAATTAAGTATTTTGCCACAAATAAACCAAGGAATTTGAAATTTTAATTAGTAAGTGTCAATTTTAGAGACATATTTTTGCTATTCACGACTCTGCATCCTATTCATTATGAGAAGTCATATATATACACGATTAGTTGAGCCTCATAAGCTATATGGGCCACATGGGCTGAGAGAGAGACAGAGAGAGTTAGACACTAATATGTACAAGATTCTTAACACACTCTCAAACTCAAGATGAGTCAAGAGGATCTGAGGCACTGAGTTTGAGTAGATGAAGCTGACGTTGTTCTCAAGTCTGAGTCTTAGTGAAGAAATTTGCAACTTGAAGCTCTGAAGGCATATACTTAAGGGATCATATGAGAAGGTCCAGGATTATTTATGATAAACCATTGTCAATGTATGTAGAGATGAAATTCAAATGTACGAAAGATTTGATCTTCAATATGTGGTTCAGCTCCTGGCGGTCAAACCGGTTGTGCACAGCGGTTAGACCAGCTATCTCTGTAGCTTTGGCAGCATGTTCTGAAATTTGGGAATTTGGATGAGGATTGGATAAATTGGTCCTAGGTTAGTATATTCATGTTATATGAAGCATGTTTGAGCTAACGTTAGTCAAGTTGTAATGAACTTATGTCTAAAAATGATTTCTTGGTCCTTAGATGTGCAGGAACCTTGGAGTCAACTATGGTCAACGGTGAGGACAGAGACTACGCTCATGGAAGAGCCAAGGTCCAGAACCATAAAGAATATTGGATAAGATGGTTGAGCATAAGCGTAGCACAAAGAAGGCAATGAATGTGGAAGGAAATGTTCAAGCAACGGATTGCACTAAGTGGCTTGGTCGATCCAAATGAGATGTGGTCTAGTGGAACCGGAGCGGGAGACTTGCCGAGGCATGGCAAAGCCATTGGTTAGAGTAGGACCTACAATGATGTAGTAGAACAATGGTTAGAGTACGTGGAGGAGCCGAGGACTGAGGATTACAAGGATCTCTCTGTTGGCGACGATAGTGAACGGGAAAAGTAGAAGTGTCAGCAACTGGTAAAGCTGGTGGAGAAGACATAGTGGAAGTGTCATAAATTGGTGGAGCTGGTGGAGGAGACATAATAGAAGGTGAAACTGGTGAAAATGTATCTGAAGACTGAACAAAAGATGACAAATCTGGTTAAGGAATGGGAGGTAGACACAAAAAAGATGTTGAATCTGTGGAAGAAGTGGGACGAGTGGAAGGATGATAAAAGAAGAGTCGATCCTCAGAAAATGTTGCATCACGAGAGATGCGAATACGACGTGCCAAAGGATCATAGCAACGATAACCCTTATATTCAAGACTATAACCTAAAACGACATACTCAACTGACTGAGTGCTTAGCTTTGTATGCTCTCGAGGTGCCAAAAGAACATAGTAGGTGCAACCAAAAACACGAAGATGATCATATCAAGGAGGTGCTTCATACAGATGACCAAATCTATGATGCCACTTGCTGAAGGAAGAACCAACAGGAATGAGATGATGACATTGCAGATGACACTAAAGCCTTCGACATACTGATGGAAGGGAGATGCAAGGAGTCCAAGACATAGAGACTAGGGGAGCCTCTACGGTGATGGCTAGAACCAATAACTCTTTTGCTCTAACGATCCTGAATGAAACAAGAAGAATCATCAAATCCAACGAAACAGTTCATATTGGTAAGTTGACCAACAGAAAGAAGATTCATACATAACTGAGGAACAAAAGACACATTAGGAACAGAGAAGCAAGATGTAAAGAGATTGCCCTGATGGGTAATAAAGCAAGGTGTACCATCTGCAGTGTGAACATAAGCACCATCAGTCACGGTCTTGCAGGCAACAAGCTGAGAACTATCTGATGTAACATGAAAAGAGGCACCCGAGTTCGAAACCCAAGAATGAGAAGTGCTAGAGGTAGATGGTGCAATTGAATTCAAAGCAAACACTGATCCAGAAGTCATAGGAGGTGTGGCAGCAGTGACTGCTCCAGTAGATGCTCTACGACGACGATCAGATGAATGTCTAGCACAATAATCAACAAACTAGTTTGGATGTAACTTGAATCACTTGTCAATAAGATGACTAGTCCTATTGCAATGAGAACAAAACAACACTCCCATGGATGTAGCTTTGGTGGATCCAGACCACTATGAAAGACCTAGAACAGCATGTGGTGAGCATCCTAAGGTAGGCACAAATGAGCAAAGACGAGCCTCCTTTGCAATCAAACTGGAAAGTGCCTTAGTCAAAGTCGGTGGAGTAGGACAGTTGAGCAACTGAGTACGAACAAGCTCAAACTCTGACGAAGCCCCATCACAAACTGATACATAAGTGTTTGTTGAGCATACTACTCTTTGGCAATACAAGACTGACAAGTAGCAGTAGCCTTCGGTGTCATAGACTCTAGAAGGCTAGTGATGTTAGTGAAAGCACAATAATACTCCTCTATCGACATGTCCTGCTGTTGAATATTATGACGATTCTTAAGCAATGCGAAGAAAAGAGCACTACTGGATTGAACATATCTCGTCTTAAAGTATGACCAGATTTACTTGGCTGAAGTATGATACACAAGACTCATCCTCAGAGAAACATCAACACTTTGAACTAGACCAGTTATAACATGTTCATCTTCTTTTTGCCAAGTCTTTATTGCCTCAACATCAACCTTCTCTGGGTCAGGAGGATCATCCGTCAAATGAGAAGCCAAACCATAGCCCCTCAGAGTAGTCTTGACTGAGGAAGCCCATGCTCGATAGTTCAGCCCGTCAAGTTTGATGTCAGTGTGCAAAAGAGATGAACTACCCCCAAACCACGAGTCGGATTTTGCCATCTTGACGGACCACAATCACAACAGAGCCAATAGCAACAACACAACAGAGCACATCAGCAGCACAACAACTGCAGGATAAAAACATAAGTCATGGAGCCCGACAGTAAGAAGACCTAGCCTATCAGCGGCGTCAGGCTTGGAGAGAAGGCTGGCCGTGGGAATTCGAGGAGGCCAGTGACAGCGGCGGGCTTGAAGCAGACGAGGCTAACGACGGCAACTCGATCCAAAGCTAGTGACGCGAGCAAATCTGAGCTGGGCGAATCTCGGGCGACTGGCTAAGGGAGAAGACTAGGACGACGGTGCAGTAGTTAGAGATGAGGATGGTGCTAGGGATGTGTGGAGGCCAGCGAAGGGAGAGAGGAGAGAGACGATGGCCGAATCCGACCGAGGGGAGAAGGTGGCAACCGGATCCGGCAGTTGCGAGTGCCGAATGGATGACTAAGGCGGTGCGGGCAACGCACGGCAACCGGATCTAGCCGACCTGAGGACGGTGGAGACAAGGGAGATGATCCCTGGAGCACGCCAGTGGCGAGCTCAACGGATAGGCGGTGGCAGAAGAGGTGCAAACCCTAACCTTAACAATGCTCTGATACCACCATCTTCGTCATCCACTCGTCAAGTTAGATATCAGTGAGCAATAGAGATGAACTGCCCCCAAATTACAAAGAAGAGAGACAAATGCCACTACTTGGATAATGTGCTATATGCTAGATGTTACATTACATTCAAACAAATCAAGTTGAAGATGATAGCAAGAAATTGGTCCAAGAAACTTACTACTTTTCTTTTCCTTTGATCTCTAAATGCCAAATCTCCTATATCTTTTTGCGGAAATAACTTGGCTTCTGGAAGAAGACATGACAATATGCTCAGTGCCTTCAACACTGGAGCTGGTGGTGTTACATCTTCTGCAATCTTGCCAAATAGAAGTCAGAGTATTATAAAAAACATGGTTAATGCACTCAAGAATGAAGACCCAAAAATAAATTAAGTAAACCCTTTGGTTTTAAAACATGCAACAACAGTATAAAGTAAGTATTCCCTGCCAGTTGGCAGTGGTTTATGAAAAAGATCACTAAATTTTGGTAATTTGTTCATGCATGACTGCAAGCAGTTCTTATAACATGGAGTGAAGACGGGTATCTTGCAAGTAGTTATTATACATTTCAAGTAAACTTTAAGGTGGCATTGACTTAGCAGTGCTAGGTGCCAACTCAACACAATATTTGGCGATTTAGTCAACGAGAAGTCTTGCCTTTACCAGTGATTCCCTCAATCACAATGCACTGTATTTCCACTGACTGTTAAGTGTGAAAAATACACACAGCTAAAGTTACAACAGCATAAGTCACAATCAGAAAGATTGTGAACACCTAAACAATATGCAACTTATACTCTAAACAACAGACTGTCATGGGCCGCTATATTTGATGAGTTTCATATAGAGTTCTATACTACCTTGCACATAGGGGCAACAAGAAGCACTCCATCCCATTCTTTTGGTTGCTTCAGGTGCACTTTCAGAGCAACCGCACCTCCCATTGACTGCCCCAAGAGAAAGTGTGGAAGCCCACGCACCTCCTTCCTGCCTAAACATTATAAATCATTACACTATGGTGCACAGATTATATTATTGCACAGTACCTCTATTTTTCATCTACTGGACATATCCATCAAAAACCTCTTATTCGTGCATATTGTTCAATGACATGGTCCACCATTCCATCAAAGCTTGCGATGTAGCCATGAAGACCATATGATAAGCCAAAACCAGGATAATCCATAGCATATACCGCATATCCAGCAGCAGCTATTCTCTTAGCGATCCCTGATATTTTCAAGCTAGTAAGATATACATAAAAAAGCAGATAAAGAAAAGAGAGCTCAAAGCAGAACATAATAGAATAAGTAATCACCTTCAAAAAAGAAAGTGCAGGTATCCCCATACCCATGGCAGAAGAAAAGTGCTGCCTTGGTCACGGTGTCCTCCCTAGGCAGCCAACTCTTCCAGAATATCTCAACTCCCTTCGAATTAGTCTCAAAATTCTACAGAAACAAGTACTGTCACTTTTCACACAAAGGAAAAAAGCTATTAAACGGTTCATCCAAGATTCAAAGTGCCTGCTAATGATAGTTTCCTTTTGAGGTTAACTGCAAGTAACATCATGCCACTCCTTGTAAAGTTTCTTAGTTTCCTCAATACACCACGAGCTTTTACCTGATATTACTAGCTTAAGGTACCTATCTTTTGATGGATGTCTTCATGCCATCTTTTACAACAGAAAAAGATGCTTGTGTCACAGATGCATTGCATTTCTGCCAGGGAACTACTTGAACCAAATACAAGGGAAGGTCAATTCAGAATCTCCATCATGTGCTTACCTCTTCCATCTGGATTCCCTTGGGAGCCATCTACAGGATGGGAAGCAGGGAAAAGGTGAGAAAGTAAAGTAGGACCAGTTGACATCGTATGCAACGATATTAGAAGATACCAATCAGAGATTTTAGAGATGGTGCATCATGTTCTCAAAAGGGAAAAACTTGGATAACTTTTGATTTGATCAGCGTTGACCAGAGTCCTAACACCAGGTTTTTTTTTATCTCCATGATATCATCCATCAGGCTATTTTTCAATTCTAATTCCTAAATCTCCATGATAAACTACATAACCAGTATCCTTCGGATGGCACAAGGCTATCTCCTTCAGAGGGCATAAAGCCATAAACTACAGAATCAATCTCCTTAGGACCAGGATCTGCGTAATCTGCTCAAGCAACAATCCGACTACATAGACTGCGCATTGAAGCATAAGGCTATCCATTTCTGTCTCATGACCTCATTAATAGCCCACTAAGCTAACTTGGACGTCTAGTTGCACAGACGCAGTACAACTATCCAAACAATAAGTCGTAAAAATTCAAGAGCAGTTTCAGCTCAGAAATATAAATGGAGACAAGCCTTTAAGGCCTGAAGCATCTGACTACATATTTACGCTACTACTAATCTTGACCATTTGGATCGTTTATTAAAACAAGCGTATGAACCAATGAAACCATCAAACCCAGCAAGCCAGCCAAGCTAAGGGACCAAGTGAGGGGACCTTGAACAGGCAGTGGTCGAGCGTGGGGAGAACGGGCACGAAGGCGCCACGCACGCGCCGGCGCGCCGGCGCCCAGTCGAGGCACTGCGCCGCGGCGGCCCTCAGCTCCTCGCTCGCGCCCTCCAGCCTCCGCGTCGTGTTGGCCGCGGCGGCCGCGACCGCGACCGCCGCAGCGCGCCTCCCCGGCCGCGGCACCCCGGCGTGGCGCGGCCCCGCGATCCGCTGCGAGATCGCCGCCATGTGAGGCATGGGGGGCCTGCTCGACCGATGCGGAATGGGCCTAGTGTATTCTGTGCTCGAGACTTGGGAGGGAATCAGTCAATCTGTGTACAAGTAGTCTGGTTTTTTCGTGTTGGATGCAGAGTTGGTGGTGTCCTTTGTCTAGGCGTGCGCCACCAATGAGGCGACGGCTTCGAGCTGGAGGAGTTTTCAACTTTTAAAAACTACTTTTTAATTTTTCTATAGTAATTAACTTATAAACAAAATATTTTTTAAGATAAGGTCTAGTAGTTAATTGTAGTGCATACTTTACCAACTTTATTTATATCGTCAAAAATCGCACGTGAGTTTTTGTTACTCTGTAATTTCCCGCCAAACAGCCCAAAAGCCACAAGCTGCAACAAAAAAGAACATGCCCTTTGACTGGGCGCACCCAGTCACAACTCGCAAGCAATGTATTGGGACAATTTTTTTACGGTTTTTTATTTTAGTTTTTTCGAAAGTCAAAACAAATGAAATGATTTCTCAAATGATCTTTTAAAACTGCTTCTTCAAACAATTTTTTGAATTTAAAATTGTGTACGCCGTCCGTATCGGTATCTCCATCGTTCAAACACAGATAACCATCAGTCACAACCAAAAGCTACCAGCTGTAGTCTAAAAGAACAGCGTTCATACCGCCCCGCAATAGCAAACATAAACTCATTCCATACCAAGTAGCAACTAGAAAATAGTGGTTTTAAACTTATTAACTAATATAGCAGTCTAATAAGCGCTATAGCAACCCATTGTTACTGCATCATTCCTGTACAGAAATGAAATCCCAAATTAGTAACGGTCATCGCACTCCATGCTTATCTTGCTTAGCCACCATGTCCTAATCTCTTGTTCTATGGCTAATGGTGCTCGCCATATACTATACTCACAACACGGCCATGCCTTATGTTCCTTCTCTATTGCCCGCTTGTTCGCAGCTTGATCAAACGACAACCGCCACTGATAAGTAACTAAAACTGAGAGCCACGCTTGTAAGTTGCAAGTCGTATCCAATCCGTCGTTTCCTAATATTTGAAATCTGAATTGATGCTACGATCGAGTCTGAACTCCTGGTGTCATGTTATTGCTTGATTGCTCTAATATTTATCTTATACAATATCTAATTCCAACTAATTTATTATGCATGTACTACTTATGCGTAAGTTTCTAACTGACTTGGCTATCTTACATGTTACTTTATATCATAATAAAAAAATCATAAGGTATACATAACTAACTAAAAAATCACAATTTCAAATTCCACTATAGAGCAACCGCTTTATTACCTGCTATCCGTTATCTACTATACGACCGCAAATCCACGGCATCCCCGCTATCTGCCAGGTAGCACTTTGCTCGCGAGTGCGTCAGGCTAGGCGGTGGGCTAGACCGGGGCCGTGCCTGCGGCGCTCAGCTTTCAGGCCGTCAGCTGCGTCGGTTTCCGGTAATGGGCCGATCCAGCCCGTGTAATCGGTTGCGTTTGAGCCCAAGCGCAACTGCACAGAGACTTCCACCGCATATGGTATGGGCTGGGCTCTTCTCTTTTCAAATTCGGATGGGCTATTGAAAGGCCATAAGAGAGCTTGAATACATGGATTCGATTGCTCTTGTGTGATGATCACCTGTGTAAGCCTCTCTCCTCCTTTTTAAAAAACTAACAACGTAAGCATGGCGTCACGCCGTGCTAGCTACCATGTGGATCAAAGTAAAAAAGATGACAATTCGCGGGAAAGTTTTTCTAAAAAAATCGAGGACACGTGCGTAATTTTGAGAAAACCAAATGCTTTTTTTGCAAAAAACTGATGACATGTATGTAATTTTAGGAAACTGTGGGGTGTTATCCAGCAAAAAGAGGGGCTCTATGAGAATGCTAAGGACCTATACGTAATTAAATGAAGATCTGTACCTAATTTTGGAAAACCACATGGTGCTATCTTGCAAAAGAAGAGTTCGTGGAAATGCGAGGACTTGTACGTAATTTTGGAGAAGTAAAGGGAGGGTTTTTGGAAAAAACATGGCAAATGTCTTTTTGCAAGAACCGATGACCTAAACGTAATTTCACAAAATTTAAAGGGCTTTTTTAGCAAAGAAAGTGCCTGGGACGCTTCCCCGGGTGTAATATAAGATGATTTTTCAAGACTTCCAGGAACTTAGATTTTATTCATTTGCTTGGTTAGTGCAAAGAAGATGAGATTGTGGTTGTACTTTATAAATTCTTCTTTTCGTTTTTCTTCTTCCTTTTTCTGTCACGAGACCAGTTGTATATTTTTAACAAGTTGTACTTTTGACGGGAGAAAAATGCAATAATATGATACATGGATAATCTGGCATCCGATCTAGCAACTGCTGCAGAGTGACTGCCATACGTTCGCCGAGACATTGACCCTGTTTTAATTAGTTCGTACGTACTATCTGCAACTTGACATGTTTCGGTGAATGTTTTGATTTTGATTGATATGAAATCAGCGTCTGTTTCTGCTGTGCAGCTTGCACCGTTATCCATGTTTCGGTGAAGGACAGCGAATCTAACAAGGGGAGCCAACTTATTAGCTTAATTTACATACTTACTCCATTGACAGAAAAAATTCAGCCATTGCAAACTACAGTGCGATCAACTTAACTGCCAGTAGTCAATATATATAGTCCGTAAGTCACAAGAGATTGTATTTTGTTGTGCCTTAGCAAGGAATTGCAAACTGAAGGATGCATGTTAAATAGCAAGGAATTGAGATGCCCAACTACGAACTCCATAGATACATGCTTGAAGCAGGAATTTTAAAAAAATTTTACAATAATTTCACATGAAACAGTACAACTCCATGATCTAAGTGGTCGTTTCATTCCAAGTGGGTCTAGACGGACTTAAGAGCATGTGCATCCCTATGTGCTAAATCAGTGCTATAGGAGAGAGAAATTTCTTAGCATCTATACTAAATGATGGGGGAGTGAGTGATATAGCTGGATTGCATGGTACCGAAGTAAACATTGGTAGCTGGTGCTATGTAAGAAAGAGTTGATCTTTAGCAACTGTAAATGATGCTAAAGATTAAAGTAAAAGTAGCTAACAATGGTCTTGTGAAGAGAGAGATGATATATCTACTTAACGTCTATTTTAAATGCTAAAAGATATCCGTGCTCTTACTCTTACTGACCATCAAAATTAACCGTGCTATTAGTAACTTTTGGAGCAGAAGGTACTGACAGGGGAGTCATGACGTGCACTCCTCCAACGGATGCATGGAGCGGAAGTAGGGGCCCAGCCGGGGCGATAACAGCTACACAAAGACATGTTAATTAGTTTTATTTTCGCTGGTGGTTATCTTAAACAAAGATCTCATGTCCCAAAGCAAACAAAAAATGAAAAGATTTGATCACTACTTCTACCAGCCAAATTTGTACGTACTATGTTCACGCCATATGCTCCTAAGCTTACGTCAGGTCCTGATTAAGGGCCTATTTGGTACAGCTTCTGCTCTCAGCTTCTCTATTGAATCTTGTGGAGCTGTGCCAAACACCCAGCTTCCCAAAATGACCAGATTCTGCTTCTCGCGAGGAGCAGAGTCCAAAATGAACTAGCCAGGAGAAACAGCCTTGGGGTGGATTCTCGTGGGAAGCTATCCAACTTAAAGCCAATGTACCCATTGAAGTCTAAAATATTTACCCGCAAATGCCACCCACATACCCCCGTCGCCCCGCTGGCTCCCTCCTTCCCCCTCTCACGCCCGCCTCCTTTCCCTCTCCCCTTCCCCTCTCACGCCCCACCTCCCCCCTTCTCTCACGTCGTCCGCCTCTCGCCTCCTCCCTTCCCCTCTCGCGCCCCGCCGCCTCCCTCCTTCTCTCGCCCCGCCGCCGCCCGACACGCCGCTTCCCTCCCTTCTCTCGGTCCAGATCTCGCCCGCCGCCGCCCTCCTTCTCTCGCCCCGCCGCCTCCCTCCAGATCTCGCTTGCCGCCGCCCTCCTTCTCTCGGCCCGCAGCCTCCCTCCAGATCTCGTCCGACGCCGCCTCCGTCCAGTCCATAGCATCGCCGCCGCCGCCTCCCTCCGGTCCCCAGTACCGTCGCCGCCCTTCTTCTCTCGCCCCGCCGCCTCCCTCTAGATCTCGTCCGACGCCGCCTCCGTCCAGTTCACAGCATCGCCGCCGCCGCCTCCCTCCGGTCCCCAGTACCGCCGCCGCCTCCTTCCGGTCCCCAGCAGCACCGCCGCCGCCGCCTCCATCAAGGTAATAAGAATGCAGGTTCCCATGCAGGTCAATAGAGAAAGTTGATTGCCTTACATGATTTTTTTTGTAAATGGTAAAATCTGGCATACTCTGTCGTGCTATCATATCATGCCATGCCAGTAACAATTTGCAAAAATTTGACTGATAAGGGGAAATTACTAGACTAATGTATACATACGAGGATCCCTCAAGTCCTGCAAGCAAATCCCCTGGGTCTTTGTTATCATCCTTGTTACCTACATGAGAGATACAAATTAGGAAGAACTGAAACAATACTAGAGTACTACATATATGAAGATGAACATGTTTGCCTACCATCAGTTGAAGAGTCGGGAAGAAATTCAAACTCTATATCAGCAGCACAATCAGTCTTGCTTCCTTTACTTATCCAATGAAGTTATCAAGGTTGTTTTATGTTTCAAAAGTCTAGTACTTTATTTTTAACTATATTTTTAATTTTTCTGATTTCATTTTTTTGTGTAGATATTTGGGTCTGATCTATCTTGCGCAAGCTATCTTACAAGTCTGATTCAGACACTTTTCAGCCATACGATACAGAATTTCAGAACTATTCAAGATTGGTTGACTGTGCAATGGCTGATATAACTATACAGCACAGGTAGTGTCTTGTGTTTCCAAGATAAAGTGCATTTGAACTATACTATCAGATGCTAAAATTATCTTAAGTCAGAAATGGATTATATATGAGCTCGATATTCTTGTGTTATCCTTGTGTTCTATGATTCTATCCTATAGTGTGATGGCTAATTTGTTACCTAAACTTTTGTGTAACAGGGAAGCCTGTAAATCCATAACGGATCGATTTGCGGAAATCTCAGATGTTTGTAGACGGAACAAAACGATGCAAGAACTAGTTCAAGGTGCTTTGCGGCCTCATGACTTAACCTTCACGGTTGTTTGGGTTATGTGATGTTTGGAGGATTGGTGTGTATGTATGTGTGTGCTAGGCTGAATAAGCCAGCTAGTGTTTGCATAGGATTTTTTTGTAGTAACCTTGCTAAAAAATACAAAATGCATGAAACTTATGTATATGCTTTCAGTTGGCACCGATGATTGTCAGTTTGTCATATTGTCTCTGCACAATGCAAGATTTTTTATGACAATTGTTGCAACTTGCAATTGCATGCAAACTCAAACTTCCCAGCCATCAAGGTAATATATACACACACACACATACATACAAGCCTTTGTACGGATGAACACATGGTTAATTCGCCATATTACTTGTACTAGTATGAAAAGTAAAAGAGAAATTGTATGAAGCATAACAATACATAAGAATAGCAGGAGAAATCGGTATTATCCCTACCCATGTTCCTCGTTAATTAGTTGTCCTTATTCATAAACATGAAGCAAGTAAAGACATCTGCGCGTATTTCTTTTGCTAATTCAACAATAAATAAATAAAAGGGTTACAACTAGGGGTAACATGGTCTATTTCCCTCAAATCTCCTCTTTTATGAATCTGGAGCCAACCCACTAGCCAAACGCTTTTCAGAGGTAGCTCCAGATTCTCAGAAAAGTGGATTCTTACAGAATCTGGAGCAGAAGCTGAAAAATAAGAATCTGGAGCTCTACCAAACAGACCCTAAGAATACAATTAGCACGTCCTTGTTATCAGTGTCAACATCGCGACCAGAAACTGGCCAACGCATCGAGAGATGACGACGGCTTGCACTCCTATATTTGCAGTATTATAGGAGTTTGATCGATGGTTTGATCATGGCCGGGGAGAGTCGGTTCGTATAACAGCTGACCTTTGTTCCGTCGATCTATTCGCTGTTTTCTTTAGTAGGCTTTTTTTTATTCAGTGATAAGCCTTTTCTTTAGTTTTCCAGTGAGGATAGAAGTACAGAGCTTCAAGTGCTCGGAATGGCTACTTTTATCATGTTCTGATGTGTGACCATCTCTGAAGAAAATCACGTAAAACGTCTCGATGGATCACAAATCACAAGTCAGGAGTGTCGTCTCTCAGATTAATTAACCCAGCTAGCTATGAAGCTTGTGACCGAGAATCTGAGATAAGAGAGGTTCATCGATCGATCTGTTTGCACAGTTCTTGACTGAGACAAGAGAAGCAACACGAGCCACTGTTGCAGTACGCACGAGCCTGCAGGGAGACGTTAATTTCCGGAGCCATGTTGCGCCCATGTCATGTGCCTCGGCAGGCGGAGGGGGGAACCGGGGAACTCTCAGATATCACAGCGAACAGAGGAAAAAAGGCATGGTCTCGTGCAATGTGCAGTGCACCCAACCATCCACTTGTCGATCGAGCTAGCGTATGGGTAGGTGCTGCCGATCGAGGCCGGTTTCTTCTTCCGTCTTGTTCAATCTAGTTGTCGACCATGCCACCATGATCGACGTGGCGGGAATTGGTCCATGATGGCAGCAATAATATCGCACGTCTATGCGTGGTAAGAGCAGCGAGCGGACCGGTAGATGCATATAATATCTCTCATATGTGGAGTTTGCGTGGTTAGACCTAGACATGTGTTTGCACTAGAAATGTCCTAAATATCGAATGTGCAAATTATCATGCTCGCATCTTATAATTCTATATAGTTGGCCATTATATCGAAACCCTGGTCTAAGTTGAAAAACTATGGACTTCACCAAGAGTTCTACCAGTCTACAATTGGAAGACTACATATGGTCTATTTTATATTTTAAACTTTAGTTGGATTACATAGAATAATAATTCCAACTTGTCGCGGCTTAGTTTTTATAACAGGCCGATTTTGCCTCCAAATAAACAAGCATGATTTCCATGAATTTCTAAAATTTCTGGTGCATTTTTAATTTTTTTCCAAAGCCTTGTTGGAGTTTAAGATTTTAAAATAAATTTCTTAGCCCAAAAATGTGAATTCAAAATTTATAAAAGTCAATTGGATGCTACGGAATTTTTTCTAAAAATTTGTGTGCAAATACCTCCTGAAATTCAAATTAGAAATTCAAACTTAAATTAGAATCAGAAATAAAGTGTAAACCCTAAAATTTTCCCTCCATTCGCTTCATGCTGAATCCAACTCTCCGGCTTGGCCCATCTTCACTTTCCTTCCCTTGCCAGCCTGCGCAATGTGTTAGCCCACTCCTTTCTTCCTTTCCCCCACTACGGCCCAGTCGAACCGGCCCACTCCGTGCTCGCTCGCTCGCCAGCCTAGCCACTTGCTTCACTCTCGTGCTGTCGATGACAACTAGGTTGTGGCGCCCTGTGTAATTATCTCGAAGATAATCACACTTAAGCTTATGGATTATTATTCGCCTAATCAATAGAACGCTACTCTGACGAGTAATAAGCTTTTACCAAAGTCGCGCAGTAGAACAATAATGTAGAAATTGTACTCTTATTACATCACTTGCCACAAGGACTATGGTCTTAATTACAATATAAAAGGGGCAAAAAATATAAAATGATACCCTAAAGCTCTCCTACTCGGCTCTGCGGGTCGCCTACTCGTCCCAACCACCGTATAAGGGGTCCACCACCCCCGACTCCTCGCTACCGTCATCCTCCTCCCCGGTAAGCTCGACTGTGCCTGCGGTCCCTTCATCCTGCTCGGAGTACTCTCCGAATGGGGCAAGGTCTAACAAAGGAAATAATAGCAAGGGTGAGTACTAATACACTTGACAAATATAGTATTAGCAAGATGCACTGTGTGCCTCTCTACTGGGGTTATTAAAGTTTCTAAATTTTAATTCTCAAAAATAGTGTTATCAAATTAATCATCCAACTTTTAACTTGGAAAGATTATACTTTTCACTCGGGTGAAGAAAGATCTCTAGCGATCACCGTAGTCCACAATCCAAGAGACTAGCATGAATTTATGATTTTATTTAGCACTGCGTAGGCTTGTGCCACTATACCCATAGCTACTCTGAACCATCATAGCTAGGCTTTTCATATTTCCTTTAGTGTGGGGTCAAGTTCAAAGTACATAACTTTTTCCATGTTACGTTGCTCAAATCTCCAGCCCATTTATTTTCCATCGGTGTACCGGGTCGCTCACCCGGCACTACCGACTTCAAATAATATTTGGTTGGACTGGCTCCCGGCCCAACACTCCACCTACGCATATAGCGTCTTGGGACTTACTCTCTTCCAGACTGTCATTACTGGTCTTGAGCTTCATCAATCTCTACTCACACATATTTACTTACCCCATGTGGAGGGATGAATAATGTAACAGGGTACTAATTTCAGGTCGTCTGAGATGGAAAAATGGTTGGCACTTGATTTACGGTCCACGATCCAAGTGAGGGACTGGTAAGTCCTTATATTCTAACTATATGTAAAGGGGTCATGTCTTCCCTCTCTCTGCCTTTTCAAGGTCCCCTTTACCCTCTTATTTACATACTCCTGCAATCCTGCTGCTCCTCTCAGCCGGACCACGGACTTTACTCATACTCTTTTCTCTTTCTTTCTCTTTCCTTTTTCTCCTATTTTCTTTTCTCTTCTTTAACTCTTAACCTTCTTGATCCATTTGCTCTTTTTCAAAAATGTTTTTCTAATGCAAGTATATCGTAATGGTACAGGAAATAATTTAGACATTTGACATAACTATGTGCGTGATCAAGAATTTTGCTTGCCTGAGTAGTAGTAAGTGCTGGAATCAACGGCAACTTGATCTGCTACCTCGGCTTGAGCTTGGTCAATTTTTGCATTACAGGCAGACGCTCGACTAAAAGAAGTTATTTAAGTAAGGTACTAATAGATTGGAAAATTGTTCCCTCTCCCGCATCGGTGGATTCCTAACCTATCTAATAGGCTAAGATCTAGACAAAAGCCTGCTAACCTCCTGCTAAAACTGACCCAAAGGCCCAGGCTTCTCAGCCTGGCCCAACACTCGGCCCATGGCCATGCTCGACTGATGGGCACTCCTCTTCCCTCTTTACTCGGCCGACGCTTTATACTCCTCCACTCGGCCAATGCTTCGCACTCCTTTTTCTCGGCCGATGCTCACACTCCTCCTCTTCCTCGACCGATGCTCGCACTCCTCCTCTTCCTCGGTCCTTTCAATGTCAGAGATGCTACCTCCTCTCCACCTTCTTGTGGCTTGCGGCTCCTCCTAGCCTGACTACCCAACATGCTCGCCTTTTCAGGCTCAGATTTGGATGGATCTCTCCTCTTCGGCCGCTCTCATCGGACTTAGGGGCTTCTACCGCCTTCTCCTCACCGGATCTAGTGGCTACCCACAGGATCTGGTGGTTGCTTACCAGATTTGTGGCTGCTTGGCTTCTGATGGCTACTTAGACTACGGCTACTCCGGCTACTCGGCCTTCCTTGACTACTACTTCGGCTACTCAGCCTCCCTTGACTGCTACTCCAGCTACTCGGCCTCCCTCGACTACTCGGCTACTCCGACAGCTCCCTCGACCTCCTCTTCTCCCTCAAGGAGGATGCCACCGATCGGAGGATGCTATTGTGGGCTTGGCTTGGCTGGTGGTTATGGCTGAGGGGCTCGGCTTTTGTCTACTCTCTAGTTCTACCTTCTTCTTCTACCTCCATCTACATTCAACGCTTTGATTTTGGTTCATATTTTTATTACCTTTTTCACACGCTTTACCACACCCGATTTTGGGGAATCCTAGTGTCTGTGATGATGGGGCTCGGGTTTGGGGTTCTTGTGCTCAGCAGCGGCTCTCCAAGCTCGAGGGCGCTCATGGTGCTAGGGTGGCTGTCAGTTGCTATGGTAACCACTAGTTGTGTTGGGTGGGTTCTCCCTCCTTCCCACTGCCTGGTTCAACTGGACGAGCCGAGGAGGTGTAGTGCTGAGCGTTTGTGTGCCTAACGGGAAATACGAAAAAAGAAAGGGAAGAAAAATGGGAGGGAATGTGGGCCTGGCTCGGGACGGTCCGGGAGCTTCGATGGATGCCACTCTAATTGGCTCTAATAGCCCGAGGGTACTAACGGCAGTTCTAACTCCTTCTCACTTTATTCGCCCTTGGGTTACTATTTGAATTGCTCTGCGATTGCAAAAGAAAAACGAGGGGTGGGTGATGGCTGACTTGGAGACCTAACTCGGGCTACACGCAACGATAGGGCTCTAGAATGCAATGCACCACTTAACTTAGCTTTTAATTACACAATTTGTAATTTTACAAATTAGTTCTTCTTTATGCAACATTTGTTTTGTAAATGGGGCTATAATAATTAGTTTTAATTCAATTCTTTGAGATTTTGAAATTGGAAGATGTAATTCATTGCTATAATTAATGGGTTGTAATAATTCTTAGTTCCTTTTTAATTATAACTAATTGCACTGTTGTGAGTTAATTAGGGTTTGGGTTGTTTCACAGGCCCTGCTCCCACCTGTCAGCACAACACCGTGCTTCCTCCTCCTCCCCCCTTCTCTCTCTCGCACGCCTGAGCTCATCCACTCGCGTGTGTTCATGTGCAAATCTCGCATTGAAGCCCTCTATGCCTCAAGCCTTATGCACCACAACCTTATCTGGTCACCGCGATATTGTCCCATTACCAGCTTGCCCTCTCTTGCCCAATGCCCAAAGCCAATCATGATGCCCGCACCCTCTCTCCGTCCTCGCCCCTATTTAAGTTGACCCACATGCGTCAAAACCTTTGAGCTCACCCACCAAGCCTCTTCCCTTAGCTCACACACCTCCTTCGCCCTTGGAGAGGAAGGATTTGGCCCTCTCTCCTATGTTTGGCCACAAGCTTCACTGTTTGATTTCTCATCATTTAGTGAGTTCTCGACAACACCATCATGATATTCGTGTTCATCTTGTCTCCCTTTACCTCATGCTCACCTTTCCTTACTCGTTTGCACTTAGAAAAGCCAAAGCTATGACCTAGCCATGTGCAACTCCATCGTCGACCTCGCCGCCTCATGCCCTTCGCTCTAATGAGTTTCAATCATGGCCATCATGCCCTTAGTATTTGCCTTGACCTTCATGTGTTAATGAACCCCATTGACTTGCCTTGCCATGCCCTAGAGCCGCTGAAACATTATCGTCGACTCAGAACACCTATCGACTCATCACGCCATCAATCTTCCCCTCCGCTCCATCTCTTGGTGAGCCCCTCTATTCCCATGTGATTCAATATATGGCAAACATGGTAGGATAGCCAATGAGCTATGTAGTTCATCATAGTATCACTGCATCATCGCCCCTCATTGTGCCGCCCCTACCTGCCGTGGAGAGCTCTACTCGTCGCTGCATCCGTAGCACCAACTAGAACAACGGTGTCCGCCTAGATGTGTGTCAGTACCGATGGGTTGACGAACTCCTACTATGGATTTATAGAGGAGATTTGGGAGCTCAACTACATGCTTTTCAAGATCACCTTGTTTTGGTGTCGTTGGGTCTATTTCCCACAGGTGAAGGTTGACAAGTACAATGTCACTATTGTTGAGCTAAAACATGTCGGATATAAAGACAAACCATTCATACTAACTAACCAAGTTATTCAAGTTTTCTATGTAACCGACCAAGAAAATAAGAAGTGCAACATACTTTTTTATGGAAAAAGAAGGATTGTCGGAGTAGAGAATGTAGTGGACGAGAAAGAATACAATCAATTTGATGAGTGCGATGAAGGTGGCTACATACATGTCGATCATCATGAAGGGCTAATTTTTAAAGGAAATAAGCAAGTGAAATGATGAATGAAATATTTATGCGTTATATCTTCTGTATTTGCATTTATATATGTGTATGCGAATGTGTGATATATTTGTGAATTTGCATATATATATATATATATATATATATATATATATATATATATATATATATATATATATATATATATATATATATATATATATATATATATATATATATATATATATATATATATATATATATATATATATATATATATATATATATATATATATATATATATATATATATATATAGACACACACACACACAAACACTGTTAGCTGCAAGTACACAGACGGATTGATGGGAGAAATTTAGAATACATAGTGCAGTAGCATATTATTATTATGCAATGTGTAGGGTGTTAATTTGTACGTATGCCCTGAAAGTCCGACATTTCAAAAATCACAAACATTACTAGCTGGACAAACATAGATGTACGATAACAACTGTTAGATGGTACGATCATTGTGTATCATATACTAAGTGGATTTTGTACGCACATGTGATAGGTACGTCATGTCAAACATTCAAGATTTGTTTGTATTCTATGGGAATGGTCTCACAACCGACAAACCGTATGGGATAGACCTGTCAAATTGTGACTGGACTGTGATCTAGGCGTCAAGACTAAAGGACTTGAGCCTCTTAGAGCTAAGGAGTGCATGCGTTCCGCGTTCGATCAGGCCACTATAAGGAAGAAGCTACGCATCAAGGCGTTGTATGCCTTAATGGGGGTGGTGTAGGGGAAACCTTTTGGTAACTTCTAAAGGTGACAAGTGACACGTCATGGGGTAATTACATGGAGGTTGTGTATAACCCTGCTATTGCGATATATGTGACACCGATGGTGTATGTTCAGTTTGTGGAGAGGACAGAATCATCTGGCATGGGTGGTTCCGATGAAGCTACTGGTGATGAAGTACTGGGGTTGGTCTCCGGTGGTGATGTAGACACTGGTGTTGGTGCAGGTGCGAGCAAAGAAGTTGGTGATAGAGACCTAAGGAGGCATGCCAAGAATTTCAAGCCGAATGAAGGTGCAGAGAGATGGTGGGCAGCCCGTATTGATTGCCATGAGTACCTTGTCGATAAAGTGGGAGAAGTGGAAAACAAGGAGGAGGAGGAGGAGGAGGATGTGATAACAACTAGTTCTAGAGATGAGGTAGATGGAGAAGCTACTACAGGAGGTGTACTAGGTGGTGCTGTGACCACTGATTGGATGATATCGCAGCAATATCTCTGGTTCTCCCACAGCCAGCAAGTTCACAGTGGGGGTTCAATGAAAACACTTTACCCTTATGGTAGCGCTTTCCTAACAAGAGTGATGCCCAGTAGGCCATTGCTAGATACGCCATTAAAATCAGCTGGACATATTGGGTGCGTAGGTCAACCCTGATACCTATATCGTCAAGTGTGTGGATGAATCTTGCCTTGGCAAGGTCCGTGTGCAGTGATTAAGGGGCATGACCACAGACTTTTGGATAACGGTGCTGAAGGATCACACATGCGAGATTGCTGAGCCACTTTATAGGCACCGCAATGTGACATCCTTATATCTTGCCAGCCTGATAAGCCGACTTATCATCGCAGATGTTTCTATTTTGCCAAAACTTGTGTTAGCAGACGCTGTCAATATGGTGGGGCTCCCGGATAGCTATAGCAAGGTATGGTGGGTGAAACAGAAGGTCGTAGAGCGTATGTACGACACATACGAAGAGGCTTATGACCTAGCCCTAAGAATGCTCCATCAAATTGCAAAATCAAATCCTGATACATACATTAACAAGTTGGGGAGGATGCATCCTACGAAAGGGCCAAATTACTTTGTTCTTGACAGAGTGTTTTGGGCCTATCGGGTGATAGAAAGATTCAATATTGTCATCCCGTGCTGACGATGAATGGCAACTTCCTATCTAGCAAGTATAAGGGTACCAACCTCACCATGGTTGTAGCTGATGAGAACGACCAGTTCCTCCCTGTGGCCTTCGCAATTTTTGAGAATGAGAATACAGATAGCTGGCTATGGTTCCTAGCAAATATGAAGCAAGCGGTGGTTCGAGACTGGCCAGATGTGTGTGTCATGTCAGACCGCAATGCTAGCTTGTTGTGCACATTTAGCACGATTCAGAATGAGACACAACAACCATTCTAGTGGAATGACATGAGAAACCATTGGTGTATGAGGTATCTCGTGGCCAACTTCCACACAAGGTTTTGAAGGACGGACCTAATGAACATGTTTAAGAAGCTATGTATTCAAAACTAAAAGTGAAAGCTCGAGGCCGCATAGAGATAGCACAATGAGAGGACCAACAAGCATGTGAGGCATTCGGACAATGTCGAGCAAGGGAAAGCAATGGGAGGGTCCACTAGAGTTAGGAAGTTCACACAGTGGGTTAACTCGCACACACCCGACTTAGAGAAATAGTCTTTACTCCACGGCACCGATGGTATAAAGTATAGAATCATAACGACCAACATGTTCGAGATGTACAACGATGTCATGAAGGATGTATGATCCCTACCAATCACTTTAATCATTGAGGAGAGGTAGAACCATAGTGTCGAGTACTTCATCAACAGAGCCATGATGGCGAAGAAGCATCTAGAGGAAGGCAAACAATTATTGAAAGTAATGTAGGAGTGCATGGATAAGAAGATCAATAAGGCTCATTCACACGTTGCTCGTACCATGGATGGTATCAGGAAGAAGTTCGAGATCCACCTCAGGGAAAAGTATGTCATTGGTTAGGGTAGAGGGGATCGCAAATAAGTCTGCACAATTGATGACAAAGCGTCCTACACCTGCAACAAGCTGTAGCTTTTTCACAAGCTATGCTCCCATGTGTACGCGGCATGCACGGCATGGCGCTAGGCCTTGACGCATTACATCTCAGAGTACTACGACATCCACCACCTGTACGGCACTAGGAGTGACGAGTTAAATTCGTATAGGTTGGACATGCATTACAGGGACCTCTGGGTAGGATAGGTGAAGTGGATGCCGAATGACGCACTCAAGCAGGTGTAAGTTCAAGCCCCAATTAGATTAGTTTTGGTGATTAATAACAAATATAAATGTGAGACTGACTCAATTAATGACAAATCTAAATATGAGATTAACTCTTTTGTTGAATATGTTATTGCTTGGTCTCATTTGGATGAAAAGGTGAAAATCATAGAGGTATGCATTCGACGTTATATTCTTATATCTTTTTGCATTCCTAAGATCCAATATATAGGTTGAACTCTACAAAAAGTCTAGCTTGATATGTGCATATGTTTTTATTACACATTCTTGTATACACATATTTAGGGGAGTTCACTCTATATTTTTTAGTTCCATTAGTATTGATCCATATTTCTTTTTTCACATATATTGGGATCTCTACTTTGAAACATGTCCTTTGAGTGTATAAAACTGGTATAGTCTATATGTACTCACATTGACTCATATTGTTGTATACTCAATTATCTGCGTATTAGACTAACATGATTATCAAGTGTTTGAAAGGTTTAGTCCCGGATTTTGCTTGATGACTTGAAGATGCATGTTAAGGTTGAGAAGAAGATTGACATGGCTCAAGACAAAGGTCATGCATGTATTTGAATTTAAATTCTAAATCCAACTATGCATTGTCAGGATAATCGGTAGTACCGGTGCGTAATTGACGAACCAAGCGGTATGTGTGGTATTACTGCAACTCAGAAGTACCGACCCTTAGTTGGCGGTATGTTTTTCCAGAGAGTTCGTTTGAAGCTCTTCTGTTTCTCTGGAAAATGGTAGGACCGGGGTTCGAACGACGGAACTACCGCAGCGCGGTATGACCGCAACTCCTGAGCGGTACTACCGGACCCCGGAAGTTTCGGATTTATGGGGCGGTATGTTTTTTTTGTAGAGAATGCCAAGATTTGGCCCTCGAGACAAACAGAAGTACCATGTATGAAATCGGAACTACTGGGGAGCAGAACTACCGGACCTTAGATGGTGGTAGTACCGCACTTTAAGTTTAAACGATTTTACATTCAATTCATTATCTCATTATTTGTTGAGATTGTCATCAATTACCAAAAGAGAAAGATTGAGAATCTAGTCCCTCCATTACAAGTTAATGGTGAGTTTTGGTAATTAATGACAATCGATTTGTGGTACTAACATTTTTCATGAGTTGGATGAATAGGTTAGGTTCCATGATGATGAAGACTTTAGATTGGTTCAAGAGGTAAAGGTCATTAAGAAGAGGATGCATCATGTGTTGATGCACATCAAGATTCTGAAGAGGAGAGGATCATAAGTTGATCAAGATCCCAGAAAGAAGATGATCATGAGTTGATCATCAAGTCAAGAGAAGACAATAACCCAAATTTGAAGTGAAGATGCACGTCATCAAACTTCAAGATGATGTTCAAGACAAATGTATAATTAGCTAGGGCTGATGAGACGATGGCCCGATCTTCCGAGAGGTACCGATAAGTCGATTGTGGAAAACTCGACGTTGATGATCCAAAGGCTCTGACCAAAACAGATCGAACTCCTCGCAATCACTACACCACTACTCCGTTGGTTATCAACCGTGTCGAACACAATTGACCTCGCCAAGAAGGCTATCTCCTACAAGCGAATCGAGAACACAAGCAAGAGAGTTTAAGATGCAATCTGAAATTGTATTGCGAATAATGTTTAAGTTCACAAGTTGGGATTCCTCAATCGAACATGCGGTGAAACTGCTAAGCAGAATAATCTCTTAAGAAAAACTCGAGGAAAGCTAAAGGGGTGCGACCTCCTTAAATAGGGGAGTGGGAAGCCACACTTATCTAATGAAAAGGGATGTAGTACCATTCCTAGTTACTGTTCACATGGCCATGGTACTGTTCACATGAACAGTACCAGCCCAAATAGCCCAAGTTACAAGGCCCTCGGCCCACTTTGACTTGGATTGAAAAAGTGATGTGACTTGTTTTGCAGTTTTTGATCTGCTCGGGTGGAGTTTGGAGGTGATACTAGATCCATCTGAAAGTAGACTCCAAGAGCTTTCCAACGAGTACTCACGGGCCCCGAGAAGCCTTCTGAATCAAACGTTATGGCCGTTTGAAGTTGGCTTGTCAAGCTGAATCCGAATTGATCTGGAGGCCGAATTGCATTCCAAAACCTGTCCAACTTGAACCCTTACTTCAATTGGTTCCAAAGTGATGTGGTGCTACAAATATAAATATTTTCATCATTAGGTAGCATCATATTCTCATTTAAAATGTGTTGAAGTTGAAGAAACGGATTCACCTTTAATTCAATCTTGATATTGGCCGCTACGGTCGTACGTGTTGGTGGCGTGGTCACATCATCCTCCCTTTCTTGACAGAAAACCGTCCTCGGTTTTAACATAGGTGTAGCGTCACGTATTGCATGATCTTGATAATAAATCTTGGTACATGATAACGAACGCAACAAACTCTCATTATGTAATATCATAAGTTCTTTATCAAATAATGTAAAATCTCTTTGAAACGAGCTCACCTCATAATTTAAGTGATGCGTGGGAGCTCTTGTAATTGGAACAACAGGTATAGCAAATATGGTTGTATCCATAGGGTACATGTTCTTATCATCCTCCCCTTCTTGCAAACAAAGCCGTCCTCGGCTTTTGATAAGCTGAAAATATGGTAACAAAGAAGCCAAGGTGTATGCATGGTATATGTCATCCGTTTTAACAGTTCTTCGTTGTTGCACACTTAATGTTATAAAACAGCAATGATCATAAAAGTTCATTGTATTATTAACCCAAGAGTAATCATATATGTTAATGAGTAATGCGAAATTTCTCACACAGTAATTATTGCAACTTGTTTTGCAAATATAAGTGAAGCATTTATGCAATTCAAATCGTTGAATTTGTAAACTTGTAGTGGTGGCACATATGGGCAAAATTACAACTTTTGGAATCAAGCAAAGTTCATCCATATAATCATATCTCAATCGAACAATAGCAAATTTATCTAACAAGGGTGAAGAGATTTGTATGTTCTGCCATAATTCATCATCTTTATTCAGATTGTCCATACTAGATGGTGCAAAAAGAGATGAACACATAGGCATTGGAGGAGTACTAAATTTTACTTCCCTCTCACATTGAACATGATTCAGTATACAAGAATTGTTGTCCCAAACAGCAAGTTTCAATTCACCTATATGATCGCAAGTTATGCATATTCGATATACAAGAAATTGATTTTCCACACCATAATCTCCAATCAAATTAAACTTAAATTAAGCTTATATCCAGAGATGTAGGTACTAAATAAGAATTTCGAACATGCAAGTTCAGAAACTTTCTCCAAAGCATGTGACAATTTCATATGTAGATCCAACATGATGTAACACAATGAATTAGCAGGAGATATTCTAGTCAAAACTTCTTTACGTGTTATTAATTCGACATGTGCAAAATTATGAGAATTTAGATCAGCACATGGTTCATTTAAGTCAACACAAGGAATATCAAAAGATTGCACTACAGCAGGTATATACTCACAAGGTTGCTCTATGTCTTGTTGTAGCACCAAATCAGTACCGTGAGCGATGATAGCACCATGTTCTTTACCTTTTTGGCTTTCCTCAGATGATGTAAATGCATCCATCTCCTTATCTTCATTCTCAACCAATGGGGTCAGTGATTCAATCAGCTCATGCTCCTCTTTGGCATGGTTCTCAACTACCTGCAAGTTGTTAGTCACACAAAAGGGCACAAACACAGGTTTGTTCTCATGATCATCACCATTACCTGCAAGGTTAGCTGCATCAGCATATTCATCCTCAATATCACTAGCACTTACATAACCACCATCTTCTGTCGCAATGTATGCCCGCTGACTTGGGCAATCTCTCATGACGTGGCCCATCTCTTTACAACGGTGGCACACAATGCCCGTCGTACGGCCCGTGGAAGCAACCGATGAAGAGCTCTATGCTGGTGCTTGCACACTAGTAGATTTGCTCATCTCGGGTGCGTGGTGGCAACGGTGCTGCTGAACGCGCCCTACTCACAGAGGGGACAGCAGCTCGAAAAGCAGGAGGTGGGGTTGTCTTGGCTTGCCCCGGCGTCGATCTCGATGTAGTCGTACTTCCAAAATTGCTCCTTGTCCTTTGTTGCCTACCCTGCAATTCCTTTTCTGCCAAACAAGCAAGCTGGAACATTCTATTGATATCATTATACTCTTTGTAATCAATTATGTCCTGAATTTCACGCCTTAATCCCCCATAAAAACGATCCATCTTATCCTCCTCATCTTCTACAACATTACAACGCAACATACCTATTTGTATTCTTGATAATATTCCTCGACAGATTTATTACCTTGGTCTAAGCACTGCAATTTCTTATGCATTTCATGTTTAAAAGCAGGAGGAACAAATCTAGCACGCATAGCTACCTTCAATTTATCCCATGTATCAGGTGCTAAACGAGAATTAACTACATGAGTCCACCAAATGATAGAACGATCTTTAAATTCACTAGTAGCTTGTCTGACTCTATGCACTTCAGGAACTACATGGCCATTAAATTTTTGTTCAACTGTTATCTCCCAATCTAGATAAGTTTCAGCATCATAAGTACCCGCAAAAGATGGTATGGTAAATTTTACTTTAGCAAATGGGTCATCATTAGCACGATCATTGTGGTGCTGAAAATTATTACCTCCCATACCGTGGCGGTTGTGATGTAGGCGGTGTCGTGGGCGTGCATCTTCGACAGCAAATGAACCACTGGCGTTGCGGTTTTGTCTCTCATTATCATATCCCTCCTCACGATCGTGGTCCGCATCGTGATCATACTCGCGTCCATTGTTTGGTGGCCGATTGACTATTCTTTCAATGCGTGCAGTGAGTGTTGCAATACTCTCATTGATGGAGCGCTGCAATGTATCCAGCTTCCTATCAATGTGTGGTTCATCCAAGAGCTTCATGAACTCTCCCTTTAAAACACACTTTTAATCATCAGACGACTCACCTGTCATGGTTAGTAGAAAACAAAAGACAAAACAAAGGTATCATCCCTATCAACTACTAGGTGGTGGAAGGTGGAATCACATATTTTCAAGCGTCTTACCACACTCTTACAAGTGTTCTTACCAATGCAGCAGGTGGTACAACCGGTGGCTGGTTCGTCATACCATGTCGAGCGTGGGTACGATTGCAAGCGGGAACCTGTTCTGATCAAGAGTAGGTGTAGCTTGGAAGGCACAATATGGTAGTAATGGAGAACAATCAGTTAATTTCAGAATTGCATAGAATTGAATTATAGTTCGTATCTAGCACTTAGCCTATGTTGCTGATCAACCAAGAATGGAAGAAGGCTAAAAACAAGTGTATGGCAATGTGTAGGAGTAGTAAATACAAGATAATTCAATCCAATGCAATCTGGAATTGAAGAACACAAGGATTGACCCAAAACAGAAAACTGAAGATTTCTGTCCACTGAACAGCACGTCGGTATTTTGGCCGTAACTTTTTGTCAGATGCCTCTTTTTTACTGATTCTTTTTTTCTCTGTTTTCTGACGGCTTTTTCTACAGATGTTCTTTTGAGGCCAACTTCCTAAACCCGACACAGAAATTCTCACAAAAATCACAACTGCTGACTGTAGCAGATTCAAAACAGATAATTGGGTCAACTTGCACCGCACATATCTCTTAACTGCCTTGCTGTAATGATGTGAACTTTTACATATAGATGTATAACAAATTTTTGAATCTAATGGCGGTGGTCTCACTCAAAAATAATCTCGGAATCAAAAGTTATGATGTTTTTGGTGGTGGTTGCAGAGAAAGGAAAAATCAGCTGAATTGGAATTAGGGTTTGGGGTGGGGATTTTTTTGGTTTGGATTTTTAATGGAACAAAGATATGACCAGCAACTAGACAATGCTAAGATGAACACAAATTCAATTTAGCAAACCAAAACTAACAGATTGAAAGGCACAACGGGGTTTGGACAGTGGAATTAACTCTTTTTGTGGGGCAATTTTTTTTCCTGGGCTATAGGAAATAAAAACCAATCTACTAACTAGAGATACAAGAATTATCTCACGGGTAACCGTTGCTCTGATACCAACTGATGAGACGATGGCCCGATCTTTCGAGAAGTACCGATAAGTCGATTGTGGAGAACTCGACGTTGATGATCCAAAGGCTCCGACCAAAACAGATCGAACCCCTCGCAATCACTACACCACTGCTCCATTGGTTATCAACCGTGCCGAACACGATTGACCTCGCCAAGAAGGCTATCTCCTGCAAGCGAATCGAGAACACAAGCAAGAGAGTTTAAGATGCAATCTGAAATTGTATTGCGAACAATATTTAAGTTCACAAGTTGGGATTCCTCAACCGAACATGCGGTGAAACTGCTAAGCAGAATAATCTCTTAATAAAACCCGAGGAAAACTAAAGGGGTGCGGCCAGGGGCGGAGCCAGGATCCAGACAAAGGGGGGGCCGACCCGCCAAGGCGCCGACGTCATAGGTCCTAGGCGCCGTGTGTCGGCAAAATTAGACATACACATATATAATTAAACATACGCATATATATTGTCATATAAATTCAATCATAACACATATGGCAAAATAATGTAGCATACGTCTAGCATACTGAAAAGACTCTCTCAGTGGTCGCTGTTGATACTGGAAGAGTTATGACTAATCTTAGCAATCTATCGACCATTGGATAAATAGAATTTTTACCTAATCTCACTAGTCCCTTTGTTAGATCAGCAAGTGATGGCAATGTACTTAGCTCTAGATGGTTGCATACATCAAGTTGAAAATGTGGTAGTTGACACTCCAATTGAGCTTGATCTTGACTTGAAAAATCAGCGGGATAGTACTTTTCCACCAGAGTACTTATCTTTGAAATGTCAAAGCCATCTTTTCTTGGATCTAGTGAGGCACAAAGTGATAGAAGCTCTGTTGCTTGAGAACTGAATCGATCTTCTAACTCAATCAATTGTTGGTCGACTGCAACATTAAACACATCTATTTTATAATGGTGAAGAGTGGTGGTATTATCATTTTTGTTCCGAGATTTGGTCACATCCACACACCTACAAATTGCGACATGTAGTTAAACAAGTTAGATATGTACCATAAGAATAAAAAAAATATGTATTTGTGCTCATATTAAAAAACTGAAGGTAAGATAATAACTTACTTGCGATTTAAATCCGAAATCTCAATCTCGTGCTTGTCACAAAAGGCTTTCACCTCCTCAAGAAGTGGTTCCCAGCCATCATTTCTCAAGTCACTAAGCAATGATTTTGTGTTAGAAATGCAGGGGCCTAATTGACTAATTGACTGTGATGAAGGATGATTAAGGGGGTCCTATTAATGCATTTGGTGGACCATGGGGGGGGCCAGGCCCCTGCCCGCCCCCCTTCTCTCCGCCCCTGGGTGCGGCCTCCTTAAATAGGGGAGGGGAAGCCACACTTATCTAATGAAAAGGGATGTGGTACTATTCTTAGTTACTGTTCATGTGGCCATGGTACTGTTCACATAAACAGTACCGGCCCAAATAGCCCAAGTTACAAGGCCCTCGGTCCACTTTGACTCGGACTAGAAAAGTGATATGACTTATTTTGCAGTTTCTGATATGCTCGGGTAGAGTTTGGATGTGAGACTAGATCCATCTGAAAGTAGACTCCAAGAGCTTTCCAATGAGTACTCACGGGCCCCTAGAAGCCTTCTGAATCAAAAATTATGGCCGTTTGAAGTTGGCCTGTCAGGCTGAATCCGAATTGATCTGGAGGCCGAATTGGATTCCAAAACCTGTCCAACTTGAACCCTTGCTTCAATTGGTTCCAAAGTGATGTGGTGCTACAAATATAAATATTTTCATCATTAGGTAGTATAATATTCTCATTTAAAATGTGTTGAAGTTGAAGAAACGGATTCACCTTTAATTCAATCTTGATATTGGCCGCTACGGTCGTACGTGTTGGTGGCGTGGTCACATCAGTTAAAGATGTGTTTCTAGTCTTTTACCGCTTTGGTGTTTGGTTGAAAGACAATATTGCTAGTCTAGGTTTGTCGTACTATTAAAAAGGGTCTTGTCTAGTAGCTTGAGTTTCATCATGTGTTGATATCTCAATCCCACTTACTCTAGCTCTCCGTGGCATGATGCCATTATTTGCGAATGTGTTTTGCAAATAGTTGAGGCTCGTGCATCTAATCCTTGTAACATATCACTATACTTTGCAAATTGGTCTCACTTTCGTGATGAAAATTGGAGCCGGGGGTTCTCCCTTTGGTTCTAAAAAATACAAATTAGGACACAATTTTTCAAAATAGACTTGAACGTGACTCATAGTAGTAATTTGGATGACAGATCTTACAAACCGGTTTTTGCATAACTTTTATTAGAGTTTGTTTAATTCTCATTTGGTTACAATACTGCTTACTCAAAATTGTCAAAAAAAAGTGGGTGGTTTTCCACAGAATTTGTAATTTCAAGTTCAAGAAATTTAGAATTTTATTATCCTAAATGTGTTCTTGATTGCTAGCCTTTTAAAATAGTATAACAAATTAAATATATTTTTTCTAAATTTTGAGACCCCACAACCCCTGATCAGCTTGGCTTAGTGCAAGCCTTAGGTTCATGTTCGTATTAGCTTTTGTTGATGACTTTTGGCTGTAACTGATGAATAGTAGTGGCTGATGAATAGTGATAGCTGATAGAAATGGCTAATGAATAGTAGTGGCTGATGTAAGAAAGACGGTGCAATGAAAGTCGCTACAACATTCGAAACGCCATGCAATTTACGGAATTGTGACACACTAAAATATAAAGTGTGTTACAGCTTATGAAAGCGCAAAGTAGTGACTGATAAATAGTAATAGCTGATGAATAGTTATGGGTAATAGAAACGGCTTATAGAAACTGAAACATTCATATTAGCTTTGGTTTTTAGAAGCAAAAGCCAAAGCAAATATATAAATAGGCCCTAGTTCCCTCTCTTCCATCCGGAGTGATTGTAATTCTTTTTCTTCGGATGATTAATGAAAGCTCGTTGCCTCCCATTAAAAAGACAATATGCTCTTTTACGTGATCCTAAATGTCACTAATTTTGTTTGGAATTTTCAATGGCCCCGGTTTTGGCGGTTAGGGCAATCGTAATTACAGAGCAAAGGGATGCACTTTTCCCAGTAGGGTGGATGACCATCATGTGCGTGTGGCAACCACACTGAATACACCAGCAACAGCGGTAAATTTGAAAGGGCTCTTTTTCCAACTCCTAAAAGCTGTTTTTTGGGTTTTCTAGATTAACTAATTTTTAATTAGAGTATTTTTTTTAAAAGCAAGATTTATAAATTGATTGTAGTACACACTGTAACGATTTTATTTATATCAACCAAAACTACATGTAAATTTTTTTAAAGCAGGATTTATAAATTGATTGTAGGACACACTGTAACGATTTTATTTATATCAACCAAAACTACATGTAAATTTCTATCAATTCATTCTCTTTCTTATAAATAACTCAAAAACCATATCAGCTGAAGCTAAAAAAAAGCCTGAAAACGTGTTGATAAGATATTCGGCTAAAGTGGTTGGATACTTCGTGCACCAGTAGGGGCTGGATAGCAAAAAAGAGCTGGTACTTTTTTGTGCAATTGGTGCTCCATTATACCATGATGCGACTTTGGATAGCAAAAAGTGCTCTCAGCCAATCCTAAAATTCTGGCTTCCAAGCCACTCCTATTATATACTCCCCCCGTTCTTTTCTTTTTTTACTTGTCTTTTTAGATTCTGAGTTATTAATTTTTTAAATTTTGTCATCAATAAGTTTAAAACTATCTAAATTAGTAATACAAAAATTATATCATTAGATTTTTGTAAAAAATAATTTTATAATATTATAATTTTATTAGTATATCTTAGTGTAAAGTTATAAAAATTAGTGATCAAAGTTGCCCCCTCAAAGACCATAAAAAATATATAAAAAAGAATAAAATTTTTACTTGTAATCATAATCATATTCCTAATTCCCCTGTCAAATCGGCTTTTTATCGCAGAGGAGAGTCCCCTTTATGCCTTTGCTTGTGTCCTCTTGAATTTTGATGTACCATTATATACGCATTCTGTTTCATATCATAAGTTATCCTAGACTTCTCATTTTGTTTAACATTATTGAACTCTAGTTGTCTGTTTGGAATGCAAGAAACATGATGTAATTCAATTCCCATAAAAACCTTTAAAAAAAACTTGCGTGTCTTGGGGCCTAATTTTTTGTGACAAATTTGCTGTAATTTTTCAATCTAATGTCATTCATTTAATTCAGCACTAGCTAGGTGGTCTGCGCATTTGTACGGCTAGATTTATTTCAAAGTTTATAGTATTAACTAATTTAACTTAGATGCTTGAGAACATATTTATGTTTGTTGTAGGCTATTTAGATTTTTAAGATATTAGAAACATTAGAAATAACAATATAAACTTGAAGAAAAATTTAACTTAAGAAACATAATTGAAGTATGAGATTTGGTGTAAGAAAGTTATTGTGGTTACGCGCTATAAACAGCAGATAGGGAACTTCGGGAAGCCCGAGAGGGGTCACTCCCCCAACAAAAATCATTGAGCATAATAAGTTGTCAGAGTTTCTACAAACATAACCTCTCAATCATGCATGTATAATGTAGCTGCATACCCCTATTTTTGCTCTGTTAGTTACTCTTTTCCAAAAACATATGCATATGCATATACCTGATCTATTTAATCTCAAGCAATACATTGATTATGTGTACGATAAATTAGCTTATTAGTTTACATGATATTATAGTACCTTACTCATCCATACACCGACCATGAGTGATCTACCTTGAACTTATCTTTCCTCACATGTCAGCTATCCCACTAAACCGTGTGTCTTCTATCTCTTCTCGCCGCCACAACATTTCTGCTTCAACCTCCAATAGCAAGCCTAATTCATGATCGATCCCTCTCAGCCGCTACCACTTTCAATGCAATATTCTATCATATAGTTATCTTCTATATCTCTCCAATTATTAGTACTGACCATTACGACATCAACACGCATACACATGCAACTATCGCTAATCCCTGCCAAAGACATCCATCAAGCTCTCTCTGGTGGCCCCAAACCTATTCCCTACAGCTGCGTCATCTCTACTTCAAACTCTTTGCTCGTCACTTCTGTATGCATGTGCTTCTATTCATATGAATGCATGCATGATGTTATATATGCTCAATATCCTCTTCCCCTGTGCTGGTTGCTCCTCTTCTTCAACATTGGCCAGGTCAATGTTGTGGCATGCTGACTAACCATGGCGACCTCCCATCTTCATTGACGTTGGCATGTCTTCTTTAAATACTATCTAACGATACGAAGAAGCTTCATGCTATCGCCAATGATACCGTGCCCCTCACCAGCGATGGTATGCTCCTAACCACCCAATGGCAATGCTGATGTTCACCGCTCATTGTTGCAGTCCTTGGCTTCTTTGACTTTGGCCTTTCTCTTCAAAAGCTCCAGTGAGCAGCATGACATTGTCCTCGTTAAACGGTGTGAACAGCACAGCATTGTCCTCATCTCCACCGTCATCGTCTTGGCTCTTCACTTCCTTATGGGTCAATATCTTCTTGCAGGACAGATCGACACTATTGCACTCTCTTGTAGTTTCCTCTTACACAATTCGTGCTATCCATGTTATAACTTTTAATTTTATTCAAAATTTTAGTTTTTATTGGAGTTCGTATACAAATCGAATTGTTAATTTCATTTAAATTATTTTAAATTTTAGTTATTTATGGATTTTCTTTAGAATTCGTATGTAAGTCAATTTACATTTTTTCCTTTAGTTTCTATTCTGAATTTTAATTATTTTTTGTTGGACTTCGTATACAAATTTGATTGCTATTTTTTTCTTTAATTTTTATTCTAAATTACATAAATTAGGGATTTTACTTTAGAATTCGTATCAAAATCAAATTGCTAGTTTTATTTTATTTTTGTTCCAAATGTCATATTTCTTGTTGGAAATCATATACAAATGCAATTACTAATTTTTGTTTAATTTTGTTCTAAACTATATTTATTTAGAGATTTTACTTAGGAATTTGTATCAAAATAAAATTGTTCATTTCATTTTATTTACTCCAAATTTCAGTTATTTCAGGATTGTAAATTTGGTATTGACTCTTTGTTTTAATCTAAACCATTATAATCTAGACCACCTCAATCAACGGTGTAGATCTTACTCTTTTTCTCTGACTAAGTTGGAAATTTCTAACCCTTGAGAGCGAATGTAATGACTTCTTTTGTCTTTGTTTTAATATGATAATAATAATAATAATATGATAGATAGATTGCATTAGTTAAGGATTATCTTGCGCCAAGATAATTTTAATAAGGTTGCCATTTGACCAACCATTGTAAATATGTCCAAAAATCTAGAATGTCTTGTAAAATACTCCTTGGCTAGCCAACTGAGAATTAGGGTTTGTACCTTTCTTATCTAAAACAAGTGTGCGCAAATTGTAAGCAGAAATGTGTGTGCCTCCCAGCTTTTCACCTTTAGCTTTCTGGTATTCCCGTGCATAATTGCATTTGATTGACCCACCTTCCAGGCTTCGCTCTTTCTTTAATTCCTAATTCCCTTCCCCCCCCCCCCCAATTTGGCTGTGGTCAACTACACCCGTGGTCATTCTATCCGTGTTGAAATGCGATGTGAGATGACGGGAAAAAAGTAGTAGTACGAAATTATGGGTCATATATGCTATGATACCCCAGCCCAACTAAGACCCATTTTAAAAAATTTGTGCCCATTAACCAACCAATCAGCAATCCATTAAGGATAATTATACCATGTAGACATATGATGGAGAGAAAAAATCGAATGTTCTTCACTCCTGTAGCCGCAAGTTAGCCCCACCTTAATTCTCTCATTAGGCCATTCCAGCATCTCATCTACTTTATCCTGTACATATGCTCTCCCTTCCCTCTCCCTCCTAGCTACCTCATCTCACATCCACCCATAATTTCATTCTCATTGTAGTGCCCCCAACCTCTACCACCCACTCTGGCATCGATGAGGCACGATCTTCCATAGCCATGGCTCCCCACTGCCTTCACTGTCTCTGCCAGAGCCAGAGATGAAGTGTGTAGCCACTACCCCGGCCGGAGCTCATTGGATCTAGCAATGCTGAGGTCAGAGAAGACAGTATTGACGACAAGCGAAGGACGATGCGATCGACGTGCGATGAGGCGATGGTGCCAGGCCAGCCTCGCCTCTCCCAGATTCAGGCAGGCTGACATGAGGCAGTAGTGTGGGTGTTAGTCTCTTTCCTCCTCTCGTGAGCTCAGCTTCAGTGAGGTTGTTGCATGCATTTCTTGACTTTGTTGCAGGCCCTTTCTCCATTTGTTGCAAGATCAATCCTGGTTGTTGTAGGATTTCTCCATTTGTTGCAAATCTATTTTGGGTTATTGTATCCTTGGTTGTAAACTATTGCAACTATTATTTTTTGATTGTTGCAGTGTTGTAACATCATAAATCTGTTTGGTGATAAACTCTATATAAAGTTATGAAAATCTTATGCACTATTTCAATTTGTTGCAAGCATTGCCTCTAATTGTTGCATGAGCAATCATAAAGTGTTATCACAAATTTGTTTGTCTGAGATTTCTAAACTAGTTTTAAAACACATCTAAATCGTATACTCATGGTTTCATCACAATTTTGGTGAGGAAATAACTTGTTGTGGATTTATATCAGTTGTTGCGTCTTTGTAAAAAAAATGTTGCATCAATTATTATCAAATGTTGCCGCTATTATTTTCAAATGTTGCAATGTTGTAACAACAAAATTTGTTTGTTTGGGATATTTGAATTTATTTTTAAAATGTAGCTAAGATCGAAACTAATGATTTCATGCAATTTCGGTGAGAAGATAATATTTTTCCAAAGTTTTTTATCTGTATTATGTTGTTTATTAATGCATTGTGTTGGACATATTATCTTAGGATGTTGCATCGGAACGTACGACGAGAATGCTCTTATCATACGTCCAAATACTAGCAACACCCTATCAATTAATCACACTATGATATGCATGTTTGGCTTTTGACCCCAAGATTAATTAATATTAATTGGAACTAGCTCACCTCCTAGCAGCCGGCACGTCAGCAGGACACAAGCAGGAGGTGTCCCCTGCCATGGACAGGATAGGAACAGCGGTGGTAGAAATAGATCGAATACCAATTAAATAGTGTTCTTGTCATATCTGTATTTATATTTTATATATAAATATGAATTTCAATATTCTTAAATATGAATATGAATTAAATATTGTAACGGATACGAATTCAAATTAAATATCTACTCAATTTGGTCGGATCTAGATATCCTTATAACTTATATAACATGAAGATATTAATGACATTTTATCCTCATATAGTTACACTTAATCATTATAATTCATTTACTTCACCTAAACAAACATGAATTCATATTGAATTAAAAAACTTTTTAAACTAATTAGTCATATTGCAATAAAATATGTATATTACTTCACTGAATATGAATACAGATACAAACAATCCGAATAAAACAACATTTTAGATGGTAAAAATTTATACCATATTCATATCTATATTTTTTTATTGCGCATTCGTATACGAACAAGAGAGAAACTATTAATTGGATGAAAAATTTACACCATATTATCCTATCAAATACGATAATAGGATAATACAAATAATTGGTATCCATTTCCACCCCTACGAATAAGCAATTGAATAGGAAAGAAATATCCTTGGCGATGGAGATCTTCATTCAACTGACACCTTGATCAGAGAGGGAGGGACGTAAGCCATCCTGTAGGCGATGCGCATGGCAGCCTACAGGAGGCTGGTAGCCATTGGCGGTGGTGACCACCGGCACCAATGTAGAGTCAACCATGGGTTGGGCTTTGAATGTTGCTTGCATGTAGGCAACATGAGCAAGCATGAACTATCAAGGATGACATTGTTGGAAATAATCGTGTTTCCTTTATTGCTAGTAGTAGCCGAGTCGGTTTGATGTGTACGAGTTGTGTTCGCGTACAAGTATACGAGTAGAGGATAGAGTAAGAAATCGAGTCAGTGGTAGAGTCTATTTTGTAGTCAATATATTGAGTATAACTAGCAGAGCAATGTAAACGAGAAAGAAGTGAACAAGAGAGATCGGTTATGATCAAGAAGTCGAGGAAAAGAAAAAAGGGAAGCGGAAGTGCTTTGGCTACCGGGAAAATGGATTGTGTTCACGTGCTTTATTGAGTGATCAAAATCATCTAGAACCAAGGGTGCTCAAAGGTAACGAGTACAGGAGTACTCGAAGAGGCGACAAAGTGGTCGTGGTCGAAGGTGCTGGTGTTTGCAGTTGAAGTATCGAGTACTCGTAACTCTGTTACGAGTACGTGCAAAGCGCAGCGGGAGCGTGGTTGTAAATCTTATCAAGGAAAAGCTATGAGCACGTATGCAGCGGAGAAGGCATAGTCGTTACAAGGACGTGCTTGTCGTAACAAGGCTACGAGTATGAGCTGCTTGGGAAGACCTAGTCATAAGCTGGAGTGGTCGTTACTCGGTTACAAGTATGTGCATAGCAACAAGAGTGGTCATAACCAGTTGAGTGGTCATAAACCATAATGTGGTCGTAAATGAGCTATGACTACTAAGATCGAAGCTTCAACGTGGTCGTAAACATCAACTAGGTCAACAATTGGTATCAGAGCCTAAGGGGACGAAGCGATAGCCGAAAACGCTGGTGATATATTATCGAAATGTATTTGCACAAACGATTGTCTTACACAATTATTTGCGAGAACTCACCTGCAGATGCCTAGTACACAATGCAAGCGGCGACGGCAAAGTCGCACGTCCCGCTGCCCCGGCCCTTGCCCTGGTACAAGTGGCGGCGCCCCGGCAAGTTTGGATCCTCTTGTCAGCTCCTTGGTGGCGGTGCCGGCGCAGGGAAAGGAATGGTAGTGACGCACGGAAGGGATAGACAACTGTGGTGTAGGGATGGGAGGAGCGGCGGCGCAAGGAAGGGAGAAGTGACGGCTCCGCAAGGGAGCTACGGCGGCGCAGGGAAGGGGTAGGCAGCTACGGTGTAGGGATGAGATAGGTGGCGGTGGCAGCGCAAGGAATGGAGAAGTGGCAGGGCGCAGGGAATGGAGCTGCGGTGGCGCAGGAAAGGGGCAGGCAGTGGCGACGCAGGGATGGGAGAGGCGGCAGCAGCCAGCATCACGTAGGGTTTGATTTGTGACTATTAGGTTTGCAAACAGAGATCATATGAAAAGTCGATAATACCCTTTCGGAAAAAATAGGTCTACGCACGAAAGTCAAGAAAGCCCTCACAAATCAATAGTCAGATTTTAATTCTACTACCATTCTTCTACTACAAGTAAAATGCATTGTAAAAATTCCCAAATAGGGATGCACTAAGTATATTTTAAACCATTTCAGTTGCATATCTCATCTGAGTGGTACTGTACATTCAGCAACGAAGGCTGTGATTGGTCGCCCTTAATGCCCCCCTTACAATTTGTGTGCATGTAAACCGCGTGACAAGTTGAACAATTTAAATGGGTTTCTCGTGTATTCCTTTGTTCGTTTCATACGCTACTACATTCTGTGTTTTCAGCTAGGGAAAGGAAAGATCAATGGGCAAGCAACGAATCTGCCATGGATTCGATTCCCAAAGAAATCTACCATGGATTCATAGTTAGGACCGGTGCATGCGCGATCAGAAAGCAATGGACGTACTGCTAATGGAGGAGGAAGAAGAACGAAATAAAAAAAAGACAAGCAAATCTATCATGGTTGGCACCAAAGAGTATATCAAGATTCGGCTAAGGCACAATACAGAGAACCCTGCAACTAATCGAGCCACATTGGGTGGCCCGTTTCCTACTTGTAGGTACTAAGTAATGCTTGCTACGCAGATCACTAAACAAGCAGCCCCAAAACGTGGAAACGTGCGTGCAAAATGGAGCAACATGCATCCACTCAAATTCCCCTACGTTCTACTCCTATTCAGGCCCACCTGGTAGTTGATGCTGCTAGAAAACTTTCGTACTACTGCCAGGAAAAGAAGCTATCATGCATAACAGAACGGAGCTTCCCTGTCCCCCAAGCCGGTGTTCTCCTCCGTGTTCCCTCGATCTGGACCGTTCGCTATTGATCCAACGGCCCACATCATAAGTTTTTATATTTTCACCATTTGTCCATTTTCACTTGAAATTTAAAAATAAAAATAGGTTAATCCATCATAAATAATTAAAATACAGAAAAAAATATTTTTTCTGTATTTTTTTATTATTTATGATGGATTAACCTATTTTTATTTTTAAATTTCAGGTGAAAATAGGCAAATGGTGAAAATATAAAAACTTATGTGGGTTGTTGGATCAATAGCGAGCAGTCCAGATCGAAGGAATATGGAGGGGAACACCGCGCGCGGGGACAGAGGAGCTGTTTTCATAACAGAAGTCCCCAAAAACGTAGACAGCGAAGCAGAGGCGTGCGCTCGCCCACTTGCACCTGGACACCAGCACAGGCAAGGCAAACCATGGTGGGCTCACTGGGCTGACCAAGCCCCGTCAATGAGGCAGCAGCGTACGTGCTCGAGGGATCAGAGTAGCTCTGACTATTCCAGCGACACAGAAAAAGGGGAGGAGCAATCGAAGCGCACGACGGCACGCACAGAAGCGCCCCGCCGTTAGCCGGTGCAGCTGCGTGCATTCCTAGCCAACGACGGCGACAGCGACGTGGAAACACGAGAGGTTTGCGCATGCGTCGTCTTGGAGACTCGTTGCCGGTGGGAGGATGCAATTCTCCTTGCCTTGTCTCCTCTCCACGACAGGCCTCGACCTCAACGTTTCATCAGCCCTTGCATGCCCTGCCCGGCCGGCAGCCGACTCGAGACGTACAGTCGTGGGATATACGCGTGCCTCTGATCGCCAAAGTCCAAGCTCCATGCTCATAAATCGTAATGCACACGTCCCTTTCGTTTCACCGATCGGCACCGTCCTGCAACTGCGAACCAGAGTCTCGTGTGTAGTCGTAGTAACAGAGGAGAAGCACCTCAGAGATGATGGGGGGAGTGATGGGGCTAACGAACGATCGGTGCCATTTGACGGATATACCGAAAGCAACGTTGCCGAAAGGAGGAAAAAGCGAGCCTGTGTCATGCACTGCGGAATATAGAGGGGGTGTTCTTGCTCCTATGCTTACAATTGTGACGCGAGGTACTTTCTTATCTCTCATGACTTGTGTGTCGTAGATCTAGCCTTGGACTACACTTGGTCGGGTCTAGCATCCTTGCGAGTTGCGGCGTCTCCCTTAAGACCACCCGGCCGTGCTGTGCTGTCAAGGCAGTGAAGCGACAGTGGAGACGCCATGGAAAAGGGCAAGTCGGAACAGGTTTTAACTGCTGGGTCATGTGAACCTGACCCGACCCGAGCAGACCGGACGGGGGGAAGGACCACCAAGCTCTGATGGAATGGATCAGCCGGGGAACATGCTAAATCGAGCGATAATGACCCAGTTTTTCTTTTTCTTTTTTTTATTTTTTGATTTTTGGCTTCTCTAAAAATCCAAACAAATAGCGTAGTTTTTTTAAGCAGATTTTTTAAATGGTTTTCCGAATCTAAAATCGTGTGTGCCGCTCACATCGGTGTCTTCGCCGTCCGCTGTCATCTCGAGAAACACAGACAAAAACTATCAAACTCAGCCAAAAATCATCAACCATATAAAAAAACAGGGCCTATTACATGTGGGACCAAGGCAATAGAGTCATCTGGGCAAATGGGCATGGCTCAGTCGACGACTCGATCAGGTCGCGCAGCTGCGCCTCTCTGCTGCATCCAACCCTTAACTCTGAAAACATTAACCAATCGTGCCTGTGCTATGTGCTGGTGCTGCTAGTACGAGACTGCGAGTTGTGCGCCAGCGAGTGGGGCGCACGGCGGACACACCGCTCGGTTCGCGCGCGGCCGCACAGCGTGGACGGCTCTCTTCCACGAGACATGCGCCGCGTATTTTAAGGCCACTTCTTATTCTTATTCCCTGGAGCGATCAGCTTTCCGCCCGGGGCGAGAAAGAAACAGGGAATCCAGCCATGGCAAGGCAATGCAATGCAATACAAGTGATTTCTCAAATTAGTTATAGCAGTCACTGCAGTAATTGTTTTGAATAGAATGACTTTTTAAAGTAAGTACTCCTTACCATTTTTAATCTCTCTCACAACCAACAAAAGACACTGTCAAAAACAAAAAAAACATGGTACTTTTAAACAGGACCAAAGATCCGTCCTTGCGGTGAGAGTCAGACGCAGGGTGAGCAAGTGCCTGAGCTGAAGAACTACATATATACATCCATGCGCCCCTACATGGATTGCCCGTGAATTGCGAATGATAGTGTAGCAACACTCGTATGCCAGAGAGAGAGAGAGAGAGCGCGCGCTAACACTAACAGAGCAGGTGCCCAGCACAAGACAAACACACACAAACCCCAGGCGTGCAAGCCCGGCTCTCGAGCAACAAGCAGCGCATGCATGAGCGTGGCATTCCCAGCCTCTCGACTTGAGCAAGAGAAGACTACTACTCTACACTCTACTTGTGGTGGTAAAACGACGCACAAGAAGCTCAAGGCTTAGCTGCTGCATCTTGCTTATGGTGCCGCTAGGTTAAATTACAATGTAGCTAGTTAAAATTTTACTATATCTAATGATGATTTATTTAACGTAATTAAATTTAAAATAAAAAACAAATTAGCCCGTGATGAGCAATACAAACAAATACAGAAAAAAATACAAGCAAAAAAATAAAAAACTAGAAAAAATAAAATTTTGAAATAATGAAAATAAATTAGAAGTTGGATGCTACAGGAATGAGCGGGACCCTATATATGTAAAGCGAGCCCCGCCTCGTCCCCTTGCGTCGTATCGTACTCCGATGCAAGTGAGTCCCCGGTGCGGTGCTAGTGTGGTGAGGCGACTGGGGTGGGGGATTGGGCCGGCTAGCTACATGAGCGGTCTCATCGGCAGGGTCGGCACCGTCGTCCGCTCACCGATGGCGCTTGCGGCAGTCGCTGGCGTCGGCAGGGACGGCGGCTTGCAGAAGCGGCCTCGACGGCTCAGCGTGAGAATGGAGAAAAGCAGAGTCGGGGATGGTGGTTGTTGCTGCTCCAGTAGCGGCAAGAAGGTGGAGGCAGAGTGGGGAGCCACGGGGCTGGTGGTGATCGTAGGGGCAACGGGCACGGGCAAGACCAAGCTGTCCATCGACGCGGCCCAGGCGCTCGGCGGCGAGGTGGTGAACGCCGACAAGATCCAACTCTACGCCGGCCTCAACGTCACCACCAACAAGGTGCCTCTCACCGACCGCCGCGGCGTCCCGCACCACCTCCTCGGCGCCGTCCGTGCAGACGCCGGCGAGCTCCCCGCGTCGTCGTTCCGATCGCTCGCCGCCGCCACCGCGGCCTCCATCGCGGCGCGCGGGCGCGTGCCGGTGGTGGCCGGCGGCTCCAACTCGCTCATCCACGCTCTCCTCGCCGACCGCTTCGACGCTGCCCCCGGCGACCCGTTCGCCGCTGCCGCGGCCGGGTATCGACCGGCGCTCAGGTTCCCGTGCTGCCTCCTCTGGGTCGATGTCGACGAGGCAGTCCTCGACGACTACCTCGACCGGCGCGTGGACGACATGGTGGGCGAGGGCATGGTCGCGGAGCTCCGAGAATACTTCACGAAGATGTCGGCCGCGGAGCGGGCTTCGCACGCCGGGCTGGGCAAGGCCATCGGCGTGCCGGAGCTCGGCGACTACTTCGGCGGGCACAAGAGCCTCCGCGCGGCGGTGGACGAGATCAAGGCCAACACGCGGGTGCTCGCGGCGGCGCAGGTCGGCAAGATCCGCCGCATAGCCGACGGCTGGGGGTGGCCCGTCCGGCGCCTCGACGCCACGAGCACCGTCCGCGCGCGGCTGGCCGGCCTAGGCCGCGCCGCCGAGGCCGCGGCGTGGAATCGCGACGTGCGCGGGCCGGGCCTGGCCGCGATGCGGCAGTTCCTCGGCGGCCACAAAGACGCCGAAGAGAAGGATCGGCTAGTGGCGCGGTGGAGGCAATGCCGTGGCATGGTGAGCCGAGCCGAGCGAGAAAAAGCTTGCGAGCTTTTGGGTTCAAATTTTTTGGGTCGGTGAGGGCCGTAGGGTGCGACAGCGAAAGGCGCAGCGATAGAAAAAAAAAACAGAGAGAAAAATAAGAGAACTGTGAAGTTTTGCAGGGCCTGTGAATCCTCTCCCTTCTTCTTTTTTCCTTTTTTTCGCTTCATCCTTTCTCTAGCCTAGCCACCGCTGTATACAGTGTAATCTAGTCCAACTTGTTCAAATTTTGAAATAGTTTTGCTTTTGCACCTCAGGAGAGATACCATTTTGGGCTGGACACTGGGTTTTCTCCCTTCAGGCTTTTCTTGCCCTTGTCTCGGTCTATGATGCATGCTTGGCATCTCTGAACCTGTGCTTTTGACCATTGCTTTGCTTCTTTTGTGGGCTATTTGTTCATCGTTTGCAATTGGATCTTGAATTTTGCCAAGTTTAGTTGCATCCTTGTTGAAATATTCCAGCTGGTGCGTGGAGGGGCTGATTAGATTGTAATCGCATGCTTAGTGTGTGATTAGGGGAAGGGGTTGTGCTGGGTGCGTGAGTTGGTGTTCTTGTTTGCCAGCTAGGAAGACAGTTCGAGTCTAGACGTGTGCTCTGCCCCCCCTCATTTCTTAGTCATTTTTTCCCTTTTCCATTTTCTTCGGTGTGTTTGTGCATCCCCTATATATAAGACTGTAAAAAAGCTCGAGACTTATAAGCTACTTAAATTTGGATCGCTCTAGACTTGATTCGAGTTCGAGTTTAATTCCGAACTCATGAGTTTCAACGAACTGAGCTCGAATAGCTCAGGAGTCTCAAATTTTTTTACAGCCCACATACATAAACTATTATCGAGCTTACTCGAGCTGAGCACGAGTTCTTTTATTGTTGAAAAAATTATATACTGAATTATTTTTTACTGTTATCGAACTTACTCGAACTCGAGCTTTTCTTATTATTAAAAATTAGTATATATTAAATTAGTTTAACTGTTATCGAGTTTATTGAAGCCGAGCTTCAGACTCGGATCCTAACTTAAGTTTACTCGAACTCGACTTGAGTTTCTACCGCGTTCGAGCTTAAAAGACCATACTCGCTTGAGGCAGCTTATTTACAGCTCTATCTATATACCGGCTTCGTTCCAAAAACAAATGAAAATAAAAAGATCCACTATGTACCGTCATTGCTAGTTTGGGCTGCCGGCCTCGCGTTGCTGTGGTTCATTGGTTCGCCGCTTAGTTTCCGTTCCAAACGTTTTCTAGATTCTAACTTCTACCTTTTTTAATTTTGTTGGGTTTTGTTAAACATCATTCAGATATTTTCTTTATAACTATCATCTAGATTTAGGACCATTGGATTAGAGATCTAATGGCCATAAATTCTCCCCTCCCCCTTGAAAAGAAATCTCCCCCCTTCAAAAATAAGGGGCCCTTAATTTCTAATCCAAAGGTCATAAATTTGGAAGATAATTAGAAAGGAAACATCCGTGTGATGCATAGACACTCCCAATTTTGTTTATTATTTTCTAGGGTTGTTTGGTTTTTTCTTTTTTTCTTCTTATTTGCATTGTCTGTGATAATATAATTTTTTATTTTTATAAAGTTAATTACGTAAGAAAAATTAACATCAACTACAGCGTATTTTTAATCATTACAGTATAAAAATATAAAAAAACTGAGCTTATAAACACGTTAGAGCACTACCCTAATCTTCCCTATGTGTTGTGTTTCGCCTCCCACTTCGACGAAAAAACTTGTCCTGCTGAATCGGCTGCTTCGCTTCTTATCGCTACGTTCCTAAACGTGAATTTTGGTCAAAAATAGCCCCATTGATCACCAAAATACCAAATGTAGCCTCTAAACCCGCGCATTTCCGTTTTTGGCCCCCTCCCCACCGCACAACTTCGCTGGCGCCGACACGTGGCAATCGTGTGGTCCCCGACCGCACGACTACTCTGATCGTGCGGTCGGGGACCACACGACCACTGTTCAACCGAGTGGTGCAGTCCCCCACCACATGGTTTCGGTTACTGTGGCAAAATAGTGCGCTCGGGTACCGTACGAGCACTGTGCACATCCTATCCACCCGCCGAAAGCTCCCTCTGTCCATAACACGTGGCAATCGCGACCACTGTTCATCCGAGTCGTGCGGTCCCCGACTGCACGATCAGACTATGAACCGTAGTCGTGTGGTCGGGGACCGCACGATTGCCATGTGTTAGCGCCAGCGAAGTCGTGCGGTGCGGAGGGGGCCTGTGAACAGTGGTCATACGATCGGGGACCTATGATTGCCATGTGTCAGCACCAACGAAGTCGTGTGGTGGGGAGAAGGCCAAAAACGGAAATACGCTAGTTTAAGAGCTATATTTGGTATTATGGTAATCAACAGACTACTTTTGACCAAAATTCCCTAAACGTCTAGCTCCTACGTGGCTGCGTGCGCTTATTTTTGACACGTCGGCTCATCACCAACCATTAGAGCAGGTACAATAAAGCTTAGTCAGCAGGCTATAACAAATATAATATCAACAAAATCTTATGTGACAGAGAGAGAAAGGAAGAGAGAGAATGAAGCTGGCTACTAAATTACAGCTAGCTATAGCACGTAAAAATATGCATTTCACTCTCTTACACGTGGGGCCAAATAGTTATTGTAATAGCTACCTTATTGTATGAACTATTTTTTTGAAGGCTATAAATGAAATGGACAAATGTTATAGCCATTAGTTAGCTATACTATTGTACTTGCTCTTACATGTCTATCTGCTGATACGGATGTAGTGACGTGGTTGCGTTTGATCTCATTATTCTTTTTTTGCAGTCACACCAGGGTCTATCGCAGTTGAGACGTTGAGCGAGCTCGTTTCGTGGCTCTCAGAGGTATATTTGCACTTGTGTGGGTTGCGACTGGCGAGTGCTAACTGCAGCTCTGCTTCTCTCTCATGTCATGTGCACCTTGCTGATGACGTCGCTCGCCTGCGCTTGATTAGGATGTGGCACCATACTGTACCAGCATTATTCTCTGGAGTAGCCAAGCGGTTTCTCTCGTGTTTACTGATGCAGCAACTAATACCTGTGTAGCAAATAAAAGGAAAGTCCACGTTATTATGCTCCTCAACTATTAGATTAGTCTAAAAACAACTTAAAACTTTAAAATCATTTAAATATTAACTCTTAACTATTAAAACCAATTTACTTGACCCCCTCAACCTATTCTAATCTGGTTTTGCTCTGACGCCAGCCTACGTGTGAGTGATTTTTGTGACATAGCAACAAGCAGGATCCTTACTGGCGACTTCTTCCACTAGGCAACGGGACCTATATATTAGTAACTAAAAAGTCTAGATCACCAAATCCGAGTGAGCCAGACCACTGCCATCCACCTTCCCCATCTCACCTCCCATCATCTCCACTATTTCTCTGCCCCACCGCTCACCAAATCCAACGCAATCCAATCCTCTACACCACCACTCACTAAATCCAACGCAATCCAATCCTCTACACTACCACTCACCAAATCCACATTGTCCTTCCTATGCTCCTCTGCCGTCGACGATGGCCGACTTCAAAGTGTTCCTATCGATTCCTTAACTCCGGCCAGGCCTGACCATCATCGTCCACCTTCCCCTTCTCATCTCCGATCATCTCTATCCGATTGCCACCACAATCCATCCCTCTACACTGCCGCTCACCATCTGCATCATCCTTCCTCTACTCCACCACAACCGTCGCCAACGATGGGCGACTTCGACATGCTCCCGTCGAACCCTTCCTCGACTCTACTAACCCAAAAACCACATCAGCTAGCACATACATGCCATCGTCGTCCTCCACTGATCATCCCCTTCTCATCTCACATTGTTGCACCTCTCCCAATCCAATCGCCTGCTGGCCATGCCATGGTTGTCGCTGTTGTTGCACTCGTCTACGATCCTCACCCAAAATTGAATCTACTGCATCCATCCTCAGTATATTTTAGTCCTAAACCACCCATCCCTCTATCCTAATCCTTCCTGAGTCACCCTGCCGCCATGAACTCTGCCACCAAGCTTACCGCGCATAGTGCCAGGCCACTATGTTCCACATCCTTCCAAATGGAATACATCAATGGCTTCACCTAATCTCACTGGTGCTTAGAAGCCCCTCCATCCAAGGCCATTCACTTTGGAGCGTCGCCGCCCTCGAGCTTAATGGCACCCAAGTGCAACCATCGACACCAGGTCATCCTAGCTAAATTCTTCCTTCACCAACTGCGTCACCAACATCCTCTCGTGGTGTTGATGCTCCACTACCCTTTCAATTGGCCAATATCATCACTAGAGCTGTAGCTGATGACCTCTCTTGTTCCCAGGTCACTGCCAGCTTCATCCAGCCATTTCCGACCAACTCTGGCCACGATAGCTTGAGCCAACACCACAATTGGGTTTGCATCACCACGTTCTACACCTTGCTCGCAACTCCTTGTTTGTTCCACTACGAAAGCGCAATGCCGGAGTGAGTAGCGTTGCTCGCCACCTCTGTTATCCCCCTTCAGCCACCACAGGGGTCTACTCCTTCCATATTTGCATCCACCCAGTGTTCCATCACCTCCCGAGCCCAGAACCACCGTCGATTCACTGGGAACTGGCCGTATGTCGCCATCGTCGACCTCCCCTGTTTCATGGCCACCACAACCATCACGTTGTCATTCTAGCCATACTCAACCTCTTTATTCACAAAGCTGTCAATCCTAGCTTCACTGTTTACAGTTATACGTGTGCTCACGCTATCTTGGCAAAACCATGGCCAAAGCTCACCGTCGGCCATGCCAGAGCTCATCACCGGCCACATCAGCAAAACCACCTCCACATCACGTGAAAACTGGGGGTGGAAAGGGCGAAGTGGGATGAATTTTACAATTTTTAGAGTTCGCGGTCGCAAAGTGAATGGTTTTCATAGTTCAAGGTTGAAAATCAAACTAAGGCTATAATTCAAGGTTAAAAAGTGAACTTATTCTCGACCGTGATGGAGGTAGTGATTGGAACCGCCAGGGGTGTCCATGCCCACACGAGCTCCAACGTCTATCACATCCGTCGGTAGTGGGCACTACAAGCTCTAGTGTCAACCACATCTACCTATGCATGTTGCATGAAGGATGTGATCAACGGCGATTAGATCCATCGTATCTGGGCACTGGCAACCATCGGCGGTGAATTGCGGCACGGCGGTGGCTGAACGGTAATGGGGAGGGGAGGAAGGGACAAAGGAGATGTGTGGGGGGGGGGGGGGAGAGGGATGGGAAGGAAAAGGGGAAGGGTGGTTGACGGGCGGGCCAAGTTAATATTTGTAATATATTTTTTATTTATGGAGTTCTTAATGTAAAATATTGAATAAAAATATAATTTAAGGGTGGACATAAAAGTTTTTAGAGTTGACATGCAAATAATATTGTGTCTAGCGAAACCACTGTGCATTGCATAGGTGGCAGCTTAAGTGGTGTCTTGAATAGCTTATGCTTTAGGCCCTGCTCGGTTGGGCTGAAAAATAGTAGCTTATGACTAAAATTGCATTGTTGTTGGCTGAAATTACACTGTAACTAAATGTGTCTTATTTGGCGTAATTAAATTTAAAAAATAAAAAAATACGTTAGCTCATCACGGATAATGCAAACGAATACAGAAAAAGAACCAGCAAAAAAGCTTTCAAAAGTCAAAAAATTTAGAAAAAAAGAAATTTATAAATAGTAAAAAATAAATCAGAAATCAAAAACTCAAGTCGAAATAAACAGGACAGTAAATAGAGGATGAAATCATCACTTATGATACTTGGGGCTAGTTATTGTTGCACATGCCTGTTACAGATGCCTGCTACTCTGCTCAGCATGCAAATAGGCCAGCCACCGTTGGTGCCTCTTCCCCCTAGTACAGGGTACTCTAGAGCCATCGAAAGAAAGGATACTCTTTTGGAGAAAACAATGCCAGCATGTAGTTCTCCAAACGGCTTTAAATTTTGTTTTTTTACTTTTAATTTATTTAAGTTAGAAATAAATTAGAATACATCAGTTTTTAATTTCAATTTATTTTTAATTTTTTCTTATTTGATTTCTTTCTTTCTTTTCTTTATTTATTTGAATTGTTTATGATGATATAATGGATTTTCTCAATTATTTTTCTTAAAAAAGATAACAATCGTTACAATATAATTTTAGACAAAAATCACAAACAAAAATTTAAAACAAAAGCTAGTTAAAACACCACCTGAACAAGCTGCCCGCTCCGTTCTTGAATAGATCTCGTTTTAATGCTGCGCTCTCCGTTCTTAAATAGGTGTTGTTTAGGATTTTTCGCTTCAACACGTACTGAGATGACCAAAATCGCTCTTATTCAATCCATTCATTAGCGTAATATATTCTAATGCTTGAGTTGGGTAGCCACGTTCAACAGTAGTGCACGTATGCCTGCATGAGCCATATTGAAAGTGGTTTCGTTATTGGCTTTGTTCTTTTTCAATATTTATTTTTGATTTTTCTATAATAACTAACTTTTAAATAGAATGTCTTTTTAAGATAGGGTCTATTAGTTAATTGTAGTATATATAGTACCGACTTCATTTATATCGCCAAAAACCACACATAAGTTTCTGTTACTCCGTAATCTCTCGTACGAACAGCCCAAAAGCCACAAGCTACAACTAAAAGCCATAAGTCTCAACCAAAAAAACATACCTATTGTTATTTGAGAATGTACGTATCCTTTAAAATAATCCTAGCTATATTTGGAAAGATAAATTTTAAATACCAAGGTATCATAATCCTATCTGAGACAGATTCTGTTTTTGGCTTTTCAAACGCATCGGTCTATTAATTTTGGCTTATTTGGCTTTTTAGTTTTTTATCTTATTTCTTTATATTGTTCTTGAAGATATAACGATGTTTTTTTTTAATTTTTTATATTTTTTGTTAATAACTGCTACTATACATTTTCAACCGCTACAGTACGTTTTAAGCCAAAAACAACAGCTACAAACCACGATGAGCAGGGCCAAGAGAAGAGGTAGATAAGAAAATAATGGATGATGAGCAGGGCCAAGAGAAGAGGTAGATAAGAAAATAATGGATCAAAGTTGTCTCGAACCCGTACAATGGCATGTCTTTGAAAATGAAATTAGAAAACCAGAACGAACGGCACCGTAACTCAGGAGCGGCGGCAGTAATCTACGGCACAAGAATGCGAGAGCATGCAATGCAACTAGTCCTATTGCTGCTATACCTACACCGTGCATGCATGGACGTTTGACTAGAGCAGGGAGGCACGCAAAAGGATGCAGGGCATGTACATGGCAGAGACCGCGCAGCCGTTGTTGCCTCTGCTGGCGCTAATGCTGAGGAGAGGAGAGGAGAGGAGCTGCATGCACTTGCTTGCCTTGGTAGTTGTTGCGGTTGCCGGTCACTAGGGCCCTTGACTTGAGACGGCAAAGGCCATCCTTCGAGGAGGGGCCAGGCATGCCTTCTTTTTGGCGCTCGAGTGGAGGCTTCTCGAGGCTACGCGTGTCCGTGTATGTACTAGGTGTCGGCCCACCGTTGGACCCTTGGACCCCGAAAATTCCGCTTTTGGCCCTCTGTACAAAAAAATTCCAAAATTGGACCCCTCTCCACCGCGCGATCACCTGCGGCCGCCACCTGTCCCCGCCGACCGCGCGTTGCACCCCGCCACCGCGCGTCCGTTTCCCGCGCCGCGCGAGCGCGCGTCACGCCCCGCCCGACCGCGCGTCTGCCCTGCGCGAGCGCGCGTTCGCTTTGCCGACCGCGCGATTCGTTTCCCGACCGCGTGACCGTTGATTTGACCGCGGGATTGATTCCCGACCGCGCGTCTGGCGAATCGGCGCCGAAAGAAGCGGCTTTTTTTTGGTTTTTTCACCCCAGCAGCACAAGTAACACACGCGTCATCACGTAGCTCGTATGGCCCCTCACTCATGGATGAATGCAGAGATAAAACCGAGCTTCATGCGTGTATGGACATCCAGGAAGCTCATTTGCTTTTTTTTTGGAGTGAAGACCGAGCGAGCGCGAGGGAGGAACTGAAGAAAAGTGAGGAGCGAAAGCCGTAAGATTTCAGTTGTTTTCGTTTGGAATCAGCGGATTTGGCAAGTACAAAAGTTGTAGATCGTCTCGTGAGCTTCAAGAAGAGGTAAGTTTTGTGCCCGTGCAACTATCATTTTATGTATGTCATTAGCCTTTAATTAAGCAAACCATCTTGTGTTACTGTTATTTATGCGAATCTTTTATACGCTATGTATGTATAGCAAATCATGCATATGTTAGGCATAATGTATTGTAGTGTATGTAGTGTTTTCCTTTGTAGTGAACATACGTACTGTAGAGTAGTTTCAGTTAGGTGGAAAATACGAATTTGTAGTGTGTAGATGTTGAGAAAATATATATTTATGTTAGAGCAATTGTAGGTGATAACAATAGTAGTAGGATTAGAAGCATATGATTAGTACGCTTAGGGAAGAACTACATACAGTGCGGTATGTGGTAAAAAGAAATTAGAAATAAATTTGGTAGATTAGAAATAAAATATAATAGCAGTCATAGAAAGTTATAGTAGAGCTACATAAATACTATATTAAGTAAAAGTTAGAAAAGATTGTAGTGTAAATAATGTGTATGTGTTGAAAAAGTAAATATTTATGTTGGAGCATTTTTAGGTGGTAAATTTGTAGATTAGAGATAATTTGTATAATTAGTATGCTTAGTGAATGACCGTAGTATGGAAATAAAAATGATATGAATATTTAATTTGATGTATGGTACAATTTGAAAGTAAAATAGTTACAAATACATCGTAGATTTAGAAATACAAAACATATACTAATCGAAACTGTTAATTACATGGTACGATTGTTACATGCTGTGTACTAAAATGGTTGATTATGCACTTATGTTAGGTACGCAATGGCTGGCATTGAACAATTGATGGTGTTTTATGGGAGTGGTCTCGTACGTGATGGGCCGTATGGGGCGGACCTGTCAAATTGCGAGCGGACCGTGATCCGGGCACCCGGTCTGAGCGCCATGAGCTTGTCTGAGCTACGGAGGTGTGTCCGTTCAGCGTTCGATCGACAGACCGCAAGGAATAAGTTACGGATCGAGGCAGTCTATGCCTCAATGGTGGATGACGGAAGGGGGAGCATATGGCAACTTCTGAAGGTGACCAATGACGCCTCATGGGCGAACTACATGGAGGTCGTGCGCAACCCTGATGCTGCGATATATGGGAGGCCAATGGTGTATGTCGAGTTCGTGGAGAGGGCAGAATCATCAGGCATGGTTGGTTCAGATGCCGCTGGTGGAGATGAAGTGGCCGGCGGTCATGAAGACCCTTCTGCGGGAGAACATGTGGGCGAGGAAGTGGGTGATGAAGACGACAGGAGGCGTGCGCAGAATTTCCAGCCCAACGAAGGTGTGCACGAGAGGTGGTGGGCCACCCGTATTGACTGTCATGAGTATCTGGGGGACCAGGTGGAAGAAGAGGACAGCGAGGAGGATGAGGAGGTTGACACAGGCAGTTCTGGAGAGGACGAGGATGGCGAAGGTGCAACTGGAGGGGTGGTAGGTCGGGTTGTGACCACGGACGGTGCGTACGTGTCGTCCAGACTGGACGACATCGCAGCGGCAGCCCTAGTTCTGCCACAGGAGGAGGGAGAATGGGGGTTCAGCGAGGGCGCACTCTTTCTGGGGCAGTGCTTCCGTAATAAGAGTGCTGTCCAGCAGGCTATTGCTAGACATGCCGTCAACATAAGCCGGACGTATCGGGTCCACAAGTCAAAGCCGGACACGTACGTTGTGAAGTGTGTGGACGGGTCATGTGGTGGCAAAGTCCGTGCACAACGGTACAAGGGCGTTGGCACGGAGTTCCGGATAACGGTGCTGCAAGATCACAGTTGCGAGCTTGCGGGGCCAGTACATAGACACCGCAACATGACATCACGTTATGTTGCGGAGGTGGTCACGCACCTCGTCCAGGCGGATGTGTCAATTACCCCGAAGGTTCTGATGGCAGCAGTAGCGAACGAGGCGGGCTACGAAGTGAGCTACAAGAAGGTGTGGCGGGCGAAGCGAAAGGTGCTGCACGGTATGTATGGGACGTACGAGGAGGCGTACGACCTGGTCCCAAGAATGCTGAATCAAATTGCACAATCAAACCCAGGCACTTACATAAACAGGCAGGAGAGGGTCCATCCTACGGAGGGCCCGAACTGTTACATTCTTGACAGAGTGTTCTGGGCCTTCCATCAGGCGATACAAGGGTTCAGGTGGTGCCGTCCGGTGCTAACCGTAGATGGGACGTTCCTATCCGGCAAGTACAAGGGCACTATCCTTACCGCAGTTGCAGCCGATGCAAATGACCAGCTACTCCCAGTGGCATTTGCAATTGTGGAGAGCGAGAATACAGATAGCTGGCTTTGGTTTCTTTGCAATTTGAAGAATGCCGTAGTGCAAGACAGGCCCGAAGTGTGCCTTATCTCCGACCGCAATGCAGGCTTGATGTCTGCGTTGGCAACGTTGCAGGATGGGACGCAGGCCCCCGTCCCGTGGACTGATGTGAAGAACCGCTGGTGCATGAGGCATATTGCAGCGAACTTCCACAGAAGGTTCCGTAGCAAGGACCTCATGAAGATGTTCAAGAAGCTATGCATGCAGAACCAGAAGCGGAAGTTCGACGCCTTGCGGAGGCAGCTCGATCAGGAGGCTACGAAGCATGTGCATGCAGCAGCAGGGGCCGTGGAGGGGGGCTCCACAAGAGTCGGGGTATTCTCACAATGGGTTCAGTCCAATGCACCTGACTTGGAAATGTGGTCTTTGTTGCACGACACCGGTGGGGCGAGGTATGGGATCATGACAACCAACATGTCCGAGGTTTACAATGGTGTATTGAAGGGCGTCAGATCCCTGCCGATCACGGCAATTGTGGCCGAGACCTGGAACCGTACCGTCGGGTACTTTGTGAATAGAGCCAGGATGGCGCAGAAGCACGTTGAGGAAAACAAGCAATACTCTGAGGTCATGCAGGCCTTCATGGACAGGAAGATGGAGAAGGCTCGAACCCACATTGCTCAGCCCATTGATGGCTTAAGGAGGAAGTTTGAGGTCCGCCTAAGGCAGAAGTATGTCATGGGTCAAATTAGAGGGGAGCGCAAGCAGGTATGCACGATTGGTGATGAAGCATCTTGCAGCTGCAACAAGCCCCAGCTTCTGCACAAGCCATGCTCCCATGTGTACGCGGCATGCGCTGTATGGAACCAGGCGTCGACACAGTACATCTCCAAGTACTACGACATGCAGCACTTGTATGCAACCTGGAGTGCAGAGTTCCATTCCTACGGGGTAGACATGCACTACAGGGAATTATGGCCGGGGGAGATAAAGTGGGTGCCCAACGATGCACTGAAGCATGTCGGGCGTGGAAGACGACAAAGCCGTCGCATCCGCAACGACATGGATGAGAGCCAGCGAGGGGATCGTGTTCGGCGCCCGAAGTGTAGGCTATGCAAGACCTTTGGCCACTCCCTCAGTCAGTGCCCAAACAGGCCGGCATCAAGCAACGCTCCGTAGTCATAACCACAATCCATATGTAATGTATTATTCAGGAGGTGTACGCTTAATTGTTGGCTCGATGGTGTAGCTATGTATTGCACATTACCATGTTATGTATATTTTCGCACATTCCATATGTTTCCTTGTCGTTTGGGTCATATTCGTGTGCACATTTTACGTATGTTTTTGTACATTCCGTACGTTTCCCTGTCATAACATTTGTTGTGAGTTATGTTGTTATTTGTTGCACATTTTGTTGTAATGTACACTAACTTGTTATCCTTCTTTGGCAGGACATGGCGTTCGAGCTGCTAGAGCCCCGTTGGGACGAGCACCACCGATGCCATGTGTGGTTGTCGGCACCCGCACAGGGGCCTCCTTGCTTCGTCCTTAGGGGCCCCCGAGAGAACTGGCGTCTCGACCCTCGGTACATCCCACTACTGCGGGACACCGGTCTGCTGCCCATTGCCCGCATGTTGGATCTACCGCATGGGTTCCAGTACGATGCGCCACTGTTGTCAGCTCTAGTTGATCGATGGAGGCCGGAGACTCACACCTTCCACTTCCGGTGGGGGGAGATGACGGTTACGCTGCAGGACGTCACGATGATTACAGGTCTACCCCTCCGTGGTGCTGCTTTGGTGCCACCCCCGAAGGCAGCAGATTGGAAGGTCCGTCTGGGTCACCGGTTCGGTCATGCGATCCGAGACAACGCAGCTGGGGTGCCACATGGATGGCTTCGTCGCTTCATGACCTGTCCTGCAGACGCAGATGAGGTCGCGGTGCGGACGCACTTCGTTGCATACCTGCTATATCTGTTCGGGTACGTCTTGTTCCCTAGCACGACTGGAGACTCCGTGCAGCCTAGCTACATACCGGTAGCGGAGTCCTTGGCGGATGGCTGGCCTGGTCAGCAGCCACAGTATAGCTGGGGATCAGCAGTCCTTAGCTCCACATACCGAGGCTTGTGTGACGCCTCGCAGCGTACCGCGGCAAGCGAGCCGGTCCTACCCGCCTGCTACATGGCCCCTCGGCTTCCGACATGGTATGTTTCACCACGAAAGAGATGGTACTTCTTTGTTCGAGTTACAATGTCATGGAGCCCAACCGTGCTACTTATAGCAAAACGGCTAGCTTTGCACAGAGACGTGAAAAACAAAGGGCAGCTTTGCTCAGTGAGATGTCATGAGAGTCCAGCTTTGCTCAGGGACATGACAACACGGCCCAGCTTTGCTCAGTGACATGACAAAAGAGGTCAGCTTTTGCTCAGTGAGATGACAAAAGAGGGCAGCTTTGCTCAGTGACATGACAACAGAGGCTACGCATAGGGACTGTTTCCTGCAAATGCCTAAAAAGGCTACACATGTGATGTTTTTGAACTGCTTGATGGTTTGATGTTCAAAGATGGTTTCCAGTATAAAAGGGTTGCTCTAAGTTCTTTGATTTACTACGCCATACAACCAACTGAGAGATGACAACACGGGGTAGCGGGAGAAGACATAGCTTGACGTCAACGTACCATACAAAATTACCAACATACACGCCGAGAACCTCCAGCACTACAACTTGATAGGGCATACATCCAACGGAGAGATGACATCACGGGACAACCCACATAATAAGCAGGCATCAGGCAATGACAACACGAAACAACACATGCATTGCACGTACATGACATGTAGCAAGTAGTACAACCACCAACACACCAACGAACACAAGAACTAAAATACAACACAACCGTACATAAAACATTACCAAAAGAGCTTGACGACAAGATAGCATAAAACATTGCGAACATACACGAGGATAACCTCCAGCACTACAACTTGAGGATAACAATACACACAAGAAACAAAATAGCACACAACATTAAATTTATCTTCCACTCTAGTCTGTCGAAACGATGCTGCATCCCGACGGGGTCGCAACCCCCCACGACAACTCTCTCACGGCGAACACTGTCATTCCTATTTCCCATTTCATCCTCCCACACCCAGAATCGGCAACCACCATGAGCTTCCTGCGATTCCATGACAAGAAGATTTTTAAACATACCACCACGATTTGAATGAACCCGAAACAATATGACTCACCGAGTGATTGGGGCACTTGTAGTAGTGTCGCCCGGGATTCTTGGCCGTCTGTGATGTCCTACGTCTAACCACCAAGTTGCAATTTGGGCACATCACCGTGGGTGCCCATGAAGACGTGCTGAGCTGACTCATTGCCTAGTCTGGGGGAGTGAGCACGAAATAAAACTACACAGATTGTGAACAACTTACTCAGGAGGTGACTGATAACATGGCCAGGGAGTATGTGAGGGATGGCTCCGTTTTATAGGCTGTGTGGGGGGCAGCCTCACGCACAAATACCACAGACAACACAAATCTGGACCCCACACCATGCTAACTGAGGAGACAAAACATGCCAGCTTTTCAGGTGACCTCACAAAAAGGGGCAGCTTTGCTCAGTGACATGACAAAAGAGGGCAACTTTGCCCAGTTACTTGACAAAATGGGCCAGCTTTGGCCAGTGAGTTGACAAAACGGGCCAGCTTTCCGCAGTGACATGACAAAAGAGGCCAGCTTTCCGCAGTGACATGACAAAAGAGGTCAGCTTTGCTCAGTGACATGACAAAAGAGGTCAGCTTTGCTCAGTGACATGACAAAAGAGGTCAGCTTTTGCTCAGTGACTAGACAAAACAGGTCAGCTTTTGCTCAGTGACTAGACAAAACAGGTCAGCTTTTGCTCAGTGACTAGACAAAACAGGTCAGCTTTTGCTCAGTGACTAGACAAAACGGGCTGCTGTTGAGCTACCGCCTACCGAGCAGCTTGATGACTCTGGCTAGGCCATTACGACATATACATATTAGGCTAATACTTTAACTTGGCAGAATGACGTGTGGTACAATTTTGTACGTACACGTAAGAGAGTGAATGCACAAATTCCTGCAGGTCTTCAGGGGAGGAGCCTATCTCATCAATTATCCATTTTCAGTCCCTGAGCTAGTGTAAAAGTCATTAAGTCATGATAAAACGGGGCAGCTTTGCTCAGAGACATGACAAAACGAGGCAGCTTTGCTCAGTGAGATGACAACAGATGCCAGCTTTGCGCAGTGACATGATAAAACTGGGTAGCTTTGATCATAGACATGACAAATCGGGGCAGCTTTGCTCAGTGATATGACAAAAGAGGTCAGCTTTGCTCAGTGGGATGACAAACGATGCCAGCTTTGGGCAGTGACAGTACTAAAGAGGGCAGCTGTGCTCAGTGACATGACAACAAGAGGTCAGCTTTGCTCAGTGAGATGACAAAAGATGCCAGCTTTGGGCAGTGACATGACAAAACGGGGGCCTTTTTTCAGTGATATCGCAGCACTCCCATCTTTACTCACTGCTACGACCACGCAGACCATCTTTACACGTACGAGTAGAGACAAAACGGCCCCTATAAATTGGTATGCATTCCATTTCCCAGCGAACATTGCACATCCAAACCCCATACTACATCGCGCTTCCCTCACCCAACCGGGATGGACAAAGGCAAGAAGAAGCAATGGGACAAGATGGTGAAGGATTGGGAGGAGACCCGTGACATAGCACGGTCAGCTGCAACCCGCGATGCCGCCCGCGATGAGAAAATAAGGGCGATACAGGCCCGGGTAGAACAAGCCCATCGTGCTACGATGAAAGGTCCCCCCCAGAGCGCCCGCGTAGCAACAACCCCATCCCGGACGTCCCCACCGAGCGTTCGCCACAACTACCACCTGAGGGGGAGACACCTCCCCTTTGTTGGTGCGGGGATGTGTGCAAGTTCTTCAAGTCTAAGCACCGCATCAGTCTAGGTATGCGGTACTGGGGTTGCGCAAACTACTCTAGTGACTATCCCAACCGCCGTTTTGACACCGCAACCTATCGGCAGCCGGTAACGACCACATGCACCATTTTCCCCTACCTTTTCTCCTTCACAACACGCACTAACAATATCTCTCTTTTATTTACAGTCTCCGGAGCCCCTATGTGCCTACCGCAAATGGATCGATCTTGAGATCCACCCTGCGGACCAATGGACCCTCGACTTCGAGGAGTGGAATGTCACAAAGGAGAAGGAGTTGCTGGAGGAGGAGCGCCGCAAGCACGAGCACACCCTGCGTATACAGCGCGAGACGCAAGCTCATCTTGAAGCGTGCACGCGTAGGGAGCGGGAGGCTCGCGAGATGGAGCGCGAGAGAAAGAGGGAAATGGCGGCTAAGGCAAAAGAGGCCGCGGATGAGTTCAACGCCGAGCGGGCAAGGAAGGGAAAGTGGCCCCGGTCCACACAGTAGGTCGTACGAGCAGTTGGGTGGGTTAGTCGCATATCATGCTATATGTTATGCATGTAATAAAAATCTACGCGGCATGTTACTCCCAACTGTATTATGAAGTTTAATATCTCGTATTTTCGCATTCCATGATTCACGTAGCACCTCATTTAACAATATTAAATGTACCAAAATTTATGTATCGCATTCCATGTTACTCACCTTCACAATATCACTTACCACTTTATGTATCGACCGTTCTACGGTCAATCTTTCCTTAAAAAAATTTACCAAAATTTTTTATGCATCTACAACTTACAATGAACATAATCTTTGATTACAACTTTATCTGATTTTTATCCAGTTTATAACTACAAAATTGCCAAAACTGAAAACAATCACGGAGATTGCAAACCCTAAAAACACAGCAAACCTTAAAAGTCACTTACCACTATTTGTATCCATCATTCTACGGTCAATTGTTCCTAAAAAAAATTTACCAAAATTTTATTGGCATCTACAAGTTATAATGAATATAAACTTTTATTACTACTTGGTCAGATTCTTTCCGAGTTTACATTTACAAAATTGACAAAACATACAAATAACATTAGGATTGCAAACCTAAAAACCATACGAAACCCTAAATATCACTTACCACTTTACGAAACGATCGTTCTATGATTAATCGTTTTTAAAAAAAATTTATCCAAATTTTTTTTACATCTGCAACTAACAATGAACATAAATTATTATTGCAATTTTATCTATTTTTTTCTCAGTTTATAACTACAAAATTGCGAAACCATACAAATATTCACGAGTATTGCAGTCGGGGACATGCGGTCGGGGGAGCAAACGCGCGCTCGTGCGACCGCGGGACCGGGGACGCGCGCTCGGCGGGCGGGACGCGCGCTCGGCGGGCGGGACGCGCGCTGGGGCGAGGGACGCGCGCTCGGCCGAGGGGGACACGCGGTCACGCGAGCGGTCGCGCGCTGGGCGGGGAGTCGCGCGCCCCAGCGCTGCGCCAGGGCGGTCGTGCGGTCCCCGACCGCACGACCGGGCGACGTGGCGGCAGCGGAGCGACGCGCGGTGAGGAGGGGTATAGATTTGGAATTTATTTCAGAAGGGGGCCAAAAATGGAAATTGAATTGTTTAGGGGTCCAACAGTGTCCAAATTTCTATGTACTAGGCCATAGCTAGCATCGTGAAGCCATTTTTTAAATTTGATAAATACGTTACATGATAGGTCTATTCTTTAACGGTTTCTAAAAATAGATTTTGTCTATAAGTTAATTGTAGTACACATTAAAAATTTAACATCTGTATCAACTAAAATCGTAATTAGTATCTCTCTTCATAATCTCTGTCGCAAAGAGCTAAAATTTAAAAATTTCAGATAAAAATTATAAATTACAGTAATATTAAAAAGACTCGATACTTATCACTTACCACGCCATCATAGCTCAACAGATAAGCTGGCATGGCAGCAGGGCCAAGGTGCGGCAGGTGGCGGCCCAGGCAGCAGCCGCAACTCGGCAGCTGCTCGGCCAGCACAGCAGCAGAGGCGCATGCTTGCATGCGAACCAATGTGCACATGGTTTGATTTTTCAGATGATTTAACTATGTATTGTTACATTTTTCAAGTTGTACTGTTGTTGCTAGCTAGGATGATTTGGTACAGATCTTGCGAATATGTTTTCATTGCTAAACATGCAAGAACAAGTCTACTACTCGTTTCTTCTGAGAAATTATGAGTTTTTTTGTTGTGAAATGCAGGCAAACAAGCTATCAAATACTCGTTTCTTCTGAAAAAATTATGACTTTTTTGTTGTGAAATGCAGGCAAACAAGCTATTAGCGCGTGGAGCTCTCATTTGTTTCCTTCCAGCTCATCGGCAACTATTGATATTTTTCAGCAGCAAACGGGGATGAACTTACACCAAGAGGAATCACACAATACTATGCTTTTGTGAAAGAAAGAAAGTTCATTGTCTGAACACACTTTTCTCAAAGGTACAGCATACCATATACTCTATTTCTTTTCACCATATTTAAGCATAAACTGACGTAGTGTCCCTTTATTTTGTTGCACACAAAAGAATAAACTCCAGCAATCAATTTCTATAGCACGTAAGCGACTTAAGTAAAAGTCTTATGTGAAATTTTTAACTCATTCGGATAACAAATACTCGCTTGTATGGTTGACAGATACGAACGGTGTAGGAAAAAAATGCATGTGTTGACTTTCATTATTTTTGTTGCGCAATACATATTAAATTCCAGCAACGAATTTCTATGCTATGTTAGTGGTGCAAGTGGGATTACAACGTAGAATCATCAGCTCATTCGAATAACAACTGCTCACTTGTATACGTTGAGATAGCCAGACAACGTAGGTGAAAGTGCATGTCCTGCCTTCTACAATTTTTGTTGCAGCTCAAGTGAAAGTTTTATGTGAAATTTTTAGTTCAAGTGACCAACGCCGAATTTCTATGACATGTAAGCAGCTCAAGTGAAAGTTTTATGTGAAATTTTTAGTTCATTTGGACAACAAAATGCTCACTTGTATGGTTAGCGGATGCGAACGGTGTAGGAAAAAACATGTGTGTTGACTTCTATTAATATTGTTGTGCAGTACAAAATGAATTATAGCGGCAAAATCTATGCCACGTTAGCGGTGCAAATGTGATTACAATGTGAAATTATTAACTCATTCAAATAACAACTGCTCGCTTGTATATGTTGAAATAGCGAGACGACGTAGGCAAAAGTGCATGTCCTATCGCCCCTTTATTTTTGTTGCGTGGTATAGAATGAACTTCAGCGGTGAATTTCTATGGCACGTAAACTGCTCAAGTGAAAGTCTTGTGCAAAATTTTTAGCTCATTTGGACAAAAATACTCACTTGTATTGTTGACGGAGACAAACGGAGTAGGGAAAAACGTGTGTGTTGACTTCCATTATTTTTGTTGCGTGATAACGAATGAATTACAGTGCCGAAATTCTATGCCACGTTAGCGATGCAAGTAGGATTATAACATGGTATTGTCAGTTTATTCAGATAACACGTGCTCGTTTGTATAGGTTGAAATAGCTCTCACTAACTAAACTACTGGCACTTCTTGCCAAAACCCAGCTCCTTGTCATTGCCATGTTAGAATCAGATCTTTTTGGCTAGACTCGAGCTGAATTTTGCCTTGTCTCTTCACATCTGCATTATCGCTACTTTTTTTTTGGATTTTTGGCTTTTAACTTTTGACTTCTCCTAAAATCAAAATAAAAGGGATGGCTTCTTAAAGCGTATTGTTTATATGGCTTCTTGATTTTAAAAACTATGTACGCCAATCACGTCAGTGCCTTCATCGTTCATTGCCATATCGAAAAATATAAACAAAAGTCATCAGCCACAACCAAAAACTATTGATCGTGGCCCAAAAGAACATGGCTACACAGAGTCAAAAGGAACAACTAAGCACTAGTGCTCCTAATCTTGAATTTGTTTAAATAATTAATTTTTAATTCTAAATTACACTAATATACCTGTGTTTGTTTTTGCGGTTTTAACCATATGTCACTCCACGATTGGGTGACTTAGGCTAGTCACCCAACCGTTGGGCCACAAGACTCAAAGTCGCCTAATGGTTGGGCGACATGCCCCTAGTCTCCCAACGGTTGGGCGACTAGGGAGTATATCCCCTCGAGCGCGCGGGCAATGCTTGGCACTGTGCTCATTCACATTTCGGCCAAGAGAGAGGAAGGGAGGAGAGAAGGGAAAAGAGAGGAGAAGAGAAAGAGAGGAGGGGAAAAAAGATGAGAAGAAGAGAGGAGAGGAGGGAAGAGAGAGGAAGACGAGGAGAGGGAGGGGAAGAGGGTAGATGGGATCTGTGTATTGACGACATGAGTTTTCTGTATTTTTTTGTATATTTATTTTTCAAACATGGTAGGATAGTAACTGAAATCATTAAATTTGTAGTTTAGAAAGTAACACCAATTTACTTGTTAATAATTGTATTGTTATTTAGATCACTCTGTTATGCATTTGAGGGCATAGTTAATTTTGTTAGTCGTTTATAAATTGTAGAAACCATGTAATAAGTATTCTTAATTTTTAGAATAATTAATAGCCATCGAAAGATTTAAAACTATTTGTGACGATTAGAATAGCACATGCCAATTTAAAAGAGTATGTGACAATTTAAGATTATGCGTAGCGATTAAAATTGTACGCGATGATTTAAATAGCATTTGAGTTGTAAAATTCTGCACATGATGAAAATAAAATTCAAACATCCCACAGGGACGCCTTAGTATAATTAATTTAATTATTACTTAAGATTTATGTTCTATTTATATCTGTAAGTAAATTGTCAGGTGTGTATTAATTACGAGAAAAGAATAGGTACAAAGAGGGAAGAATTTATTTAAAGAGATAGATAAATGTGTATGCACCAATGAGAAATTAAATAAGCATAATAGCATACATAAAATTGGCTAGGAATGATTTGAACAATTCTCGGAGCTACGCCATTAATAATTAAACCAGTAATTATGTCGTAATTGTTAACGTCAAATTGATTTGTAGATATGGCTCGCGACATTGGTGGTTTGGACTGGCCTTTTAGCCTATTAGACCGGCACGACGATGCGTAGTACCACGCGAACCGTCGTGTCCCACATCCTGAGAGGGGGACAAGGAGACCCAGTTAGGGATGGTCCATATGTGGACACCCCGACGGGCTTAGAGACTAGACCCATGCTGGAGAGACAGGTTTGCGTACGAACTATGGCATGTTTTTATGATATTTGCGCTATGTAGTTACTTCTTTGTGCATTGCAGGCTGAGAGATGCCGATCTTCTACCTCTCGCACGGATGGTGGAGGCCACCGACAAGAATGACACTCTAGTCGAGGAGGTCGGGGAAGTCTAGGTAGCCCAGAGCGGTCACAACAGTTCCTGTTCGACCGGTCATTGTGGACAGCTCTACTAGACCAGTGGAGGTCCAAGACACACACCTTCCACCTCCCATTCGGGGAGATGGCCCCCACTCTGTAGGACGTCGCAATGCTACTCGGCTAGCCTATCACAGGAGATGCTGTCTGCCCGGCGGATGCGCCTACCAACCGACGTGACGACCTGCTGGGTAGGTTTGAAGGGGTTCTTTCGGTCGAGCTCATGGCAGCATATTATGTCTTTTTGGACGAGGTGCACTATAGCTAGTGATCAGCCATACTTGTCGTGACATACCGCGGCATGTGCAACGCTTGCCACAAGACGAGGATGACCGCTGTCCTCATAGGCTACCCCTCCTATTGCAGCTGTGGTCGTTCGAGCGTTTCCCCCTCGGACAGCTAATGTTGCTCGATAGCGACCTATACCGCGTGGACATGTACCACCGGGGCGCTGTGGATCAGCCTACTGTAGGGTCCCTTTGGTGCCGTAGATGAGTATGTACTCTCCTGAATCTGTACTATACATATATTACGAGTCATCCTTTGCAACCACTGTTCTGGCTCGCACACACAATTTGCACACTTCCAGGTCACCCGTGTGTATGACAACTTCGTCGAGCGCCTTGACCGCCTCACCATTGATGGCGTGCACTGGGAGCCGTACTCTATTTAGGAGATGGAATATCGCGCCCCAACCAGGCTCTCATTGCTGTGCTTGCGTGACCGGCCATACTGGCTCATGTAGAAGAATCTCATCTTAGGCATGTTCGTTGAGAACTATGCGATGCACATAGTGATGCGCCACTTTGGCCTTTGCCAATTTGTTCTTGTCCCCGTCGAGCGTTGGGTGCCTGATTCGGCCCTCGGTGAGTTACACACAACACATGTCCCTATATTTTTTTTCTCAGTTCTATTACGATGTCTCCTAATTGTAGTTGTACATTTTGCAGGCATAATAGGAGGAGTGGTAGTAGGACGAGCCGGGTCGCAAAGATGGCGTCGTGGGTAGAGGCACTCGAGGACTTCGTGCAAGAGGGCACCGCGTATGACCCCAACACGTATGACGAGTACATACATTGGTACACTCCGTAGATGCACACTAGGTTGGTTCATGTTATTGACCCTCTCCCCGCTCACGTACCAGCACCGACCGACGCGTACCCCGTGCACTTAGCATGGAACTTTGCCCTCACGGTATGTACTCTCGTGTCTGAAAGTTTCAAGGCACGGTTACCACAATTACTATTTTGACGCTTTCATGTACTTCTTGCATATGGACATCACCGCTGAGATCATGGGGGAGACCGGGTCGATTGTGGACAGGGTCCCCCACGGTTTTAAGGTGACGTGCGATGAGCTATTGCAAGACACTTTCGGAGGTGGCCACGTCGACGTGCACATCGAGGCCGCCACATCCTGCAGCTCAGGTAGGAGGCTTTGAAGTGCCACATGCCTACCCCCGAGCACCGCCACCGTCGGGTCGTGCTAGAGGGGCAGTGTGGGCACGTACCTGCACGTCGTCGCCATCATCATCTGTGGACCCCTACCTGGCATCGACAAGGTAGCACACGTTGTTTGGCTAGAACAGGTCTGACGGGTACAATAGTTGGCTACAGGCCATAGTCAACGCGGAAGGTACGTTTCGTCTAAGATTTTTTTTGCGTCGATATATTGTATAAATAAGCAATACCTGTCCTACAAGTACGATGCACCGGCCAGGAGTTCGGCTTCCCCTCCCCCCACGAGGATCTCCCGGTGGACGTGTGCAACTTCCTCACAGACGATCTAGCAAAGGTCCTTTCCAGGTCGCTGCTCAGCAGTGCGCCAGTTCCCACGTAACCATAGGTGCAGTCCACCCTCGAGGCATTGGGAGCACGGTCAGTAGGGCTCTTGACAGCCTCACCGTGTCGGGGTGTTGATACCCCACGCTGAGGAAGCTCAAGCGGGGTTGTACAGGCAAGCACCGACTAGGGGTGGGACGTGGTGACGACGGAGGAGGTGCTACGGGTGGTGTAGTTGGTGTTGAGTAGTGGGTCTTCCTCCTGCTTTGTGTATTTTTTCATTGTGTACATATTTTGCTTTGTCTTCCTTCGCGTACGAATACTCTAATGCATCGCAATATCATTTACCTTTTCTACTTACTAACGTTACCACCTCAATCGCCCTCATAAAATTCTTCAAAAATTTATTACACTACAACAACATATGACGATCGCAAAATGTTATTTCGAGTCTAACAGATTTCATACCATTCATAATCTACGAAAATCACAAACGAATCAACCGATATTGTTTGCCCTTTTATTTCAAAAAAGAAATAACTTACATTTGCTAAATATATTACCTACAACAATTGTCATTTACCCTCACAATTATTTCTATCGGACTAATAAAATAATTATATTATTGTTTTACTCCACGGTTGGGCGACATGAAAAAATCGCCCAATAAAAAATTCCCTAATCTTCGGCTTGTTCTTGCTTGGGCTAACACATTCCTCCTTTGCGGTCTCGTTCCTTGCGTTCTTCATGGATAGTGCCAAGTACTTTTTTTTCCATACATAAAGAAGTCCACTCCACATGCTAATTATGTTATGCCAAAAGGTGTCCTTGGAGGTTGGAGCATGGTCTCTGATTCTATCTTCTCTACAGCTGCACTAGAATTATTCCCACTTGGGCTCGTGTTTGTCTAAGGTGCATGCATGGAGCATAGCGAAACAAACAGCTGACGATTTTAATTTCGCGCTTGTTCTCCTGGTAGATCAGCCGTGCTCCTCTGAGCCATTTCGGCTGGACAAGAATTTAGCTTTGCTTCCATGTGTTGTGTACGCATTAAGACAGGGTAGATGGTTAACTACTCCACTAGCTTGCATAATGCCTAGATGCTTCTTCTCCTAAGATCAATGATGTGTTAGTGCTCTCTTTTCTCACTAAACAAGTTTTGATCCAGCCTGGTCTTTTTTAGAATATGTAGGAGTATTTGGAATAATATATACATGGGTGCACTCAAATCTGACTTTTAGTTTTGTCGCTGGTTTTGCTATGCTCATGACATTCTGAAATACAATACTACAGTACATGTTTTATTCCATCTTTTCTCTGTATGACCGAAATGGCGACAGAGGGGGGTGAATGTTGCTCGCTTCAAAAACGCCCCCGGGAAATCGTACGCAGATAATGCAGAGACAGAGCAGCTTAAAAAAAATAATTATGCTGAAACTTGGAACGCAAGCGATACCAAAAAATTCAGCATAAATCAGAGACCAGCCAGTAAAAATTTCAACTGAAAATATTGCTGTTTGATCTACATGCAAAATTGTTGAAGATCAAGAAAAACAAAAAGACCACATACACACAAGGACTTGAGACTTCCATCGGATGGCAAAGAAGCAAAATAAAATAAAATAAAAGGGAATGCACTAAAAATCCTTGCGGCAGCTCACAGACTTGAACTTAGAATAAAAGAACACAAGAAGAGAAGTGCTGTCCAAGAAAGCTGCGGCCAAGAACACAAGTAGAGAGCAAACCAAATTCTGGCCGAGACCAAATAAGAGCAAAAAGAGAACCAAATCACAGCTAGAGACTTTCGGTACATACAGTACTGGAGACTGCCAAGACCGAAAGTATGATTGCTACCAAAAAGCAAAAGAAGCTGCTGGGGAACCCAAGTGCTTTGCCAAACCGAAAAAAAAACATCTACTGCTGAGAATACCTGCAGCCGAACAGCAAGAAACTCAGTCTCTAATGCGGCCAAGAGATAGTATTCAGGCTGATCAACCAAGGCTAGAAAACAGAGCCAAGTAAACACCAAAAGAGATAATTAATGCATCTAGCAGAAACAGAATTGGGAACACTCATATCCATTGCTCAGGAGATACTTCATCTCAGCAAGAAGGGACTTCACAAGGAATTATCTCAACTCAAGAAGAAATCAAAAGAGCACCGACAAGATAAATAAACTTCAGATTTCATTCATGAAAAACAAAGACTACAGAGGAGTCCCGATACGCATGGACATTCGGAGGAATGATTACAAGAATTCTCAATCCATCCTCTCCCTCTCAATCCTCAAGAACACCAAGAGCTACACATGCTTCTTGGGAGGAACACACACATACACATATGGAGAGACCCAAATGAAACCCTAACTTTTACACCCACTCTCTCAAATTTCAGCACACCATCTCCCTCTCTATTTATACCCTCCACTAATGGGTTCACCAAGTGCTTTACCCATTTAGCTTTTGCGCTTTACCCACAATCCACTTCCTTTAGTGCAGCTTTGCGTTTTTACCGAAACGCCCCTCGCGCACCTTCCAGGAAGCTTCCTCATTCCTTGCCCTGCAAGCTACTCAGTTTCGCCGTCTTCGGCACACCTCGACCGTTCTGACCTCAGCGCCACCTGCGCCTAGTCCGGTCCACCGTGCCTCGCCACGACTCCACCTCGAGTCCACGTCGTCTTCGACACATCCCGACCGTTCTGACCTCAACGCCACCTGCGCCTAGTCCGGTCCTCCGTGTCTCACCACGACTCCGTCTCGATGTCCTGCAGCCAACACAGACAAGAAACACATCGCATAGCACGGTACAAAACATGTAAACATGGTTAGCACCTACAAATCCTACTCAAGCGAGAAATGACCCACGTGGCCAACCGGGACGACGCCCACGCGTCAAATTTGTCTAGTCACGACCCGACCTCGCCAAATGCCAAAAAGGCACGAATCACTCAAACTAAACTCACTCTAACCAAACCACGAGTCAATTACTCATCACCAACACGGGATTTAGACCACATGGTCTCTCAATCTCCCCCTTGATGAGTATATTGACAAACTCAGAAAAAGCACGAAGTTGAGTTTGAGTTTAAGGAGTCCAACATGGTCCAAAGAAGGGAATGCAGCTTATGACTATGTCGACAGAAGGAACCACTAGAGCAACAACTGAAAGAGCAAATTGATCTCTAAAGCTCTAAAATGATCCCAACAGACTTTTTCTTCTCTATTCTCCCCATTTTGGCAATAAACACATCAAGATGCAATAGAGAGAATATGACATGTCAATGGATGAATATGACTGAAGTTTGTTTATTTAAGCATTTAGAGCCATGAGAATTATCCATAATGACCATAATGTAATACACCAAGCCATAACTCAATAAAACGCTATCTAGATCATGACAACATATATATAAGCCAGCTAGAGCACATAGGTGACAATCTGAAATGTAATGCATTTTGTGAGCAAGTCACGTCATCAATGAGTAAAGTCTAGCTAGAGACATCCAAGGATGATGCAGGCCATGTCAATAAGCTAAGCGGAACAAAGAAGCTAACATTGAGTCCAAATAGAGTGCTATAAGCTCAAGATTGAAACATTGGTTAAAGTACTTGGTTCTGATTGTAGATTAAGCAAATTGAGCACATTAAACATTGTCTTTTGAAAGCAAATGGTTGTTTTCAACCCAATTTTTTGTTTATGTGCTAGATCTCAAGCCTTATGCGACTACTCTAAGCAATAAGCTTGAGAAGATAGTCTAGGTCATCCAAAACTCCCCCTGAGTTCATGCCTAGTGCAATGGCAAGCTGTCTCATGAGAAAGAATTGGTGAAATCAGTTTTTTCGCACAAATATGGTGGTTGTCAACCAACATTTTGTTTTATAATATGCTAGATCTCAAGCCTTATGCGACTACTCCAAGCAAGAAGCTTAAGAAGATAGTCTAGGTCATCCAAAACTTCCCCTAAGTTCATGCCAAGTGGAATGGCAAGCCGTCTCATAGGAAAGAATTGGTGAGATCAGTTTTTTCGCACAAAAGAGATCTTTTTGCTTTTTAACACATTGTACTAACTCATGTATCATCAGGAGACTAAAACAGCTCAAACTAAGGCTCAATATAGATTCAACGCTCCACTCAGCCTATTTGACATGGCATGAATCATAAAAGGATAGCTCAAGAAAGACTAAACTCAAATGCTAGCATGACAAGTTTAATTTAAGTTGATCAATTTTACTTAACTTATCATGGCAAACGCTAGTCTACACATGTGAAGTCATGATAAATTTAGCAAACTAAGCACAAGTCATGGCAAGGTGTAAAGCACTGAAGCATGTCATAACAGGATAATAATCAAGGCTCAATGCAGATTGATTATAATACTAGAATGCTGAAAATGCACGAAAGACCAGTTCCCCCTCAACATTAGATGCAACTTTTAGTTCAAGTTGAGTTAAGTCAATATTAAGCTCCAGAAGCTCCCAAATGAACTCCCCCTGAACCAAAGCATTAAATTCGAGAAGCTGACAAAGAAAATCCAAACGGGTAGTCCTTAAAGCATAGATAAGATATAGAAGATACTATGGTTCAGACTGACTCTCATCTACCCCATGTGACTCCAGGACTATTAGCTTGACCGTAAAACACACACTAGAGAGCAAACACGTACCCTGTCTACCCGAGGGTGGCTCAACCCTCGCTAGAACCTACAAGAAGTGAGTGAGCTCAATCTAGTGAGATAAGAAGCAGCTAATAAGAAGCATCCTGGAAGCACAAGATAAGAGTAGGAAGTCTAAGCAACTAGGCACGAGAAGCACTCTAACCTATGCTAGAAGGACTAAACCCAATGCACCCAAAAGCAAAGCGACAGAAATGAGACAGAAGCATAATCAATATAGTAAAGCAGTAAAGCCCAAAACTCCCCCTCACTACAGTCCATAAGGACAAACCACCCCAAGCTCTCCCCGCAGAGCTGAAAATCTCGAACTATCCAATGGCTTGGTGAAGATGTCAGCCAACTGGTGGTCACTCTCCACAAACTGGAGCACTATATCGCCCTTCTCTACATGGTCTCTAAGGAAGTGAAAACGGATATCGATGTGTTTGGTCCGAGAGTGTTGCACTGGGTTCTTAGCAATGTTAATCGCAGAAGTGTTATCACAAAAGAGTGGAACACTGTCGATAACTAACCCAAAGTCTCGCAGGGTCGAAGCCATCCAGAGTACCTGACTGCAGCAGCTGGCTGCAGCAACATACTCGGCCTCTGCGGTAGACTGCGCAACACCGGACTGCTTCCTCGAAGACCAAGAAACGAGAGAGGTGCCAATGAATTGGCAAGTGCCAGAAGTGCTCTTCCTATCTATCCTACAGCCGGCAAAGTCTACATCCGAAAAGGCTCTCAAGGAAAGACAGGAAGAGGAAGAGTACCAGATACCATAGTCAATGGTAGCTCGAAGGTACCGAAAGATGCGCTTCACCGCCTGGCGGTGAGATACGCGAGGAGAAGCCTGAAAACGAGCACACAGACACACAGAGAAGTGTATATCTGGTCTCGAGGCCGTGAGGTAAAGAAGGGAGCCGATCATACTTCTGAACTCTTTCTGATCAACTGGCTCGCCGTCCTCATCTGGGTCAAGATAGGCTGTAGAAGCCATGGGAGTTGACACTGGCTTACTATCACTCAGGTCGAAGCGTCTCAGGAGGTCACGAGTGTACTTTCCCTGATGAAGGAATGTACCCTCCTGAGTCTGCTTGATTTGGAAGCCAAGGAAGAAGGTCAACTCGCCCATCATACTCATCTCAAACTCGGTGCTCATGACATCCGAGAACTGTGAAACCAGAGTATGAGAAGAGCCGCCAAAGATGATGTCATCGACATAGATCTGGACGGGCAGAAGGTCATTACCATGACGGCGGATGAACAAGGTCTTGTCTACTTTACCCATTTCAAACCCATGACTCAACAAGTAGGACTTAAGCCTCTCATACCATGCTCTGGTGGCCTGTTTAAGTCCATACAACGCTTTCGAAAGCTTGAAGACATGGTGTGGGTATTTGGGGTTCTCGAAACCTGGAGGCTGTCTGACGTACACTTCTTCCTCAATGACTCCATTAAGGAAGGCACTCTTGATGTCCATCTGGTAGAGCTTGAAACCCTTAGAAGCTGCAAAGGCAAGCAGGATTCTAATGGCCTCAAGTCGAGCTACAGGGGCAAAGGTCTCCTCGAAATCTAGACCCTCAACCTGGGAGAACCCCTGAGCTACCAGTCTAGCCTTGTTCCGAATAACCACTCCATCCTTGCTCTGCTTGTTCTTGAACACCCACTTAGTCCCAATAATATTGTGACCTCGCGGGGGCTCGACAAGCGACCAGACCTTGTTCCTCTCGAAATTTTCTAGCTCCTCATGCATGGCATTGACCCAAGACTCGTCGGAAAGTGCATGAGAAACATCCTTGGGCTCAAAGGAGGCAATGAAAGCAGAGTGGAGACAGAATTGAGATAAGTCAGATTTTGAGCGAGTAACACGCTCGAACAGGTCTCCAATCATCTGCTCAGAAGGATGCCCTTTCTGGATATGTCGGGGAGGTCCTGGATGAGATGAAGAAGTGGCCTCTACCTCGTGAGCTGACGAGGTAGGAACAGAGCCACTAGCTCCAGAGGAAGCAGAAGGCATGGGCTGATCACCTGGAGGTGCGGTAGAAGACGGCACCTCAAGGGGTGGATAAGGGACTGGATCGGGTAGACAACTCTCATCTCCATCGTCCTCGTCATCCACGAAGATGGTCTCGGACTGCTCTAAAGAACCTGAGATATCAGGCCTAGTCCCTGGACTGGCCTCGTCAAAGGTCACCTCACAGGTCTCTACCATTTTGCTAGACTCGCAGTTCCAGACCCTATAAGCCCGCGAAGAAGGCGAGTAACCTAGAAAGATCCCATCACAAGAACGTGACTCGAACTTATCTAGGTTCCCGGACTTCAGAACAAAGCACTTGCAACCAAACACACGAAAATGAGAGACGCTGGGCTTTCGCCCGTATCTCAACTCATAAGAAGTGCGGTGCAAGTGTGCCCTAAGAAAGACTCGATTTGAGACATGGCACGCGGTGGCTATAGCCTCAGCCCAAAACTTCCGCGGTGTAGAGTACTCATCAAGCATCGTCCTGGCCATCTCGACCAAGGTACGGTTCTTTCTCTCCACAACGCCATTTTGCTGTGGGACGTGCGGAGAGGAGAACTGATGCTCTACACCTGTCTCACCACAGAAACTCTCAAAGTAGAAATTCTTGAACTCCGTGCCATTGTCACTGCGGATCGCTCGTAAGGCACCTGGGAGCTCAACAGAAAGCCTACTAAAAAGACCTCGGAAAAGTGAAAACGTCTCATCCTTCGAGGCTAAGAAAAACACCCAAGAAAACCTCGAGAAGTCATCGACCACAACAAGAACATACCACTTCCCTCCTGCTGACTGCACTCGAGCTGGTCCAACTGTGTCCATGTGGAGCAGCTGTCCCGGTGCATCGGTCATAGTAACTGTGACCGGAGGATGAGAAGCGGCAACCATCTTGCCATGCCGGCATGGAGCGCAAATAAGATTTTTGACCATCTTGAGTTTCGGCAGACCACGAATGAGATCGTGGCCGCTAACTCGGGTCAAATGGTCAAATCCAATATGACCAAGTCTCCTATGCCAGAAAGAGAGGTCGCGGGACTCAGAAGCAACTAAACACCTGAGAGGATCACCAGAAGACTCAGAAAAATTAGCACGAAAGATCCTCCCAAAACGAGAAATCCCGCAAACCAGACTACCCGAAGAATCAAGAATTTTGCAATTGTTTTTCTTGAAGCTCACCTCGAAACCGTCATCGGTAAGCTGAGAAACGGAAAGCAAGTTGTACTGCAGCTTACTAACCAAACCTACATCTTTCAAAATGAAAGAGTCATTAATGCGCACTGTACCTTTGGCGATGACGCGCCCAGATGAAGCATCTCCGAAGGTGATCGTCTCATCACCTGGAGCACGGGCAAGGGAAGAAAACCAACGAGAATCTCCGGTCATGTGACGTGAGCACCCGGAGTCTACGAGCCAAACCTTTCCCTTCCCTGCCCGGCGAACCTGAGTCAAACAGAGAGTAAAGTCTCAGTACTGGGGTAAATCAAGAGTGATTTTGGCACCCAATACTGAACAACACGTCGAGCAGATGAAGTAGTCAAGCACGACTGACCTCTATCTACCCTACGCTCTCTGTCACTCACAGCAGAAGGTCTGTGAGCAGACCTGAAGCTGTTGCGGGGTCCGACTGCTACGGGAGAGTGAGTCGGAACACCGGCAACACGCTGAACACGCCGCGGGTAACTGTCTCGACGGGGGAAACGAGATGTACCCTCAGGACGGCGGAAGTCATGACCAGGAGTAGCATGAGGACGAAAAACAGAAGACTCAGAAAAACCAAGTCCTCGATGCTGCCCAAACCCATCAACAGTAGTAAACCTAGACCTCGTGCTGGTCCTAGGTGCACTCAGGATCTGGGGCTGACCCTGAATACGCCTAGGAGACTCAACATGGTTTCTACGCGCGATCTTGGCGCGCCTGAAGCATCGATCAACCGTGTGTCCATCCTTCTGACAGAAGGTGCAGTGATAATTCATCCTCTGAGAGGTAGAAGTAGCACGGTCAGGCTTCGCCTTCTGAGAGGCCGAAGCAGCAGGTGCAATCACCTTGCTGTCAGAAATCCCCTGGACATAGCCTGCTGACTTAAATTGGACTTTCTCGGTCCTGGGCTCGGTCTCGATCACACCTGGTGCTATGGGTCTGAGCACAGCAGGTGGATGCTTCCTCATATCCTCATAATAGTCATATCCTAGACCCTGATTAAATCTGCAAATCTTGGACTGGTCTAGAATAAGATTAAGCTTCTTCTTGCCGCCTACAAATCTCTCGAGAGTGTTCATAAGGTACTGACACTCCCGAAAGAGAGAGGTGCAAGAAGAGCAGGGAGAAGAGGGAACAGCAGGAGGTAAGGGAGCAGAAGAAGAACCAACAGTAGAGGAAAGAATGGCTTGTGCACGCACAGCCGACTCTGAGGGGACAGTCCTACTACTAGCAGGTTGGTTCGCGTCTCTAGGCGTCTCACCCTTACCCTGGGGCTTCTCCCCCACACCATCAATCACATCACAACCAGATTGTGGCTTCTCTAGTAAGTCCTTAGTTAGCTTCACACATTTGTCATTCAAAGCAACGAGTTCAAGTTTTAGTTTATCACAACTAATGCATGGTGAGCTAACAGGATCCTTAGTCGCATACTGAGCCATTTTCTTGTTGTTGTCAATCAGTTCTTGAAACTGTTTTGAGACAGCTTCAAGTTCAGCAGTTAACTTGGGACAGTTCAAACATGAATCAATAGGCTCAAGTAAAGAAGCATGCAACTCAGCAATTTTGTGATCTGCCCGTTTTAGGTTCATCTTTAAATTATTGCAATTTTCACAAGAATTGGGCAGATCAAGGAGCATGGCATAAGGTCCTCTAGCAGCAATGTCCTTAACCTCACATGAGGTGGGAGAAGTAGTCTCATCAGTAGTAAGTAGGGTAACAGCCATCCTACTCAACTCTAACTCAGCAAGCAGACTAACATTCTCCACCTTAAGCACATCAAGCTCAGAAGACAAACTATCATGAGAGGTCCTTAGTTTCTCCATGTCTCCAAGCAAAGCAGGGCATGTATCACAATCGTCACGGGAGGGAGCAGATCTAAGTGAAGTAATCTCCCGTGATAGTCTATCTACTTCCTTCTCTAACTCGGTACACTTAGACCTAGCTCTAGCATGAAATCCACCTAGCTTAAGAAAAGCATCATTTAGCTGGTCATAAGAAGGGAGTACCTCATCCGAGTCGGAGTACAGCTCGCTGTCGCTGAGTTCGCCCTCGAGGGCCATGAAGCACATGCCGGAGAAGTCGTCGCCGCCATCCTTGGGCTCTTGGTCACCCGTCCCGTCGTCATCGCTCCATCCCTCCACCTCGCTGAGGTCGAGGTCGTCGAAGGCGGTGAGGACGCGGTGGAAGAGCTTCTTGGCCTTCCCGAAGTTGCGGAACTTCTTCTTTCCCGGAGCAGGTGCTGAAGGCTTCGTGTTGCAGTTCTTGTCGGTGTAGTCGTTCTTGCCCGAACCGCCGTAGTCACCTTTACCCTTCCCAAGCTTGGGGCAGTTTGCTCGGATGTGGTTGGGGCCACCACACTCGAAGCAAATCACGGGTCCTCCCCTCTTTCTGTCTCTCCTACCCTTGTAGGCATGTGAAAACCTTCGGGCTAGGAGGGCCAGCTGATCATCCGCAAGCTGCTCTAACTGATCATCAGTTATGTCACAGAGAGCAGCGAGGGAAAAACCGCAAGAAGAATCAGAAGAGAGACCAGAAGCAGAACTGGGATCGGTGACCAAGGCCATCGACTGTGACTTCGACCGACGAGAGACAACGTCAATCTCGTGAGTCTTGAGGCGCGAGTACAGCGCGTCAAGAGTCAGGGTCGAGAGGTCTGTCGTGTCTTTGATGGTGGTCACTTTCATCTCCCAAACACGAAGATCGAGTGCAGCGAGCATCTGACGAGAGTTGTCCGAGTCGGGGTATGTGAGACCGACCGCTCGGAGGTTGCTCAAGATCTTGTGAAATCGCGCAAAGCACTCATCTGACTCGCCAGCGTGCATTTCGAACTTGTTGTACTCACGCTTGAACTGGTCCTGTCGCACCGTCTTTATTTGGGTGGTGCCCTCATGGTAAGCATCAAGAGTCTCCCAAATATCGAAGGCGGACGAAAGATGAGAGATGCGGTCAAACTCGCTACGACTCAGGGCTTGGATAATGATGTTCCTTGCCTTAGCGTTTGCCTCAACATCAGTCATGTTATTGACATTGATGTTCTCATCGGCAGGAACAGCAAACCGGACCTTGACCTTACGCCAGATGGCATACCCCTGAGCCTGGATGTATGTCTCCATTCGGCTCTTCCAGAAGGGGTAATCCATGCCATCGAAAACAGGCGGCTTGGTCGAGTACTTGTCCGTCGCCATGGCTCTTGAGACCGATTAAGATCTATTTATTAGAGCTAACCTGGCTCTGATACCAATTGTAGGACCGAAATGGCGACAGAGGGGGGGGGGGGTGAATGTCGCTCGCTTCAAAAACGCCCCCGGGAAATCGTACGCAGATAATGTAGAGACAGAGCAGCTTAAAAAAAATAATTATGCTGAAACTTGGAACGCAAGCGATACCAAAAAATTCAGCATAAATCAGAGACCAGCCAGTAAAAATTTCAACTGAAAATATTGCTGTTTGATCTACATGCAAAATTGTTAAAGATCAAGAAAAAGAAAAAGACCACATAACACACAAGGACTTGAGACTTCCATCGGATGGCAAAGAAGCAAAATAAAATAAAATAAAAGGGAATGCACTAAAAATCCTTGCGGCAGCTCACAGACTTGAACTTAGAATAAAAGAACACAAGAAGAGAAGTGCTGTCCAAGAAAGCTGCGGCCAAGAACACAAGTAGAGAGCAAACCAAATTCTGGCCGAGACCAAATAAGAGCAAAAAGAGAACCAAATCACAGCCAGAGACTTTCGGTACATACAGTATTGGAGACTGCCAAGACCGAAAGTATGATTGCTACCAAAAAGCAAAAGAAGCTGCTGGGGAACCCAAGTGCTTTGCCAAATCGAAAAAAAAACATCTACTGCTGAGAATACCTGCAGCCGAACAGCAAGAAACTCAGTCTCTAATGCGGCCAAGAGATAGTATTCAGGCTGATCAACCAAGACTAGAAAACAGAGCCAAGTAAACACCAAAAGAGATAATTAATGCATCTAGCAGAAACAGAATTGGGAACACTCATATCCATTGCTCAGGAGATACTTCATCTCAGCAAGAAGGGACTTCACAAGGAATTATCTCAACTCAAGAAGAAATCAAAAGAGCACCGACAAGATAAATAAACTTCAGATTTCATTCATGAAAAACAAAGACTACAGAGGAGTCCCGATACGCATGGACATTCGGAGGAATGATTACAAGAATTCTCAATCCATCCTCTCCCTCTCAATCCTCAAGAACACCAAGAGCTACACATGCTTCTTGGGAGGAACACACACATACACATATAGAGAGACCCAAATGAAACCCTAACTTTTACACCCACTCTCTCAAATTTCAGCACACCATCTCCCTCTCTATTTATATCCTCCACTAATGGGTTCACCAAGTGCTTTACCCATTTAGCTTTTGCGCTTTACCCACAATCCACTTCCTTTAGTGCAGCTTTGCGTTTTTACCGAAACGCCCCTCGCGCACCTTCCAGGAAGCTTCCTCATTCCTTGCCCTGCAAGCTACTCAGTTTCGCCGTCTTCGGCACACCTCGACCGTTCTGACCTCAGCGCCACCTGCGCCTAGTCCGGTCCACCGTGCCTCGCCACGACTCCACCTCGAGTCCACGTCGTCTTCGACACATCCCGACCGTTCTGACCTCAACGCCACCTGCGTCTAGTCCGGTCCTCCGTGTCTCACCACGACTCCATCTCGATGTCCTGCAGCCAACACAGACAAGAAACACATCGCATAGCACGGTACAAAACATGTAAACATGGTTAGCACCTACAAATCCTACTCAAACGAGAAATGACCCACGTGGCCAACCGGGACGACGCCCACGCGTCAAATTTGTCTAGTCACGACCCGACCTCGCCAAATGCCAAAAAGGCACGAATCACTCAAACTAAACTCACTCTAACCAAACCACGAGTCAATTACTCATCACCAACACGGGATTTAGACCACATGGTCTCTCATTCTCACTACTCCAGAGTTTGGCTGTACACGCCTAGTATACTCTCGAGTCTCGACGGTACGTACGGTGCAACTTTTCTAGAGAAACTTCCATCCGCACGATGGTAGGTGCCCAATTAGTCACTGATCCCTAAATTTGACAGATGCAGCAGACCCATTACCCATACCACGACTTAGCAACGCCCGTTGCTGCCAGACAGAGAGCTCGACACGCAGGGAGGAGACCATGCACCGCACTAACTGTCCTGACGGCATGAAGTCATTAACCGCGGCGACGAACGTCACAGGATTCTACGGAAGTGTTTTAGGCACCGTTTCAACCGGCTCGGTCTTCCGGCTTCAGCTTGGAGAAGCGAGAGAAGCCGGTTAGAACGGAGAAGCTTTTGCTGTGGTTTACTGAAGCCGCTTCGGTCCTTGAGGATAAGGTCAGCGAGGCTGCAGCTCCATTTCCCACTCGCGCACGCAGTCTCCCCCACCCCCTTACCCTGCCAAACACCATGGCGACCAGATCCACGCCGTCATGTCGGCCCACCCCTCTCCACGCCAGCCTCTTGCCCCCTCCTTGTCCGCACCAACTTGGTCATTCTATTTTTGTAGATCAGTCGCCGTCCGCGCCCGTCCCCAATCCAGATTCTCGGGATGCTCCGGCAGCCCATGCTCTGTCGTCCACGAGCTCCATCGCTTCAGAACCTTCATCCGCGCCTTCTCCTCTAGTAGGGAAATGAGCACTGTGCGAGTTCAGCTTCGGGTCGGCCACCAAGCTTGGGACGAGCTCCTCCCTACGAGCACCCTACGAGCAGCAAGGTACGACCGGTTCCCTTCCTCATACTCTCATCCTATTTTGCACTCTTTTCACGGCTGAGTTCATTTGAGATAGTTTGCCGCCGGTTTTGTTGAGCTTCCATGTTGGCATCCACATGTGTATGCACCTTCTATGCATATTTGTTCGTCGGCGTTGCATTTCCTGCCGCAGCTGTGACTGCAAATGGACAAGGCATCCTGGAGCGGTGAGGCCTAGAACCAGCCTTATGCATGCTTGAGTAGACAGGGGCAGAACAACCTTGTCCGCAAATGTAAAAAGCGCATCAGCCGTTCGTACTCGCACAAGTAAATGAAGAACAAGCATGAGAACCTCAAACACGATTACGCCAAGTGGAAGGGATTGAAGATACATATGTCGGGACTCGATATGGACCCTGAGACCAACTCCATCACCACCAATGACTCGTGATGGGTAGAGGACATCGCAGTAAGTTTCCAGTGAGAAGTGCAATGTTCTTTCAATTAATTTTGGCTGCACAATGCCCTAATGGTCGACTAATAATTTCGTCTGCCCATGTAGGGAAAGTCTGGGATGTCTAAGTTCAAGAATGGACCCCTTGCCCGCGAGGACCTAATGGAGCTCATCATTGCCAATGCAACCAACACGAGTGAGTACACGTTCACGCCGAGTGTTGACACGTTGGACTCAGACAACAACGACGATGAGGACATCCCTACAACCCCACTGTAGACTACTGGCAACCTCACTACCCCACTACAGACTGCGGGTAGTGCTATAACATCTAGCTTCTCCCATGCTAAGAGGCCTCGGCTAGTACCGACCCCGCCGAGTTGCACCCAGCCAGCAAAGCGCACCGACCATGATTGCAAACTCAAGCATCTGGTGGACATCTATGAGAGGACTCACTCACCCACTAGTCGACTAGCTGGCATGAGCGCCAAGCCCCCTATACGCGACTCAACGAGGAAAGAGTTCATGAGACTCATGAAGCTGGTGAAGGGCGACAAGTACTACTACACCTCACAACTATTCATCAAGGCGGAGCTCTGCACCAGCTTGCCATCTATGGAAATGAGCGAGGGTTGACTTGGCTGGCTTAAGTGGACATGGGAGAGGTTGAAGGACCACCCCTGAGCATTGTCATTCGGTTTGGTTCTCACAATTCACATGCACTTGGTGCATGTAGTTACCTATGTTCTACCTCAATACCTTGTGGTGTCTAGATTTGAGATTGTTGTGCTCTACTGTTGTCGGCCATGGTCAATGTGTTGTCGGTTGTTAAGTGTTGTCAAAACCCTATTTGTTCAGTGCGTTAATCAGTCAGATGGGTGTCTTATTTGTTATGTGATCTTATTTGTTCTGTTATCTCGATCAGCTAAGTGTCTTCAAAACCTTATTTGTTTACTATCGTAATCAGTCAGTTTAATGTCTCATTTGTTTTGTGATCTGGGTCAATTGAGTGTCTTCAAAAAAAATCTAGTGCTCTGCCTCAGAGCTGTGTTGTCGCCATTTGTAGCTTTGTGCATTACCATGCCATTTGTTGCTATGTTGTAATTCTGAAACTGATTGGATTGTCGTCTGGGAGTAAGCTCTATTTGGTCTAGATGTTGTGCAGTGATGTCTGGAGTGGGAACGAGTCCAGCGACGAGTCAAGGAACTCCATCACCTTCCTGGCCTTCGTCTCATTTGACAGCGCTGATGGGGAAGTGAGCTCTGAGCCACCACCAAGAGTTCTGGTAATGACTGGATAACAATGGGTTCCATTGTAACTTGTTGATGATCACATGATCCTTCGTATCAGAGTGTGCATCCAAGGCTCCTAAATCAGATATTTTATCCCCACTTGTGAACTGCATATAGGTGATTGATGGCACACATGTAAGAGTCACAGTTCCAAATGTCGAGAGGACACGACATTTCAATAGGCATAGGTACACCAATCAGAATGTGCTCACGATATATGAGTTTGATTGTAGGTTCACCCTTGTGTATGCAGGATGGTCCAGATCAGTGCACGACACGCGTGTCCTATACGAGACAATGGCGAAATACGATGACCACTTCCCGTATGCACCGGAAGATAATATGTTCAAACAAATTTCAATTGTACCATGCATTGCACGGGGACTACTAACTGATATTTTCCTTTCACACTTGTCCCCTGTGTAGGCAAGTATTACCTAATCAACTCTAGGTATCCCAATAGGCTGGGGTACTAGTCCCATATCGCAACCAGAGGTACCACCTTTCGGAGTTCAAGAACAGTACCCAGTCGTCCGGGATGGAGAAGTTTTTCAACTTCTTGAACTCCTCCCTATGGAACGCTGTCAAGCGTGCAGTTGGCATGTGTAAGATAAAATGACACATACTCGACAAGGTTCCTAGCTATAAGAGTTGCAGGCAAAAAGCAATCATTGTAGCAACAATGTCGTTGCACAACTTTATTCTCGACTCCGAATTGGCTACGAGAGCCCCCGCAAACCCACCGGGGCAGCAAGGGGGACCTTTGGCCGTGGTGCCTAGTCTTCTGCAGGGCACTGACGCCATATTAATAGATATGACACGTGATTGGATAGCAGCATTGTTGCTGCCAGCAACTTAGGTTCGCCATTAATTGTTAGGAAATCATGCCCCTATGTAATTTGTAGGTCTAGTCATGGCGTACACGATGTCTATAACGAGCTCGTACTACTATGTCAAAAAAATCAGCTTGTTTCAACTTCTTTAAGCCGCTACAATACAATTTTAGCTGCTATAGTGCCTTTTCAGTCACAAAGCGAGAAGCCAAAATCTGGATTGAGCAGGTTAATCCTGATGGCTTTAGATCAGAGCTTTTGGCTTTTAGCTAAAATAAAATTGTAACAGCTAGAAAAAGTAGCTTTTAGAATAAAATTAGGAAAAACAACTTTTAGAAGATACGGAGGAGACGATAGAAGCCGACCGGTAGCTTTTGGAGATGGCTTAGAGAAGTCGCTTTTAAAAGCCAAGTGTTCAAATTGGCTTTCAGCTTTTCCAAGCAGAAGTTAAAAACCAATTTGAACATGTCCTAAGTTTCACGCTATTGCATTGCTTCTGCTCACAACGCCAACAATTATCCATTTCCTACCTGGCCTGTAGACCATCACATCCACATCCACGGCCATATTCTTTATCTTGCAAGGCCAGTAACCTATGAACAGTGCACGCGATGAGCACTGAATTCCAACACAATGTGACTGAAGCATGGTGGCATGATCAATGGGTCGTGGGGGACTTGAAGCCACAGCCAGAGGTGCGTGTGCGGCTCTCTCTGGAGTGAGCATGACGACGACTATTTGATGGGACAAAATTAAGCGGTGTACATATTGGTTGCGGTTGATGATTTTTAATTAAAAATAAATAGTAATAATTGAAAGAAGTGATTTTTAGAAGAAAAAAAAACAAGTGGTGGAGAAAGTGTAGGTGAGATCCGGATGCAAAAGGAGTAAGATATGCGATATGTCTACGATCCTAAAAATTTATCCTTAAAACGAGAAAAGTAAAAAAGTATGCTTAAAAAAAATCAAAGGTTCAGGTTAGCTCGTGGAAACGAAAGCCTATATTAACATGCCATAAAACGTGAGAAACAAATTCTGCTCATATTTATTTAGCTCAAAATCGAATCATCAACGAATGAGGAGCCCCTCACAATGGATTTTTTTTTACTAGGGCGGGGGAAGGCCACGCAAGAACAAGCGCGGTTCTCTTAGGCTGTTTGGTTGCCTGCATGTGCTCATGCAGCTGCATGAGCGTGGCCAAGCTGAGGAGGGAAGCTCCTCAGCCTGACTCCAGTTGATTTTTTGCATCCACTCGTGCAGGCTCTCCCCCATGCAGGCAACCAAACACCATCTCCTTGCATGCGTTGGTGCGAGCCACCCCCATGCAGGCAACCAAACAGACCCTAGGAAACCGACCGATCCATTTTGACATTAATTGCGGTGGAACAGTGTCTGACGAGTTGTGCGCTTCGCGGTCGCGGTCACGGGTGGGAAGATTCGACCTGTTTGGTAGAGCTCCACCAACTCCAGATCCACCAAAAATAGCTCCACTCCACGAATTTTTACCCAAACGCTCCAGCTCCACGAAATCTGGATCCACCAAAATACTGAATCTAGCTCCAGATTCATGAAATCCATGGAGCACCTCAAGGGGTGCTCCACGAAACCTTGTTTCGTATCTACTCGTGAAGTTAGGTGGTAATTACCCACCTTTTGCCACTAGTTACACACCCTATCCCATACCACCATAAAACCCATGGGCAAAACAGGCTATTCCCACCAAAAACTCAGTTTCGTGGATCTGGAGCTGCTGTGCAAGCCAAACAGTTTTGTCCAGCTCCATGGTGGGATCCCAGATTCACGGTGGAGCTGTTTTTGATGGGAAATTTAACTTTTTGCCACTCTTAACATTGCCACCTACTCAAATGCCATCCTCTACATTGCAATTAATATTTTGCCACTCTCCCGCCTCCGTGGCGCCTACGTGGCCGCCATGTCACGCCCGCGCCGGCCGCGCCCGGCCTCCCCGCGCCCGCGCCTGCGCCGCCCGGCCGCGCCCGCGCCGCCGCCCGGCCTCCCCGCGCCCGCGCCTGCGCCGCCCGGCCGCGCCCGCGCCGCCGCCGGCCTCCCCGCGCCCGCGCCTGCGCCGTTTGGCCGCGCCCGAGCCGCCGCCGGCCTCCCCGCGCCTGCGCCTGCGCCGCCCGGCCGCGCCCGCGCCGCCGCCGGCCTCCCCGCGCCCGCGCCTGCGCCGCCCGGCCTCCCCTGCGGGCGCGGGCGCGGGGAGGCCGGCGGCGGCGCGGGCGCGGCCGGGCGGCGCAGGCGCGGGCGCGGGGAGGCCGGGCGGCGGCGCGGGGAGGCCGGCGGCGGCTCGGGCGCGGCCGGGCGGCGCAGGCGCGGGCGCGGGGAGGCCGGCGGCGGCGCGGGCGCGGCCGGGCGGCGCGGGCGCGGGGAGGCCGGGCGGCGGCGGCGCAGGCGCGGGCGCGGGGAGGCCGGGCGGCGGCGCGGGCGCGGCCGGCGCGGGCGTGACATGGCGGCCACGTAGGCGCCACGGAGGCGGGAGAGTGGCAAAATATTAATTGCAATGTAGAGGATGGCATTTGAGTAGGTGGCAATGTTAAGAGTGGCAAAAAGTTAAATTTCCCGTTTTTGATGGATCTGCTGCTCCAAATTCATTTTTTCAGTAATGGAATCTGCCAAACAGGCCCTAGATTCTCAGCCGACCTCTGCTGCGTCCCTGTGTGTGACGTGATGTTTACGGAACTGAGGACGTAAAGAACACCACGGTGGTTAAGTTATGATACTTGGATATGCTCCGTACATTTCTTATTGTAAGGTCACGCAGACGGCAGAACTGTCATTTAGGTTCGTTCATTTTAGCATGAGTTTCCGACTTCTGATTTATTTTTTACTATTTATAGATATTTTTAAAATTTTTTTAGCTTTTTTAGCATTTTTGTCAGTTCTTTTTTCCGTGACGAGCTAACATATTTTTTCTATTTTTAATTTTTTTAAATTGAATTACGTTAAATAAGTGATTTTCAGCTACAGTATAATTTTAATTAGGGCCTGTTTGGTTGGTGCCTAAGGTTGCCATGCCTAAACTTAGGCAATATGTGGCTGCCACAGAAAGTGTGGCTAACAAAATCGAAGCCACACTTGTGGCAAAGTTTGGCAAGAAACTGAGTCTATGACGTGTGGGGCTGGGTGCTAAGAAAGTGTGGCATGCCACAGTTACGTCAGTGAACCAAACAGCTACCTAAAAACTGTGACACGTCTAACTTGTGGCTAGGCAACTTCTGGTCATGAACCAAACAGGCCCTATAAACCATAGCTTTTCAGTCCAACCAAGCGGAGCCTTAGACATTTAAGATGGCTGCAATTGCATGGCCTACTCCCTCCCTCCCTTAACGAATATGGGTGGTTTTTAACTTTTCCACGTTCTCCAATGAAATGCTTCGGCTTCAAGTTTTTTTTATATATATATCATAGTATGGTAGAAAAAATAATAAAAAGGGTCTGTATAGCCATCTCCCGGATGTTTTTTGTGTAAAAAACATCCAAATTTTCCACCGTTAGATTTAACAAATCACGGCTCAGATGAAAACCCACCTCACGTCCTCTTTCCACCAGTTATAACGGACCAACGGGCTGGCGGGCCACCGAATTCTGCATCCATTAACAACTACCGAGCCTGTTAGGGGGTGTTCAGCCCCCTTATTGTTTTGTTCGTCTCTTTTTAGCCCCGAGCCACTCCCCCCAGATCGATGATTCAGCCCAGAGCAACTACCCCACAAAAAAAAAGCCACTCCCCCGAATCGTTTATTCAGCCCAAAAAACAACACATGTGCCATATGAAACCCTACCATGACGGCGGAACACATGATAAAAGCAGTAAAACCCCTCCGGTCTGTGGGGCCCACACAAACCGGGAGAACAAAAAGCATGACGATGGAGATCCTTCTTGCATAGGGGGCAACAGAACAGAAAAAAAAGAAGTCTCTCTAGAGATCAAAGAGAGAGAAAGAGAGAAGAAACGAACAGAAGCAGGAGGGATCAAAAACATGGACAACCAGCTTGATTTCAGAGGTATTTACCCCGAATTCCCATTCTACTTTGGTCTATACTCTTCATAAATTGAATATGACAAGTGAGATTCAAATTTTGAGCTCTAAAAACAACAATTTGACCAATCTCAACTATTGACTGTCACCAAAAAAAATATATACTCTTGGCTAGCAGAGAAATCAGTGCCAAAGTGATCACATAGACAACAATTAAATCAGCCATAAAACCTTGACAAGCTTCCAGAATTTGGGATTATAATTTTAGCAAGTTATGCGACATGCCAAACTGACTAATCAAGGTGCAGACAACACAAAACTAGTGATCACAACATATACATACTGTCACATCCCAAAATTTGGTTTTTTTTTGAAAAATTTAAATTCAAATTAATTATTTTAAGGTAATTGGATTTTACTTGGCTTTTAATTGCCTTTCTGGATTTTCTGGAATTTAAAAACTATTTTTAGAGTTTAAAAAGTAATTCAAAATATGAAAATTAAATATCAACAATAGTTGGAAATAATTTTATTAAGTCCAAAATATCTCCAGGAGCTTCTGTGAATTTTTCTGGAATTTTTGGAGGTATTTTCTTATTTTTCTGAGGCCTAAATAATTTTCTAGCCTTTTCTGAAAAATCAAAATCAAATTCTGAAAATAAAATCCCTCCCTTTTTCCTCCAGCCGACGCGTGGACGGCCCAGATCCGCCCACGTCGCCGCTCGGCCTGATCCTGGCCGCACCTCCCTCCCCCTCGCTGTCCAGCGGGCCCGGCCCGTCAGCCGGCGGCCCCGCCTTCCCCTCCTCCTCACCCGACGCGTGGACGGCTCGGAGGAGCCGCGTCTTCGCGCCCGGCCTCAATCCACCGCCCGATCTTTTCCCCGAGCCGCGTGGCAGCCATTCGCACCGCCCGCCCGCTCCCTCCTCTCTCTCACTGCACGCGGGGCCCACCTGTCGGATCCGTCGTCCCCGTTGAGCCGGCGCCTTCCTTTTCCTTCCCCCTCTTTCCTTTTTCGCCGGCCGACCGAGACCGCGCCGGATCCCGCCTTGCCTTACCCGGCCCCCTCGGTTTTGGAAGTCCCGGACGCCGCCGCGACCGAAGCCCCGATCTCCCGGGCTCCCCTTCCATCGGCGCCCCATCTTTCCCGTTTCTCCCCTTTCCTTCCTTTTTCCGGCCGACACACCGGCGAGCAATTGCGCGCCCGTGTCCCCTCCTCCGCCCCTATAAATAGCTCCCTCGGCTCCGCCTCCTCCCGCACCACCTCCCAGAGCACTCCACCTCTCTCCCTAAGCCCCGAGCGCCGTCGCACCGCGAGTTCCCCGTGCGCCCACGGTAGGTACTCCGGCGAGCCTTCGCCGCCGCCTCGGTCGTCTCCGGAGCCCGCCGTCGCCACCTCGAGCTTCCTCGCGCCCGGGCGAACCTCCCCGACATCTCAGCCGCCCCTCCCCGCCGCCGGAGCGCCGTCGCGCCGGAGGACCCGAGCCAGCTCCGCCACCTCCTCGTCGCCGCACTTCGTTGACCCCTCCAACCGGACCCCCCTCCGCACCAGGATTACATATCACGCACCGCCAGAACCTCTCCGGCCTCCCCTCGCCGCCGACGACCTTGCCTCCATCCACGGCTGCCGGACCACCCGAAGGTACCCCTCAAGAGGGTTACCTACCCTTATTGGGTAGGCAAAGCCTCCCCGCTCACTTGGCTATCACCGCTCGCTCTCCCCTCCCCCGACTCCCTCGGCGCGCGTTCGAGCCCTCGGTTCCGCGCGCGGAGGTTGAGTTTTTCGTTTATTTTCCGGGCTGACAAGTGGGTCCCACCCGTCAGCGGCCGCCGGTCTGCGCTGGCCACTGTCGCCTGGGCCCCACCAGTCTGCGTCAGCCTCTGTCAAGTGGGTCCAGATGCCAGCGGGTCCCACCTGTCAGTGACCAAAGAAAATGAGGTCACTGACAGAGGGGTCCCACATGTCAGTGACCAGTAGAGAATACTGTTCCGTGGGTCCCACCTGTCAGTCTCCCGAGATAAAAATAAAAGAATAAAATTTAATTCTCCAGTGGGTCCCACCTGTCAGAAATTTCCGAATTTCTCGATTTATTCAAATCTGAGATTTTCAAATGAGCATAACTTTCTCATTTTAACTCCAAATCCAGCCATTCAAATTTCTAAATTCATCTAAAATCATAATCTATCCAACTATGGCCTCTGTTGAATTTTTGGATTTTATTTGAATTTTCGTTTGTATTTATTTGCCTTGTTGCCTCGTCTTTTCTCGCGTAGATTCCAACGTTGTCAACGAACCCTCTTCACAGCAGCAAGAAGACCCAGAAACCCTGCAAGAAGGCAAGTCTCCTTTGATCATCTCGAACCTATGATTTTCAAAATGTTTTAATTATTTTAAATTATGTGCATTGCTATTTACATAAAATCTCTAGTTCAAATCTTTAGGAATTAGTTATTCCAACCTTGTTATGCCCTCATTTGACTTTGATTGCCATGTACATTGTCACCCTAGAACTCCCTTTGTCTCAATAATGAGATTACTATTAATCTTTGTGAATATTAGAATGGTAGGTTAATGCTTAGTCTTGCTATCTAATAACTTTGGAAAATCTTGAAAATGGGAAATTATGGTTTATTATTTAATCCTTGGGTTTAAAAGTGAAGTGGCAATTGGAGTTGTCACTGTGATTTTTAAAAATAAAATAAAAATGTGAAAGATGGTTTAGATTAGGGTGGATGGCTGTTTGGGTTGGTGCGGTAAGCACGAGAACTTGTTAAGTGTATGTTCCACCCTAGTCAATTAAGGACCGACGCTTGTGTTTGTCCAAACTGAGCATTAACCGTACAACCACAAGTCTATATGGGTACGACCTAGCTGACTAACTTATGATAGTCTAGTTTAGGTGCCACCAGTGGAAAGTGGGTGCCAGGGATGGACTGGTTATTCACAGTGAGGGATAGGGATTTACTGTACTCATATGGCGCAAGAGGGGACTTCAGATTGGGCGGATTTAACCCTTCTGCGGTGAAACCTCAGCGGGTGGTATCTAGCTAGATTAGAGTAAGGTAAAGGCTTTGTGGTATTTTATCTGGGTCTCATGCCAAGGAAGCGTGTTGACTTTTAGGATAATTTATCTCTTGTGGGTAAAGTTGTACAACCTCTGCAGAGTGTAAAACTATTCGAATAGCCGTGCCCACGGTCAAGGGCGGGCAAGGAATGCATTCACATGGTAGATTTCTGGTTTTGTTTTAAAATCAAAAGTTTTGTATTCCGAGGGTGGAGGGAACTCTCGGAAGGGAATCCTGGCGGATGGAGCCAGAGAGGGTGGATGGAACCCGCAGTTTAAAACTTGACCAGTGGTAATTGGTTAGCTAGTGTTGGTAGTTGGAACCTTCACTAGAAAGTTAATTCTGTTAAAACATTTACTTCATTAATTGTCGCCTTCGAAAATAACTAGTAGTAATTGAGTTTCCAAATATTGCTTTGTGCAAAAGAACCATATGGCCCTCCTTTGTTAAGCCTTGCATCTATGCATTTTTCCCAAGACTTGCGGAGTACTTTATGTACTCACATGCTACACTTAAAAATAACATCTCAGAAGAAGTTGAAGCTCAAGAAGGTGACTACGACTACTGCTCCGCGTGTGGCTGTGATGGATTCTTCCCGGAGGACTAGGTCGCGCTTCCCCAGTCAATTGCCTGTGGCGAATTGATGGGTCGTCCTCGAGTTTTATTTGCTTCCGCTTTATTTCTTGTGTGCGAGGTCTTAAACCTCCATTGTAATAATGAGACCTGGTGGTCAGTACTCTTATTTATTGTAATAAATCGTTGATGGTGATGTTTTCCATTCTGTTTGACTGTGTGCACTAGCTTTGATCTGGGACTAGTGCTGTAATACACAGAGGGTCCGGGTTTGATAATCCGGAGGCCCGACACATACTCTCAAAAAATTCTAACTGTAGGACAGTGAGACAAATGACAGCAATGCAAAAAGATCTAGAGCTCAAAATTTAAACATTCAATTTCAGTATTAGACCAAAATTATCCTCATCGAGCATATGACAGGCCCACTAGCATCTCTTCTACCGCAGATCACAAAAAAGAAAAAAGAAATGACAAGAGAAATGGTTGGTGCTGTAGTGAACAACAAGGAAATGAAACAAAAAGTAATCCCAGATCGCTGCATACATTGGTTTACTAATCTAGGCTGCTAATGTGCATCACGCTCCCATGAATTAGTGTCAAACTAATGCAATATCTCCTCCAATCAAAAAAAATATGATTCCACAGTGGCAAATCTACCAAAGGGGAAAAATGTGAGAACACACACACACACAACAACAAACATTCTTACACATTAGTAACCACAGGCCAAGTAAAAATCATCAAAACAAGAATGGGTAGGGAAACACATATGAGGTATTAAACCAAAATAAACATAAATAAATAAACAGCGCATGATTCGGAAAATCCAGCAAAAAAACATCAATAATCAAAAAGTGAACATACTTACACATTAGTAACCACAGTAGGGCAAAGTAATATCAGGAAACAAAAAGCATGGGTAGGAAAACATATGAAATAAACTATCCTCAATCATACATATGAAGTAAGCATGCATGGGTAGGAAAATCATACAAAACAGTACCTGTGGTTGGTAGGAGCTAAAACATAACCAAATTGTGTGGAATAAGCTTCACAAAAATCCACTGCTGCCACCCACATCACAATCAGGATTGAAAAAATAGACAAAAAAACTCACTGTACTCAAGACAGACAGCAGCAAACAAGCTTTAGTTTCGTAGATTCTTAAAAAAACAAGTACACACAATAAATAAAAAAGGATAGATGACTGAAAAAAGAAGACTAATGTATACATGTACATACATGTATATGTGTATACATATATATGTATACATACATATATGTGTATATGTGTATACATACATATATGTGTGCATATGTATACATACATATATGTGTGCATATGTATGTATGTATGTATGTATGTATGTATGTATGTATGTATGTATGTATGTATGTATGTATGTATGTATGTATGTATGTATGTATGTATGTATACATATACATGTATATATGTGTGTAATGCAAAAAAAAATGTGACTAACCTTCCAAACTACAGAATTAACCAAACTTAAGTCTTCCAAATTGTGTTGGCTACGCAACATGCGGTTAAGAAGTTGAATCCTTAACTTTGGTACGTCATCAATGGTGAACTAAGATTCAAGTGCAACTGTGGGGGCCCATATATCCATATATTTCATAACAAACACACCTGAGTCCTTCCTGGTAAAAAAATGTAAAAGTAGATTGATAGACATCATAACCCCCAAAAAAACAGATTGCTGGAAAGGTATCTATGTACATTGACTAAATAAAAAACTCATAGCCAGAAAACAACACATGTAATAAAAAAGAAAAGATAAAAAGCAAAACAACAAAACTTACTTCAACTTTTGTCGGTGAGGTGATAAATCATCAAAGTCGAAATCAAGAGGGTTGATCGATGAACTTTTAGCAGTTGCAAAGAATGACGTGGAAAAATTCCATATCTGCAATACATATAACTTGTTACAAAAAAGTTAATTTAACAATAAGGTAACATTTCGGATATAGCACGCATAGATAGAAAACGAGACAGAAAATTGAAGACAAAAAAAGAAAATATATAGCACACGTACTAGATTCATTCTCATGTTTTCGTTGAAAGACCTCCCCCCAATTGCTGAATCAATGAATACAAACTTTTGTTCTTTAATGTCCACAACAAAAAGAAACCAGTGATCTTCGTGCAAAATAGGGAAGAAAATCTAGTATATACCATACAACCAAGGGAGATTAAATTAGCAATCAGATTGTACATGGTTGGAACATTTATAAAAACTAAAATACACATGCCAAAAAAATAAAGATAAACAAAAACTGAAAAATAATACTAGCATGTTAAAATACTAACCAGTTCACAAGATTGCAATGACTTAACTTTATGGGCAGTTTCAAATTCATGTTTGACGTTTGCAAACCTGAATTCTGATTCTGGCTTCAATATTTGTTGCTGTGAAAAAGAAAGAATTACCACACATAAAAAAAAGATCCAGTATTTCCACTTTAGGTACACAACAAAAAGTATAATTCTAACATGAGAAGTCCTTACTTATAAAAGACAAATAAATGACAAAAATAAAATACTCAGAAAACAATGGTGACATACCCCAACTGTGTTGAAAAAGAAATGCTTCTTAGACTTGGTGGGATGATTCTCCTCAAATAGAAGCCGGCAAAAACAATTTACCAAGAAATTTTCAATTTTGCCTTCAGGCTTAAGAGAATACCCTAAACAGCTATATTTCACAAAAGTTTTTCCATCAGGCTTCACTGAAATGGCCTTGCAACTGAATAAAAAAATACAACCTACCAAATTAGATAAGTGGAAAGACAAAACAAAACAATATGAAACATACAAGCATAAAATTATATCTGCATACAACACTTACCCGCTGTGTTCGCCCACTGACATGCTAATAACTGCTTGATAATATGCCATGTCTAAGGCGGATACCATGACTCTATCTCTGCCTGTAGAGTACGGGTGACCAGTGTATATGCTACCCCCCATTTGCCTTGTACTTCCATAAAGAGGCATCTTGCAAGTTAGTGAACCACCCCCCACACTACCTCCTAGTTAAATTATTAGCAGAAAGCTTTAGTTGAATAGACTATTAGTGACCAAAACATTTAGTTTTAAGAGAGCAACTACGTATTAAGTGAAAAACATTAGATATTTAGTTTCATACATGGTGAAGTTCCATTACAACCTAGCATTCCTCGCTATAATGAGATTTTTAGTGAACAAACAAAACAATTAGCATAAACCTTTAGTTAAATAGTCCTGACAAATATTTCAGTTTACGAGAGCTAACGAATTTTTAGTTCAAAGAGTAAAGCAATAAAGGCAAAAACATATCCACATATAAGATGGTACATTATTAACATTTATCAGAACAAACAAATTATTAGCGGAAAACTTTATTTCAATAGACTATCAGTGACCAAAAACATTTAATTTAAGAGTGCAACTACCTCCTAAATTCAGAACATTGACGTTGAGAGGCTGAAGGATATTAAGTGCAGACTGGCCAGCACATGTTTTAGAATGTGACATTTTGCTGCACCCTACCCTATCTTTAACAAAGGATTCATTCTTGTTATATATTTGATCAGTTTGTTTACGCAAATCAACACATCTTTGATCAAATCGTTCTCTTGAAGAAGTCACAATATCTGGTGGGTCCTGGAGACGGAAAAAAATATCATAGCATAATTATTTGAAGTGAAAAAAGGAACAAAAAAACAATTAGCATAACCTTTAATTAAATAGACCTAACAAATAATTTAGTTGAAGAGTGCTAGCAAAACCCTAGATTTAGTCTATCGCTCAAAAACTGTTGTTACATTTTAGTTTTTAAAACTAATGTTAACCAGGAGTAAGGCATTAAGGCAAAAACATATTCGCATATAAGATAGTACATTATTAACATTTATCAGAACAAAAAAAATATTAGCAGAAACTTTAGTTGAATATACTATTTAGTGACCAAAACATTTAGTTTTAGAGGGCAAACAAAAAACTGTTGTTACATTTAGTTTAACAGTATTAACAGAAAAAATGGATTCATCACTATAGTTACAAGTTACAACTATATTCATGATATATATTTAATACTACTCTTGTACCACGAATGTTACTTCATCGAACATTACAATTAAAAAATCTAAGCTAGCATAGCATTTGATACTATATGAAACCCCAAAACAAACTACTGCAGTTGACATCGATAGCACATAAAATCTCTACCTACTAGTTTCAGAAATACCAAAAGCTTTATAACTAAAATTTACAAGTTATATAAATGATTAGTGAACCCACCAAAAATGACACAATGTTAAATGGCATAGAACATACAGATACACCACCAGAAAGCTAACAACCCAACTAAGCTTTATAACTGGTTTTTTAAGAGTGTAAAAAAGGAACATACAGATACATGACACAATGTTAAATGGCATAGAACAAAAAAAGATGTGCATAATCAGATAGCAAAAAAGTTGATTTACAAGGTTGATCACATTTGTACAAGAAACACCCATTGCATGCGGTGTGGTCTCTGCAGGATCCTGTGGCTTAATATCAATAACAGCAATTTCCCCCTATGTTAAAAAAATAGAAAAAGATTACATTAGCAAGAAATAAATACGACGATATATAGAAAAAGGTACACAAATAACGTAAATAAAAATGACTCAGCTGATCATACTGAAAAAACTGTATTCTTTTTACACACCTAATTACACTGCAGGTCAGGATGATCATCATTGTCGATGCCGAGATCAAATGATGGGGCCCAGTTATACAATGCCATGATCTTTGGACTGTGCGAGGATTTAAGGTGTTTGTCGATGTTATCACTTGCCCTTGTTATAGCTTGCTTTGGACTTCCTGTAATTTACAAACAAAAAATCATTACTGCCATGACATTCATTTTGCTTTACTAAAAACATTTGATATCAACCCCCCCCCCCTCCAGCATGTCATGTAACAAAGATATAAGAGATTTATATCTAGCCTTTCTGAAAGAAAACATAACTAACAATATTTGACACATGATAATAAACCTATCAACTTCGTACAGGTGCTTCTTGTGAAATTTATCCTATATTGGTTGTATGAGAACACAAAACCCAAGACCAAACAGTCAATTAGAATAACTAAAATCAATACACATAAAAAGTTATTTGATAAACTACCTGGTGCATATAGTTCACTAAACTTGTTCCAAAAGGTAGGGAACAAAAATCCATTTTCGAACCATATGCTTTTAGGAAAATTTCTTGTTGACTCTTAAGCAAACATATGCTTCTAAGAAAATAAAACAAAGTACTACTTTTTGACCAAACATAACCAGAAGAGAGCCACTCAAAACTATGGTTCAAACAAAAAAAACCAGTAAGATGAATTGAAGGGCTGTTACAAAGCTAGAAACCGGAGCAACGAAAAAAATTAGGATTATACTTCCTATGGAACAACATAGTGGGCCGCTACAGAAGTGCAACGCCATTGGTCCAATCAGTAAGATGAAATTTATGATTATACTTCCTATGGAACAACACAGTGGGCACTTCTTTTCACAAGTCAAACTCCAAAAAAAAAGTCGAGAAACAAAACAATTGTAAAGGGAGCTAAGAAGTTTCTTTCCTAGTGTCACATATACCCGAAAACAGCTGCCAAGCCCCTAGTTGATGCAAGAGTATATAGCACTACTGAAAAAAAATAGGTACGAAAATAACACCACCAAACTCAATATGGTCATCCAGGTTACTCTCACCACTACACAAAGAATAGATGTTGGACCTACACAGGTGCAGCCACTATTGAGGAACATATAATTGCCATTAGCCACATAAAAGGAAAAATGATAATCTTGATTGTTTCAATGGGATATGACAAAAAAAAGCTTCTGCTTTTCAAAACATATTCTACAGAATCATAAGCTAGCTAATAAATATATTATTATTCCAACGACAAAAAGAGAAGTCAAAACACAAACAGGTGGGGGGGGGGGGCAATAAGAGCTCCTCTTCTGCGGAGACCAGTCTAAGATTTAAAAGCTCCACTGATACCATGAGAACATGAATTAAAATGAATCCCAGATCATGACTTATTTTTAGAAGCTGTACAAAATGCCTCAGGCCAAATAGCAGGAATTCGCATTAAGCTTTTCACCAATCTAAATCCTTTTCTACATACTTCAGCACCACTATAAACACGAACCCTTCACAAGTCACAGCTCAAAGAATGTATACACCTCCGGAATAACAAGAGAAATGGTTGGTGCTGTAGTGAACAACAAGGAGATGGAAACAAAAGTAATCCCATATCGCTGCATACATTGGTTTACTAATCTAGGCTGCTAATGTGCATCACGCTCCCATGAATTAGTGTCAAACTAATGCAATATCTCCTCCAAACAAAAATTTATGATTCCACAGTGGCAAATCCACCAAGGGGAAAAAAATGTGAGAACACACACACAAACACAAAAAAAAGGGGCTCCGTTCTGTGTTCTATTATAGCAAACGGGCCCCCACTTTGAACAGATCAAACCCGAGAGCCCAAAAATCGAATGCACATGTCGGGCCGAAAAGGATAAAGTTGGATTAAGGAAAACAACGGCTTCACGTGTGTCCCAGCTGAACCACATTTCAGACTATCCTGGAAGATCAAATAAAACCGATCTGCTTAGCCAAAAACAAAGCAAAAAAAAAGACGAGGAATAAGCCAAGACAAACAAGAGAAGACAAGTGCCTTCTCTAATATGCAAGTTTGTAACAAAAATAAATTAGAACATTGAAAGGAAAATATGGTATACATTCTATCTTGATTATTGCGGTAGAATTAGCATTTATACAGTATGTTGGTTACACAAAAGACTAATCTGATTAACTTGACATCACATTAGTGCTTCAGGTAAACTGATTGAGAAATATGAGCATGTATCACGTCTCATCATCTCAAAAAAGGCACTTCCACTCAATGCACCTACTATTGTTAACTAGTAGGGAGTTTCGTAGCAAAAAAAAAAGACATAAGCTTGAATGTGCTGCAGCTTGGTAATAGACAACTTTAGATCATCTTTCAAAGACCTGCTTACATGGGCATAAAATCCGTGGTTTCAGAATTTATTTGCAAGTACAGTAGACACATGCTAGGAAACACAAATAGAAGAAAAGGTCCAATATAGTGCAGCCTGCTTCTACACATATCCATGGTTTCAGATTTATCTAGAATAGTAGACACTCGGCCATGTACTCTTAATCATTCCCATCGCCAATGAAAGAGATGATTCTATCAAGTAAAAAAATGTCAGAGTTGGAAAAACTCAGAGATAAAACTAAATGACCCAAAGCTTCTAATTCAATCCAGTGAGAGATTTGTACTTCGGTGTTCTTGATTCTCATGTCATAATTTTCTACCTAGCATCTATCACTACACACACACACAGACTAATCTTATATTTACTTGAGCAATACATTTTCTAAGAAAAAATGTACATAATGGTTAGCACATCGTGTTCAGCTTTACATATCCACAGGTTTCAAAGCATTGACAAACTAAGAAACTGGAAAAAATGTGTAGCACAACAGCACTTGTAGAACAACAGTGGTGGGAAACCAGCACATGACTGCATCCTAGCATTGCCAAACTGTATTATATGTGGCGGCTTCTTTCCACCCTTTGGTGTTGTGTTTCTCTGTGCACTGCACTTGACATTCTGTATGGCAACATAAGCCACTTGATTCAGTGCCCAGCTCATTCCTTAGACTAGGAAAAATATGATCAAAAAACAAAGACCAGAAGAAAACAACAACTTTTCTCAAAATAAGAGGAAAAAAAGCTGTTAACAAAACTCACCAGGAATGAAAACATATTAGAAACTACAAAAAACCCCTCTAGGATTGAGCAGACCAAGAAACTACTACCACATGAGGAAAAATTAACAAATTCACCACATGTTAGGGGCATGAAAGCTGAAGAATAGTAATGAAGTATTAGTCACTGAAAACTAATCGGAGTCGGTGTGGACTAAAAATATCCTGAAGCTTCAAGCTAAGGGTAGCCATTGAGAAACCTAGACAGTTTCATTTACTATCAACATAAGTAATACAACAACAACAACAATGGAAGACAGGCACAACAAAACAGAAGACCTTGATCCCAAACGGAAAATTTCGGAAAGTATGCAAGCTATGATGTATATTAGTGCAACAACATTAAATTTCTTATTGCTTATGCTGTCAAATTGCCAATTATACCCCTACATACGTGGTTACCAGATACCCATGGGGAAGCGCATTACAGTACATGTATGCTTTTAGCGGGAATCCTATTAAAGATGGGAGCATACGGATTGATTCGGATCAATATGGAATTGTTCCCTCATGCTCATTATCTATTTTCCCCCTGGTTGGTAATAATAGGAGTGATGCAAATAATCTATGCAGCTTCAACTTCTCTTGGTCAACGAAATTTCAAAAAAAGAATAGCCTATTCCTCCGTATCTCACATGGGTTTCATAATTATAGGAATTGGTTCCATAACCAACATTGGACTCAATGGAGCTATTTTACAAATACTATCCCATGGATTTATTGGTGCTACACTTTTTTTCTTGGCAATTACACAAAACTATTATTCTAATGGGAGCACTAAAACATAACAATTAGTGAACTATCACTGTGAGGAGCTTCTTGTAAACACAGAAACACAACTACACACAGTGGACACTTCTTTTCACAAGTCAAACTCCAAAAAAAAAGTCAAGGGTAACATTAGAGGCTTTACCACACACATCGCGTAAGGGGCTCTGATCAGTATGTCCTTTACTAACATTGAAACTCTGAAAATGTAAGAATGAGGACACAAATGTTTAGTACAAAAAAATGTGCAACAATCTTACCTACCATTATTAAATTGGTTTGGAGCAAAAAGTAGAATTAAACCAGCATACCTTTACTACAGATGGAGAATTGTCCTTCCTTCCATTATTATCTTGGTTCAGATTATGTGTTTGCCCATACTGTTTGGAAGTAGATGCATCTACATTCTCACAAGCAGGAATTCTTTGGTCAACATATGCATTCCTGCTGTCCTTGTCTGCTACATCAGGGATGCTTCCCTTGTGCATACAAAAAAATCAAAACAAAAAAATGTGTTATACCAGCCAATACATAGTATGGAGGGAATTATAGTTCATATTTGCTCTAAAATGAAATATGATTTAGAAAACGAATGGCACACGCATAATCCTTTTGCCACTTACATGTGAGTCTTGATTGACAACTATTTGCACTTGGTTAATTCCCCCTGACCCACAATTGACAACAGGCGGTTGAGCTTCATCGATACCGACTTGATCTTGGGCTTGAGTCTGGGCTCTAGAAATACGACGCCGATGATAGAAAACTGCAGACCTATTGCTGTCAGATTCTTTGGTGCTAAATATCCTCTTTCTCTTATTGTTAGATGGACAATCTGAAAAAGAGAGGACAAAACAGATAAGTTATACATAAAAATGAAAAAATGTTCATTTGTAACCTTGTTTTAAAACAAAACCCTATCAGACCTTGCTGAGACTTATGCTTGTCGATGACTCCTTGTGCATCTGCTCCATCCATATGAATAGGGTTATCATCCCTAACCATGTTGACCTCCTTCATTGTACCATGGACACCCCCACAAGAATTCCTGAAGTCGCTAGGGAAATGCTTTGCTATACCCACAACCAAGTTTTCCAATCCTGATATAAAACTTGTAATATGTTCTTGCTCAAATTGAGCAATCATTGACGATATAGCGTCCTTAACCTACATAACATTGAAATTAAGACCCTAATCAAGCAAAAAAAAACTAAATATAAAAAAGAACATAAAGAATTGACCTAAACATATTATTAATTACCTCATCAAGCAAGGGGTCCCTGACATGGTAATCAAGAATTGATCTAAACTTTGATTTCTTTTGAGAGGCCATTATTGATGGAGTTTGAAGCATGCATACAAAGCTGCCAGCCAAAAAAAATGGTTAGAAAACATATACATGGTGAAGTTCATACAAAACCTATCATTCTAACCTCAAACACTGTTGTTACATTTACAAGTTATATAAATGATTAGTGAACCACTAACAACTACAACTAATTTCTTTTGGAAACCATCTTCTTTAGCATACAACTAGTTTTAACTAAACCTAAGTAGGAATGGCAGATTTATTAAATATAATTTACTAAGAAACTAACTACTAGAAAAACATCATATCCGAACACAAAACACACAACATGTAAGTAAAAACAGCCTCAGAAAAAAATTAAACTAAGTATGTAGGCGAATCACTAAACACTGCCTGTGGATGACCACTAAAAGCAATAAAAACACCAGATCCGAACACACAACCCCCCCGAAAAGTATTGCTAAAAGCCTCAAAAAACTAAACCTAAGTAGGAAGTGTAGATTTATTTCTGCTCTCTCTCCCTCCATGATTCGATGCGTGCGGGCAGTATATAAAACACAAAACCACGATTTCTAACCTCCCACGTCGATGATCTCCACCGGTTAACCGCCGCGCGTGCTTCTCCACGTTAATCGCCGCGCTAGCTCCGCCCCCCTCTCTCGCTTCTTCGCAAGCCCAGGGAGAATATAGACCGCTCTCTCCACTGTCGGCTGTGGAGACCTCGGTAGCTCCGCCCGGGAGAAGGGGAGATCTCTCTCTCTGTCGGCGACGCTCTCGCAAGTGGAGGAGAAGAGCGAGAGCGAGAAGAGCGAAAAGCGAGTCGTTCTCTCTCTGTCGGCGAGGCGGAGAAAACTAGAGAGCACTCTCTCCTGTCTCTGCCGACGAGGCTTCGCGAGTAGTGCGCTTTCTGACAGACGCGTCGAGTTTCGAGCCAACAGAAAAATTCAAAACAACAGTAACGGGTGAAAAACGGGTTGGTGCTGGATCCATTAACTACGCGAGCCCGTTTGGAGTCATCAGATCCTCACCAATCTCAAGGAAGATCCAATGCTCCAAAATTTGGATGATTTTAGCAAACAAAACATCCGGGTGATAATTATCAAAACCCTAATAAAAAATACATCTTATGAAAGTATATTTTGCAAGAAAATCCAATTATATTATTTTCATATATCAGTTTTAAATACCACACAGATTCTACAGTAACCTATATTCATTGACGCGGGGAGTTTTATATTACATAAACTCCTAATTTTAACTACTATTTGACTTTGAGTATTTCTGTATGGGAGTTGTTTTTTCCGATTTAGGACACTTTTTATCTTTTGAATTTATATATTATTGATAAAATACAATGTTGTTGTTGATTAGTCGTAAGCTCATAATTAGGGTGTAACACCCCCCACATTTTTAGAACTAACTTAATCGGCAAATTGCAGATTAACAACAATAATTAACATTCAAATTATCCTCGTGGACTTATTAGCCAAATTCAATCATTACACAAGGTTTAAATTGAACAAAAGACAGTAAAGTAAACAAATACGAGTTGTGTCATACATTGCAATCCATAATTGTATAGTCCATTGTAGTATTATATTAAGTATAAAAATAAAATTACATTAGGATCATCTTATACATTTACAATTATTCAAGAGCTATAGAAAATGTAAGATTACATGCATATCATTCATACATTAATAACTGATTTCCTGAATTTTAAAAGAACTGCGTTTTCGTTTGCAAAAAAAAAACAAATGTAAAGAAGCCAACAAAGATCGAACAAAAAAAGAATTTAAAGAAAAAATCGAACCCTAAAATTTAGTTTCAAGTTGGGCATTCCGTCCACTGTAAGACCAGTCAACATCTCTCACAGCCATAGGATCATCATTTAGCGTTAAAACAAACCTGAGTTATTCAGGAAGTCCATTTCCCTAGCAAATTCAAACAAATATCTCATCTCTCCCCATGGCAAATAGTAATAGCACTGGAGACAAGGAACCATAGTGAGCAAGATAAGGGATAAGGTTGAGCCAGCCAAAGCTCAGAGGAGAGGAGGCATTTTCCAGCAACAACCACATCATAGCCAAGCTCACCACACACCACCAACACCATTTTCCCCCCACCAGAATCACACCAACCCACCACCATCCATCCAGCCGAAGGGAAGAAGGGCAAGGCAAGGAGGCCAAGGGGACCGGGAGGCCACAAGAAAGCACCAGGAGGCGATGACCGAGCCACCACAAGCCAACCGCCAACACAATTGAACCAAGCAAGCAACCGGGAAGATCAAACATCAGTTCTTCCCAAAGCACACATCCCCTTTCTCATCTCCTTTGCCATCATTTTCACGGGACCACGCATGTGAACCAACATGCCCAAAAGATACACATCCCCTTTCTCATCTCTTTTGCCATCGTTTTCACGGGACCACACATGTGAACCAACATGCCCAAAAGATACATCCAACAATAGTATAACCGAGCCATCACAGAGCAAGGGGTGAAGGGAAACAGAGGAAGGAGAAGTGGAGGAGGGGAGTAGAGGGGGGAGTGCGGAGGGAAAATATACCCTAGGTGAGAACCAGCAACGGCGGCGTGCACTGTCGGCTTAGCTACTCGCGCCCGACAGCCATCGCAGTCCCCGGCTTACGGAAGGCTTTGAATCCTGTCGTAGCTAGCCAAAGGTAGCCCACCTCCATCACCCTGACCATCTTGAGCCATAGCAATATCTCTAATTGCTATTGATTGTTATAAACTTTTGCATATCTAATTGCTATTGATTATTATATTTCCTAGCAACAGTTGCTGCTTATATGTACTCGTCATTAGTTCAACTCTTAGATGGTGACTCTCAGTTCGCGGGTAAATGGTATGCCCACGAGTGACGGGTACCTGCGGGCGATGGGTATAGGCGAGGTTCTTTACCTGTCGTCCTTCGCGGGTATACCAATGGGCGTAAATCGGGGTCGCGGGTACGGGTATGGGCGAGCACTACCCGTCCTCGCCGCGCCTGATTGCCATCCCTAGGGAAGAGAGAGCGGAGAAGCGCTCACTTAAGAGAAAATTTTTCTTCGCGAATCTTTAACATGTGCATTCCATTATATGCTAAATTACTCAATTAAATTTTGCTAATAATGTTATATTTCAAAACACCAATAATTAGCATTTATGATTATTAAAAAATGAATTTAGTACTATCAGTATATTAACATTTCACGCGTACCAATTTAAATTGGTATATTATCGTTTAAATCATTTTGTTGCATATTTAAATATCTAGTTATTTTTCTTAGTTGCATAAAAATTGTATAAATCCATTAATAATTATTTAGGATTGTTAGAATAAATTAAATGCCATCGGACCACTATAATCTGTGCATGACTGAATAAAATTATGTGTAGCGATTACAATTATACGCGATGATGTAAATTGCGTTCAGCTTGTAAAAATCTGCAATTGACTAAAATAAAATTTAGGGATAGCACAGGGACGTTTTAGTGCAATTTATCTAATTATTTCCCATATGGTATTTGCTTCGACATCGGTACATTAAATTATAGCATGCGTAGTAATTGCAGGAGAGGAACCGGGGTTTGAGGGTGGACTTTACCAGCGCGACCTTGGGACCCAAAACTCCGATCTAAATTTAGGCAAGCATCTCTTTGATCATATGATCAGAGTATCTTCATAAAACAAGTATTTCCATATTACATTATTATCACCCTGCATAAAAGTTAAAACTATGTTTAAATCGGAGGAGTGTTGTGGGAAAGAAATGAAAGACATAAGGATAGGCGGCTGAGGAAGCCACTATCGTACCAAGAATTTAGAGCAAATAGTTGGAGAAGCCACTGTCGGGCCAGTAAATAAGTGGGTGGAGGTCCTCAGGGTAGGAAAGAATGAGCAGGTATAGGACCTTCTACATAGGGATAAAATATAAGGATTTACACACTTTACTTGTGTAATGGGCATACTACTTTCATTGGTCCTCTTGGCATTCTAGGAGGAGGGCCATTTCGACTTCCATGGAACCTGTTGTTCCTGCGATTCCAGTCTGTTACGGTGCTGGTAAAAAGGGGGTTTTATGGACCAGTTAAGTCGTATCAACCATTATTCCATCTAAAAGCGGGCAGAATTAGTAAATCTATTAAGGTTATTATACTCTCTATATGGGTAAGTTGTATAACTAAATACAGGAACCAAGAGCCGATATAGAGTTCGGGACACAGCCGCAAGAACCCAATACTGGGAGAGAACCCAGAAGTGCGGACGCGGGCTGCAGGAACCCAGAACTGGGAGAAAGAGCCCAGAAGTGGGGGACGTGAAGCGCATATATTAGCGCGGTGGAGTGTTGGGCGTGGGCCATAAAGGATAAGTCTGACCAACAATTGTCTTACAATTGGGAGGGTGCCAGGCGAAGGTGGAAAATCACCCCAGGCCAACAATTATAAGTCAATCGGGTGGAAGTATAATACATTGAGATAGCGGTAAAAGTTCTATGCTCTGATTTGGGCATCGCATATAAGAAAATGTGAAGATCCACTCGCTACAAGGATTAGAATGACTATGGGTAAAGTGGTACATGCCCGCGTAGTGCTATATAAATCATAAATTCATACCTGTCTCTTAGACCGAGGGTTACAAAACCAGTGGAGATTTTTATCTACTATACGTGTGTTCAGTAGATTTTTAAATTAATAATCCAAAAAATTTTCACAAGCGAAAAACCTTTATTTCTATAAACCATGAAAGGAGAAAGAGAATGAAAATGAGAAGAGAATGAAAATGGGAAGAGAAAGAGAAAGAATAAGAAGAAAGGAAAAGAAAATGGGGGTGAGAATGGGAATAGATGTTCTAGGAAATGTTAGCTTAGTAGCATACAATGTATTTTATTAAATAAGCTTGCTAAGTACTTCTGTACTCACCCTAGCCATTATTCTCTTTTGTTTAGATGATCACTTGTGTGAAACTTCACTTGGGATAAAGGAGGCTTTTCTAGGGTAACTCTGTCAGAAGGGGAACAGGGATGTCTATGAGAATGGACCGTACGAGGTGGATCTCTCATATGGGGCTTGGAACTATTAGAGAGTTAATATCACTCAGGCTCAACCTCCAGGGTGCCTATACAACCAATCCATTGTCCTTTTATTTAGAAATCTCTGTATAATTAGAAGTCGACCTAGAATGTGTACTTTTGGTATTGTATTATTTGAGCCTTAGTGGCTTTGTACCAACTCTAGCTTTGCGTGGCTATGTTTATATAATAATAACATGTATTATCTCTAATTATTGTTCTTTTGCAACACTTTGATAGACTTATTATTCATTAGACGGCTAAAATGAATAATAATCCGTTGACTAGGGTTATTACCCCTCGGTAAAAACCCGGGTTGTCACATAGGGTATACCAAATTAAGGATTAGATGCTCTTCTCTTTTATTTTTGAGAATTTTTAGCATATTTCTGTTTTTATCTAATAGCTTTTAACCACATATCATTTGCTTTTTGTTATATAATATATATGACAATTAAAATAATAAGAGGAGAGTATTTTTCTAGAGAAATTGTATTATGAAAGTATTTTTTGTGAAAAATATACTGAAATAATTTTCATACCGTCAATCAAAATTTAACAAAGATGTTATTGATCAAAATTCAAATGGTTAGACTGTATATTTCCCACGTTGGCTCTTTTTTATGCACAACTACCATATGCATCTAGAGTGTAGACCAAGTATGTGTGAATTCAAGAAAGATGCTGGCAGTTCCAAAGAGTAAAGACTGATTCTAACCACCGAACTCTCTCCCCCGAGTTGTAAAAGAATGGATAGAAATATCTTTTTTTCCTAAAAGAAAAGAGAGAATTTACACTATGGGCAACTAATCTGACACACATGTAATGGAATGGAATAAAATATACCGCGTAGAAGTCCTGAACTATCGATTGTGACACCGAAGCATGGCAGGGGCGGACGCACCATGGGACATGGGGGTACAGTTGTACCCCCAATTTTTTTTGCAAAAAATCAACTATATATAATATATATTTCATATATATATATATATATATATATATATATATATATATATATATATATATATATATATATATATATATATATATATATATATATATATATATATATATATATATATATAAACTAGAAGTGCAAGTAATTTAGCAAATTCAGCCCACTAGCCAAAAGGTCCAATTGGCATTTTCTAACCTAACCCTAGCCTCCTGGCTCCTGCCTCTGCCTGGCTGCCTCCCACGCCGCCTCCTCTCCATCTCTGCGCGCCCCTGGCCTCCTCTCCATCTCTACGCGCCCCTGGCCTCCTCTCCATCTCTGCGCGCCCCTGGCCTCCTCAGCTCCGGCGACGCGGCGACCGGCGGGCTCCTGCCTCTGCCTGGCTGCCTCCCACGCCGCCTCCTGTCTTGCTCCGTGCCTGCCTCCTCTCCATCTCTCTTGCACAGCCGCCACAGCCTACAGCACGCCCCTGACCTCCTCGTCTCCGGCGACACGGCGACCGGCGAACGGCTACCGGCGGCGGCGCGGCGCCGGGCACCCACACCCAATGGCCGACACGGCGTCGACGGCGAAGAAGTCCCCACGGCCAGGCGGCCCATGCGACGGCGGCAGCTCCTCCCCTATTCCAGCTTGAACGGCGGCGACGCTCCCGACGGCCATGCCGCTCCTGCACACAAGGTTTATTTGATTAACTATATGAGATATACATATTATGTGTATCAAAATTCTCTATTTTATATATATACTCCGTAGATTCTTAACTTCGTACCCCCATCTCAAAAATCCTGGGTCCGCCACTGAAGCATGGGGTTACTCCGTACCACCGTCTGTCTCGCCCATCTGTACCTTGGCCGAAAGCCCAAGATCGTCAAGCCGACCGACGCCATTCAATAACTAGGAAGGAGGGAGCATTACGACAAGTAAGAAGTAGAGACGGAGCCACACCCCAGATATGGTAGGTTTCAGTTTAGGGTATAAAAAAATATCTAGTGTATAGTCCGGGTAAATTCAGTCCAGTCTAGGTAGCATTTTTATAGTCCAGTTCAAATAATCTAAATTATTTCACCATTGAGCTTAGAGCGTAACTAAATCCTGCACTGCCACCGGTAAAAAGCACGCCGAGACGACGGCGGCATCTAATGACTAGGAGAATCAACAACCTGCCGTCGGCTGGGAGCCTTGTAGCGTAGCCGCGGAAACTGCGCCTCTCGATCACCGTCTCACGGCCACGGCCCCGCGCGCGCGTGTGTCGCTGTCGCGGCCGGAGACTTGGCCGCTCTGCCGACCTCTGCTCTGACCCCTGCCGTACGGCGAAGCTGTTTACTTGGATATGGGATAACGCGGTGTGATTGGCTCGGGAACGGCCGCTTTCTTCTCGCGCCATGACGCTCGTGTATCGACCTGTGAGCGAGTACGATAGGTATGCTCCGCTAGGCGCTACTTACAGTGACTTGATGTGTAATAACGCGGTGAGATCGGAGTATATTGACGGCGAACCAAGGCGATTTGCGTCGGCGATGTATGCTTGCAAGCATGGGATTGATCGTTCACTACGAGATTTGCTTTCCATGACGCGAGCGGGAGAGTGACCAGTGTAGGCAGTAACAATTGAAGACGCCACGAGCTAGCAAAAACAAATCTTGTAGATCTGGTCACGCTATGTATTTGGGCCATCTCAATGGCCCATATGGTACACCCTGTTTGTTAGGCCTGCGACAGCGAAAGCCGTGGGCCGAGTTGGAGAGCAGCCTGATGGGGTATCGTTTAGTGGGCGCAAGGAAACTTTATCCTAATAGGCCCCATTTGCTACACGGAAAACATTTCCTGATAAGAATGATTTCCTCCTAATTTGCTGGGCTCAGTTCTGTTCTGTGTAAATAACCTACAAATGAGGCAGATGGTCCCAAAAAGTGCCATTTTAATGTTTGTAGTATACTGTACAGTTAAACCCAGAGGTCTGAACTGGGCAAGTTGGTTAATTACGTTCAAATACAGGTCTTTGTGTTTCTCTCTACTATTCTACCCTACTCTATAATACACCAAAATTTTCTTTACTAAAGCCACTCTCTCAACCACCCCTACAGTCATGCCTAATCTAAGTCCACCCAGATTTGTGTACCAAAAGGTTTCAACTTCATACAAATGAATGGCCTAGATCTCTCCTTAAGCCTTTTTCTCTTACTCATTGAAAATCCTAAGACCAAAATCATTTGGATCATGTACATCATTGAATCGGTACCCACCCCGCGCTCGCCTATCCCGTGTGCCTCCTGCCCCACCGAATCCCGTCGCTCCTCCCTTCCCTCCTCCGCCGCCACTCCGCCCGTCGCTCCTCCCCTCGCTCCGCCGCCGCTCTGCCATTACCTCCTCCGCCGCTCCACCCTCACCTCCTACCCTCCCTTCTTCGCCGCTCCGCCCTCACCTCCTCCTCTCCACCCCGCGCTGTCCTCGCCTCCGCCTCCCCCGCTCCTCCCCACCCCGCGCCGCCGCCGCCTCCTCCCCCGCTCCTCCGCTCTGCCACGGAGAAAGAGAAAAAGGCCATCGCGGCCTGAGGCAGCTCGTAGGCGGTGACGGCGACGCTTCGTGACTGAAGCCCCAGCCTAGGGTTTCTCCGCACCTCCCCTTCCCCCTCCTCCCATGACGCGTTCGCTCCTTGTACGCACCCTCCTTCTCCTCGTGGCCGCCGAGGCCGCGTCGGTAGCGGTGCGGCGGGAGGCATTCCGCCGAGACCCCGGTCACCCGCAGTGGCACCACAGCGCCTTCCACGACGTCGAGGACAGCGTCCGCGCCAACATCCGGTTCTACGCCCCATGGTGAGTCTGCGCGCTTTTCTGTTTGGGGGTGGGTGGTAGGGTTGCGGGGGTGGATCTGAGGGGTTTTGGTGGGCTTGGATCATCGATTTGATGGGGTTCAAATGCAGGAAATGCAGGGGATGGTGGTGCGTTTAGGGATCTGGTCGTGGTGATTTGGTGCGCCTGGGGTCGCTGTTCTGGTGGGGTTCGAGTTGGATTAGGGGGTTCTCGAGGGTTTTAAGGTTGTTGGATCGGGGTTCCTATTGGGATTTTCTGGGGTTGGTGGTGTTGATCGTCTTATAGGAGGGCCTTCCCTGGGGTTTATAGCTGGGTTCTTCCTTTCAGTTTTCAATTGTGTGTTCCTGACTTGTTGTGGTGTGATTGTTGTAGGTGTTCATAGATGATCTCAGTTAATTTGGCCCGAATTTTGTTTTAGTTGTAGCTAATTCTGAAGAATCAATTTTGCAGGTGTGGACACTGCATGAAACTACCTCCAGAGGTAATACTTCCATATCCTGGGATCACTTCCGTTACAGCATAATGATGTGTTGGATGGTTTTGATCTCATGTTAAATTCCATGTGTGGTCTGTTTCAGTATGAGAAGGCGGCCCAATTGCTGAGCAAGCACGATCCACCGATTGTTCTTGCTAAGGTTGATGCCAACGATGATAAGAACAAGCCGCTTGCGAACAAGTACGAGATCCAGGGCTTCCCGACCCTTAAGATCTTCAGGAACCAGGGGAAGAACATCCAGGAGTACAAGGGTCCTAGGGAGGCCGAGGGGATTGTGGAGTACTTGAAGAAGCAAGTTGGCCCTGCTTCCAAGGAGATCAAGTCACCGGAAGATGCAAAAAACCTTGTTGATGACAAGAAGATCTACATTGTAAGCCCCCAATTCAACTTGAATTTCTTTTTCCCCAATTTTTTTTCATAGAGAAATTATCACCTTTAGTCACTGCTTGGTTGATGCTCTCAAACTGCCTGCTGACTAGAAGTAACAACTGCAATTGTATAGGTTGGCATCTTCACTGAATTCAGTGGCACTGAGTTTACAAACTTCATGGAGGTTGCTGAGAAGCTCCGGTCCGATTATGACTTTGGTCACACTTTGCATGCCAACCACCTCCCACGTGGTGATGCTTCAGTCGAGAGGCCATTGGTTAGGCTATTCAAGCCATTTGATGAGCTCGTTGTTGACAGCAAGGTTATACTCTACTTCGAAAACCAACCTTTATTTTGTTTACTCTTTTTTTGTTAGGCATTCAGCCATTCATATATTTCATACAGATTATTAAACATACTGCAGTTGGAACTGTTATGTGTAATTGTCGGTAATGACCCTTTGTTGCCACATCTTGCAGGATTTTGATGTTACTGCCTTGGAGAAGTTTATTGATGCTACCAGCACCCCGAAAGTTGTTACTTTTGACAAGGACCCTGCTAACCACCCTTACCTCTTGAAATTTTCCAAATCCCAAGGTAAGCATTTGATAATAATAGCTTTCTAAAAAGGTTGATTACTATTGTATAAGCCATTGATGGTTAAATTTGGTAATTGTATGAAACTTTGATAGATGATTCTGTATGTTTTGTTAATTTTCAGCCTAGGTCTTCCAAGTCTGCTGGCTACTAGCTTTAGTCCGTCATGTACTTTTAATGTTCAATCCTACTGTACAATTACTTAAACATTGCAGGGGACATTAAGATTAATTTTATGTGGGCATTTGAAGCACATATTTTTAGGATTGGGCTATTACTGTATTTAGTTTCGATAGTCATAGTCACCCATGATTTTATACATGAGATACTTGGGAGCCACAAATGTACTGAGAATAGCTCCATGGTTGAAATCGTTTGCTATACATCTATTAGAGCTACCATGCTATCCATCTATTATTTGCTTCATGGCTTCAAATTGTCCTTCCATTTCTCGCATTGTTGATTTGGACATGTATGGCATGCTAGGTTCTCGGCCCGATTATGTAGTAAGCAATGTACATCCGCGGCAACAGGTAATCTCAAACATAATAATGTCCGCTGAGTATGAGAGGGTCAGACACTCTTTCTAAATTCTAATTATGCTCCTTGATGCTTATATGAGACTTTCCTTTTATTTTAGTCATGCTATATGCTATACAGTTTGTTCTAAGTGTTGTGTTTCAGAACCTGCAGTCAAGATAGGGGGTGCTCTTCCACAGGTATGTCTCCTCTTCCTTGAGTGATCTACTGTAGGGACCCAGATTTTACAATCCGGATTCCTCTGTGATTTTCTGCACTATTCCCTGGATCAGTAGATAGTGCTCACAGTTACAGTAATGAATATCAAAATACATATCATGCGGAAGCGTAAATATAATAGTAGACTTACTCATGGGCCGATTAGGCCGAAATCATTAAATTGCAGCAGCGGAAGAACAAAGCACACAGGTGGGACCTTCAGGACATGCCCACAGGCAGCCAACTGGAGGTTCGCGACCTAGCCCTTGACATCTTCATCTCCTCGGCCAGCTTGTCCAATCTTGTTGCTGAGGCGAGGTGATTTGATTCCTGATTCTGAATTTTATCGCAAAAGCGAGCGTGAGCACTCCGACCCCGTGCTCCGCGAGCCAATACACAGAATGCAAATAAATAGTATGCATGGCTTAACAAAGGAAGGCCCGGGTTATTTTATTTGCCAAAAATCGCCTTTAGTAGCATTATCATGAGTTAATTATAGTATTATTGTTGCCACCTAAACTCCACACAACAATTGCCGTAATTGACTTAATCCACCACGCTACACTTTAATTATGGACTACTGTCTAAAACTCCAAACAGCGAATAACATCATATAACTAATCCACCGATCTCTTTCTTTCTATATTGATTACTATCTAATACTCGAAACAGTGAACGACATCATTTAACTAATCCACCGATCATTCACTCTCTATATGGTTTGCTGTCTAAAACTCCATACAGCGAATATCATCAATTATTCCATCCACTAATCAAATGCTGCCTAATCCCCAAACAGCGAGTATCACTATTTATATAACCCACCGACCAATTGCTGCCTAAAAACTCCAAACGGCTAGTGACATCATTTATCTGATATCACTTAATTAATCCACCAACATCTTTTGTATTCTACATTCCTATCAATCCAATCTTTTTGTTATTGATCCACAACCATAATTTTTCTCTTCCAATTATCAACCTTATTTTCTATTTTCCATCTCTAACTACTTCACTATTGTACCTCCCCCAAGAATATCATTGATCAAGCATACGATTCAATATTATATATCCGCCAAGAATATCACTAATCAAGAGTTATAATCCAATACTCGTATTATTCCTCCAAATTCCCGAAAATTCGATTATATCATTTATCTAGCCGATCCATTCAACTGGACCCCACTAATTTATTTCTCCCAGAATCCACACTATCATTTCCCATTCCTAATCGACCTGAATCCACCAATACCTTTAGGTGCATACTACAAACATCCACCTCCTTTACTCACGACCCCGTATATTCCACCCATATTTTATTTTACAAGAATAGAAATGCCACTATTTAAAATACAATACATAAAATTTCCTGACACCTAGCAGCTTTGGAACAAAACATAATGTTCAAGGAATATTAACATGAATTTCCATACATATGGCATCACACCATATGCCTAATATCACCATAATTTTTCCATATATACGGCATCACACCGTATAACATCTTTCAGCGTTATAGCCGCTTAACTTACCACTGGGACGACACCCAGGACAACTCAAATCAGGGCTTTCCGCTGCCCTCCACTTTTTCATTCCCATTTTCCAAACATTTTTAAATAGAACTATCTCGAGTAAGTTCCCATGTCCGCCCTTGACCGTGGGCACGGCTATTCGAATAGTTTTGACTCTGCAGAGTTTGTACACTTTCACCACAAGAGATGAATTATCTTTGTTGCCAACATGCTTCCTTAGCCATGAGACCCAGATAATTTATCACAAAACCTTTACCTTACTCCGATCTAGCTAGACACCACCCACGCTGAGGTTTCACCGCTGAAGGGTTACACCACCACAGTCAGAAGCCCCCTCTTGCGCCGTGCGAGTACAGTACACCCTGTGCCTCACTGTGAGTAAACCAGTACACCCTGGCACCCACTTTCCTCGGTGACATCTGAACTAAACCCTTGCAAGTTATTCAGCTAGGTCGTACCCATTATAGACTTGTGGTTGTACTGTTTTACATCAGGAGGTCATCACAAGATTCAGTCCTTAGTATTATCTGAGCGGTTCTACCACACTCCATAATTTGTGCTCCCACCGCACCACATACCAGCCCCCAAGCCATCCGCTCAGATATTTAGCAAGTTAGGATTTTTGGGAGCATAAAATAATCATGTAAAAATATACCAGTCATTCCCACCATGACTGCCCAAACCAGTTTCTCATGATTTAAAAATGACAATAATGTTTGGGGACATTTCAGCGCCCCCAAGTATCTATGCAGTACTAAGCATGGCGTATAATTACGGACTTATTTCCAAAAGTTACTACTATAATTTTACTAGGGTGACAAGGTTCACACATTCAAATATTCCAAATGAGGTGTAATATTATTCAAGGCAAACAATGGGCATATAACTAGAATCTTAAATTAAACATGTATTTGCATATAAAATAACAGCATGCAATTTGATAATTTAAACAAAAATAATTTGCAGGAATGTAGGTTCAACATGATCAAAGTATTGACTCGCCTGGCGCGGTTTACCGCAGTCTTGACCTCACACAATGCTTTCCCTTGAGCTTCTGGATCTCTATCTTCACTTCGAGCTTGATCTCGCTGGATCTAATGAGTCTTCACGACCTCCCATTTCTAATTACGTGATAAACGACTGAATCCAAATAAAAACAAATAACTCAAAGGATCCAAACAAATCCGAATAAACTTAATTTAGTTTTATTATGAGTTAATGGGTGATTCGGGTGATTTGAGGCAAGGTCGATAATAGTATACGATAACTTGATCTTTTTATTAATAATCTCTTGTTATTATCTTGTTATTTATCAAGGAAGTTCCATGAGTTAGGATGGACTTATGAGTAGGTATGATTTTGTCGAGCGCTATTATTTATAAGTTAAGGCATGTGTTAGATGCACCATGTATATGATTGTTGATTTACCAAATTGGTCTTATAGTCTAAACTTCTAGCAATTAGAGACGTATTATTTTATGTGGCCCTAGCATTAACTTGTTTGTTAAGGTGTAGGTTAGCGAGATCATTTTTAACAATCGGTGACCCATGAGTCCTTTTTAATGGACCTACGGAGCTATACTTTGGTAAGATGTTTAGTTTCTGATGCTCTGAGAGGTGAGGGTCATTGATGCTTTATGTACATGCTTTTATTATCCTTCATGATTTTAACTTCAATTAGGACCTACCCTTGTGGACCACATTTTACATTCCATCTATCATTTTCAATTAAAACCATCATCAAGATCTTAATCATGGGTGACCTGCTAATGATAGGGATTAGACTTTTATAGGGCCGTTAAATGACACACAAGATTTTAACCCACATGTTGGTTAGCTTCTTACGTAAGCTCTACGTTTTTCTAGCTTATCTCTTACGAAAAGATTATTGATTTAATACAAATATTTTGACTTAATTCCTAGCAATGCAGCGATCCATTTGCTTGCCTTCTCTAGTCATTACTTATTCTGAGTAGCCTTGCTTATCTTTAATTCATACAACCCTGTGTCGACAACAAGTGTTTAACAACTAATCTCTAAGTACATATAATCTCAGTATTCGAAATCTAAAGCTTACTCGTATGTTTACTTTTACCTAACTACTTTGTATTAGTTGATGTATCCATTCACATTATCATCTAGCAGGGAGGAAAAGGGGCACTCGGCCGAGTCACAGGGGGGCACTGCGAAACAAAAACAAGGGCGACGGCGCAGGCGCCTGGCGCTGGCGGCGATGGCGAGGCCGGGCCGGAGGCTCAACGGCAACGGGCCAAACGAGCTTCGGGAGAAGCATTGAACTTAGAGGTGGCGGCGCACCGGGCGGAGTGGCTCCGGGAGCCGGCAGCGGCAGCTGGAATCAACGGGCGGTGGGGTCGATGTGGAGCGGTGCCGCTGGTGGAGAAAGGGAAGAAGGAGGAGGAGCATGAGGGGAAGAAGGGTGCCAAGGAGCTTACCAAGCGGCCAGTGGGGGCGGAAAGACGCCGAGGCGGCCCGGCGGCATGAACTCGGGGCGGCGCAGGGTGGCCTCTGGTGCCGGCGAGGTGGGGTGGAGAAGGAGGCCGAGCGGTGGTTGGGGGAGCGTCGGAGACACTCGGAGATGCTTCCACGAGAAGGAATCGAGCCGGGGTACTTTGTGGAGGCAACGGCCGAGGGCGGCGGTGACTTGGGCCGGACATGAGGAAGACGGCCGTGCGGTGAGCTGGCCTCGAAGAAATCCAATCCGTAGGCGGTGGAGGTTCCTAGGAGGGGGAGACGCGTTGTGACGCGGTCGGCCCATGGAAACCGTCGCCGGAGTGGCCGGGAGCGGCGGTGGCGGCGTGGGAGCACACACGAGCGAGGCCGAGCGGTGGAAGAAAAGGGAGGGGGAGACGCCAGGGCAATCGGCGAGCTCGGGAGCTCTTTTATAGCCGAGGGAGCGGGGAGAGGCGCAACTGGCGGAGGACCGGGCGGAGGCTGCGGAGGACCGGGCGGTCTTTGCCCGAGCGCGGGGCTCGACGCGGCGAGGAGGGCGACGGGCGAGCGGCGACGGGACTGCTGCACAGGGCTCGAGCGCTGCCAGGGGGAGCAGGGCACGCGCGGGGAGAGAGAAGAAGAGGAGCGCCGGGGCGCGGGGCGGTGCGGTCCACGGCAGAGAGAGAGGGACGGCCGGTGCGGGGGCCCTGCTGGGCAGAGGAGGAGTCGGGTGGGGAGAGAAAGGAAAAAAAAAAGGAAGAGAGAATAAGTGGGTCCACATGTAAGAGAGAGGGGGGAAATGGAAAAAGAAAATGAAAATGAAGCTCAAGCTTTACTTTAAATTTTGGATTTTTAATTAGAATTTCTATTTTCCTTTTACTAATGTATAAACCATGTTTTGATTCATAAATAAATTTTTGGAATTACTTTCTCAGGGTTAAATACTATTTAAATTATTTGTAATCATTTATCTATTTTCATTTATTTTTATGATTACTATTTGGTGCTCGGGAATTATTTTCAGGCATTACTTGCTCAACACAAAACTCAGAAAAATCCCAAGTAAGATGCTGGACCAAAATTCAAATGGCAGTAAAATGCAAATAAAAGTTTTAAATTTCTCAAAATTTCAAACACCCAGAATTTAGGGTGTTACATCTACAAGCCATTCTTCAATTCGTAATTGTCAATATTTGTATTGAGAATTGGAATGATTATTGATATCTATTATCCATGCCGAATTGAGGAACATAAGTTCTAAACATGGCTTTAATGTATGCCAGAACCGGATCTTTCAAAAATTAGTTATGAGTTTGGATATTCAATGCTAGAATGCAATGCATGCTGGTTAGCTGGGTAATATCAAGGTGGGGGCTATCAATGGTGCTTGACAAGCGACTACAAAGTGATGGCAGAGGAATTTCAATGACCTAACTGCCATGATGGCTTTATGTTGCTTTTGGGATTTTATAACATGTAATAATATTTTGGGTTGCTGTTGTGCTGCCGTTAGGCGCTGGAATGATTAGCATCGTTGTGTTGTAGTCTGCCGGCAATTTGATTTCGGTTAGGTGGTTGGGGCCCATGAATTGGCTGTACATAATCATTTCCGTTGGACTAGAGTGCTGGTTTGCGCACATGAGGAGCCAGTTCTGTTTCATAACTTACATTTGTTGAAACATTGGCTACGGATGATGCCATTGGGACATCTTTGCTCGTGGACGTAGCGCTCTGCTGGCTGTGGATTCCATCTTCCTTTTGGAAGCAAGCAAGACAAAATTCCTTGCTTCCCATTGTAGAAATGAGCAACAAGAAAGAAATATTGGATTTGGACTAGGGAAGGTAACCTGACTTGCAATGGGATAACTGCGATTGCACACTCTTCCAATAAATGCTTTTGGTTGGTACAGTCGATGTTACTTTGTTTTCCTGTGAGGACATAAATTGGATTGTTTCCTTGTTATTTCCTTTCATTCTATTACAATATCTGTCAATTATAGTCCAGTCAAAAATGCACTTCAACTGTTATTTGGAGAATGGAAATTTGATCGACTCTTAAGTTGTTAATTTGGAACTGTGTTTTTGATGGGCATGTTTACTACATGCTGTTGGATTTCTGTTGTTCCGTTTGCATTAGGGTGTGGGTTGACAAAGACTTCAGACAAGGCTAAAATGTGTGAGAAGTGAGGACTCGAGAGCTGTGCATGCAAGTGTTACTTCTTTCTATTGTTCTTTATCATGCTGATGTATTAAAATTAACAACTTAATAGTTACAGCAATTAAAAGAAAATCGATCTAATTTCTATAGATGACAGTGTGCTTGCAGTACAAATTCCTCCCATCCCAGAAATGTAAGTGTCATGATTGTATGAGCATCTAATTAAGCAAAACATAGACTTGCTATTTATGTTATGTGGCAATAATTCTTAATGCTTATATTATCCCGATACAGTTCATTTTTGCAATTTGCTGCTGGTCTCAACCTAAGAATAATTTGGCTAATAGGGTTCAATTCTAGGCGCTGAGGTTACTGTTGGGAAAAGATCGTACAATACTCATGTAATTGATGTAGAGGATCACAGTGCTGTGAAGATTACAAAAACTGAGAGTGGGGGTCTTATAAAGCGCCATTTGTTTTCCATAACAATACCAAAGGTACCTGTTACATACTTTTACCACCAGTCCCAACCTGCTACCTTGGTATGTTTGAAGCTTTCAGTAGCCATATCTTCCTTTGGGAACTAATTTATTTATCTCATCAAGGTTGGAGGAGGAGAAGACATATTTGCCACAATTAGATGGTCACAGAAGCTGATGTATGATAATGGACAATTTTCTGTTGATATTCCTTTTCGGTTTCCGCAATATGTGAACCCTTTGCCAAAAGTATTCATGAAAAGGGAGAAAATTTAGTTGCCTGTGAATAGTGGTGTGAGTAAAGAGGTTTTATTGCAGGGCACAAGCCATCCATTGAAGGTGATCAACTATTTATTGCTTTCTAAGTATCATTTTCGAGAAACTTTGCAGTACAATGATTATCATGAGATGTTCTTTTGCATTGTCAGGAAAAAAGTAGGCAAGGTGAGAAATTGTCTTTCTCGCATGAAGCAGTTGTTGAGAATTGGTCAAACAAAGATTTTACCTTTGCATATAATGTAAGTATTCTCCGATAGTTTTTCTTTTATTAACTGTACCTTGTCTTCAATGTTTCTAAACATCTTATCATGCTCTCTCACTCTCTGTCTTTGTTGGCCCTGCATATGTTAGATTATGGAAGTATTGAAAGCAATATGGGTGTTATCTATTCAAATGTGAAGTTGACTTTAGTAGTTTAATCACTAAATTCCTTTTATGGTGAGGGCATAAGGCTGACTTAGCATGTACACCAACTCCAAGGTCTTAACTCTCAAGGAATTATGTATAGTTTGCAAATGATAGACACACTTCATATCATTTTCTTTTGAATACAGTGACATGGTAAGTATGATATGCTTGCTGTCCATAGAAAATTATGAGAAAATGCCTAATTGCTCTCATAATTATCTGATAAACCTATTTTGTAGGTCCTTTTACCTTGGGTCCAGAGAAAGAGGTCGTGGATACCCGGAAGGAGCAAGGATCAATTTTGACACCTGGTAAATTTCCATATTTTTCAATTAAGCAGCTTCTGCCATTTCTTTTGGTACTTATTTGTCTTGTTTTCAGTCTTAACTATTTCACAAACAAAATTCTACTTGTATTATGGATTGCATCAACCTTGACTTAATGTATTGAACCATGTGAGACGTGAATCTTAATGAATCTGTTTGTTCGTTTTATTTTTTACAAATTTTATCTTGTTTTGTATTTTATCGTAGCGTTAGCACGGGCACACTACTAGTTATAAGAAGTTGGTAGTGATATTGGTACGTCATTCCTTCCCCTCCCACCGAAGAGAAATCTAGCACCGACATATGGGCCCCGCTCGCAACTCCTTTAGTCCCACGAAGCACTCTCAATTCCCACCATCTCCCACCCACCAAACCCCACCCACGATCTCCTTCTCTAGTTCTACTTTCTTCCCCAATCACCGTTTTCCATCTCTCATTTTGTCCTCCCCTCACATGTCCCAACCATGTGCCATGGCGTGATCCTCACGTCAGCGAGTGTGGCACGCGCATGGCAAGTTGATGAGGAGGAAGGCGAAGAGGATGGAGAGAGGAGGTGGAGCGCGAAGCAAGCAAGGATGCAACATCGATAGAGTAAGTCGAGGTTGGCGGCGATGGCATTCCAGGCGTTGATGAACATGACAAGAGGTGATGGCGGCTGGCGACGATGGCGTTTCAGGCATTGACAAGCGTTACAAGAGGCGACGACGGCGTGCCTTGGCGAGCGAGTGGGGGGGACTGTGCCGTCACGTGCCATCGACCTAGGAGGCAGCGGCGTAGAGGTTGGCGAGCACTGGCAAGCTCCGATCATGCGACAGGAAGGTCAAAGGCGAGGGAGACCCCAAGGGTCATCGGATCTGGCTGTTGTCTACATCACCAATGATTGGAACCCGCAGATTCGACTACACCGTGCTCAAATCCGGCGAGATCCAGTGATGTGCTCAATCTCCCTCTCTCCTATCGTTTTCCTCAAATCTAGTACGTGTTCTCACTCCCTCTCCTCTCCCATTGCTGACCAACTCACTCGCCGGTGTGTGCACCTCATCGCCACCACCGCCGTATGCAACTCACTCGCCAATGCTAGCGTGTGCATCGAAGGTGCACCTCATCGTTGACACGGCTGTCGTGGACCTCGCACCGGTGCACTCTGGCAAGCCTATATCATTGACACTCAATGCCGGCAACATCCATCTCTCCCTCTCATGTGTGTATAATTTTTGTGCATAATTTTTTTGTATGCAAAAGTTTCAATATTGTTTGGTACAAATGTGTGTATATGACAGTTTATGTTATTTTGTTTGCATGTGAAATACAAAGTATATGGTAAGGTGTATCGTACTTTACAATGCCATTCGAATTTCAGATTTTGAATCGGGTGAGAGGAGACCTTGTTTGTCCATGTGGTGGGCCATCCACCTTAAAAAGTGCAAATGCAGTAAGGTTTTGGGAACACTCGTCACATAGTGGGATAGAGATGCATAAATTTGCAAAGGGATGCTTGCGATGTTGCGGACACTTGTTCTGCTGCCCAATGCACGGCCAACTCCGTGCCGCGCACGCCGGGGGACGCCGCGCCGGAGCGTACTGAGTGGATTAGGGTCTGCAATTACCACTTCAAGCGCTGACTGGAGGAGAAGGCGGCCGCGCGGAGGGAGGTGGTGCAGGCATCGCGGCCGGTGCTGAGGGCGTCGCCGTCAGCTGCGAGCCTTGCGAGCGACAAGTCGAGCTCAATCGCAACACGGGGATGAACGGCCAGGTGTCGTCTTACGCGAATGTCAGCTCAACTGGCTTTTCATCTATGCCGGTCGATGGGCAGGGTGACGGTTGTCCAGAAAAGCAGCAGGACGGAGACTGCTAGGGGCGTGGAGCCTGGAAATTTTTTTGCTTTTTAGCCCAAAATTTGAAAATTTTTTACATATAGACCTCTGGAGAAAAGATTTGTAAAAATGAACCCTTCACTCGGCGCCAAATCATATGGCGCCCAGGGTACATGTCACGGCGCCATATGCTTTGGCGCCGTAAATGGCCACGTAGGATTCACGGTGGCATAGAACGGCGCCAAATCACATGACGCCGTGACGTGTAAGTTGGGCGCTAACGGCCGTGGCGCCGTGCTTTGGGACTTAAGCCCGAGCGCGGCCCCCCGGCCCCCCACCCCCTCACTCTGTTCTGCCCAAGCCGAAGCAACCGCCGCCGCCGCCACTCCCTTCCCCCTCAAAATCAACTCAAACCCATCCGTTTTTCTCGCGATTTTACTTCCAAATCGAGTAAGCAAGGTGAACCCCCTCCTTTCCCTTGATTTTTTGCAATAAATATGGATTATTTGAGGTACATTTCGTATGGGAAGATTTCAAACCCTAGATGAAATTACTTCAATTTGGCTCGGTTTTAGGTTGGATTTTCAATAGATATGCGTAATGTAAGAGTAGTAATGTGTATAGATTCGTTTTTAGGGTTGGATTTTTAGAAATACATATGTTTTTAGGGTTGGATTTTTAGAAATACATATGTTTTTAGGGTTTGATTTAGAAATACATATGTTTTTAGGGTTTGATTTAGAAATACATATGTTTTTAGGGTTTGATTTGAACGAGATTGATGAATGTTTAGATTTAGGGTTTGATTTAGAAATACACATGTTTTTAGAGTTTGGTTTGAGCGAGATTTCTAAATTTTTAGAAATACATATGTTTTTAGGGTCCATTTTATAAATACATATGTTTTTAGGGTTTGATATAGAAATACATATATTTTGAGGGTTTGATTTAGAAATAGATATGTTTTTAGGGTTTGATTTAGAAATACATATGTTTTTAGGGTTTGATTATTATTTATACATGGTTGTGTTCGGTTTTAGGTTTTTACGATTTCATATAGCAAATAGGATGATTTCATGTCAACATAGGCAAGATTGTATGTCCACCTAACCCTTAGTAGCTTTGATTATTGTTTATATTTACAAAATTATATTTTTACCACCCCTAATTTAGATTTGCATTCTAATTCAAGTGGCAAAGACAACTTATTGTCAATTACACCAAGTTATATATATATAAATCACGTTTTATAAATTTCTTATTTGAATATTTCTTAACCATTGAATTCTAAAATTTATCACAGGATGGCGAGATACCGGCTGCTAGACGAGTACTACGAGAGGGAGCACCGCGGCAGGCTCACGGAGGACGGCCAGGTACGTGTGTGGTCGAAATGTACATGTGTTCAACTTGATGGTCACGCAGCTAACTTTTATAGCAATTTTCAGGAGATACCCATACTTCGTCCTCGAACCCATGATGGGTTCCAGTTGATGCGCTACGACGACCGCTATACCCCACTGCTGCGCCGTGCTGGGCTTCACACGGTCGCTAACCTATTACGGCGGGGCATGCCGGTCTTCAACCCCGCAGCTTTGACCCCACTTGTCGACAGGTGCATTTTCTCTATCGGGTCTATTTGTTTTCGCTTCTATATTCTTACGCACGTAACTAATTCTTTTCTCCTTGTACTACTAACAGGTGGAGGCCAGAGACACACACGTTCCACCTTCCCTGTGGGGAGATGACCGTCACGCTGCAGGACGGCCGGTGATCAGCCCGACGGTGTCTGAGGGCTGGAGGGCACGTGTGGAGGCCTTCCTAGGCACGCCATTGCCTCCTGCCCCAGATAATGCCAGGCGAGGCCGCGTCTCGGGGGTCCACCTTAGATGGTTGCGGACTACCTTTGGCGAATGCCCTGCTGCCGCGGACGACGCCACGGTGACCTACCACTGCCGCGCCTGGGTCCTGCACATGTTCGGGGCAGTGCTGTTCCCGGACGCCACGGGGGATGCCGCTTCGTGGATGTACATCCACTGCCTCCAGGACTGGGGGACGCTGGACAGTTCAGCTGGGGCTCGGCGGTCCTCGCATTCCTCTACCGCCAGCTTTGCGAGGCCTGCAGACGCAAGGCCCCCGCGTCGACGCTCGGTGGCTGCGTCTTCCTCCTGCAGGTGTGTTAATGCATTTATTTTTCGTACAGTTCTTTGTTTTTGTGCGTGGCTAATCGTGTGTCTGCCCGTATGTTCGCTTGCTAGGTGTGGATGTGGACACGCATTCCAGTGGGGCGCCCTCGAGTGTTGCAGGCGCAGCCTTGGCATCCACTGGGTGTGGATGACCTCGGCCCCACTGTTGCGTACCTGTGGGATACAGTGTCAGTCCCGTTCGCGACTACTCAGTGGGCGTACGTGGATTTCAGCAACGAGTTTGACACTTTGTCTCCCACGATGGTAAGAAATTGGTACTGCATTTATTTATTCTACAGTTCTTGGTTTTTGTACATGGCTAATCGTGCGTTCGCTTACTAGGTGTCCTGGGAGCCTTATTCCGAGCCACAGGTTCTAGCGCTACCGCTCAGCACCATGTGCCGCAGGGACTCCCATATTTGGAGGATGAGGTGTCCGCTGATCTGCTTCTATGCCGTGGAGATTCACCTCCCCCCACAGAGTTGCGCGGCAGTTCGGCCTCGTGCAGTTCTTCCCCCAGAGGGGATGTCGACTTCTGTTGAGTTGCACAAGTAAGTAACAATTTAAAATTCTTTTGGTTCGTACTAACAACTATTGTTGACATCTGCTATATGTACAGGTTCGACAGGGTCCGCAAACGAAAGGTGACGGACTTCGCTGATCACCACCGACAGTACGTGCAGTGGTGGAGGAAGATGGACGACAACTTCGAGCCGGACAGTACCCCCCACAGTAACGCCAGCTTCCGGAATTACTTGTCCTGGTACCACACAGCCACGCGCTACAGGCTGAGGCATCAGTGGACCGATGTCGACTACGCGGACCTCGCTTCGTCCGAGGACGAGGACACTGCGTACGACAGGCGTGCGAGGGAGGGCACAGTGGTCGAGGCCGCTCCGATTCTCGATCGAGTGGTACGGAAAGCATGATATTTGCAATACTTTGGTTCCATACGTTTATCTTGCACTTATGTTTACTTATTTCTTTAGGGGACTTCTCTCCAAACCTCGGTGCGTGAGATCGACGAGGTTCTCGGCCACCTGGACAGCGAGAGCCACCCCCTGAGGGACATATCATTACTTGCAGAGACTTCGACGTCGCCTCGGTCGGGCGGCAGGTCGGTGTGGTTGCCGCGCACGCACGGACGTCGCATCACCACCGGCGGCCTCCCAGCGCTCGGGTGCCGCTGCAGCCTCGTCGTCACACGTCGGCACGCGCCAGTCCACGAGGAGCTCGTCACGCACTCCGACTTTCAGTCAGGGCGATGACGACGACGACGAGGCAGAGCAGGATGACGAGGAGGCGGAGCACGAGGACGAGGAGGCATCTACCCACGACGAGATTGGGATGTCGCAGATGCCCGACGCACCATCTACTCAGGCTTCCCAGCGGCCTCGTCGTTCGGCCCGTCCCCCGAGCACGTACACTCCAGGGTCTGATGCCTTGGCCAAGGGCAAGGGAAAGGCCAAGAGGCAGTGAGAGTGACTATTTTGTGCGCTGAGATGTGTTATGTAATGTTTTGAGACTTTTGATAGTTATATGATGTTATGTGATATTTTGAGACTTTCGATAATTATGCGATGTTGTCATTTGAGTTGTTCAGATGTTTTATGTGTGAATGTATATGTATGTGTGTGTGTCCATATATTTTGCGGAAAAAACAGCAAGGTTTGCTGTTTTTTCTACAGGTGAAGCTAGCACGGCGCCAGATCCTTCGGCGCCGAGAGGTTTATATACGGTGCCAGGCTCTTTGGCGCCTTTTGCGGCGCCAAAGAATATTGCGCCGTATGTAAACCATTCGGCGCCGAATAATCTGGCGCCGTGATAGCTAAATATGACGCTACAAGATTTGGCGCCGTGATAGCTGGGCTTGCACTGCAAAATTCGGGCTAAGTCCCAGAGCACGGTGCCACGGCCTTTAACGCCCAACTTACACAGTACGGCGCGATGTGATTTGGCGCCGTGCTATGCCACCGTGGATCCTACGTGGCCATTTACGGCGCCAAAGCATATGGCGCCGTGCCATGTACCATGGGCGCCATATGCTTTGGCGCCGAGTGAAGAGTCCATTTTTGCAAATCTTTTCTCCAGGGGTCCATATGTAAAAAACTTTCAAATTTTGGGCTAAAAAGCAAAAATTTTACTGGAGCCTGCAGGTTATGTGGACGAACTGAGGAATCCATTCAACCTTTGTTTTAATAGGTGTTCCTTTTTGTGCTTTGGGCTTTGTTCATTAAGAAATTGAAATTTAACTTGTTGCATTGCCATCGACAAAGAAAGATTGGCTTATGAGATTCTATTCCATGCTGTGTTAAAATTGGCTGAAGGTATTGGGCCATAATATTTTTCTAAGAAAAGCAACAGTTCATAGTAAGTGTTTCATGTTATCTCGTTGTAAAGTTTGTGTTTCCGTTACAACGCACAGGCACTTCGTTAATATTTAGTAAGTGTATGTACAATAGAGTGACATCAGCTATTTATAGTACTTACCACATAACAGTTTTAATGGCATAGATGAGAGAGAAAGGAGAGAACTTACCACATAACAGTTTTAATGACATAGATGAGAGAGAAAGGAGAGAACAGGGAGGGAGAGAGAAAGAAACCATCAGGCGGTCTATATGATTCTTATAGATGGCTTTTTCACTGTTGTATCCATACTATTTGTATCTTATGCCATGTGCTCATAAATTGTGCAGTTTTGTATCAATAACTTAGAGATAACCTATTGTATAAGTTGTTTTTAGTTTTGTCTATAGATGATATTAAAAAGAATAGTTGTGTATACCATTGTATGTATCCTAAGGGAGAGAAACAGATCAATGGCACTTGAAAACAAGCAGCAATGTGCTTTTCAATCTTCATTACTGTACGTAAGAGGTATGTACATGCGGAAGATTGGTACACAAACACTCAGACGGAGTCGGCGACGTAACCTTCTCTGCGGTCAGTGCCAGCGGCGAATCTGACCACCTTCACCGTCGGCCTCCGCCGGCGCTGCACGGCCAAGACCTGCCGGCCTTTAACATCATCGAGGCAACAGCCCTGCCGTTCCCACAGCCTCACCACCGGCTCCAACTCTGGGCTCTCCAGCGGCGGGAGACAACGCCGCTCCAGCTCGCCGTCATCCGCACAGAAACCGAGCCGCAGCCCTTCCCACGTCGTCACCACCGGCGCGTCCCACGCAAACTCGAATCCATCGTGCCGCCACGCCTCGCAACCAAACCCACTTGTCGCGGCGTTGCCATGTAACATTCTCCTCCTCTTCGTCTGTGGCATTGCTCTCGCCACCTGAGTCCGAGTCCGGGGGGGGGGGGAGGCCACCACAGGCACGTCGTAGAGGTCGGCGTCACCGGGAACGACTGGCTCGTCAACGTGACGCCGCCGGCGTGGGCGCGGCAGGTTAGTGCAACGGACGAGGCCGAGGAAGGCGGCAGCAACGGGGTCGCGGAGCGGCGCGACGAGGCGAATCGGCTCTTGGTGCTGGAGGACGGAGCCCTCCATTGCTAGAGCCGCGCTTACGTCTCGACGTGCCGTGAGCGAATGCGTGCAGAATATGGAGCGGCCGGCGAGCGGAGGAACCTAGAAGAGTACGTTTTTATGCGTGGCGTGGTGCCGTTGCGACAGCCCTTGCCGGCCAGGAAGGGTGCAGGCCAGCTCTTGTTTCTGGTTGCTTAGCGGCAAGAGCGATGACAACTCGACAAGCTGTGCAAGTTAAAAGGTAGATGACGGTTGACGTGTTCACCTGTTATGCCGTTTCCGGCGGCCGGCCGGCACCATATGTAGGTCAACGGTAGCGCGTGCATAGCAGGCAGCTCGCGTTGGCTGATGCATATACGGCACGCCAAGCAGGTTGCAGTGCGGATGCTGCAGAAGACCGCGGAGGCAAAATGGAGGTGCGAGGCATTCACATATAGGGAAGCATCAATGGACTACATTTCGATCAGGGTTGAAATCATCTGCACGTCCAACTGAGAAACGGAACATTTTGACGAGAGAAGCGACGGACGACGAGGATTGTGTCACGATTGCATTAACTGCGAACATGAGTATACAAGGGTTACAGACATACAGGGATGAGCTTCATCACCATGAATATCAATGGAGGCTCACAGATGAATTCGCAGGTCAAAAAACTCAAACTTTATGTGGTTCAAACCTTCAAAAAAGAATAGAAACCACACATTTGTGACGTGCAACAGCGGCCAATTCCCTATGCTATAGCTGCAGTACAAGAACAGATAAAGAAAAAGGGAGTTAGTACTGTAATGTTTGTTGAATGACTAGCTCAACATGTCAGGGCATGACACAAGTGCAAAATTCAATACTTTACTACAAAATTCTTCTAGTGATCTTTCCAAACAATTGAAAACAGCTTAGGACATTGTATAATAGGCACAAAATGCATAGCAATCCAATCTTAAAAGTTGAAGCCTGTGATCTAATATTGAAGTACTCCATACCACAACCTATTCCTAAGAAGAGAGCTAGAGAAGTAATTGGATATTCACACTCGAAACACAAAAGGTTTTAAATGCATCTCACCCGGACCTGGTTATATATTCTTCAGCTAGGTAGCGCTGAAATTGGCAATTGATTATGAAACGCTCCATTTGACAGTTCATGTGCCTCTAGAGGGCTTTTCTTTGAGAGCTCCAAGGAGGTTGCTTCAAAAATACCTACAAAGGTATAGCATTTATTATCACACTGAAAGAAAAGAACAAATATATGGAGAACAATCACTAATTATAGCAATGAAATATTTAGGACAAAAACTAGCATAAGTAGAATAGCTTACATAATATAGAGCAAATTTAGAATTAACTAATGGATATAAATAGCATGAGACCTCAAAAACTCACCAAATCCCAAAATCACGGAACAAAGCAAAAAGCCCAAAAGGGAGAAATCCATTTTGTTCAGAAACTCCAAAACAATGATGCAACCTGTTGACACCATTAAGTGCCTTGGAGAAGAGAAGACCAGATGCAATCTGCCAGACAGTGAATAGCAATCAAGACTAGTATCAGTATGATAATTAAATTGTGAAGCAGAATGGTCAGTGACCTGAAATAAAAGTACTTCATCTCTTATGCATAATACAAATGCCAGACACAACACTTAAACTCAAGAAGCATCAAAGCAACGAAAGGTAACCTTTTTCTGTGATTACTCATTAAGATATGTAAGGGGTAATAAGTTCCAAGTCTCTACTCTGCCAACATTGTGTCAGAGATGACTAACAATAACAAATGAGTTAAGTACGGGCCCTCAGTTACAATAGCATAATAAGACAACTGTTGGAGGGCTTTAACCTTTGAGCAACTTTTACATTTCCTTTTAATAAAAAATCGTTTGTTAATTTCATGAGAAAAATCTTACTTTTCCTCAGCAATATTGTCAACGTAGAATATAAGAACCATTCCAAACAAAACAGTACTCAAGTATGCCCAGCTTGGAAGCTGCAGTTTAACTATGCTGTCAGATGCTGAGCCCTGCAATCAACAAAAATACTATCACTATATATCAAAGAACAAATGTGCAGACCCTTCCCAACCACAGGAAGTATTACACACTATGGCATAAACAATGCATACTCACCAGGATTGTATCCCACATTGCAAAAGGAAAAAGAAAACATGTAGCAGAAGCAATAGTTATTGCATGAAGTCGCCTTTTAAGTTGATTCTGCAGAGGAATAAAATGATAGTGATTGTTAATTCCTATCAAGCTCTTATTAGCATAAAGTAAGGAAAGACAATAGGAAGGTTTTACTTAATGACTAAAAAAAGGTTTACTGAAATTGAGAGTACCTTGAGAGAAACACGCCGAGCTAACACTCTCCTCAAAGCGGATAAGATCCCAGCAGCAATTGGCACTACCATTTCTTTCATTCCAATAGTTTGTGTTGCCTTCTCCAGTGGTTCACTTCCAAAGCTATCTGTATGAAGTCAAGGACTCCCAACACCATTTACGTGAATCCATTGCAGGCAGAGATACTTACCGTGCTAAAATTTTGGGTGCAAGTCTTGGCCCCTAAAAAAAGTAGAATTGTGCACATTATGTAGTTTCAGAATCATGTCTGAAATAGGATACATAGCGGTGAATGTGTTCCTGTAGCCCACCCATCTGATAAAAGATAGTACGCTATTAACATAGCAGCGAGCCCACCAATCTACAAGACCAAGGGAAAAAATACATCAACATCATCTAACAAAGAAACTTAGTAGTCGCAGTTTCAACAGTATTAGATCATGTTTTTAGAACTTCAGCTGAAAATGACACAGGGAATTCAACAGTTATGTAGGCTTACAAACAAGAACTCAAAAGTATGGCTAGGTAATCACAATTGCAATGAGATTTTGGACAGGTGACTTCACTGAAAAAGAAACTGCAAACATATGCTTGTGTGCACGCACATGTCTACATTCATATGTGCTTTATGTCCACTAGATCAGCCACAGTTGCATATCTACACTATACTTTTAAGGATGAGAGTGACATATCCTTCAACCAAGCGAAACAAGAGAGCTGGTAGTGCTTTTGGCCAGACAACTGCACAGTGCTTGTGCACATAAATGATATCCCACTTGCCTACATATTGATGGAAAAAAGGATTAACCAATATATTAAAGTGGCCTCCATATGTATAAAGTCATTACACAAATCTCTAGGTCCAACTCCGAGTGCCAGATATGTAGAGAGCAATCCATAAAACTATACAAGTGATAATTTTCAGATGTTTGGTGACTTAATTGTATAAAATAAAAGTATAATCAGTAAACAAAAATAACAAAAACAGAATAATTGAGTTACATTATAAAAAATCAGAAACTTGCCTTTTTCCATATATTAACTTTCCTTCCATATAAAGCAGCAGAGAGGACTCCAAGAACAGCACCTGCATACTCCGCTAGCAGAGTGCTGGACTCAATGGACAAGAGTAAAAGTCAGTTAAGATGTAAGTGCTCATCAAAATTGATAAGTACCTTTATTAATACAATTAAAACGCAAAGTGATGCAAAATATAAAAATGTTTATATGACCTACAGGTAAATGATGATATGAGTGTGGATTCACAACTAAAGTGTTCAGAAATGGATTTACTCCTTCGGGCAGTAAGTGTAAACCCACCTTTAAATGCATTCATGCAAACTTTTGTCCTCAACTATCCGAACAACATGGGGAGGATTACCGCTGGATCCATGGGGCGCTAGCAGTGACTGCTTCACTAGGGAAGCTAGAGAGATTGTGTTCCGGAATGTAGATCCAACTAATGCAGTTCATTTTCACATGATCGGATGGCCCATGGCACATGACGTGTTTTGCATGATTGAATGTAGAGAGGGGTTTGCACACGATACTTCCACCCACATCCTTAGACCACAGACTAATTAGCAATGTATACAATTTCGTGGTGCTGACAGAACAGTATACTTACACTAGTGGCCCACAAGCAAGAAGGCCTTTCCCCCACAAGACAAAGTATAATGCCAGGATTCCTCCATTGATAACTGTAGGAACAACCTGAAATAAGCCATTCAACCAAACTGAATGAAAAGAAAGTGACCATGTAATAGGAGGCAAACTAATCTCAAGAAAATAAATATACAGTGAAACCTGTGAGTTGGGCAAGGCCCGGCCATTCCAAGGCTTCTGTAGGACCAAGAAGATGATTGACGTAGGTACAAGACAACTGAAGATAAAGCCAACTATTGAATCCCCACCAATGGATAGGTAGTTATATAAGGAGTACACAGACCAAATTCTCATGAAGTTCCCCGAAATATGAATTACTTGTAACGGCATTGACCTGCACAAGAGTGATCATGATAGCTCGGTCAACAAAAGAAGACATAATACTAATTGAGTAGTTGCTACCACATATCCTTGCAAAGCAAAGCTAGCTATAACAAGGGCACGTTAATAAAGGAAATGGAGTTCCTGTAAATCTGAAAGGTAGAAACAACTACAGTGTTGAGCACCTTAGCATCTTGCTCTAACTCACCTGTGTCAAATTCAAGACCAACATTTGATGGTTTGGAAAATGGAAGTATTGCTCACTTCAAAAGGAATAGAAATTATAACTATATAGAATAACAACATAACTCATCCATTTTAGGTAGTAACTATAGAGCAACCAGTTAATACCCCATTTCTTGGTGGTGACAACCACTACAACATGTGATGACAAAACAAATGTCAGGATAAATGGTAATGATAACTATCATGTAATGTAAATTGAATTCATTATTGCTGCCACCTTTGTAATATTGGGACTAAGACTATAACTATAGTGCGATTATTACCAAAGTTTTGCAGTCTGTTGGGTCCTACTGCCAATGAGCTTTCCTCTAAAAAGAATTAGATTAACTGATTTAATTTCTGTTAAATCAGGATAAATTACTCTATGCATTCTGGTTCCTGCACTCTCTTGTGGAACTAACTACTCCTAACTAATAATCTGAAAATAGCTAATATATTAACTTAACAAAAAAATTAATCAACCATTTTCCCCCCTACGAATAGGTAGCTTATCCTAGATAAACTGTTCAAGAAAACCTAGGTGTAAGCCCATACTAACTAGATAAGTCCCCAATGATTACTACAAAATTACAGGCTCATCTCGCATATGTGATTATTCTGTGTGTTTTTGAGCAAAATTGTAGATACACCGGATCTTGTGGAGAAACATAAGGAATCATGCAAAATCGAGCTGCCAAAGTAAAAGAAAGGACAAACCGAAAACCGAAAGCCATCGCCAATTTAGCAAGGATTTCGCCCTCTCCGATCAAATTCATGACAGGAACTAGATAAAAGCTTAGCAACTTAGCCTCATGAGTGTGTTTACGCGATTAAACCCATCAAAAGGAAACCGAACAACAATGCATAGCGCTGATCCAGCAGCGAGATCTCGTGCCGTGCCTCCGCATCAGGGGTGACGAGTTGAAGAAAATGGGGAAGGGGTCACGCGGAAACCTCACCTCGCAGTCGCGGGCGAGCGAGAGGTGGAGGCGCCCCCGCCGCCGTTCGCCGCGGCGGAGGCGGAGGGCTTCGGCGACATCATCTCGGCTGGCTCGCTCGGTGTTGGTCCGACTCGCCGGATCAGGTCGATGTGCAGTTCGCTTGGGTTCCAAGCGTCACGGCGCCGGCACGTGAGAGTATAGCAAGCGTTCGCTGCTTGGCACGTGACGTGACAGTATACTACGGATAGCCGTGAATCACCACACTTGTCAAGGTGTTTCAGGAATAATCACCAATCCGATAATATGCAGATTTAGGTCATTAGTTGAGTTTAAGTGGGCCACATCACATCATGTCACTACCATGACAGATTGCCAGTGAAGATCAGAGTGGTAACATGGCACGTTGGGACTGTTTTTTTCTTCGGTTTATAGTTTTTAGACTGTTTATGAGAAAAAGTACGAAGTAAAAAAAGTTGTATATGATTTTGACCGATATAAATGAAGTCATTACAGTATATGCTATAATAAACTTACAGATTCTATCTTGAAAAGACACTCCATTTAAAAACTATTTACTGTAGAAATGCCTAAAAACATATTTTAGAAACAGAAAAACACCTTGCAACCGTGGTTGTTCCTGGTAATATGTATTAAAACCCCTCCATTATCTACCCGCTTTTCTCTCTCGTACTCCAAACTCCCGCATCTCTCTCTGGCACATCATATAGGCGGAGCTACTCAATACTACAACCGGTGGCCTGGCTCGCCACTAGCGACACTATTGTCCCCTCATGTACCAGCTTTATCGCTCCTAGCTGCACCATCCCGTCTCTCTTGTATACTCGATTGCTAGTCACATTGCAGTGTTGCTCGATCGTTTTGAGCCTTAGCATATATCCCCTCACCCTATCACGTCCTAACTCTGATGCGAATGATATTACTGTTGTGAATAATGCGGTTTTAGCAAAAATTCAGATTTAATTCCAGCATAATAAAGCATAAGCAAAGTATATTTCCAGCAGCAAACAAATGACAGCATTAACATGAAAACATGTAAATCTACCATGTCATTTACTCATGATAATATACTCAAGGTAGAGTATAAAAACTATTAAAATCAGCATAATGCTCAGATTTTAGAGTTCAATATTGCTCTCAGATGTAGAGTCGCTCAAGATTTATTCTTGGCCTTCTCAATACTTGTCAATATATCCTACTAATTAAATGTGATAATCACAATTTCAGACTTATGAGCTATAAACAATACTCCTCTATAAAGTCAAGAAATGTTTCATAGGAAGCAAGTTTCAGTCTTCAGTCTGCAGATTAGGAAATTAATTGTGTAGCGAATTAATCATATAATGTAATAGCCTCATCACAAACAGAGAACTAAACAACTACCAACAATAGAGCAGATCAGCTAGCAGTAACATGACTGAAAACACAAAGCACCAATTCTATTCATAATCATTCGAAGAACATAAAAGAACAGAGGCTACAACTTGATGCAAGCTGACAATAAGAAGCAGTTAATATAGCTCAAGTCTGATTGATTATCACTTTTAATTTCATAACTTGACAAATATCCTCATCGAGCCATATATCCCATAGCCCACAATTACTTTGCACTTTCCAACCAGAGAAGACTGTGACAACTCACAGAATGGAAATCTGAAGCAAAGTACAAAGAATTAACTATCGAAACACTTACAACACCTGTGACACTCGAAGCCATCGAGAAGAAATCCGGGCAAGGCACGCTTAAAGGCACTGTCCCAAAAAATCAAGCGCCTCGCTGTGTTGTGCAAGAAGGCGAGGTTGACAGAGATACAATGCCGACCTTTGCACTTTGGGACGCACCGAAGAACGAAGTTGAGGTACAGGGAGGATGTCGCACAAGATCAACCACATTGCTCTGGCCAAGAGCACAGAAGAACACCAAGCACCAAACTCACCTTTCCTCATTCTCAAATCGATCAAGAGCCACCCGGATTAACCCTCAAGGACAAAGCCAAATCTCCTTACGACTATCTCAACAAAGAAACAACGCAAGGAGCCAATCGGGTATTGCCCAAGAGTGAAAATCTGAACTTTTCTGCTACTAGAGCCGATGAAGAGCACAGTGGACAAGGGTACAACTGCTCAAATCGAGATCCAATCGAGGAAGAAGAAGAGATTGGGAGGAAGGGGACTCACTGATTTCGATGCTTTGAATAGAGGAGAGGGATACCACCTTATAAGGGGAGCGAGGAGGCTGACGGCGGGCTGCAGCCAACGGCTGGCGCCAAGGCACTCCGGCCGGTGGCGCCTCTGGCGCCGCCGCCATCTTCGCATGACTCGACGCCGGGTGAAGCGGTCAAGCCGAGAGCCTCCCCACCAGCGCACGCAAGAGAAGGCCTTCGGCCTTATCTCTTCCTCTGTCCCATCGATAGGTGGGACCACCTCTCTCTCTTCTTTTTTTTCTTTTCTTCAAATTGGGAAATTACTTAAATGCCCTTAGGAGTCCAACAACTACGAGGGGTACGTATTGGCTGGGAGCATTTGTATTAGCTTCTGCTGATAGTTTTTTGTTGTGGCTTGATGGCTTTTAGCTGAAAATGAATAATAACGGCCGAAAGAATTAGTTTTTAAAAGGAGAGGGCGAGTGGCGCAAAAAGTAAGGGAAAGATACATGCGCGATACAGGGAGCGAGAGAAATGGGATGTGTGATGCGCTCGTGACCCCCCTGCATTATCCTTAGAGCAAGAGGTTTTGAGAAATCGCTTCAAAAAGCCAGGTGTTCATATTGATTTCTGATATCCCCAAACAGAAGCTAGCAGCAGAAACCAATACAAACATTTTAGAAGTAGGACATGAACGGTAGGAAAAATGAGGAGGAGATGCGTGCACGAGATGGAGCGAAATAAGTGGGATGTGTGATATTGCCATGGCCTCTTGCCTTATCACCAGAGCGAGACTGCAGTGAGAGGAGTAGAGAAGCTACTTCGAGAAGCTAGGTATTCCTATTGGTCTTTGATTTTTTCAAGCAAAAGTCGGAAGCAGAAGCCAATACGAACAGACCTATAAACAGGTAAGCCAAGAATGTCAGTTGAGCTACTGGCTCGGTTCTTGTTAGCTATCATAAACTGTAATCACCTGCATGAGCTAGCCTATATACAACGGAACATAAAGGAGGTTCTTTTTGGCTTATAGCTTCTTCGAACAAACAGACATGACGGTTTTTCTTGCATTTTTGAAAGTAATTTATTGGGATAAACTTTTTAAAACAAATTATTAGTATTTGGTTCGTTCGTACAGACACTTATGATCAGGGCCGATCCTGGGGTTTTAGGGGCCCGGGGCGAAACTAGAAATAGGGGCCCTAGTATAAATATCTAAATATAAATCTACATGCACACACACATACATACATACATACATACATACATACATACATACATACATACATACATACATACATACATACATACATACATACATACATACATATATATCTAATTTTACCAACAAACACTTAAAATACGTTATGTATTAAAGAAAAATTCATATCAAAGAGTTTATAGATATTACCTTAAAAATTTCTTCTAACATTTCTAGATGCGAAGTCATTGATGATGGTATTGATATCAATCTCATCCAATAATTCCTTCTCAATACATAAAGTTGCCAAACCGTTTAATCTCTCTTGAGACATTGTTGACCTTAAATGATTCTTCAACAATTTCAACTTTGAAAAGCTTCTTTCAGCTGATGCCACAGTCACAGGCATAGTAAATAAAATCCGATAAGCAATAAAAATATTAGGATAACAATCCGCTTCTCTGACAAACTCAAATATCTCCATAGCAGACATTGGTTTATCTGATAAAGTCAATTGCATAACACTTAACTCAGAAAGTAGAGACGGGCAGACGGGCGACGGCCAGGCCAACCTCGGCGGCTCGGCGCCTCGGCCGCGCGGCGTGATGGTGCTGGCGCGGCGTCGCGTCGCCCTAGTTCCCTACGGGCTGTGAAAAGAAGATCTTCTGAAGATGAGAAGTCGAGCCGGATCCGGATCGAATACTCATACATATTAATCCCTACGGGCCGTGAAAAGAAAATCTTCTAAAGATGAGAAGTCGAGCCGGATCCGGATCGTATACTCATACATATTACATATACAATGTATATTAGTGTATGGGGCCCCTGGGTTTTGGGGGGCCAGGGCGGCCACCCCGCTCGCCCCCCTGGGCCGGCCCTGATTATGATAGAGCTAAAAGCTATCAAGCGCAGAAAAAAAACCACCCAAAGACCTAGATCCCACATGCCCTTGTTCTGACGGCTTGCCGCGTGCCATGCAACCAACCATAAAAATCGCAGGCAGCGAGCCGCGTGCGTTCATGTCAGCCTTGTAAGGGTGGCCGCGCATGGACGTGCCCGGAGAGGATTTTGCGGCGCGGCAGCAGCGGTGGCGGGCGGACGTGGGACCGCTTGGGGAGGAGACGCAGCTGCGACTTCGTGGCAAATCCGTTCTCCGTGCTGGCACGCGGTGGTTTGCAACTGTGCTCCCTTCGCCACGCCACACGCGTTTGTCTACGTGTTGTTTGACTGGTTGATTCATCTTTTGCTCTGTGCGCCTCCAGGCTTTTATTTTTCGACTTTTCTAACAACATGATGACCGATGGCTCGCTTAATAAATGCGGCAGTAGACTCCTTCGAGTGTACTGCAGTTCATTAGGGTCAGTCATATACGCGATAGAACTTGTTCAGTTAAGGTTGACAAGAGTCGTTGAAATTGTCCTCAAAATAGCAACAGATGTTGAAAAGAAACAAGCATTTCCTGATGTGTAACTAACTGACAAACGAAAGTTAATCTCGTATCACTGCTTTCAGCCAAAAGTAACAAAAATCAAATGTGTCAAAAAGACATACACTAAGGATCGGCGATCACTTGCAAATTGAAATGAAACAAACACAAAAGCAAAGGAATGTACACTAGTGGGGCTCGCTCATTACACAATTTTTTTTTCATGCAAAGGAATGATAGCATGAATTATGGAACAAGGACACCACTAAGACCAATCAAAATGGTGGTCTGGAGGGGAAAAAGATCTACGTAGAGGGCCCTCATCATAATGCAAGATGCTTTACCAGAGATGATTGCCCTAACCTGAGGGAACGGCTCAGGTGCAGGGGCCCCTGCACTTAGCGCCGTGCAGGGGTGCCCAGCTCCTGACACGTGTCCTCCAAAAAATCAAAAAAATTCCGAAAAATTCAAAAAAATACTTAAAAAATCCGAAAAATTCTAAAAAGTACTTTTTGTAAAATACTTTTTATTATAAAGTATTTTTAAGTACTTAAAAAAATATTTTTTAATAAAAGTAAAAAATCAAAAATAAACTTAAGTACTCACAAAAATACTTTTCATACACAAAAATACTTTTTTAGAATTTTTCAGAATTTTTTAAGTATTTTTTTGAATTTTTCGGAATTTTTTTGATTTTTTGGGGGACACGTGTCAGGAGCTGGGCACCCCTGCACGGCGCTAAGTGCAGGGGCCCCTGCACCTGAGCCGTTCCCCTAACCTGAAAATGATTCCTGTACTGATCACACTTTTTGGTTCTAAATGAACATAGACATGATATTATGATAATAGCATTGGTGAACTCAAAGTAGTAGGTTACAACCTTGAAGAAAGTCATAAATCACGGCAAACACAGAAGGGTGAATTTGCCTGTATGGGCAACCTACCAGCGATCGTCGCACATTGACTTATCAGGCGGGAAGAAGCAAGTACAGCCCAACACTGGAACAGCAACAGTAACCACGGAAGTTCTGTATCACCAGAAACACCAAAGGAATCACTGAATAAGATTTATACAAACGTCAAGAGTTGTTGGGTTTGAGCAACAAGACCTGAATGATACAACGTAGACAACCGCTCGTTTGGACTGTTAACTTTTGGCTTTTGATTTCTAGTTCATTATTTCTTAATTTCATCTTTTTTTTTAGTTTTTTTGGCTATTTTTGGGTTTTTTGTCTTTTCTTTCTTTTTTCTGTATTCCTTTGCACCGTTCATGATGGCATAACATGTTTTTTCTATTTTGAAAATTTTTAAATTTAATTACACCGAAAAAGTCACCAATAGCTTCAATACAAAATAAGTCGGTTACAATGTCAAATGGTAAAAAATAAGCCAAAATGAGTAGCATTAATGACCAACCAATTAAAAAATAATCCGCAAGTCACGTCATGCTTAGAAAGCCAAATTAAGATTTGCTAAACCATGGAACAACCCACAGAAGTCAGGATACAACCTAGCAATCTGCAAAACAAGACACAAGTCAGGATAAATAAATGAGACCTTGGCCTTGCGTGTTTGGCCCAACCAGCAGCTACCGTGGCACATTGGCAGTCCGGCTCCGCTCAACACTGAAATAGCAGCAGTAAACAAAGGAGACCCTGAACCAAAAATATGTTCCGGAGCAAATTATACAAACCTCAATCATTTCAAAGTTTTGAGTAACAATGCTGATGAAGAAGAAAACAAAGAGAAAATTATTAGCCAATTAAAACCTAATCATCAGGCTCACAACATGTTGTTTTGTCGATGAATAATTTGCAAAACCATTGATAAATCTGTATTACTCTTTCCCATCAATATTATTCACAAAATACAAATCCAACTAAACCCTCATTAATCTAGCGACACCATTCCAGAATTCAGAGAAGTATTATCAAAAGAAGTTGCCAGTACATATAACATATTGCAGGGATTGCCAAATAGGGAAATGTTGCTTCATGCCTTCATTTGCTCAAGTACAAGGATGGCAAACTTCAATACAATGGCTTACGCTTAATGGCCCAAAACCTTGATTTACTAAAAGCAGATAGCAGCCAGACTGTTTTTCAGAATGTTGAGGGATATCTATTGATTTGCTAGAAGGCTAAGAGAGATCAAGCTGTATATTGGGGCTCATCATCCAATGGAGGCTAACTGGCGCACCTTGTTTTAATCACCCAATATAATGTTTTGCAATCTTTTGGTCTTCGTTTTGGTGCTTCATCCATGAAGTAACAGAACATGCCAAGATAAAGAGCATTTTGCACAACAAAACATCAACCTAGAGAGCTATAGTACTTTTAAAAAAGGAAAAAGGATTGCATAACTGCATATATTTGCTTATACACTAGAATTGAAATAATACAGTGAACCAATAAGCAGAATCAAGACGCGGAGCAATGTAAGAATAACTCCAAACAAATACCAAATCTGACAATAATATAAACTTAATATTAAGCTGAGAGAGAGAAAACAACACTACACTACAAACATCAGATAAAAGCAATAAACAAACAAGATTAAGACAGTTGTTATCTTTGGAAACTTACATTCCCACCAAATTTTGGTTTATGAAGCAGAACTATCGAGCAATCATGCTCATGCATGATCTTCCAGTATAAATACCCTTTGTCATATTTTCCTCATTAGGACCATTTAATTGGGAATAATGAATAATGTATGACCTATTGGAGTAAAGTAAAAGCAGCTTCTTCCCATGCCAATGAAAAGTTATATTATGTTTGCTAGGCAAATTCCACAAGCAAGCAATCATCAACATGGACACGCAAACATGCACAAGAGATAGCTTCGGGATAAAAAAAAATCCTTCATAGATTAAGACAAACTACACAACAAGACAATTACACCCCACCTAAGGATCATAACCATTTATACAAATAACAATCCTAGAAGCCCAATAATCTAATTCCTTAACCTAAACTTCACACTAATGCATCCCAATACATAATCGGACGAGATTCCACACTAAACTTCCTCTACCCCATCCAGAACAACACACTTATGAAACAGACGTGTTAGCCATCAGAGAAGACAAGAAAAGGCGATCAGAACATCTGAAAACGAAAGAGATGAGCACATCTGAAAATTCCTTCCCATTTGAGTCTCCACCATATCACCAGTCACCTCTGCAAGAACACAAACGAACCTTCAGAACCAACCAAATAAAAGGACCGAAACAATCCAACGAATCGAACGATCCCTTACCTCCTCGATCTTGTACGAGTCCGGCGTCGCATCCGCTAGGCACAATCCTGGGTACAGCAACTGCAATTCCAACACACAAAAAACACGCGTAAAACATTAAATTCAGAGACCCAAAAATTTGCAAATTCACAAGCACAAGTTCGATCCTTACGTCGAGCTGTCGCTGCACTGCGCGCGGGCGCTTCTTGGGCCGGCGCGGGGGGCGTGTCCCGCGGATCGCCTGGAAGTCAAGGGCGATCTCCTCTTTGGACAGCACGATGTAGAACCCGCGCTTCTTGGTCTCCGTCGGCGCCGGAAGCGCACGCACCGCCGCCTCCTCGGCCGCGTCGTCCGATCTCGCCGGACGCGGCGCAGCGGTGGCGGAGCGGCGGGTGCGGAGGTTCCACGGTTGCTTTGGGGGGCGCGGCGGCGACGAACCGCAGCCGCCTCCACCACCTGTAGAACGTCGGGCCTTCTCCTTGTCCGGGAGCGGGGTATCCGGAGCCGCGGGCGGAGCCGACGAGTCGGGGTTCTTGGAGCAGCGGAGGAGGCGGTGGGTGCCCCAGCTGAGTGTGGGGAAGGAGAAGCTGTGGAGCCGCGTGCGGGACGACGACGGCAGCGGCTTGGGGGCCGAGGAATCCTCCGGAGGCGAAGACGGCTTGGCAGTCCGGTGTCCGTCGTGGTCGGCGGCAGCCGCCGCCATGAGGACCATAGGAGGGAGGGCGGGACGCGCGGAAGAAGAGGAAGACGAAGGAAACGAGAAGGCGAGGCAGGCAGAGCCGCCGAGGGTTGAGATGAGGATAGAGGGTCAAATTTTAAAACGGGGAAAGAGGACTTTTCCAGTGGGACCCAGGGATTCATCGGTGGAAATTGCTAAGCAGTACTCCAGTGATTGTGATTTTTGAATTGAGCATTCAAATGTGGAAATTGCTAAGCAGTACTCGAGTGATTGTGATTTTTGAATTGAGCATTCAAATTTCTCACTATAGAATTTTATCTCGAGATTTATGTCCTATCTCTCTCTCCTGCTTTGACAAGAGCTCCGACGGTGATTCCGATGAGTTAGGATTTAGGTTGGGTTCACCGGAGCCTCTCGGATTTAGATGGAGGTTGAAGCAGTGGCAAATCGGCGGTGGGGCGGTGGATTCAACAGTGATACAAGGATGAGTGGTTAGGAGGTGGTGGTGGGATCTGATAGTGATAGCAGCCAAAGACAAGGAAGGAGGGCAATGGTAGGGGATCTCACCGAAGTGTAGGAAGGTGGGTGGCATGGGGGGCTTGCTGGAGTGGAGGAAGATATGTTGCACAAGGGATCTTGCCGGAGCAGGGGAGGGAGGCGACGGCTTGCTAGCAGGCATCACAGGCTCGGGGATGGCGACAACGGGGGGTGGCGTGGTGGTAGACGGCTAGGGTTTGAAGGAGGGAAGGGATATAGTGGGTTTTATATGGTATTGGAGGAGATATGAGATCCTTTAAATTTATATCCAATCCGTGGAGCCATTTTTAGAATGTTGTTTTGGTGTGGTATAGATAGAGATGACAATCCTGCCTGATAACCCGTTACCCACGGCCAAAACCTCTAGACATGGGCATGGTGCGACCAAAACAACATGTCTGACACGTATTGGACCTGCCTGATAATCCTAATTTTATGCCTATAGAAATGTTCGTGGAGGAAAAGTTATGCCCCACAGGTATTTAGACATGGGCACGAGGGAGCCTCGCACGTGCCCGCTTCCCCCATTTGCTCGTGAATTCCCCTAGGCCCAAGCGAACACCTTTGGTCCAACAAATATTCCAGTGCTGTGTGGCTGCTTATTCTATTCGCCCAACAAAATTTAACTTGGGCCAAACGAAGACACAGGTCACTGGAGCAAATAAGGCAACAAAGCAAGGGCTCCGAACCATGACTATCGCTCGGTCTCTGGCTGTAGCACCCATTGACCTAGCCTCCACATGCTCGCTATTGCTCCAGTGGATGCCGCCCTCTAGTTTCTCAAGTGGCTCCGCCACCACACACACAATGCACAAGCCATAGCTGCGCGGCTGCGCTGAAGATGTTGCCATTGAATCACCGCCGCCGCTCCTGCTCTAGCCACCGCCAGGATCCATCACCGCCGTGCCCACATGGATCGCACATGCATCGTTGCCGTCGCAGGTCCCGATCACCACCGCATCACCTCTCCTTCACTCAAATCTAACGTTTATTTGCAGATTGATGTGCTATTTTCAACAAGAAAGAAAGATTTGGTCTAAAATTTCTCTTAGAGTTTATGATATTTTTTTGGGACTAGAGCTGTGATGCTAAACTTTATGTTGGATTCTTGTTGCTTGAAACTTTCACAGGCAAAAGGGCACCCCGCGGGCATTGGGCACCCATGGGCGACGGGCATGGACGGAGATTCTTGCTCGTTGTGGGTTATGGGTACGGCTGTGGGCAAAAAATACCCCGGAGGGCATAGGTATGTGTTGGAGGAGTGGCTCCTGTATTGGCTCAATGGACCCACTACATCAAAGACCTATTGCGTGTGTAAATTATGTAGTTAGCTCGAAATGGCTATGCCAATGAAAAAACGTATTTGTCTTTACTGTTATAGACACTAATAGAAATATTTGTGTAAACAAACTTATCATAGTTATAAATATAACCCTTACGATGCCATGGAAGAGAGAGAGCGCTAATTTTTTTGTAAGAAAAGGGTCTAGGTAATAATAGTAGTGTGATACACATCTTCTATATTGCTCTCTACTATTTTCTAGGCTTCGAATAGCCCTTTTGTGATTTTTTCATAGCTTTCTTCTCTATAGCACGGACGCTTGCTTTTATGCCGCATCCATGTCAGACACCGTGTCCGACACAGATACAACATGAACACGCCGCGGACACATGTCGACAGCGTGTTGACCGTTTTTTTTAAATTAATTTTAAAAAATCCCGATACGTGTCAGACATGGTGCGACCGCATGTCCAATACGGCCAGCAATGCGAACCATTGATGGCTAACCCTAAATTCCGATCTCTCGCATCAGAGCATGCCTCACCTTACTGTCGCCCTTGCCTCTTTTCGCGTAGGGAGGCTCCAGACATCGGAGCCTCCCGTCGCACCGCTGGTTCCTCTTGTCGCGCCACTGGATTCAGACGCCAGAGCCTCCTCGGCCACGCCGGCGTCTCCTGCAGCTTATGCTGAAGGCTCCTGTAGCTCGCTCCGTCAGCTCCTATCGCGCTGTTGGATCCAGACAGTGGCGCCTCCTGCAGCTTCGCACCGCCGGATCCAGATGCCATAGCCTCCTCGGCCACGCCAGCGCATCCTACAGCTCGTGCCGAAGGATCCATTGCTCCGACGGCTCCTCTAGTCATATCGCCAGATCTAGACGCCGGCGCCTCCTCGGCCGCATCGGCGCCTCCTGCAGTTTGTGCCGAAGGCTTTGCAGCTCACTCCGCCGGCTCCTCCTATCGTGCTACTGGATCCAGACGCCGGTGCCTCCTGCAGCTTCGTGCCTCCTCCAGACGCCGTAGGTTCCGAGCCGGCGGTAAGAAATGAGCCCGAGCCCGAGCACTTTGTTGATATATGCCTATTCATTTTAGAAGTGAACCCAAACATGCCTTGCCTACTGTTTGGATGTGCTTCTGTTGACATTAACTGGCTAATCAGTCCCATATTATTTGGCAAATTAAATGTATAACAAGGGGGCACCGGGCTAAGTAATCATGGACATATATGATGTATTGCTGTTGCATAACGCCTTGCTATTAGAAGTTCAACACTAATCATTACTATATTATAAAAGAACGGATTGGTGGTTATACGTCCCTTCTCTTCCAACCACCCCATTCTCAACTTCTCACCACTCTTCACTTTTCAACTGATCAGAGTAACCATCTTTCATAGCATAATTTTCTATATATCTAATAAATTTCATTGCAATACACGAGCAGGTGACTACTATCAATGATATTTCACAATACAAATGAGAGCTGAGCAACTAGTCTGGCTATGTGTTTGTATTTGCAACTTTGTATTACTATTTAATTGATTGAAGTGAACTTGGCTACTTTTTAATTTTTATCACTTATCATTATCAATTTTCAATTGTTGTTGCTCTATTGTCTATTGCTTTGATTGTTCAAGAATCAAATATACATGTTACTTTTGTAGTCTTGTTGATCTGATCATTTTACTTTTTTTCTAGGTAAATTTAATTCTTATTTCTGAAAATGGTATTCACATTAACAATTGTTGCCATGATTAAGAAAACAATCGATAAGGTATATATTCAGAGTTTACTTTACAATTTGCCAGTTTACATTATTTCAGTTTGACAAGTATGAGGAAACATAAAAAATAATACATATATGTAATTTATTTAGTATTTAAATAAAAATATATATAGCTGTGTTGTCGTATCGATGTTTTTGGGAAAATAGCGAATTCCGGTGTCGGTGTCGTGTTGATATATTCGTATGTGTGCATCATAGGCTCTCTTATCTATTGTTTGACATGTAACCACAATAATACGGTTGACCACTATCGGTGTTCGTCGTGTCAGATTGCCATCCCTGGGTGCCGATGGCTTATTGGGTGTGTGCCACGTAGGGTCGATGGGAATAATTGTAGCATGGGCAGGCGGCGTCGCCTTCCTTCTTCCCGTCGGGTGCAGGGGTCGCGGAGGAAACGAACACGGTGTCATCACGGGCTCGTTGTGAGCCACCGCCATTAGAGGCGACGCAGGGGCCCAACCCATCGTGGTTCGATGCATCCTTCAGAGGTAAATTTAGCCATGATGGTTTACAAGCAGGGGCGGACCTAGCATAAAAAACTGAGTGGTGGCACTCAACCCGCGTCACGTGACGATGCCGTAGTAAATTCGGACGTCGGAGCCGCTTGAGTGGGGCCTAAGTGCTAAAATAGTTAGTTACTTCACTACAAATTCAAAATCGAGTGGGGCCTGGCCGCCACTCGTCCTTCTCTCAGTCCGCTCTTTTTACAAGCCACTGCGGACGTAGCTATCTGTTATTCTGTTTCGTTTCTGTGACATGCATCGCCTTTTGGCTGAAGCATCAGAATGTTTCACCGAATTTTTTCTATGTTAGCCTTTTTTAAAAAAATATATTCATATTTAGACCCCTGCTAGTTTTAATTCCGTTTTTGGACCCAGAGGGTCGGCGCCGTGACCCACGGCGCCGAGGTAATACGTCTCGGCGCCGTGATCCACGGCGCCGAGGTCCATGGACTATGCCCACTGTACCAGATAACCTGCCTGCATGTGCGGGCCTGGGACCTCGGAGCCGTGGATCACGGCGCCGAGACGTATTACCTCGGAGCCGTGGGTCACGGCGCCGACCCCCTGGGTCCAAAAACGAAATTAAAACTACCAGGGGTCTAAATGTGAATATTTTTCAAAAAAAAACTAAAATAGAAAAAATTCGGAATGTTTCAAGCCCAGGTGTATTACTTCGGTAGCCTATAGGAAGTCTGAATGCAGAGTTATTATTGTGACATGATTCGTATGAATTTGTGCAAGATTTATTCTTGACTCCCGTTTTCTTATAGGATTTTCGGGCGTATTCGAAACACAAAAAATTCACACAGAAAATAACATAATCACGTAGGAAGCCTACGAACTTTCCGTGACCTAAATGAGCTCTCTCTCTCTCTCTGTGAAATCTAACAAGGCTATCGAAAATTTTCCTCTTGAAGTAATTTTTATGGGGATTGATCTCACGTGAGGACGTCCATTTGTGCTAAATAATCACAATTGGATTGATTTGAACCCATCCATGCAAGAGCACATACAAGTGGACTTAAGCTGGATAACTTGGTCATTAGCCACAGAAACATGACGTCACACCAATAGGAATATCCAACGGTTGGCGGGCACACATTAGTCCCATCTATCATGGAAGATCACAACAGGAGTTAGGCCCTGCTCGGTTAGGCTGAAAAATAATGACTTATAGCTAAAATTGCACTGGCTGAAATTATACTGTAACTGAAGGTGGCTTATTTGGCGTAATTAAATTTAAAAAAAATAAAAAAATGTTAGCTCATCACGGGCAACGCAAATGAATACGGGAAAACAAGAACCGGCAAAAAAGCTCAAAAAAGCCAAAAGTTTAAAAAACTTCCTAGGTGTAGCATGCTCATCTAGCATCGTCCTGGCCATCTTGACCAAGGCATGATTTTTCCTCTCCATGATGCCATTTTGCTGAGGGACGTATAGAGAAGGGAACTTATGCTCTACATCTGTATCATCACAAAAGCTCTCAAAGTAGTTATTGAACTCCATGCCATTGTCACTGTGGATCGCTCGTAAGGCACCAGGGAGCTCAATAGACAATCTACCAAACAAATCCCGAAAATGACTAAAAGTCTCACTCTTCGAAGCTAAGAAAAACACCCAAGAGAATCTCGAGAAGTCATCAACCACAATAAGAACATACCACTTCCCACCAATTGACTGCACTCTAGCTGGACCAATAGTGTCCATATGAAGAAGCTGTCCTAGTGCATCGGTCATAGTCATAGTGACTAAGAGATGAGAAGCTGCAACCATCTTGTCATGTCGGCAAGGAGCACAACTAAGCCTTTGACCATCTTGAGCTTGAGCAGACCATGTATAAGACTGTGGCCACTAACTCGGTTCAAATGATCAAAGCCAATGCGATCAAGTTTCCTATGCCAAAAAGAGAGATCACGAGACTCTGAAGCAACTAAGCACATGAGAGAATCACCAGATGACTCAACAAAATCAGCACGAAAGATCCTCCCAAACATAGAAATCCCGCAAATTAGACTTCCTGAAGAATCAAGAATTTTGCAATCATTTTTCTTGAAACTTACCTCGAAATTATCATCGGTAAGCTTGTAAACAGATAGCAAATTGTAGCGCAACTTACTCACTAAGGCAACATCCTTAAGAATGAAAGAATCATTAATGCGTATAGTACCTTTAGCGATGACTCGACCAGAAGAAACGTCTCCAAAAGTGATTGTCTCATCACCTAGAGCTTGGACTAGTGAAGAGAACCAATGAGAGTCTCTGGTCATATGTCAAGAATAGCCGGAGTCGACAAGCCAAACCTCTCCCTTCACAGCCCGGCGAACCTGAGTCAGTGAGAAGACATCAACGGTGGCTCAATACTGGGGTAAATAAGAATAGATCTAGGAGCCCTGTACCGAGTCACGCGATGAGCAGAAGATGCAGTCACAGGAACAAATGACTGACCTCTAGCTACTCTATGCTCTCCACCTCTCATAGAATCAAAAGTTCTAGGTGCAGACCTCAAGCCTCTGCTAGGTCTGACTGCCATTGAGGAGTGGGCCTTACCTACAGTAGTTTGCTGATCATATCACAGATAGCTATCTCGATTGGGAAAACGAGATCTATCCTCAGGACGGTGGATACCCTGACCAGAGGCAAATCGAGGACCAAAAACAGAAAGAGCCTAAAAACCGAGTCATCGACGCTACCTAGAACCAAACACCTAAGAAGAGCTATCTACAACTCTGGACCTCATGTTGGTCTTAGGAGCACTCCGAGTCTAGGGCTGAACCTGAATACCTCTAAGAGCGTGAACATAGTCTCTTCGCATGATCTTGGCATGCCTAAAGCATATCTCAATCACATGTCCATCCTTCTGATAGAAGGTACAATGATACTTCTTCTTCTGAGAGGTCGAAGCAGCATGATGAGGCTTCGCCTTCTGAGAGGTCGAAGAAACATGTGGCATAATCTTACTGTCCGAAATACCCTGAACAAAACTCGCAGACTTAAATTCAATTTTCTTAGGCTCGGGCGCAACTTCGATCACGCCTGTTGCTACAGGTTTAACAAAAGCTGCTGGATATTTCCTTACATCATCTAAGAAATCATACCCTAGATCTTGATTAAACTTTCAAATCTTAGATTTGTCTAGAATAAGATTGAGCCTTTTTGTGCCTCCAACAAATTTTTCAAGAGTGTTCATGAGGTACTTACACTCTCGAAAAAGAGAGGCACATGAAGAACAGGGAGAAGGAGAGGTTGAGGAACTAGAAGGAGAGGAAGAAGAACCAGACACAGTAGATCGAATAGCACATGCATATCTCAAATTTCGTTAACGCCTCTATTAAACGTCAACTGCTTCCACTCATAGCACCACTAAGGCTTCGTGAACCCGACTGTGACCTTGCGTTAGCCCCTCCTAGCCTTCAGCTTGCCAGTGATGAGCACTGCCATAGATTGAACCACCTCACCATGGACAGCCCAACACAAAACACGAAAGCCAAAATCGACACTTGCGCTAGCTTTCCCATCACTCCTAGATGAGCGTTCATATGAGGATTTCTTCGATTTTTCTAAATTTAAGTTAAGTCTTGGGCTTGAATGCCCATAAAGTTGCTAAAGTTGACCGTTAAGTCATATTTTAATTAAATTAACTGTTAAGTCATATTTTAATTAAATTAACTCTTTCTAAATATTCATGAGCAAACATGATACTTTTACTATTCATAACTGAACTCCTGACTTGTTGCAGGAAGTACAATAGTCCTGTTCCTAAAAATAGGATCTTTACACTTGTTGATAGCACTAATTTATGCATTATTAGTTATTTATGATATTTGACTAGTATTAAAATCTAAAATTAAAATATTACCTATATTTCCAACATCCAGTACGCAGGCAATGGCCACGACATTGGGCTGGTGGATTACGCACGTGACGCTGAGGCCAGTGATGGGACAGACATCCTTCATCACCTAGCGCTGCGAGTCATTGAACGACGTAGGGACTGTGACCACGACATCCATGATGGGGGCACTGAGGTAGGCCCTCATCATTGGCCTTCAACTTGCGGCCACCATGGAGACGATCTCCTCCTCAGCTAGAAGCTTTTCCTTGCCCTTGTACCTGAAACAAAGCCAGAATTTCAAAAGAAATTTGAATTTTTGTTTGATTTTGATTTATTGTGAACCTTGACATAATCTAGCTTAAATCCGAGCCCTTCATGCCTCGAATTCCCTGTTGCATTGCTTCATATGGTCGTTTTCGCACGCACACTGTTCACTGCCCGAAAAATATCACCGTTGCCCCTGATATTTCCTCCTCTGTCCTGATTTCTCTACTCTCGTGCCTTCCTGTTGCTTCTTGCCACTGCCACACTGCTGCAAACTATCAGAGGCCGTACAACCTTGCTCTTCCCACCCAGAGCCCCTCTTAATTGTCTTGCAGCGTGTTAGAGCCGCGGCCACGCCCTCCACCGCCTTTGCTCCCTCCTCTCTCTCAGCCGACAACCCCACACCTCTGACCACTTTTGACTACCACAATGCAGTGCCCGAGATAGTTCATACCCCCTCTTAGCTAGCAGTGCCACACCTTCCTGTGCCATCCCGACTATAGCCACGCATTACCGGTGCCTTAACCCCGCCCCTGTACCGAACCACAAGGGATGGCTATAAAAGCCTGAGACCTCCCATACATCACATAGGCGTCCAATGAGTGACCCCCACACCCCAATTGAGCCCTTAACCAGAGCCTCGTCGGTGACCACACGGAGACCTCAAAGTAAGCCAAGTTTTGGTTCTGTTTACTCAATCGATTACTTTTCAATTGCTTTTGCTTGTAGCACCTTTATACTCTCAGGAACATCACCAAACCACTGCCTAAGCTCCTCGAGCCCCTTACCACGTTGGCGACTAGCGCTACTACCCGACCTTGAGACCTCGTCATGGACAGCTCAACCTGGTGAACCTTGACCCAAGCCACCACTTCCTTAAGCTTCCTCTAACCCCATACGTGCCCAAACCCTAATGCTACCGCCCCATAAACTCACCAAAAGCTCCTATGCTATTCAAATGTTCTGAGAAGGAGAAACCTTGCCGCCGGCGAATGTTGACTCTATTGGCACTGTCGACCCCAAAAAATTGAACCCTAGTAGCCCCAGCAACCCTTCCATGCATGGTCTCTGATCTCATCGCAAGTCGCTGTAGCCCTGTCATTCGCCATCGCCTACTTGCTTTGTTCTTGGCTGTTGTAACAGTTGGCCGAGGAAGATGAACAGTAACAAGTGATTACTGTTCATCTGACCCGTTAATTCGTTAGCTCGACTCGGTATGAACAGTGTCAGATCTAGCGTGAACAGTGCCCACACCCGTTACTGTTCCCAAAGCCCTAAAATGCATATATATATGCATTTTAGATCGTTTTGAGCCTGTCGATCCATTCCTCACCTCCATTCCTCCATACCAGACTCCTATAAACCCTAAACCTATTTTATTTGATTTTTCTTACATTTTATGTCTTTCTTCATAGCTCAACCCTTCGAGCATGGAATTGATTTATTTTCTTTTGATTTGCGGTAGCACACGACATTGAAGATTAGCCAGTCCAACAAGGAGAAGCTCAAGTTCAAGCACAAGAATCAGAAGAATACGAAATCATATAATACTTTGATCTATAAGGCAAGCCACATGTCTTTGATTATATTGAACCTGCATTCCTTTAGTTATTTATTTACTGGTATTTTCATTACATTATTTGCACACTGTTATTTCTTGTACAATAAATATTTAGAATGACATGATATTAGCTAATGTCCTACCACATAAAAAGTCATATTTAATTTGATGGCCATATTCACCTTGACAAAACTTAGTAATATTAAATATACTACTTAAATAAACATGGTAGACCAGGAACTCAACAATTTTACACTACTACGAGATTTGGCATTGTTCCAGTACAATTTTGAAAATGGTTATAGGATAAGGAGGCATCACGGGAAGCCATGAGATGATCGGGTCCCCTGACCTTATCCTAGAGTGGAGGCTTGGACCAGAAGGGTGGCAGTGGGGATGGGCACTGAGATAAGAGTTTGTGGATGAAAGTTGCCTCAGTGAAAATATAAGGACTAGAGCCTTATACCAAGTAAAGAATATAGTTATCGCTCAACCACAAGCATTCATTCGTCAAACCTAGTTTAATAGCTACTCAAGTTCAATTGAATATCTACAAAGGGTGGAGGGAGATGAGGGAGTTTTTGTGGTATGGGAGGGTATAATCATACTTAACAATAGTAGATCCACATCAAATCAAGCGAGGCTGTGGGCCACTCGAGTTTGTTGGAAAACAACACCTACTGGGTAGAGGCTATATAAAACATTGAGCAGTGAAAGGCCTTATTTTCTTAACTCGGTCATGAGGGTTAAGAGATCTTGTAGGTAAAGCTAGGAAACTCTGCAAAGTCATAATTTAATGGTATTCGAACACGCCGTGTTTTCAATAAATGAAGCTGTGTTTAATGGGTAATCCAATAACAAAGCATAATTAGATTTGGGAATTTGTTAAGATTGGCAATCAAGTTGTTGAAACCCCAATTTCTTTAAGAAGGTTATGATTTTGTGTTTAAAATTGTTTTCAACTAAAATTGCACCCACATAAAATAATAAAACCACTATACTGCCATCCCTTGGAAGAACTTGCATGTAATTAAATAGTACTTTCCCATGTGACTTTTTGAGTACGGTGGTTTGTTCCCATACTTGCTAAAAACATTAATAGAAAGTGCATGGCAAGAAAATGAGGAAGTCTACGAGGTTGACATGATGGAATACTATGAAGTAGATGATGTTTGAAATTAGGGTTGTTCTCCGCTCAGGCACACCCGTGGTGTTCTTTTGTAATGTATTGTATCTAAGGGCAGCTCGCCCTGCTGTAAGACTTAGCTGTTAAGCCATTATCTTGTAATAAAATTGACTTTTGTATCTGAGCATGTGATGGCAATGATGTACACTCTACTGTAATACCTCACAACTGAACAATCCTGGGCGGCTACGAGAGATTCACGATGCCCTTAGGAATGGGGTGTTACAGAGTGGTATTAGAGCCCGCTTCGTTGACCATAGGATAACCCTAAGTGTATTAGTAATATTTGCAAAAACTATTTTAAAGGTAACAATGAATTGCATAAAATATAAGTATTATTCCCGTATTAATCCTTTCCATATCTACCTTATCTATATTAGTCTTGTTATAAGTTAAGTTTTATTTTCCAAAAATATTTATATATACTCTTGTCTGAACTCACATTGACGGTCTGAACAGATGGTACGCTATGTCCATTCTGAGCCGAAAAATTTGCGTGGATGGGCAACACTCTTATGGAAGATGCAAAAATACCTTTATGCATCCGAATGGCATCACCCTATTTTCCATGCTAGAGGACAATTTATTGGAGGATAGTTATATCAATGGAAGGCATGGGTATCCCTAAAACCTTTGCCACTAAGACTAGATCTCTCTCAAAAATTCACAACATATTGACTTAAGGAGCAAGACACCATTCAAGATGTGGCTAGAAAGGCAGTATTGTATCTTCATCAATACTATGATGTTGAATTTGATTAGTCACCTTTTCATCTCATCCCCCAAGATGATGAAGATTGATATAATTTTGTAGTACCTCAACCAGAAATGGAGGAAGATCCGCGAATCGAAGAAGCTGCACGACACATAGACTATCAAGAGGCCTTATACTCCAGGATATTGAATGAATACTAGGATCTACACTATCAATTGTATTTGGCTTAGCAAGAACTAGAAATCCTAAAGACGAATTTGCAGCGTTATGAGCAACTCAAAGAAGGTGAAATTTCTGGGTGTGATGAAACTCCCAATGTCTCCGCCAGGACATCAAAGAGGCCAAAAACAATGACGACACCCCAATACCACAAGCTCTTTCAAGGATCCTCTTCACAAGGCCTGAGGAAGCCTGACGCCAACAATGATCAAGGAAAGGGAAAGGAGCCAATGATTAACAAAGAAGAAGATCCTGAGATAAAAGTATGGTACATGACAAGCAATCCGACATCAGAAGAAGGAAATTAAAAGAAGAAGCTGTGTCATGTTGTCAATTACGTTAGTACCCTTTTGTAGTAGCATTTTTTGGTTGTGTAAAACAAGTTGTGATGTATACCTCGTATGTATGGTATGGGTTCAACTTGTATAATGAATGAAAGTTATGTTTACCTATCTGATAATTTGATTGTTATAAATATCCTTAGTTTATCCCATCAAAACTCTAGTCTCCCGTATTCACTCAAGTCTTACCTTATTCATTCTACTCTTAACTTGATTCTGAATTCTTACTTATCTATCTGACTTTCTAAAACCGCTATAGAGCTAATTCCATATCCCACTCAATACAAGGTAGAATGGCAAAAACTAAGTCACATGGATAGGATAGCCCCCGCCATGAAGAAGCACATCAACCCAACATAGCAGATATTTTAGAAAAATAGAGGAAAATCGACACCAAGACGAATTGACTCTAGCGTGAATGATGGGGCAGTATGCCAAACTGTTAGAACATATAGCTATGAGAAACGAAGGTGCGTCAGGACTAAACCAGCAAGGAATGACCCTTCCATCCGAATGGGTGGAATTTCAGAAGACCAGACCTCCAGTTTTCTCATCATCGCCAGATCCAATGGTTACCGAAGATTGGATTAGAGATGTGGAACGAAAGCTAAATAATGTGCAATGCAATGACAAGGAAAAGTCTTGTATGCCTCCCACCAACTTCAAGGATAAGCTACCGCATGGTTTGTGAATAATCAGACTATTAGTGGAGATAGAGAAATTATCACCGCGGCTGGAGACGACCTTGAATGGCCATAGCTTTCTTGTTGTCTGCACGGATGTGTCTCTAAATCTCTTGCTGATGAAACGCTTCATGCCTTATAGGACGACAAAAGTGTGTCTTTGTAACTTATATTTTAGGGGGGAATGATGAAAACAAAACAGATGGGACTCATGGAAGACAGTGTTGGTGAGGTGTCCTAGTTGACCTCATTCTTGGTCGCTTCGCCGATGAGCCTCTCCATGTCAGTGAATGCAACGTAAGACGGCATGATCCGATCACTCTGTTCGTTGGGTGTGATCTCTATGCGGTCGTGCCGCCACACGCCCACACACGCAAGCCGTCCTGAGGTCGATGCCGATCACCGGACCCTGTTGATCATAACCCATCTATGTTGGACTCCTAAGGCTAATTTGGGAAATTTCCCAACTTGATAAAAAAATGAAGGAGGAGGTGAGCCCACCTGTCGGTGGGTCACGTGGGCAGATAAGGTGCCTAATCCTGTGTGGTGCTTAGCTTCTGTGTGATCGGTTCTTGGGGGCGATTGAGTTGTGTGATGGTGGTAGCGATGGAGGTGCCTCCGGCCTGGGCGCCTCAGCGCTGGCCGTTGGATGCAGCCCCGCCAGTTGCCTCCTCGTCGCTCTATTTAAGCCGGCCTTCCTCTCTTAGAAATACCCAAAAAATAGTGAGTTCTCATTTCACGATGTCCTCCTCCTCCCGATTGTGATCCAATTTGGGTCTTGGTGCTATGGCACTGTGGTGTTCTTCACCAGCACCGGTTGCAGTGTGGGCCAGATTTGATTTCATTGGCATATCTCATTTGGTTCCCTTGTGCTCTATCTCTGGGATTTGGGGATTGTGCCCTTGAAGTCCAAATCCAGTCGGCTCTGGATCATGTTGAGGAAGAGGAATTTAGTTGCTTGTTCACAGGTGCTCTTGGCCGGAGTGCTCATCAAGTCTTGTGCGGCATCTTCCTTTACCCTTGACTTCGTACTTTGGCTTGCCGAGGTGTGAAGGCCAGCATTGTATCTCCGATGGGAGGATGCGAACAAATCAGTCGTAGCTCATTTGTTAGCCATCTTATCCAATCGGCTATTCGACGTGTACGTGAACTTTAAAGATGCCAAATAACTCTGGGACAAACTTAACAAGAAGTATTCCAAAGGGGATAACGGGGATGAGTCACTTGTAACTGCTAATTACTTGAACTATAAGATAGTTGAGGGGCGGTCGGTGATGGAGCAGCTCCACTAGCTACAACTTCATGTACGTGACTTAAGTCAGTACGACTGTATCTTGCTAGAGAAGTTCCATGTTAATGTCATCCTAGCTAAGTTACCACCCTTGTAGTGAGACTTCGTGATCGCCCATAGACATATCAAGGAGCGCTTTACTCTTAATGAGCTGTCAGCTTCCATTAATGTCAGAGAGTGTGCCAGAGCCGATGATGACATAGGGAAGGCTCAAGTCCAAGCTCATCAAGTGGAGGTCAAGAGTGCTCCAGGTAGTGGGAAACAATGGTTCAAGAACCAACCCCAGAACAAGCTCAAAGGCAAGAAAATAAAGAAAAAGGAGGAGATTGTCTGCTTTGTTTGTGGTGCGGTTGGCCATAAGGCCAACCATTGCTGCAATCAAAAAGGCAAGGTCCCTCTCCTGGTCCGCACAAGGGCCACAAGGCTGAAGTAAATGTCGCACTGGCTAGCTCCAGTTCAGAAGAGTATGTATCTCAGGACTTTATGGCAAGTCCATCAATTGATTGGTGAATTGATATAAGTGCTACTAGACATATATGTGATGATCGATCTTGTTTCTCTTCATTTCACGGTGAAGGTGGTGGATCCATCCTAATGGGGAACGGAGCCACTGCAATAGTATGCGGGATTGGATAGGTTTGCCGGAAGCTCACCTCAGGCAAAACACTGATCCTCAAAGACATACTACACGTGCCTGCTATGACTCGCAATCTGCTAAGTGGGTTGATGCTATGTAGGCAAGGAATAAAGCTTGTTTTTGAGTCCAATAAGGTTGTATTGACCAAATTTGGTAATTTTGTGGGTAAAGTCTATGATAGCAGAGGCTTGTTCCGCTTATCCATTCTTGATTTTAATAATGTAAACATTTATAATGTTTCCCATTGCAATAAAGTTAATGATATTTGGCATTCACGACTATGTCATCTTAACTTTGAAGCCATTGTGTGGTTGAGCAAAATGAGTTTAATTCCAAGCTATAATTATAAAAGGGTTCAAAGTGTGAAGTGTGTGTGCAAGCGAAGTAGCCTCGAAAACCTTTTCATAGCGTTGAAGGGCGAAGCACCTCTCCACTTGAACTAATTCATGCTGATCTTTATGAAATGAATAGAATATTAACTAAAGGTGGAAAATGGTACTTTTTAACCCTCATAGACGATGCGACTAAGCACTTGAACACTTTAAAGTCTATAAATCCAAAGTTGAAAATTAACTAGAAAGGAAAATAAAATGGTTAAGGTCGGACCGAGGTGGTGAATATGTCTTACATGAATTCTCTCAATTCTGTGAAGAAAGTGGAATAATTCATGAAATTACTCCACCATACTCACCCCAATCGAATGGAATAGCCGAAAGAAAGAACTAAACTCTTTGTGACTTAGTTATTGCCATGCTCTAGAGTTCAGGTATGCTAGACTATTGGTGGGGTGAAACAGTTCTCATAGCTAACTATGTCCTGAATAGAGTTCCACCTCGCAATCAGGAGGAAACACCTTATGAAGAATGAAAGACGATAAAACCTTTTCTTCGGACGTGGGGATACTTTGCAAAAGTGCATGTACCATTATCGAAGAAAAGAAAGCTTAGTCCTAAGACCGTTAATTGTGTCTTTCTAGGATCTGTTATAAATAGCACGGCTTATAGATTTCTAGTGGTCAAATTAGAGGTGAGTGACATCGCTACAAATATAGTGATGGAGTCTCATGAGGCAACATTCTTTAAGCATGTGTTTCCTATGAGACCAAATGAAGTCATGACCACATTGCTTTAGATGACACTCTATTCTTCCTAGTGTGGATAACACCGCTCCAGAGTTGGAGTTGAGGAGTAAGAGGCAGAGGACTGAAAAGTCACTCAGCAATGACTATGTCCCTATATCGTGGATGATGAACCACAAACCCTTTCAGAGGCATACACATCCCCAGATGTGGATTGCTGGAAGGAGGCAGTCCGTAGCAAGATGGATTCCATCATAGCTAATATAACATAGGAGATTACAGATCTTCCGCCTGGTTGTAAGCCAGTAGGCTACAAATGGATCTTTAAAAAAAAGCGTAGACCTGATAATACTATAGAAAAGTACAAGGCCCCTTTAGTGGCTAAAGGTTTCACGCAGAAAGAAAGAGAAGACTATTTTGATACATACTGTCCTGTGTCTCGTTTACCCACAATTCAAGTGCTTTTAGCACTAGCTGCCGCATACAAGCTCTAAGTACATCAAATGGATGTAAAGACCGCTTTCCTAAATGGAGAGTTGGATGAAGAGATTTATATGCAATAGGCCGATGGCTTTGTGGTTGAAAGGCAAGAAAAGAAAGTATGTCGATTGATTAAATCCTTGTATGGTCTAAAGTAAGCTCCCAAGCAATGGCATCAGAAATTCTATAGTACATTGACCTCGGTCGGCTTTTGTGTGAACGAAGTCGATAAATGTGTCTACTATCGGTTTAGCGGGGCTGAAGGTGTCATTCTATGTCTTTATGTAGATGACATATTGCTTTTTGGGACCAACATGGATGTAATCAATATAGCAAAGTATGTCCTTTCCCAGAATTTTGATATGAAAGATCTGGGTGAAGCTGATGTTATCTTAAACATCAAGCTTAAAAAGGGTGAGAATAGGATTACTATTTCACAATCCCAATATGTGGACAAGGTCCTAACCAGATTTAGATTTAAGAACTGTAAGCCAGTGACCACACCCTATGATCCAAATGCAAAGCTACATAAAAAACACTAGGAATAGGAGGATCAGCTTAAATATTCTCAAATAATAGGATCATTGATGTATCTAACTAGTGCAATGAGACCAGACATCTCATATGCTATAAGCAGATAAAGTCGTTATACGTCTAATCTAGGAGATGATCATAGAATAGCACTAGAGAGAGTACTCAGATACTTAAAGGGGACTTCAAATTTGGGAATGTATTATTCTAGCCATCCGACAGTCTTGGAAGGATTTAGTGATTCTAGCTGGATTAGTGACTCAGATGATATGAAGGCTACGAGTGGCTATGTATTCACTCTAGCAAGTAGGGTTTCATGGAAGTCTTCAAAGCAGACTATCCTTACACAGTCTACTTTGGAGGCTGAGTTAGTAGCGCTTGATTCAGCAGTTGTTGAGGCAGAATAGATTAGAGAACTCCCGCTGTTGAGGCAGAATAGATTAGAAAACTCCCTTCTGACCTACCTGTGTTGGAAAAGCCAATTCCAGCAATTCTAACCTACTGTGATAACCAAACCGTTCTAGTTAAGGTGAAGAGTAGGAAGGATAATATGAAGTCCTCAAAACATATAAAAAGGCAACTTAAGTCAGTAAGGTATGCTAGAGAGACAGGTGTCATTTCAATAGAATATATCCAGTCTGAAAGGAACTTGACAGATCCTTTCACTAAAGGCTTGGCACGGAAGGCCATCCTTGCAGCGTCCAAGGGAATGGAACTCATACTCGTATAAAGGCTCACATTGGTGGTAACCTATTCTAGAAGATCGGACATCCCGTGAACTAGGCTCTAGGACAACAAACTATGTGAGATCAGAGAGCACATCTAACAGGTCCCATTAGCTGTAGTGCTCTTTCCGTATGGAAGATTGAGCAATAGCTCTTAATGAATTTGATGTCTATATGACTTCGGGAATCGTCCTATAGGATTCGTAGAAGAATTCACCTACTTGAGTATGATCGTGGGGTCACGATCAAAGAAAGATAAGGGTATACTTTCTTAAGTACTCATGAGCTAGATACGGGGATATGACCATAACGTCCCAACTCGAGAGGGAAAGGGCAAGTCGCCCAGTATAGAATGTGGATTGGGCGAAAATTCTCATACCAAGAAATTGGATCAAGGCGAAATCCTCCTTTGTTTGTGTAGAGTCATAGTCCTTGTTGCTAGGCTTTGGGTTCAAACGCGCAAGGTACACATCGTCGAACAGCTGTATATTAAATAAGATATTTGATCATCTTTTATCAATTTGATAAATTGGTGAGGACTGTTGGACTCTTGAGGGTAATTTGGGCATTTTCTAACTTGATAAAAAAATGAATGAGGACATGGGCCCACCTGTTGGTGGGTCGCATGGGGTGATAAGGTGTTGGAGACTGTGTCTCCAGCCCTAACCCGTGTGGCGCTCAGCTTCTGTGTGACTGGTTCTTGGGGGCTACCGAGTTGTGCGACGGTGGTGGCGGTGGAGGCACCACCGGCCTGGGCGCCGGCTGTTGGTGTAGCCCTGCCAATCGCCTCTTCATCGCTCTATTTAAGCTGGCCTTCCTCTCCTCTTGGAAATACCCTAAAAAATAGTGAGTTCCCCATTTCGTGATCTCCTCCTCTCGATTGTGATCCAATTTGGATCTTGGTGCTGCAGTGTCGTGGTGTTGTTCACTAGGTGGCAGTGTTGGCTAGATTTGATTTCATTGGCATATCCTGTGCAGTTACCTTCAGGTATGATATCGCAATCAACATAATCATGGTATGAACTAATAGTAAAATTAACTCTCACAATGCGAGTTACCTTCAGCTTACCGCATGAATTAAACCATTAAATGTAGTAAGGACGAGGGTGTTGTTGTGTGGTCAAGGAAAGTTTCTCAACCATATCAATGCTAGCCAAATTGTTATAACTTTCTTCATCAATAATCACTCAATAAGAACGCTCACTGATCACAAATTTTGTTTGAAATAGATTATGGTGTTGATTGTATTCAGCATGCTCTATTTGAGCACTAAGGACACGTTTCACAATTATGCTCAAAAACTTATCACTTGCTTTAGCTCCCAAATGTTCTTCGTCATGTTCAGATTCATCTTGCTCACCTGTGGGGTTAGTTACAAGCAATGCATACTCTTTATCAATATCACTAGCGAAAGTATACTCACCATCTTCTCTCACAATGAGAGCTTGCTGACTTGAGCAATCTTGCATAAAGTGCCCGAATCCTTTGCACTTGTGACATTGGACATCCCTTGTACATCCAGTGAAAGCAACTGAAGATGCACTCTTTGTTAGAGTAGATTTTGTGGAAGCTTGAACGGTTGTCGCCTTACTTGCTTCGGGTGCACACGGGGGCGTGGGAGTAGAAGTAGAGCGCCCTCAAATTGGTGTAGATGGAAGGGGCACCCTTCCTATTCTGGCACTTTGTTGGAGGAAAAAGAGCCCCTAAAATGACTCCTTGTTGTCATGTGTCACCCCTGTACTTCTTTTTCAGCTTTGCAAGCAAGATGAAACAAACGGGTGATAGAATTGTATTCCTTATAGTCAAGTTTGTCCTAAATTTCCTAATTAAGCCCTCTAAAAATTCTAGCCATTTCAGCTTCTTTTGTTTCTTCTAAACCACAACGCAATAAATCAATTTGTACTTGTTCATAGTATCCCTCTACTGACCTATTGCCTTGTTTTAAGTAATGCATTTATTTGACATGTCACGTGCATAGTATGAAGGCACAATGAAGGCACAAATCTAGCTCTCATAACTCTTTTCAAAGCATCCCATATTCTAGGTATGTGCTGTTCATTACAGCACAATTCATTCCACCAAATAGATGCAAAATCAGTGAATTCACTAGTAGTAGCCCTAACCCTTTTATTCCCAGGGAATTCATGGCATGCAAATGTTTGGTCTACAGCTAACTCCCATGTGAGATAAGCATCAGGATCATATTTACCAGCAAAAGAAGGCATAGTGAATTTAATTTTACCAAGTGCATCCTTATGATCACGTACCTCACGTGGTGGGTCTCTTCTCATACCTTGTCAATTGAAATGTTGTTGTTGATGATCACGATCATTGTTGGGATTGAAACCACCCTCGGACTCTGTATCAGCAACATATGGGCTTCTTCATCTTCTACCTCATTGGCCCATGAGTGAGCAACGAATGGGTTATGATGCGGTTGTGCAACGCCAACAGCAACGGGGGTGATAACAGGAGGTGGAGCTCTCTCTAGTTACTCCACACGTGTAGCAATCGTATCAAGATCATTATTGGTGAGATCTAGATCCCCTGAAGACACTTCGAATGTTGACTTAACAAGTATGAAAATTTCCGCATGATGACTCTCACGCGAAGTGTGAAAGGTGCATCTTCCTCAACCCCTTGTGACCATGAACCTGCCATTGTTAGTATCAATAAGAAAAATGTATGAGTGTATAAAATTTCCTATGAACTAATAGACGCTGGCCAATTCGAATCGAGTCACTCTCTCACAGTGTCTTACCAAGTTCTAAGTTCTTACTAATGCAGCAAGGAAGTGATATAACTGGTGGCTGGTTCGAGATACTCTCACTTGTGAATAGTCCAATTATTGTGAGGAACGATACCTACTGAGTTAGTAGGAAGTGGAGCTCGAAAAGCGTCAATAATTAGCAGCAATCAAATCAGCAATTGCAAATTGAATAATTGTTCAAAGTACTAGTCAATGTTGTTGATCCTAGTCTAGAAAAAGCTAGAGAATGACAAGATCTAGAGCACAAGACAAGAATAACGTGCAATATAAACAGCCCTCTAGTTCGAGCAGAAACAACAGCTAGTCTCAAAGATAAAAGGGGGCAAAGTTTTGTGTGGCGTATATGTAACACCCCAGCCAAGCAATGACCTGGAATGCTACTAAACTAACGACATATTAAATACGAACCTATATTCACCTTACAAAATTTCGGCAGAACCTCCTTTGTTTAATGAGTAAATCAAAGGTTTCAACATGCATAGACAAATGATCTGAATAATAGTAAACAATAAATATTCAATTCTAAACAAACTGAATTATGTTTGCCATCACACTCGCAACCACAATATTTAAATAAAGAACGGAAACAATGTAAAAGTTCTAAACCTTTATTACAGTCTAAACTTGATGATCTTTAATCAGTTACCACTTAAGTTATTCAACAAATAATGTTTAAGGTTCTTTATTTCTTCCAAGGTGAATGGACCGTGCAAGTGCAACCAAGCTAATCCATCTTTATCCCCATGCATGCCGGTCCCATGTAGGTACCTAAAAACAAACAGCAACCACAACAACAACAAGAGTGAATCCAACGACTCAGCAAATATAATGAGAGACCATGTGAAGGTCACCCCATGGTTGTGATGAGTAATTGACTCTTGATCTAGGAAGATTGAGTTTAGCTTTTGAGGTTTGTACCAGTTCTGCAATGTCGTAGCCCTGGCAAAGGTCGTCTGCAGCCAGCACGACCACGTTGGCCATGGTCGAAGGCCAGTACGACCACGTTGGTCATGGTCGAAGCAGGTTACGACCACGTTTGGTCGTAATCGTAGGTCACCAGGGAAGTTTAAGACTGGTTTTGCCATAGTCGTATCTTGGTCATGGTCGAAATGACCCATACGACCACGTTGTGCGCTATCGGAAGCCAGCCGAGCCATTTACGACCACGTTGTAGCGTATACGACCATTTTCAGGTCGTTTACGATCACATTGGCCGTAGTCGATTGTAGCTTCGATCACGTTGTCATGAGCTGAAAGCGGTTAGAAGTCGTAAGTCGAAGCTACGACCACGTTGCAGTGGGCTGCAGTCGAAGTCGGCACTCAAATCTATGATCACGTGAGTAGTCGGCACTCTACGACTACGTTATTGAGAGCTGCGGTCGGAAGTCGATGCTTCGACCACTGTGGTCGGGGGCCGGCACTCGAGCTTGCGACCACGTGGGAAGTCGGCGGACTTCGACCATGTTGTGAAGCGGTCAAACGAGGTCGGGTCGGGGTCAGACTCAGTCGGTTGTAGTCGATACCGGTCGGATTTGGTCGTAGAGCAGTCTGGCGTGGTCGGACGTGCTCGCACGCAGTTGGAATCGGTCGTATGACCTGCAGACTTGACCACTTGAGCTGGAATTTGGTCGTAGGGCTTTATGATGAAGTCAGGGACCTTGTACATTTGTTTGTTTATCTTTTCGGTCGGTCATAACGACTTGGGTTGAAGTCGTAGACTTTGAGCGTTAAAGCCGTAGCGAGTTGTGGGTGGTCGTAGCAAGTTAGCGATGATCGTAGACTCATTGTATCTGGTCGTATGGCTTGATTTTGTGGTCGTATGTCGTGTGCTTTCATTGTTCTCTATTTTCGACTGGTCGTAGGTGGTATACGACTTGGTAAGAGTATGATTTGAGTTCTGTTTTTTTTTGGCTCAAGTGGTTGGATACTATTGCGAGCGGTACTATGTAATGGTTTGCTTGTCTGTGATGGTTTGCAGGACCTTGAGACTAGTCGTGGCGAGGCATGGAGGGCCGAGACTAGGCACGGGCGGTGCTGAGGTCAAGAGCGGCCAGGAAGTGCTGAAGACGACGAGGTCTGTGAGGTGGTTGCAAGCCGAGGAGATGAGGAACCGGAGCTGGAGCTGCCAGAGGACCTTGGAGACAAGTCTTGATGAGGCTTGGAGTGGTCGGGACTAGACATGGGGGATGTCGAGGTCCAGAACGACCAGGGGAAGCCGAAGGAGATCTAGTCTTGCGAGGTGGTTACAAGCTTGGACGACAAGGCAGGAGGAAGCTTCCGGGAAGGCAGTGGAGTGGCATTTTGGAGAAATGCGGAAAGCTGCAAAGGGAAGCTGTGTCTCTGCAAATGCACAGGAGTTGTTGGCGCTAACGGGCAAAGCAGTGGAGCCGTTGGGTGTAACGGGTAAAGCACTGGAGCTCGTTCTCGCTAGTGGGTAAAGTGAGTTGAAAACCTGGTGTTAGGTGGGGGTTTGCGGGTTCCCCCTCTTTGGTGTGTGAGCGTGTGGCTATAAATAGAGAGGGTAGAGCTCGGGTACTTGTGAGATTCTGATCCCCGAGTTGCTCTGTTCTTCCTTTGTTATTTGTGAGTGTGTGGGTTCTCGGGATGGAGCAAGTGTGCTCATGTATCTCCCAGTTGGAGTGGCTGTAGAAACCTCCATTATCAATCATTCATCTCTCTTCCTCTATTTGTTTTCTGTCGTCTTGAGATGTTGTGATTGACTTGTTTGCGATCTGTTTTGAGAGCTTGGACTTCTTGCTATCCTTTTCTCTCCACTCTTCTTCGTGAGTCTGCTTTCGTCTTTGTGTGGTTTAATCAGCTCAGAACTGGGAATCTGTCTCAAGGCCACTTGGCCAGTTCATTCCCGAGAGCAGGAGTCGAATTAGAGAAGTTCACTTTACCGGATGATTGTGCGCCTCGAGTCCTTCTGTTCTTGGTTCATCCTCTCAGTTATCACTGTTTGATTTCTTTTGTCGGCTCAGGCAAGTGTTCGACCACGTGGTGTTCGACCATCAGTTGGCTTACGACCATGTGTGTTTGATCGAAGAAGCTAGTTCTTTCGCCCGATTTGTTGTGTGAGTACTTGGGGAGTTTTTAGAAGGCACCATTCACCCCCCCTCTGTTGCCATTTCGGTCCTACATATAAATAGTGGCAATAAGAGTAAAAGTGAACATCATTCCTCGTGTTCAACCATCAATCACATAAATAAATCATGCTATGCAATATGATCAAAAGAATCTCTTTATCTCTTCTCTTTCGCATTTTTACCGGTAATGCGGAGTGTGCATCCGTCAATGCACACCCATGCCTGTACCATCTGGTACAGGGACCAATTGCCCATACTCCACAAGTATGGGGACCTTTAGCCCGTCATGACATCAACATGACGGGGACCTCAACGCATGGTCGTCTCGTGACCAAGATCTCAATAATCAACATGATGCACAAACGTGAATATCTCAATAAATAAAATTGCATTCACGATTACTATGCACCAGAAATTCTCTCATTAATACAACATGCATCCGCATCAACATTGCATATGAATAACATATTCATACTACAAAAGCTCATATTCATAGACTTCATAACTCTCAAACATCCGTGATTAACACATAACTCATAGCATTAGCAACCATGAACATTACCGATCATATCACCATAACAATCATGAACAACTCAAATTCTCATAGAATTTATCAAACTATACCATTCGATAATATCTATTATATCCATAAATATACTTGCCTTAACCGCGAGGAAACGGGGGATGAGCAGAAGGCGCGGCCCCTGGAATCCGTCCTCCTCCTGAACCATAATTTTAATAATCTCTAAGGCAACAGTAACGAGTCTTTAGATTAAACAAAAAACACCCCCACTATCCCAACATGTTTAACTTGACTCAAACCCCAAATCCTTTCGGCCACCCTGTCCCCCTCTATAGACAGTCAACTTCAAAAATCCTTATCTAATGGTACAGAAGTCCGAATAGGGCGTTCTCAGATTTTCTGGAAAGATAATTAAATTGCCTAAACAAACTTAGTTGGGGAGCCCTTCTGATTCTTCCATATACTGCCCCTACCAAGCCAATCTACAGAACATCAATTATCACGTCGGGTTCTCTGGACAGTACACTAAAATTATCATAACTTTTGGTACGAAAGTGCAATTTATGCGTTCTTTAGCTTTCTGGAAACGTGAGGAAATTACCCATCTTTTTTATTATAACGAGATCCTCTGATTTCGTCTTTACCTAATAGATTAACTCAGATTTCTACAGACTGTCAGGATGATGACAGATTAACAGGACAGCGGCACTAAACAATTCATAACTTTCTAACCGTTGATCGGATCTGGGCGTTCTTGGCGGCCACGGAAAGCTAACGACACAACCCAACTTTATCTAAGAGAAGTGATCCCCAGATTCTGCTTCTAAAGTCGTGAAAACCGCCGTTCAATAATCTGGACAGAAACGCGATCTAGCAGCTAATGGCAATCGATCTACTAAACGAATTCATAAACGCATCTAATACAAAACATACGGCGATAGAGACTCTTCGTTACCCTTGAAGAACGCCGGAAGCCGATGAATTACCACGAACACCCCACGAATCTCTCCTCTCCTTCTTTTCCTCTTTGCCCCTTCTTCTTCCCTTCCTCCGAGTCCAATCGCCTAGCTGCAAATTATTCCTTTCCCCCGATCATTCGGCAACAATTGGAGGTCTTGATCACCGGCAATGGAGGAGAGGGGAGGAGGAGGCGCTGCTGGACGGCGCAAGGCAGAGGGGAGGGCGCACCAAGGGGGGAGAGGGGGGAGAGGCGGCTAGGGTTAGAGGGGGGAAGGTGGCACCCCCCTTTGCTGGCCGAAATCCCCACCTGGGCCAAGGCCCAGGCCCAGGTTGCCAGGGAAAATCAGAAAACCCCCTCTAAACTTGATATTTTATACTTCCCTTTAAGGTCCTTCCCTCCGATTAAACGATTAACGGTCGAAACTCTTCCAGGATATTACAGTATATATGCTTATTTGAAATGTTTTGATGTGATCTACAACATTGCAGTTGAGGTGAAACCCAAATTCTGAGGGGAAGACCAAGAAAAGGGCAAAAATAGAAACTAACAACTTGCGACATAGATTCAGGTCCAAAGGTGGCGATTTTGGGGGTCATTTTTTGGATGTGCCTCATCGTTAGGTTTCCAATAAGTACAAGAATGTTAAAAATGGACACCGTATACAAAAGTTATGCTCGTTTTACTAAAGATGTCTTGGAATCGGATTCCTACTCGTACTAGAAACCGACTCGGGCTCAACTTGAAACTACTATATCTTTCAATCCCGTGGGCCAAACTTGCTGAATTTTTTTTGTGAAAGCTTATAGCTATATGTAAAAGGTCTCCACCAATTTTTGCTAGTTTGGAAAAAGTTTGACACACTTTTCAATTTTCGGAAAAGGTGGACTTGAAACCAACTCTTCCTCTTTTTTCTCTCTTTTTTTGTCTCTCTCTTTTTTCTTGAATTCAAAACCAACTCTTCCACTTTTTTCTTCTCTGTCATAAACTGAAATCAATCTTGGTTAGGGTTTGCCGCGGAAGGTGATTGATGGTGGCATGGCAATGACTGGTGTTAGCCGTGGTAGGGGATTTTGGGGTGGCGCAGAAGGGATTGGTGGTGGCGCAGCAGGGAGCAAAAGACACAAGATGCGTAATAGACAATGATTAAACTAGACTCCAACTAGAACTAGAAATCATCAACTAGACATGGCGATGCAATAAAAAATTCAACAAGCAAAATACGAAAAAGAAAATTGCAAGGCAGAGATTGGTTTGGACAAGATGAAATTAACCCTAATTTATTTTGGCTTTTATGGACTTTCAAAATTAAGCAATCTAACTATGAAAGATAGTAAACTCTCATCGAGCAATCTTGAGCTCTGATACCATTTGATGAATTGTTGTTGTCCCAATCTTTCAATGAGAAGGATAAATTCGTTAGTAGTCGCTCAACTCTCACTATCCTAACTACGAACTCGCAAGGCCTGAAAGCACACAATCGTTGAGCTGCTCGACAAGTCATTATCAACCATGCACGAGTACCAAGATGACCTGATCATGAAGATCAATTCCTGCATACACCGAAGAAGCACTCAAGAGTTGGGAGGGTGTCGAGGGATGACTAGGGGGACTAGGGTTCCCCCTTCACAGCCTTTTTGTCCAGTGGCATATGTGGGTAATTTCTCACAAATCCTAGTGGCAATCACCAAAGTCCCACTCACAAAAAGCTGAGAAAGCACATCTTGCCTAGCTTACAGCATCTAGATATGTGTGGCTTTTAGTTTATGCCAAAAACAACTTGGAAGCTAATCCGTCTAGAGGGCTTCTAGCTATTTGAAAGTATAAGATAGTTCAATGACCCCCCCCCCCACATAGGGGCCAAGGCCTATGTTTGACTGTGTAAGAGTTTGTGAAGTTTTTTTAAAAAAATGGCTCCCTGTAGTTTGATGTGTGCTCATGGTGTCTCGATGTGATACCATGGACTGGGTGACGCACGACTTGTATATGCACGGTCGATGAGGTACACAGGAAAAGAGCTCCATTCTTAAACTGTTTGTATTTTTCACCAGCCATGAAATAAAATAGAATTTAAAATAAAGCTAAATTTCACTAAATTCTTATTTCAATTGAGTCTTTGCCCAATTCAACACTTTCCCTACCCATTTGTGCTTCCCTTTCTTGATCATGCCAGCTCCTTTGGTCGATTTTTGCATTTGTTCACTATTCACAACCCGAAAATACACTCGCCACTACCTGTAATGTCTCCCCTCCCCACCACTTGGCTCCTCCTTGCTCACCACAACACCCATCTGCCTGCTATTGCCAACCTAGTCAAAGCCATACCATCCCCTGCCATACCCCGACATCACCATTTATTGTCGTTGCCCCAGCTGGCCTTGCAGGAGTCCCCTCCTAGGTGACGCGTGCGCCCACTCCCTTGACTACACCACTCCTGAGCCACTGGCACCAGTGAACATCACCGAGCCTGAGATGACGTCACAACCCTCGTGCCACTGAATATCACTGAGAAGCTTCGAGCACCATTGCACCCTTCTATGTGTCACCAGTGCCTTGCGCAACACACTGCTCCCAATTGGCAACTCCAGTCACTTCGTGCAATCCCCAATTGCCCAACCAAGCCACCCTCTTGACCCCCTCCCATCTCCCCGCCAACGCCGTCGTCCCCTGCGCCGGTAAGGCCGCTCAGCCGATCTTCTACTTTCAGCCACATCCATTCGATTTCGTGCCATGGTAGAATCTCTGAGACATCCCGAGCCTGTAGCCAACCTCGTCGGACCACCTCCTAAGACCAACCATGCCAGCACCGTGAACCCCGCCAACCATAACACCTTCTTTGTGGATAGCCTAAATCGAGCCACTCTAGCCAAAATCACCACCACCATGTTGTTTCCCATACACCTTGGATGGTCAAAACCACCTTGCTTTTGCCGGAGAACCGCCGAAACAGTCTTGTGCCATGGAGGAGTCTGTAGTACCATCCCTCACCGCCAGCCACCACCATCCACCCCCGAGCCTTCCTAAGCACTAAAATGGAGTCTCCTTGAATCCATGTGTCCGGCCTTGTGCTCCTTCACCACCAGAAAGCCTCACCATAGCACGCGCTGAAGCTTTGCCACCATCTCTACTTTTGCTCCGGGCTAAACCGAGGTAGAAGGCGGGAAGGGGAAGAGCTAGCAAGCCGTGTGGGTTGCGCGTGTGTTTTGGCTGGCCCAACCACTCAGCAAATTAAATTAAGGCCATGGGCCGAGTCTTTTAACCAACCCAACACCGCTTGTACACTATTCACCACAGGACGGCCTGCCACTATTCACTACTGTAGCAAGTTACTGTTCATCTGAGCCTAAAAATCAATACTATACTCATTTCGATTGTTTCGATCTCGTGAATCCATTTTTCACCTCCATTTTCCCAAACCAAGCCTTGATAAAATCCAAACTCACTATTCTAAAATAATCCTCTACTTCCAAAATCCGTCCAGCACGTTTATAGCCATTTGGACCGTCTCGAGCCTATCTAGCCCAATTCTAACCTTGTCAGCCAACCCAAGCACTGTTTAAACGCCAACCACCCAACCCATTTCCTTTTATGTCTTTTCTTGTTATTTAATTGCTTTTGTTCCCAACATGCATTTTGCAAAGCAAGTTCTTATTCGAATTCGCTCTTTTACATTAGCATCCGGATTCTGCTAGCTGATCAACGGAAGGGCTACAGGAGCTATCTAGCAGTTGACATAAGCTGGAAGACTATAGTAACATAATCGGACTATGGATGAAGAGGCAAGTCACATATTTTTATCATATTGAATCCCATGATATTTAAATTATTTAATTACAGTATTTTAATTATTATAATTTACGCACTGTTATTTAATTACGATAAATGTTTAGAATAACATGTAAATTAGTTATGTCCTACCAATAAAAAATGTTATGTTTAATTTGAGACCATATTCACCTTGACAACCTTAGTAATATGTAAATACTATATAAATAATCATAGAATGGTTCATCCAAAATTTTGTACTACTAAGTGACTTCGGCATTTTGCAGGTAGATTTATTTAAACAGTTTTAGGGTAAGATGTATCGTTAAAAACCATTAGATGGTTGGAGTCCACGACCTTACCCTAGGGAGGAGACTTGAGTAGAGTGGTGGCGGTGCCGTAGAGCAATGGGGATCTGTATTGTGGATGGCTGCCTCATGGTGAAAAGTAAGGACTAGAACATGATAAACTGATGTTGTCCTGATCTTTTGATGAGAAGGATAAATTCGGTAGTAGTCGCTCAACTCACGATCCTGGCTACGAACTCGTAAGGCCCGAAATCACACAATCACTGAACTGCTCGACAAGTCGTTATCAACCGTGCACGAATACCTGGATGACCTAATCACGAAGATCAATTCCTGCATACACCGAAGAAGCACGCAAGAACAAGGTAAAATGCAATCTAATTATTGCAAATATATGATTGAGTTCAAAAGGTGGGATTCCACAGAGATTCTTTACGATTGGTCTAGTCAACACAAGCGAAAAACAAGAATTTTCACAATGAAGAAACTAAGCAAATAAAATCAAAACCCTAAAGTGTAGCACACATTAGACTATATGAGGAGGACAACCAAAGGGTGGCGCTAGGGGGTGGGCGTATGCCTCTAGGGTTACAAGGCCCATGGGCCCAAATGGAGGTGGCACAGCACCAGTCTGGTTCGAAATCAGATATAGCAGTAGACTATTTTGCAGATTACATCGTGCTTAGAAAAAATTGAAGGTAAGGCTAGATCCGTTGGAAAGAGGGCGAGATAAACTTTCCATCAAGTACTCGTAGAGCTCAAACGAAGTCTGTATGTGAAAGTTATGCTCGTTTAAAGTTTGTGCTGTCTCCAAAGGCCGAATTGAATTGCACATGTTTGTCTTCATGATCAGCTCCTAAGTTCCTGATTAAAAGAACATCACATGCATTAGGTAGCAGCATGTTCTTATTACAAACAAAATGCACTTCTAGAAACGAAGTTATCTGATAGTTCAATTGACGTGCGCGAGCTCTTACGATTGGACCTTATGGTGGTGATCGGTTCGGCTGAAAAGCTCGTGGCTTATGGCTGAAAACACTGTAGCTGGCTGAAAAAAGCACTGTAGCTGACAGAGGCTTGTTTAGCATAATTAAATTTTAAAAAATTTAAAAATAAAAAAAATGTTAGCCCATTACGTATAATACAAACAAATACGGGAAAAAAAGAACCGGCAAAAAAGCTCAACAAAAAGCCAAAAGTTCAGAAAAAGACGAAACTTATGAATAGTGAAAAATAAGCTAGAAGCCAGAAGCCGAAGCCGAGTTGATCAGGGCCGTGCATAGGTTCATATCTATTGGTTATATGCATGGAAGTGATGTCGTCATCAGAACCTTATGCTGAGTAAAGGCTATAGTAATCGCTCAACCACAAGTATTGACTTGTCAATCCTGATTTAGTAACTACTCAACTCGATTAAATATCTATAGGAAGGTGGAGTTCTCGGCGTGGGAATGGCCCAAGTGGAGTGGTGTGCGGAAAACGGTAAAACTATACTTGATAATGATAGGTCTACTCAGAATCGGACAGTAATGTTCCGTATAGGCCAGTAGATACCCGACAATGTATGGTTCAGAGTCTACTGGGTGAGATTAGAAAAGAAAAACGCAGTGAAAGATCTTACTTTTTTAACTTAGTCGTACGTTACTTGTTACGTATTAGACCTCGCGAGTACAACAGCACTGTTCTCGAAAACAAGGCCGTTACAAGCCACTCAAGTTTCCAGTCGACCGGTGCCACCTGCGTCGTTGCCTCCCGCCGCGCTCCGTCTTCAGCAAATCCGGCGTCCCCGCAACAGCTTTGAGCATTGGACCATCTGTCCCGACGCATACATTGGCAATCCGTCCGCGGCGTGACCGTGCACTGTAACACTAGCGACTCGCTTATCGTCCTCTCAAAAAAAAATGAAAAGAAAACAACTCGCTGACCGAAGAAGAGCCCCCGCACCCGCACGGCACGGTCGCTGCTCCTGAGCCGGTCCTGCCTGATGCGTCAAAACTCAAAAGCTGCCGTGAACGTGCGCGACTCCAAGGCTCCAACGCGCAAGGCGCAGCGGCAGGTAGTTCCGCGAAAGCACGGCGATCTGCGCCTCCGCGGCACGTGAAGGCGCGCCGGCGCGAGAGTACGCACGGGCGGAAGCCGCGCCGCGCGTGCCGGCCCGTTGGATCGTATGCGGACCGAGGCAAACTGACGTAGCGAAACAAGTGACGCGAACCACGCAGATCTTACCAAGCGACGTTTCATCCTTTGGTGATTCTTCCCTCGTTGGTGTGCGCTCCTGGCGGCCGGTCTCGATGCAATCTGATGCTGACGCACGAATGGTACACGCACGGCCGATGAGGTACACAGGAAAAGGAGGATTCCTCGCATTAGGTTTAGGTTGTTTGGCGTTTAGTTGTGGCTCCGTGACGTCGATCGGGTTCTTTGCAGAAAGCAGTATTCTGAGCTGTGCTTCGCTGAAAAAGGAGATGGCTTCTAAGCGCCGTTCTTTCCGATTTCAGTTCTGCTTTTAGTTTGTAGAAGTTAAAAACTGAAATAAACATGTTTGTCTCTTAATTTTGCCTTTTTTTTTACTTCTTTAGCTTTTTTTTCCCTTTTCTTTGTATTGTTCGTGTAGATATATAACAATGTTTTCATTCTTTTCTCAATATTACATTCATTCTTGTCACTGTCAAGTGAATTAGGCTAGATGCTTGTGCTGAAGAATATCAAATTGTATCTGAATGCAAGGTAACTGGTATGAATTGTATAAAGTCGTTTTGTCTACTCGATATTGTTTTGGTCCTAGTTTTTAATTTACACACTGTTTGCAGCTAGCGGTGTGGATGGACAAAACTTGCAAGCCATCTACTTGCGTAGCAGTAGATCGTTAATCCTATCTGTTTTCCCATTAAGAAACGCTTAACATCGATATCGTCCATAGAAATCCAGTTTTCTTTATCCCCAACGAACACAGTTGAAGCTATCATATTCCCTGTTGAGCTGATCGTCAGAGAAGCGAACTTTTGCACAGTGCTATTGGTTGGTTGAAACTTTACACCAACGTGACAGCGCCGTTCCCCATGCAACTATTAAGTCGCATACGGCAGAGTTTGCGAGCTCAACGTTTGTTCGTAGCCGTCGCTAATTCGTCGATTCCTCTGGTACGCAGCACACATGCTGAAACGGAGTGGCCGAGTGACTGTAGTCCAGTCCAGGCTGCTGTGGTCTGCAGTTCTGCACTGCATCAGGATTCAGGCATCGGCGCAAAGTTGGGTGCTGCAGTGGCCGTACGAGGTGGCCAGCCTACGTGTTACGCGCAGCCCTGCTGACGCCTTTGGCTGCGGTGGACGTAACAGGGGGAGAGGAGGGGCTCAGGTCTCGTCGACCCACGGCCCAAACCTACGACGCGCGTCCTACCCCGCCTCGCGACGACTTTGTTTGCCCCCCGTAACAAAACGCGACGCAGACCCCCACCTCTCTCTCTCTCTCTCTCCCTCGTCGCTGCTCTTGCTTGTGACCTCCGCCGCCTCTCCGGCGACCCGGCAGGACCGCCCCTCTACGCCGGCTGCGCCTCTGCCGTGCCGCGGCGGACGACCGCCGACCGCGCACCGCGACCATGGCAACGACCGTGGATCCGACTCATCCGAGGGCGAAGACGCCGGCCGCGCAGTCGCACCACCTGAAGCCGTGGGCACCGCCGCCACCGCCTCACGCCCACCGCGTACCGTCCCTGCCAGCTGTCACCGGCCGCGGCGGCGGAGCCACCCGCGATCGGCGCCGCTCCTCGTCGTCCCACCGAACGGGCGGCACCGACGCCGACGCCATAGAGGAGGAGCCTTACGACGGCGGGCTGGAGGATCTCCGGGCCAAGCTCATGGGCCACCTCCGCGACGCCGCTGACCGACTCCGCCTGCCCCCGACGAAGCCCCGGCCTCCGTCGCCGGAGCCCGAGCATCCGGCAGCGCCGCTTCCACCGCCGCCGCAGGACGCCGCTGCGGCGGTGCCTGCCAGCAGGCCGTGGAACCTGAGGGAGCGGAAGCGCCGGCCATCAGCCCTCGGGAGCACGGCCGCGTCGCCCAAGACGCCGTGGTCAACCGCGGCGGCGAAGGCGCGGGACGACGACGGCAAGCGCGCCCCTTTCACGGTAGCGCTGGCGGCGGAGGAGATCGAGGAGGACATCTTCGCCCTGACCGGCGCCCGGCCGCGGCGGCGGCCTCGGAAGCGACCGCGCGTCGTGCAGCGGCAGCTCGATGTAAGGCCAATTCCCCATACTGCCCCTCACCCCCCCCTAACCACCTCATTGGACAAAAAAACGCCTATTTTATTACCCCCTCGATACGCTTTTAGCCTCTGCATAGTTAGCATTATTCTACAATACCAGTACTAATCTAATCAATTCTTGTGTGCAAGAATAGTATATTAACACTACTGATCATCCAGCTAACGATAACACTAGCAATTGTCTCGCCTCGTGCAGTCGCTGTTCCCGGGGCTGTGGCTGACCGAGATCACCGCCGACGCCTACAGGGTCCCCGACGAGTAGCAACCCGGCACCATCTCCGGCCGGCCAGCTCTACCATTCTACGTATCCATCTTATGGGTAACCAAAACATTTATAACTAGGGCTAGGAGGTACTTGTATTATTCTACAAATTCTAGTACTAGGGTTAGGAGGTACTTTGTGCTTGCCATGTCCCAACTTTTTTCTCCTTTAAAATCTAAGCAGTGTTTCACACACACTCTCTCTCTCGCTCGCTCGCTAATATACAGTAGGGCGTGCGGTCGTGTGCTTGTAATCTACTCCTAATCCATGTAGGCTGCCATGCCTTCTACTGTACTCTCTCTCTCTCTCTCTCTCACTCTCACAGGTGTGTAGGTTTGACGATCAGTTGCAGTGCATCACGAGTGGTGCCTTTTTCCCAGCTCTTTGCTTGGTTTAGCCTTTGTTTTCCTATCGGCATGTTCTGCTTGAGGGGTTTGATCCTGCGGTCTCTGTGTTTTCGTGTGGTGGTGCTCCGTTGTTTAGCCGTGGCTGGCTTTGGGTGCGCCGTGCTTTGTATGGGGAGATGGAAGTTGTTGGGTCGTTTTGGGACTCTTGGACCCCGCCACCTGTTGGGGTTAACGTGGGACAGCCATTATGCAACATTGGTTGGGTCGGCACGGCTTTAGTTTTTTTGTTTTTATACTTTGTTATAGCTTTAAGGAGTGTGTTTTTTAAAATAAGTCTATAAATAAACTATATTAGATATTATATCGACTTCAACTGTATTATCCAATGTTACACACTTTAATTGTATTGGCTAAAATCAAATACGACTGTCTCTCTATTTGTAATCTCTTTTACGAACAGTTAGAATTTAAAAATTATAAATTACAAATCAAAAGAACTTATCATTGTAGGAAAGTCCGAAAAGGGTAGTCCAACTGTAGAATTTTCAAACTCGCCTTTCGGGCTCAAACCAATCATGGAACCTGTTAGTGAAATCTGATTAGGGTTTGTGCTGTGATGAGCTTCCTCGAGACCTAGATTATTGTAGCATGTAATTGTAGATAGGGTTAGCTCTGCGCACGAAGGCAAAGTGAACAAGGGATGGCATGTCTCTTTCGGTTCCGTCGTCGGTGGGGCTCGCTTGTCAGGTACTAGGGACACATGTTTACTGTTATAATACAGTATTATGCACATCCAACAAACATCGTGCAACAAAAAAACATGTGTTGCGCACGTGTAAAAAAGGTCACGGAGACTCGCACTCTCCGTGGCCATTCTCGCGAACCACAGCTCCAGAGGTGCAAAAGAGATCAGTCGATCAAAGGCCGGCAAAGCGACTAAAAAAAGCTAAATAGGTATTCAATATTATCTGTGTTTGACTCCGATTCTAAGAAAAAATACGAATTAAGATACGAAATAAATGATATTCGTCTGTACGTATCCGTATGTCAAATGATTTGAGAAAATCTATTGTGTCTTCACTTAGGAACAAGATAACAGATAGTTAGATTGTCGCATCTGAACAGGCCGAGAATATTAAGTGTTCTTACTTCAACATCTTAATGATTACTCTCCGTGTTCACTCTGATTACACCTCTACCATCCAATGTTCTGTGTAGAGATATAAAAGAAACGGATAATTTTTGTTCAACCGGCCATTTGAAGGTTTATAAAACGAATACAGAATAGAGGAATAGGTATTTAGTGTTATTTGTGTTCGACTTCGGCTTCAAAAATATAAAATAAGATTAAGCATAAACAATATCTAACCTTATCTACTTCGATTGCACGTACCGATCGATCAGGCGATAAGGCAAATTCAAACAACGCGGCATATTGAGAGAGGGCGCAGTACCAGAACCAGTACAACCGCCACCGAAGCGGAGGCTGCGGAGCCCATACGATTGGCCGGCATCCGCACGACGTCGTCCTTGGCTTTAAATGAAGATGAAATGTGCTAAACCCCGTGCCGCTCGATCGAGTTTACGATTTCGTCTCAGATCTTCTGCGAGGGCACAGTTCTACGCCGATTGAAGGCGATCCGTTTGTACGGTACGGCTCTGTTGGGGTGGGGCCCGCGTGTCAGCCGCTCTGGCGCGTATAAATGGCCAGAGCGACAAGCAAACAGCGAGCACCCGTGGGGTCGGATTTAAAGCCTATCACGCGTCGTTATGTCCGTGTGTCCACGGTGAAGAGGCAGATTATGGATTTAACACATACAAGACCTTTTGGATAAGTGAAATACTTGGAAACAGTATACCGTTCGTACTCTTTCGGACTGCATAGCATTTTACCGTTTGATCGCACGCATCTAAAGGGTTACCTCCGCTCTACTCCTATCCCTAATTCCCACTCCGACACATTGCACCCTCTGCTGCGCCACTCCAACCACCACACACCGCGCAGAGGAGGCATCACAGCGGCTGGTTAAGACCGTGAACGACTCCGTAGCCGCTCTGCTTCGCTCTCTTATCTCTTCCACAGCGTTCCAATTCCTTCCTCCCCGCTCCTTCTCGTTCTTCCTCTCTCTTTACCGTCGTCATCCTCTTACTCTCCTCCGCTCCCTCGTTACAAGTTCACCCTCCCCCGGGCATAGAAGGAGGTCGAGGGGAGGTGGTGGCCCGCGGCGGGGGCGATGGGTAGGGTAAGAGAGCGGTGGGCAAAGCCGAAAGGCGGTGGTAACGGCGGCTATGGCAGTTAGATTGGGCGGGACGGTGCGGCGCGGCGGGGAGGGGTCAGGGTTGCGTAGCGAGACGGCGATGGCGCCGCCGGCCGCGAGTGGTGGTGGAGGGGGCGATGGAGGAGGCGCATAGAGCTGTCCGGAGCGGCGCTACGACGGCGGCTAGCGACGAGGTACTCTTTCTCTTCCTCCATGGATCACCAGGGCAGCGCTTGTTCGAGAGAAGAGAGAGTGAGGGGGAGCAGTGCAAGAGGGGTATGCTGTTGGGATGCCTCCCGATGGCATATGTTATGTAGTAGCTCTTTTCGGATAAATAGAGTAACTTTTACCTAATCAAAGCACTTTAACCTTTCTAAACCAGGGATAAATTAATCTAACCCACATATTAAAAAAAATGAAGTACGACTAACTAGGCTAAACTCTTCTTTTTCTGCCGTAACACATCTAATTCCAAACATCCTTTTACACTAACTAGGTGTGTTACCGAACGCAAAAACTAAGCAAAATTAATTCAGCTGGTTAGCTAATCTAGTCATTTTAACCTCAAATCAAGCACGCCTTTAGCTAAACATTTTTTTAAACCGTCTTTAGCTAAACAACTGTTACTAAGTTACAAAATTCTCTTTTAATTTCCCCTACGAGGCAACTGAATCAAGTTCCATAATATGATGTGCATAACCACCCATCTCAAACACTAAGGCCCCGTTTGGCACAGCTCCACCACCAGCTCCTTGAAGCTGTTTGGAGCTGTTTTGTGCCAAACGGGGTAAAACAAAATAGCTCCACCCAAGGAGTTCCTTAAAACCTGCTGAGACAAAAGTAGCTCCACCCAAGGAGCTGAAAAAAGTAGTTTCACCCGGCTCCACTTGTGAAGTAAAAAAAACAGTTTCACTTGTGAAATGGAGTCGTGCCAAACGGGACCATAAATAACACGACAACACATGATATGTGCCTTGTAATTACTCTCGATGCAGTATGCGTCCATTGCAAATATGGTGTCAAAACTCAAGAATTTGTGTCCTAAACGCCTGCATGTGCATCGGATTGAGACCTGCCGATATCTGCACGCCTGCCTCCGTCCTCCCGCCTGTCAAGACCACCACGCCCTCGGGAGCACCCTCCGAGACGAACTCCACCCTGCTCGGCCCGCCCCACCCCAAATCCGTCGCGTACGCCCCAAACCGCGGCGAGGCGGTCACCGCGACGAACCCCGGCTGCCGGAGCAGACCGCTTATCGGGTCAAACCACTGGTCGAAGGAGGCCAACGGCTGGTCCACGAACTCATCGATTGCCTTCAGTATCGCCTTAGACGCGTGCAAGACGCCGCGCCGAGCGTCCAGCAGGTTGCCCGCGGCCACCTCGGCGACGCAGCCTCTGACGCAGTTGCCGAAGTAGGCCTCGTCGACCGGCGGCTCGAGCCGCGAGCGGCAGTCGGCGAGGAAGAGGAGGTACGTGCGCGCGTCGCGGTCCAGGGACCTGGCCTGGACGACCGACGCCCAGACGAGGGCGGAGATGGCGACGAACGTGGAAGGGCGGCGCTCGGGTTGGAGGAGATGCACTGTGCTCCGATCGAGCTCCGAGATGCGGTTCTTGATGTGGTTGATGCGATGGCCGTCGAGTTGTAGCGTTCTTGTGTCGTGCTGCAGCCATGTAGACCGCAACAAATTTGCCGTGGGAAGCTAGAATTTCCAAGGAAAATTCAGTTGATTAAGCTGAATCGCAGTTAGAAACTGGAAGCTAATGCAAACAGAACGAAATGAAATGTTGGGAATTAAGGAGCTAATGGTAGTGACGTAGTGTGGTACCAACCAGTGGTAGTTCCGGCGTCACCTTCCGGAGGATGCCCCTCGCCATTTCGGCCGCCGTGGGGTGCACGATCGCCGAGCGGTCGAACGTCGGGGCGGCCGGTGAGGCCCGGCCGCACGCGGCCGCCGACCACGCGCCCATGAACCGCCAGAAGCTGTGGCCGTCCGCCACCGCGTGGTGCACGGCCACGCCGACCGCAACGCCTCCGCCGTCGAACCGCGTCGCCTGCACGGCGAGCACCGGGGCGGGAAGCTCGCGGGCCTCCAGGCTCGGGACGAGCCTCAGGAAGGCCGGGACGTCGTGCTTCTCCTCGCCCGACAGGCGGCGGATGTCGCCGTCGGCCTCGGCCTCCAGGAACGCGACCCCGTCCCCGACGGCGGACGGCGAGCAGTCGACGACGACGTCGCCGGTGGAGGGGAGGTGGGTGAGCTTCCCGGCGAGGGGGAAGAAGACGGCGATGGCGTCCTCGAGGGACGATTTGAGCGACTGGACGAGGGACGGGAAGGTGGGGGTGGGGTCAGCGCCGGCGCCGTCGTAGAGGAAGAGGCGCTGGATGGGCGGCTGCGGCAGGAACCACGCGTCGAAGAAGGAGAGTGCGATCTGCTCGAGGTGCGGCGGCGGCGGGCGCAGGAGCGGGACGTACGTGGTGCCAACAACTCTCACCTCTGCGGCGGCGCTGGAGGCCATTGCTATTGCTAAGGAAGCCTCGTCTCACGAGCCACAAGGTTACTACTGTAGTGTAGTATTTGGTGGTTCAGATGTGTGAATTGTGATGCGATCTTGTCGCCTTGTCTGTGTGTTGCCAGGATTAATTTGCAGTTCGGGGCACTCTCGTTGGGAAACGCAAGGCGCTCGTAATTTTCTTGCACGCTTCGCCATTTGTGGTGCCTCCTGTTCTGCCTGTGTGGTGTATCACTGTATCTGTATCATGCAAATACAGAGTGATGCATTTTCCCTTTTCTAAAGCGCTGGAGTGATGCGTCCGGGCCTTTTTTTTTTTGCTCACTTTTGGCTACAGTTTATAATTTTTAAGCTATTTATGGTAAAGAATACAGAGTAACATAAATTTACGTATAGTTTTGGTCGACATAAATAAAATCATTACAGTGTGTAATACAACCAACTTATAGACTCTACATTAAAAAGATAATCTGTTTAAAAGTTAATTCTTGTAGAAAAACTAAGAGTAACAGAAACTTACGTATGGTTTTAGCTGATATAAATAAAATCATTACAGTGTGTAATATAATCAACTTATAAATTTTATCTTAAAATGATACTTTATTTAAAAATTAATTTATATAGAAAATTAAAAGGCAGCTTTCAGTTGCAAGTTGCGAACTTTTAGGCCCCGTTTGGCACAGCTTAGCTTCACTAGTGAAGCTGTTTTTTTTTGTTTCAGCTTCACGAGCAGCTTCACCGATGAAGCTAAATCTGTTTTGGAAAACTGTTTGGCAAAACAGCTTCACCAACAGCTTCATGCATGGCTGAGAGAGGGCAATTGTCCAAGATGCCCCTGTCTACCTGACTTGTTCTAACATTTGGAGTTGTATGTTTGTATATGGTCATATGAATTAAAAAATAATATATTTGAATGAGTATGAATTAAAACATTAAAATAAAAAATAATAAAAAATTAAAATCATTAGGAAGCAATATTAGTGCCTTGTTTATGTTTCGTGAACGGGAGAGGTGAACGGGATGGACTAGTGGCAAAAGCGTGTAATTTTGGTGAACCAGAGGGACAGTGGGTTCCTAGGACTGCGGGCCTGAGGGAGAGAGCTGTGAAAAGCTACTTTTTTCAGCTTCACCTCTCCCCATTCCTTTGTGAGAGCAGAAAAAAAGGAGCTTCACCCATGAAGCTGTTTGCAAAAAGGGTATTTGGCAAAAAAACAGCTCACAACTGCTCATGAAGCTGTTGGTGAAACTGTGCCAAACAGGGCCTAAACCACTTGAAGCGACTGGGATGCAATGGGACGTCCTAACCCCACGATTTCAGACTGGTCGATGCTTAAGGTGTCAGTATATATGTATGGCCTCTGGGTTGGGTTTTTTTTTTTGCTATAGCTAATAATTTTTTGTCATAGCATGAACGTTTATTAGAATAAATCGAATACTGATAAATCGATAAATTATTTAAATAAATTTCTTTAAAATATAATAAAAATATTATATTTATTTGTTCGGACGAAAACGTAAACCTTGAGCCAATCACAAACGATGAGCCTCTGCCTCTCACAACTAGACCTTTAAAACCTCGTGCGAACACGTGTTTGTGGAATGTTTTGGTGTCGTCACGGCACCTTTTGCTGGACAACAAGGCGGCACAGTTTGACGGTACGTAGGATCGCACTTGTCACGCTCCATTTGGTGCACGACGCGACACCCCGTGGACTAGTTGCAGAAGCGAGCTGCGGTCTTGCGGTTCAGCGTGCCGCTGCCATGTGGGGCCGAAGTTTCTGCCGCTCGCATTTCCTCTTGCGGATCACCTAAAAGGGTCGTCAAGTGCTGGGTGCAGGACCACCAGGACTAGCGACCGAGGAGGCGAGGACTAGTCTTTCACTCTCTTTACAGTGTTCGGTATGGGAGATAGTGTTATTGGAGCAAACCCATGGCTCAATAAAGGTTCCGGCTATTTTTAGTTTATGGTTTCTTATAAATAAACAAACAGAGGTGTTTTTTATCGTTATTTCGAAATATTTTATTAGAGAAGGTTTTTTTTAAAATAGCTTATCGATATTCAGTTCGTTCACATAAACACTCACGCTATAATAAAAAATATAAGTTATAACCATAAATCATAAACTGTAGCAAAAAAGAACCCACCTATTTCTTATGCTTACGAGTCTATGTGGCCTCATATGGCAACGTCATTTTCACAGTGCAACTAAGTAGCTAGGCAACGGCATATCACAGGGACATCACCTAAAATTAATTGCCAGCTTATGATTTTGTAAACAAAAAATCAAGGCAATTTGCATGGGGTCAATGAGGCTTCACTAATAATTTGGGACCGGCTAGACTAGATTTTAGGGTGTGTAATCTTAGGAGCAGTACATGGTATATATACCATGTATGTTACTATCAGCAGAGTATTTTGGTGTCAGAAATTTCCTGTTCCTGCCTCGAACCGTCAATTCTTAGACTCCGCAGCTAGCACAAAGAGTAGGTTACGGCCTGTTTGGTAGAGCTTCACCAGCTCCAGATCCACTCAGATTCATCAGATCCACCTAGATCCACCGTGGAGCAGCTCCACCGTGAATCTGGGTTTCATCCAAGTGTTTGGTACAGCTCCAGCGCTTCTTTCTATCTCACTGCCAAACTGGGCCCACACGTCAAGGGGTATATTGAAAAAATGCACAAAAAAAACCACCGCCGGCTTCTTCCTCCCGACGAGCTCCCGAGGCGGTGGAGGTGGTGCTGGTCCCGGTGGGAGGCGGAGGCGGGGGAGGCGGCGCCGGCCCGGGGGAAGGCGGACAAGGGGGAGGCGCGACGCGGGAGGCGGCGGCCGAGGAGTTGGCGCGGCGGGGAAAAGGAGCTCGGTCGCGAGAAAAGAAAAGAACGAACCGTTTTTTTGTGTAACCAGTGGCAGTGGTGGGTAATTTTCCCCAACTCCACCAAACTTGAGTTGGTGGAGCACCCCTTGAGGTGCTCCACCAAATCCATGAATCTGAGGGTAGATCCACTGTTTTCGTGGAGCAGATCCATGGTGGAGCTGCTGGAGCTAGAAGTGTTTGGCTAGTAAAATTGAATCTGGATCTGTTTTTTGTGAATCTGGAGCTGGTGGAGCTCTGCCAAACAGGCCTTTAGAATCACTAGTGCTGCAATCAGAACGGCATTATGACCGTTTTCAATAGTCCGTGAATCAGCAGGTTAAGTTTTTTTCTTTTTTCTCATAATCCATGATATTATATTTTTTATTTTTTTAATTAAATGTCTTACCTAAAAGCTAACGGTCACTATAGTATCCATTTCAAATAAATGTGAACAGTTGTAATTAAAAGCCATCAGCAAAAATTGTTTTGAACAGGTCTAGTTCTGCCGTCTGTTTGATAGGTGGAGGAGACCTTAGCAGACACTGGGTTTATTCTTTTTTAGCTTATGGCTGGTACAGATATTAGGTTTTTAACGTATACTGTAATTAATTTTTGGATTTTATCTTAAAAAAATATTACGGTTGAAAGTTAAATACTACAATAAAAACTAAAAACCGGTTTTCAAAGAAAAAAAAACATGGCCGCTTGCTGGTCACGGCCTGCGTTGCTTTCAGGCCTTTCGCCGTACGCTGCTCAAAGAAATGGCCTGAGCCGAGCCGGACGGCAGCCAAACTTCTGACCCAACTCCCTTCACGTTGGATCACACCGAGTCACCGAATTAAAACCAAAACTCTTACCGGGCGCCAGCGGTACATGTGCAAGAGACACGTCAACCGGCTGGCGATGGGAATGGGTGAAGTTGGCGCTTGCCGTCACGCACGTGCGGCGAACAGGGAATCTGGTGCGACCAGGGAAGCGCCGGCGAGACCGGTCCGTGCGACCGACAACGGCTCAGTTCTCTTTGCTTATAACTTATAATATTAGTTTTCTATTAAAAAAATAAAAATAGCTTTTTATTGTTTTTTAAAACGATTTATTAGGACAACCTTTTTAATATGACTTATCAATATTTAGTTTATTTATATAAACATTAACACTAAAACTATAATCCACGATAAAAAAAAACCCCACCCGTTACGGCTGCGGGACTTACCTTGCTAGGGATGAAAATGTCATTTTCGGGGCGAACGAATCCTTGCTGGAGCCCTCCTGTCACCTAAACGAGTACAGCATGCAATCCGATGTGTTCCGTTCGTTTTTTTTAAATACTAGGAAATGGTGTGTGTGTGTGTCCTTTGATTAGTTAAACTGGTCAAACACGAGCACCTTATCTAATTGTATGGAGTTAAATTATGTATTATGAGAGCATGTCCAAGTTTAATTAAGGCTTATCTTTGTTCACAAGAGCATAGAAGCAAATTAATTAAAGTGTCTTCGAAAAGAAAAGGAGAAGCAAATTAAAGTGAGCAAGATTCTAATTGAAATGTTAATTTGTGCACTCAAGACGCTCACTCTAGCTAATTTGGAACTAAAGTAGTAATACTACTTTGTTAGTGGAAATTTTGCTTAGTAAACTTGAAAGAACCGAACTGTCACGACTTCAAAATAAAGTACGGTTCTTTTTCAAGTTCTAGCAGGCCTCTTTCCTGCTGTTACTATCGCAAGTTGTTTGTTTGTCTGGACCACACAGCACAAATGGACATTGGGTTTATCCCCAGGAATGGCCGCCTAACATATTTTAAGAACATGCACAGTGATATAAATAACTGATGTCTATAATATTCTTTATATCATTTATAGATGATGTTAAAGATAACTCATACAATAGATTGGTTTTTTATATATCTGTATAGACAGTTTTTCCATAACACAATATATAGTGTTTCTCGTGTTACAGTCGACTATTGTATGAAAAACGGCTTAATTCTCTATGCTCTCTTTCTGCTCCACATCATCTCATATCCTACGTGACAAAAAGTTACAGCTACCATCAGACCATTAGGGCGTCTCCAACAGCTGGCTACTTAGTTAGCTAGATCTGATGTGGCAAGGAAAAAGTAGGAGAGAGAGTAGTCACTAGCGACGAGCAAATAGCTGATCTATTTCACGTAATCCAAGAACATGAGAGAGGAGCATGTTGGTCCAACAGTATAAAATAGTCTTTGCTTTTGTCTCTCACCTCCACGTCAGCTGACTATATAGCTAGTACTAGCTATTACCATTGTGGACGCCTACATGCTTCCAGCACTGTGTGTTTAATTTAACGAATGAGATCTCAGTTTTCCCCCCGAGGGAATCCGATCTCAGTTTCAGACCTTCCGGCGTCCACAACATTCATCACATTTGCATGACCAAGCTGCACTAAGGATGTGTCTAACAGAACCCCGCCATATTCGGAATTTTAAGTCCAAGGAAGTGCTTCCGTGCAATTTCAAGTTTCTCTATTGCTACTTTGGGTTTTTGCTCTTCATTCACTTTCTTCAATATTCAATATTTACTTATTTCGAAAGTAGGAGTAGTAAGTTTCTTTGATATTCAGTCTGTAATTATACATGCAGCCAGTCTCGGGTCAAGTCAACACGATAACAATATCTAAAAGAACGAAACGGGGAAGAAGGCCTAAAGGAGGAAGAAACGTGCGGCACAGCACAGCGAAGCGAAGCGGCAGCTCGATTGGCTCCAGCCGCTCCACTACTCCGATGTCTGCGGTCAACCACTTTGGTCTTACCTGGTAATGGTACTCTTCTTTTAGAATTTGGTTTTTTGCCTTTTGTTTGCTCCGAAAATCAAAATAAACAAAAACAAATTCTTAAAACAGATTTTTCAAGCAGCTTCTCGAATCTAAAACCATGTACGCATCCGCATCGGTGCCTCTGCTATCTGCTATCATATCGAAAAACGCAAATAAAAACCATCAACCACGACCAAAAATCATCAACCATTACCCAAAAGAACATAACCTAGCTTGGGCACACTGCAAGCTCTGATCTGCCCCCAGTTTCCTATTGTAGCAGCTCAAATTCGCCGGATATGAGGCAACAAATCAATTGGATCAACCAATGTTCGAGTTCCTCGCCTGCAAGAGCAGGAGTACTAGCTGATTGGATCTTCAATGAGGTTTACCTTCAAAGTTGACGAGCCAGACAACTCCTTAACCTCCATCTCCCAAAAAAAAACTAGGGCAGTTGTTAAGAGGCCCCTAGCTACCTCCAGTGATCAGGTCGCCAATGGTGAACTCTGGCAAGATCGCCAGCAAGCATTCTTTTCCAGACTATAAATTTCATTTGTCCGGGTCTTGTTCAAAATATATAGGAAATCTGCACTCACATTTTTGTATGAGTGGATCTAGAGTCTAGCGTTCATTAGGGCCCAAGTGCTTTACAAAAAAAGAGGTGATGAAAGGATACGGGCCTGGACTGGGATTTTACTTTCACCTAAGCAAAAAGGAAATAGTTTCAAAGAGAAGGATTGGGAGTAATATACCTTCTGAACATGTAAAATATTTGAGAAACAAAAGAACCATCCATGAAAAAGATAGCATTTGAACACGTGGAGCCACACCCACTAAATGGGGGTTTTTTTTGAGCTCCACTAAAAGGGTTATGAGATCGTATCGGCATCGGTGTGTAGTGTGCAGTGTATACTATACTGTATAATTTGGCGTCAAAGCTGGGGCCTTTGGGGCAGGATATACCTGATAGAATGATGGGCAGTGTGTCCATTCTGACAACTTATAGCACTAGACCTAGTAAATTGCACGCTAGGCTTGACAAAAATGAACTGGCTACGGGATGAAAAATATGGTAGCTATGCTACATAAGGTTTTGTAAGACTATATATGCAGAGGTGAAAACTAAAAAGAAAGAATATTCCCCTCACTAGTTTGGTGTAGAACAATCTGTTGTATCAGTCTTAATAACTCTGGTATTATAGGAACCACAGAAGCCGCATTTGTGGTATAGCCAATGAAATTGAGATCTCCCTTTTCTTTCACAGTCGTTACAAAGTATATCCTGGATGAATAGCGCAACAAAATAATAAATACTACAGCAGTTCAAAAGAATGAAAAAACAAGAACTGGAATACCTGACACCAATCGTGGTATTCCTCAGGAATCTCTTCAGCAGTCAACAATGCATCAAGCATTCCAAAGTACACCTGCACATATAGAAATGGGGACAAGGATATGAATTCAGTAAGATTCATAAACGTGCTTTCAAAATTTAGACAATCACCTCACAGATAACCGTTACCAAAGTAAGAACAATCGATCTACATTAGGGTTCCAATACTAAGGACAATCGATCTACATTAGGGTTCCAATACTAAGAACAATCGATCTACATTAGGGTTCCAATACTATTTGGAGACCGCTATGGTAATCACATGTATTGGACAAAATACTGTGTTAAGGAAGCCAATTGATTGACATCTAAGCCTCAAATAAGCCAAAAAGAAACTGGTGGTTTTCGATTGGCTTCTCACATAATGTCAACAGAATGTAAAGCTTTCCCTTCAGATAACACTGAACTTTGTCTACATGCAAAAATAATGTCTGAAACTGATGAGAATCATTCATCACTCGACTTGGAGTAAGAAGTTCAATTGTGTAATCCCAAAGGCCAAAACAGTCCCTTTTTTTAGCATCCTTGTAATGAGGAATAAGGAGGGCACAAGTAAAATTGGACTAGTGGTATCTATATAGGAGATGATCATGTAACGTAACTGAAGAAATAGAACGTTGAATTGTGTTACCCCCAAATAAAGGTACATGCTACCAGTATCAAAATAATGGAATCGTGCTTTAACAGCTTAGTGGAATACCCTCTCGATTAAGTGCAAATGGAGAAATATTTGTTTTTACAAAAAAAAAAAAGAAAAGAAATCAAGCATGTGACTCAAGATAAAGATAACACTTGCATAATGGTAAATGCAAAATAGATGCAACATTGTGGAAGTGATTTAGCTTACCGTCATATCTCCCAAGGATTTGCAGCACATTGGACAAGTGTAGTGACTACAGGTGTATGCCTGGGATTGACAAGGAATTTGTCAGAAGCATAGCTGACAGCCAGATGATATATCAGAAAATTGCATCATAATGTAACTAGATGTAGCATACCTGAAAGCAAGCTGAATGCATGAAGTGGCCGCAAGGAAGAGCTCTAACTGCCGCGCTTGATGTAAATAGGAAGTCGCAGCAGATTGGACAGTTTGTCTCTAGCCCTTTCTCCCAACATTTGTGTTCTGTTAGTTTCATTCCAAGGCAGCAATTGCACTTCATGCAATGGAAGAAATCAACACCAAGACCTTTCCCAAGACGACACAAATTACAAAATGGGCAATGGTACACGGTCCTGGAAAAATACCCCCGCATTAGAAGAGCCCTATTGCTTACAAATAAGAATGGCCGCTATCCAGAGTTCGATTTCCAAACTATGTTAACAATAATGTTAGATACAATAGTAGGATGAATCGTTCTTAATCTATTGCACACCCTAAAGGAGCAATATATAGTACAAGACTCAAGAGACAAGACTAAACCCTAAAAACTAAGAAATACCACAAATACCCTTAACACCCCTCTCTCCAAATGTAAGACATATGCAATAACATTACATTTGAAAAGGTTGACACTAAAATAGAAAAAAAAAAATCCAAAATCTGAAACTTAAAGATGTTACCATAGAATGCAACTCTTGGAAAATTGCGTCAAATACCAAAAGATCTCTATCTGGGGTCGTGCGGCAGGCCATAAAGCATAGTGGCATAGATCGGAACCCAAGACAACGGCGGCGCGGAAGGAAAGCGTGGTGGCCTTAGAAACTTGGGACAACGGCTTAAAAAGAAGCCGCAGTAGCATAAAGACTTATACGATCTTCGGTGGCTCAAAGAGAAGAGCGGTGGATGCGGCTATGCAAAAAGAAGAAGAGGACCACACTCGATCCAAGAGGATGGACCGTGGCTACTAAAGCAGTCGGCTAACTGATAATGAAATTTGTGGACTCACACAGCTTTGACGAACTCAAAAATAGAGGCTACGGACTTGGATGAACGCAACAGAAACTCCAAAAGAACTCAAAAGGGAAATACTCAAAGGCAACAGATACTAGCAGCTCAACACCAACCAATCCCTGTGCAGCCTCTCCTCTCCTACCAAGTGCCAAAAAACACCACGACGGCTCAGCAGTACGCATCCACCATCACATTAAAACTCCCCAGATTTACAGTAATCTCTTGGGCGGGTCCTCATACAGCGAGACCACAGTGTCGCCATCCCCGGTGTTCACGAAGCCGCCCATGATGAAGGCGTAGACTTGGGGTTCGGGTGCGACAAGGCCATGATAGGTGGTGAATGAGGGGAGGATGAATGAGTCGCCCTTAAGGAGGCAGCGGAAGTGCTCGAGCGTGGTGATGGGGGCGGTGATAGTCGCAGTAGGCCTGGAGGCAGAGATGGGCGCCGGCAGAGACGGCCGGATCTAGGAAGCCGACGAAGAGGACGAGATGGTCGGATCCAAGGCTAAAAGCAACGGACCTGGCCAGATCCGAATAGATCAGAGCCGGGAAAGGTAGACATCGGCCGGCAGGCGTCGAGAGAGCAGAGCAGCGGTGGTGGTCCAAGAAGAGGGCGACGACGGCTTGAGCGGTGGAAGGCCAACGACGGCGGTGCGACGTGAGCTTAGGCAACCGACAACTGGATCCAGGCGGAGGTGACTTGCATGGTGCACTTGCAACCGAAGCGTGTGCACAGCATGAACGCCACGAAGCGTGGCTTGGTTGCCAAACTTAATGCCGACGTCGATGTAGAGGCAGCCGATGATGAGCATGATGAGGTTAGAGGCGCTGGCGCAGAGGCCCGTCCTGACAAGGAAGAAGACGATGGCTACTACAAGGTGGCCGCCCCCAGGAGCGGAGATCACTCCTCCCGGGGGCAGCTGGGCAAAAGACGAGCGACGGCTAGGGTTGGGAAACCCTAAACCTAGCTGCTGGCTCTAAAACCATGTTAGATGCAATAGTAGGATGAATCATTCTTAATCTATTGCATAGCCCAAAGGAGTAATATATAGTATAAAACTCAAGGGACACAAGACTAAACCCTAAAAACTAGGAAATACCACAAATACCCTTAACAAATAAAACCAACCTATGAGATGACACAACATTGCTACTTGGAAAACCAATAGGTTCCAACTTGCATTATGGCATTTGGACAAATTGAACAGTTGAACACAACATTGGCAAAAATAGCCCAAGAAAGTGACATCCAAATATTTAAAAGCCAACAAGGTAGCATTGTTCTTAAGAAAAAGGTTCACTAATGCATTTCTCATTAAATGAATGAACCAAACCAATACATACAAGGATAAAGGATTATTCAAATAAGGGCATATCTAGTGCAAAAACCAGTGGCTAGAACCAATAACATTGTGAAGGTAGATATTAAGAGAAATAAAAAGAGAGCACTCTGACAAACTTAAATTAAAAGGGAAAGTGGAAGACAAAAGTAGCTACTTACAGCAAATCCTTCCCTCCCACCCTCGGTTCTACTAACACCAATCAAGTTTCAGCTTGCAATTTGAAAGGTGGGTAGGACATTCTACAGACCACCTCCTCAGTTTTGTGAATTGTTTTTGTTAATTTCAGAGCCAAACTGAAGTGGTTTGCACTAAATATGCCCCTGTTGTAAATATCTTACAAAACTGACGGCAACAATACATATGAAGAGAAAGCAAATCAGATTTGAAAGAAAATGGTTGTGCATACAGTCAGACTCTGAAATGGAAGGACAGGGATTCAGATTTGAAGGAGTTCTCCAAAGGATTGGACGGCTAAGATGATCCCATACCTCTTCGTTTATGACCATCTGAAGGTCCTGGTTCAATCTAAGCCAGCTAATCCAACGGCTGTTATTGTATTTAGAATCCTCTGTTCTTCGTTTCCATGGCTGTACCCAGCGAACCGTGAACTCCTTATATAGCCGCCGTCGCTTGTAATGAAGAACATCCGGAAAATGAAAACCTAGTTCATATGTTCTTATGTTCCTTAGCATATTAGTTTTCTTGCCTTTACAGTATCTTTGTTTATCCCCTTTTCTATCTTTGTTTATCCCCTTTCTCACTTAGTTCTTCCCTTTCCCCCCTAAATTTCTCTCAAACGTAATCCAATCCCCACCACAAATACCCCAATCTTGCCGGCCTCATCCTTGGGTCCTATTCTACCCTACTCTATAATACACCAAAATTTTCTTTACTAAATCCACCCCTTCAACCACTCCCACAGTCATGCCAAATCTAAGTCCACCCAGATTTATGTACCAAAGTATTCCAACTTCATATAAATGAATGGCCTAGATCTCTTCTCAAGGCTTCTTCTCTTACTCATTGAAGATCGTAAGGTCAAAATTGTTTGGATCATGCACATCATTGAGATGCCCCCAGCCCCCCGGTCAATCCGTGCCCCCGGTGAATCCGTGCGCCCCCCCGGTGAATCCGTGCGGCGCCTCCCCCACCTCATTCTTCCGCCTCCCTCGCACGGAGCCATCGCGCTCCTCCCCTTCCTCCGCCGCCGCGCCACCCTCGCCTCCTCCCCTTTCTCCTCCGGCGCTCCGCCCTCGCCTCCTCCCCTCCCTCCTCCGCCGCCGCGCCGTCGTCGCCTCCTCCCCTCCCTCCTCCGCCGCCGCGCCGCCCTCGCCTCCTCCTCCCCATCCCGCGCCGCTGCTGCCTCCTCCTCCACCACTCCCTCCGCTTCCCCCGTCCTCCACCGCACCGACGCTCCCCCATCTCCACCTCTCCCCCGCGCCTCCGTTCCCCCCGTCGTCCCCTCCGCCGCCACTCCTCCCACCCCATTAAAACCCTAACCCAAACCTCCCCTCCCCTCGCTTCGCCACGCCACCATGGCTGCGGCGGCGGCGGCCGCCACCTCGCGCCTTCTTCGCCGTCACCGCAACCCCCCCCCCTAGCCGCCGCCTCCTCCGCGCCGCGATCTCCTCCTTCCGCGTGCTCCCCCAGCAGCCATGGTTCGCGCCGCCGAGCGCTGGTTCGAGGCCTCCGTCAGCCACGCCCCCTCGCGTACGCACGCCGCCCCCACTCGATCGTCTCCCCCTCCCTGCGCCAATCCGTGGCTTCTCTCCGGAAAGTTACCCTGACTTCCTCTCCCCTTCCCGCGTGCAGCGTTTGCCCCCAGGATCAAGGAGTCGAGGATGGAGGTCAAGATCGACAGCCTCTGCGACTTCGCGGACACGGAGCCGGCCGCAGACGGCGCGGAGCGGCCGGCGGCGCGGAGCGACGGCGCGTGGGAGCGGCGGCGCTGAGCGAGCGGCCGGGGCGGAGGGAGCAGCCGGCAGCGTCGGGCGCGGAGGAGCGGCCGGCGCGGAGGGAGCGTCGTCGGGCGCGGAGGGAGCGTCGTCGGGCGCGGAGGAGCGGCCGGCGCGGAGGGCCGGCGGCGTCGGGTGGAGGCCGAGCGGCGGCTCGACCGGCGGGACGGCTTGGCGACAGCGGGGCGGAGCGGCGCACGATCCCGAGCGGTGGCGCAAGATCCCGAGCGGCGGCGGGCGGAAGGCGGCAGCGCCGAGGCCGAGCGGGCGGACGCCGAGGCCGAGCGGGCCGGTGACGGCGGAGGCCGGGAGTCGACGACGGCGCACGGGAGTCGGCGACGGCGGCCGACGGCAACAGCGGAGGCGAAGGCGGCACGCGGGAGTCGGCGACGGTGGTGCAGAGTCGGCGACGGCGCGCGGAACCCTAGGTAAGCCAAAACCCTAGTTTTGGCTCTGATACCATGTTATGAATAGCGCTTGTATTCATATGAGGCCAATGGGCCAGTATATATACACAAAGTACAGGAGGTAAATATGCAAAGAACCCCTCATAACAATGGGGAATAACAAACTATACATATATCTCTAACAAGAACAAACCAAGGAAATTGCTCCGATTTTGCCCTGATATGGGTTCTTTTGGCCCGCTCTTATTATCCGGTGATCTGTAAATTTGCGATGATAGAAGGAAGCAGTGGAGGAGGCAGCAGGAGGCGTCACCAACCCCGCAGGGGATGTTGATGGGTAAGCGTTGGAGACTTCTCTTTCTAAAATTTATGCAAGATTCGTTGTCATTGGAAGCTGATTGTTTTCTTCGTGTGTTCCAACTTTACTTCTGGCTGTTCAGGAATGCATAGGAGAAGAAAGACGGTTCATTCGGCTTTGTATGTGATTTTTAGCTGATTTCATGTGCTCCATCTCCTCAGTTCTCACTATTTAGTTTCTTGGAGCTCACATTCTGAATCCTTCAGGTACCTGATGCCAAGGTTCTATTTCATTTGTAGTTACTTCTATATATGAGGACATATCTGTTATGTACTATATGGATGTAGGTGTTTGGTGTTCCTGGCGCCAAGGTTACCCTTTCCAATTTTGTTTTCTCAATGACAACTGTGGGCTAAACTGTTCTCTGACACTTTTGAGAATCATTTATTGGGGTGACATGAAAGCAGGGACTAGGGAGAGAGGGAAAGACCGAAAGAGATCTTTCATTGTACTTCTTTCTTCTGTTCTGAATCTGTTCTAAATTTTGTATCTTTTCCTTTACTTTGCAGCTGTGTGATCTTCTTAAATCAAGGGTTGAATCACCTGAATTTCTCGAGAAGCTTGATAGCATCCAGAAGTCAATGTATCAGCATGGTGCAGGTGCACATTTGCTGAGTAAACCAAGATTAGCCCTTTGCTTTTGTTTTTGGTTGTTTCCTTTGCGGCTAATCTGACGTTTATTTTTTTTCTCAGCTCAATGCAGACAAGAGCCCGTTTCAACGAATGCATGCCGCCCAGGTACTATGCTTGCTTGTCTTAACATTGATTTCTTCTTAATTTCTGTTAAGCTATATCTTCTTTTAGAGAGACTGTTATGCTATATTTCTGCTATTTGATTATAAGCTTGCTACCGCATTTTGAAATTGTTATCAAGTAGCAATGTTATTTCTCTCCCTTTTTTTAAGAAGAAAACGATTAGCCCTTTTTCAATGATGAATCAGATCAGAGTGTTACTTTTAGAAAATGATGTACATGTGGCATTTGCCTAAATATAGTCTGCCCGACTTGCATAAATATAGATATTTTTGTCATTATTAATTTCAATGTGCTGTTGCAAGCCAGGGTGCCGGTTGTTGCAGGCTTGCAGCATACAATTGTCTGAAATGCCTGACCTCTATCAACTGTATTCAGATGAAGGTGAAGTTCTCTCATGGGGACATGGTGGACACGGTCAACTTGGGCATCCCAGCCTTCAAAATCGTAGAGTCCCGCTTGCCATAAAAGCTCTGTGTGAGGAGCGAATTGTCTATATAGCCTGTGGAGGATCAACTTGTGCTGCTAATCAGGTAAACTTAGTTTTTTTAGTGGCATAAGGTGGCTCTACTTTCTGGGTCTTAGCTTGCTTTGGTTTATTGTAGTTCCACGTCATGCTGCATTGATGCCTATCAGCTAAATGCAAGCAACTAAATTTTCTCACTATGGGCAGCTTACCTGAATTTACTTTGTCATCATTGTCTGGCCAGAGAAAGGTGATTTGTACCTTTGGAGAAATGCAAGAGATTGCCAGTTAGGTGTTCCTGGTCTGCTGGAAGTTCAGTCACTCCCTGTTAAAGTTAATTTTCTCACGGAACAGCGATAAGGATCTAGGACCTCGTCTCATCTCCGTTGCGATAGGAGCTTCCCATGCCATGTGATTGGTCTCCAGGCAACAAATCGAGAAATAGCACATTTGGGTTTTCAGCTTTGTAGAGTCACCAAGTTTGGACATTCTGATCTGTGAGCTTATTACTTCATTCCTGAGAGGATCATTGGACCCCTAAAGTAACTCAAGTAGAATGTTGCAAGTATTACTGATGCAGCTTGTAAAATGATTCTTTGGATGCTCCTTATTTTGTTGGTGCAATTGTGCTTCTGTAGTATTGTCGTGTTGTTGTCATTCTAATCAGTAATCGGATGTCTTGATATGAGTTATTTATCCAGTGTAAATATGTGCCCGCATACTTGGATCATAGTCATCATGTGTTAATGTGTCATAGAGATGGACTGCTTATTGTAAATCATTTACAAGCTCATACTTGCTGGCAACTCTTTTTCTGTTGTGCCTGTTTGCCTATAGATCTTAATGTATTATCTCTCTCCTTAGTTGTTGAAAAATATTTAAGCTACTAAAGTGACTCCAGATGCATGTAATTCTATTCTACTAGAACTGATATACTGACCTCACATATGCATATCTGCAGTTACAGGAACTTTAAAGGGCTATGACCAATTGCTGAACTTAGTGCTGGATGAAGCAATTGAGTCTGAAAGAGGTACTTCAAATTCCTTTCTTTGTGTTTTATGGTCCATCTGTTGTTTTTGATCAATGAAAGTGTCAATAGTTAGGAATTCGGATGCAATTTACGAGCACATTTTGCCTCATACTTTTGGACAGTTGGCATTCCCGTTATCTCTGTGCTTGGCTTGTTTGTTCGCCGGCGATCGGGAGGCTGTAGCGGCGGCGCCGGGGGGGGGGATCTCCCGGGCGGTTTCTCCGGCGATGGCCGCCGACGCGCACTCCATCATCCCGGGCGCCGTGCTGCGCAACCTCTCCGATAAGCTGTACGAGAAGCGGAAGAACGCCGCGCTGGAGGTGAGGGACTTCTGTATCCTGTATTCTTTTCCTACGGTCTCGTATGTGTGTAATATTTTGGTTTGGTTTGGTTGCTTGCCTCGTGCGCTTGTCCTTGTTAGATTTGTTGTACTAAGCATGGATCCGCCTGTTCATCTCTCTGTGGGGATTGACGTGCCGACCCCATTTAGGAATCTAGATTTAGCGGGCACATTGTGGTTGTAAAAGGCGTTATTGCCTGCTGGATGCGATTTTTCTGTTGAGTTTAGGGCCACCAGAGACATGAAACTGCCTGCTGGTTTATGGCAGATGTAGTTAAGGGTTGTCATGTACTCATGTGGGTGATTAGTGTCTCTCGACTTCTGGAGAGGTCATGTGTTGTTGATTTGGGATAATTTTTGTTGCGCTTTCTGTCTTGCAGAATGAATTGTTTCATTTCAACTCATGCCGTAGCGCTGCAGTATTTGTTAGTTGTTTGAGAAGTCCTTGGTACACTGACCAGCTCATTAGCGCGTCTCTAGCGCTCTTGAATTGTGACTTCTTATTTTCTTAGGGACTGTAGTGTGCAAGGCTAGATTGTGCTGTACAATCTTTGCATTTCCATCTGTTGTTTTTTTTCCAGTGGCGGATACAGAACAAAAATAACGAGGGTGCACCATGTATAACCAAATGGGTGTGGCCGTGTGGGTGCACTCGGCTTGCGCCTCCGGGGGCAAATTTAAGTGGACTCGGCACCCACCCCCTGCCACATAACATGGATCCGCCCATGTTTTCTTTCTTTGGATATCTGAGATATTTTGGTGAAGTTGAGTAACCACTTCATTTTACAGATATCAATGAATTTTTCTTTTAGTGGGTAGATAATTTAGTGGCTCCTCAGGTCATGCGCCATGCAAGACTAGATTATGTTGTGCAACTTGAACATTTGATGCTGGTGATTGGGTTATAATCTGACCTTGTTCAGTGATTTGATGGGAGACTAACAATGCACTACAAACTAGAGTATTTGGACGTTGAGAACCAAGAACAGCTATTAGATGTGTGAATGCTGATAGTTCACGTATGTCATTCAGTTTATACTTCATACTCGAGTATTGTTCTTTTGTTAGATGCTTGTATCTGTTTGAATATTTGAAGTTCAGAAATAGTCATTACATGTATATTATTTTGTCAGATTAGATGCTCCTCTATTTAGCTTTTTGAGGCTGCAAGGTTTCCATTATAGGAAAAGGCTTGGTTTGCCCATTTGTAATGACGCCAAAGTTAGTGAACATCGAGTAGCCACCTATTTTCATGGAATGTAAATATCATGAATTGATTGTTAGAATAGACAAATAATGCACTACAGGGTACCAAACAACGTGGTCTCAAGCACAGTGATCTTTTTGGTGTGCAAAAAGGGATGGTTCGGCAGACAAAGAAGCTGTTTGATGAGCTTTGGAGGGAGTTCATGCCAAGCTTGCTGACATACAACGTGGTTATTTTGGGGCTGTACGTAAACAGAGAGTTTTGGGATACTGGGTGGATGTGGGATGACATATTTTAGCAAGGATATCAGCCAAATGTCACTACTTATGAGACCTTGGTTAAGGGATTCTGCAAAGTGGGGAAGGCAGATCAAGTGGTTGCTATCTTTGAAGAGATGAGCAAGAAGTGCACCCCAAGCATGTGCCAAGTTTTTGTTGATAATCTCTCTGAAACGAAACATGAGGAGATTGTTGGCTAATTTCTTGAAACCACTTCTTTGAGCGGTCGTGATTTCTTGGGTAGGAATTGCTGGGAAATCTTTGTTGGGAAAGTGATCAATAGATGTGGTACTTGTAACAAGCGTATTGATATAGTACTAGGTTTTGTAACCACGAAATGCGCAGATGATGGCTGGAACTTTTTATGCCTTCTGGTGATTTCCTCAAGGCATTTGATGTCATCAGTCTTCAGCAGATAAGTTACCAGGCGATCAGGATGTATATAGATTTGAATAGTGATGGATTGGCTGAGTGGGTAAGGAATGGAAGATTGCCCATATCAACAGAGTTGGCCAGCCTATACATGCCTTATCATGACAAAGTTGCTATTGGTAGTTTGTCAGATTAGATTCCCCTCTATTTTAGATGTTTGAGACCGCGGAATTTCTGGTATATCTCCCTTTCCAGCAGAATGGATCTCTTTGCCCATGTGTAATAATCCCATCGTTAATAAACATATGTTTTGTACTTTAGTAGTTGTCTATTTTGGTTGAAATGCTGAGTGCCTATGCATTGCAGGTTAGCATAGGCATCTTAATACTCTACATTGTAGAGGTTGTCAGGTAAGATGGCACATATATCTTGGTTATTTCTAATTTGGTATGGTTTTGTCATTTTTTTTGTTGCTGTCCATGTAAATTATTTCGTTTTCCAGCTCTTGCTTTTGATATTGATAATTGTGTAATTATGAGGGCTTAATTGATAGTTGGGCACAAAATTGAGTTATCTATCAATACTGTTGAAGTTTCCCTTTTTTTTAAAAAAAAATCATGTGGTAGACCTGTTGATTTGTTATTGTCACGGCTGGCTGGCGCAGGTCCTCTGCTCCGAAGGCCGTAGCCGTGATCAACAGCCGGGCGAGGGTTTTCCCCCCTACGCCCTATGTTGGTGAGCAGCAAGAGATAGAAGAATAGATTGATTTCTTGTTATTTCTCAAATCATAACCAAGGTCCTTTATATAGAGGACTGGACAAGCAATCCGACTCCAACTCCTAATCCTTCTTGGAAACCAACTCTAACTCTTAGCTAATCTCTAACTCTTAACTGCTACCAGCAATCTGTTCATAAGTTTTACCCGTAACCTATCCTGATTCTGAGTTAGCTCAGCCGGGAACGGCGGGTATAATATTTGCCCCACATGACATCTCTCCCCCCCTCGACGAGCAGCTCGTCCGCGAGCTGGAAGGATGGGTGACGTTCGATGAAAGCGTCGAGGTCTTCCCAAGTAGCCGATGCTGGCGGCTCGCCCTTCCATTGGATGAGAACCTGGCGGACACCTCGCGCCAATTGAGTGCGGACTGCGCGCTCCGGCTACGGAACTGCAGCACCATAGTGCATAGCCGGAAGTGGTGGTGGTGCATCAGGGGGCGTCCCGACAAATTTCTTGAGAAGGCCGATGTGGAAGACGTTGTGTAGACGTGCCTTTGAAGGAAGAGTCAAACGGACAGCGACGTCGTTGATGATTGCCTCGATGCGATATGGCCCATAGAAGCGAGGACGCAACTTGCCTGTGGTGGAATGTGGAAGTGAAGCCGGGGTGCGTTGACGGACGCGAAGCCACACCCAATCCCCTATGGTGTAGTGGACCTCGCGGTGATGCTTGTCGTATTGTTTCTTGTAGATCGCCTGGGCTTGCTCAAGGCGGTAGCGAACGTCTGCCAGCAGTTCATCCCTGTCCGCCATATTTTTCGCAACTGCAGCGACTCGCGTCTCGCCCGGTTCATAGGAGCGGATGGACGGGGGCTCCCGGCCATAGACAATCTTGAATGGCGTGTCGCGGAGAGCAGTTTGGAAAGCTGTGTTGTAGACGTACTCTGCCCAAGGGAGCCAGCGAAGCCAATGACGCGGCCTATCCCCCGTGAAGCATCTGAGGTACATCACAATGACCTTGTTTGCTGCCTCAGCCTGGCCGTCTGACTGGGGGTGGAAAGCGGTGGTCATGTGCAGCTTGGCGCCACAAAGCCGCATCAATTCGCGCCAAAATGTGGAGGTAAAAACCGGGTCCCTGTCCGATACCATGGACTGTGGTATGCCGTGGAGGCGCACAATGTCTCCAAAGAATGCCTTGGCCACTGTTTCTGCCGTATACGGGTGTGCCAGCGGAATGAAATGACAGTATTTGCTGAAGCGGTCGACCACCGTAAGAATCACCGATTTGCCACCCACGCGTGGCAAAGCTTCGATGAAGTCGTGGCTGATATCTGCCCAGACCATGGTTGGAACAGGTAGTGGCAGAAGGAGTCCCGCGGGTCGGAGATGCTCTGTCTTGTACTGCTGGCAAGTGGAGCAGCTACGGATGAAATCCTGGACCACAGAGCGAAGTTTAGGCGAATAGAAGTCGCGACGGAGCCGATGGAGCGTGCGCAGGACGCCCTCGTGGCCGTCATCATGGACGGCGGATACCAATTCATGCAGGAGTGGCGACGTTGGCGCGATGTATAGCTTGGAGTCGAAGGTGATCAAGCCGTCAGTGATGGACCAGGAACCCGCCCGTTGGCCGGCGTCGATCTCGTCGCGGAGGGCCACCAACGCGGGATCCGTGGTTTGAGCTTGTCGGATGCGTTCTAGGAAATCAAACCTGGGTGACGAGATGGCGAGGACGGTACCCACCTCCGTGTCCCGGCGGGATAGTGCGTCAGCCACTGTGTTGGTGTTGCCCGGTTTATATTCCACGGCGAAGTCGAATCCCAGGAGCTTGCCCACCCAATGGTGCTGGGGTATGGTAGCAAGACGCTGATCCAACAGATATTTGAGACTGAAATGATCCGTCTTGACCAGAAAACGGCGCCCCCAGAGATAAGGCCGCCAGTGTCGGATGGCTTGCACTAGGCCGATCAATTCCCTCTCATAAGCGGCCAGAGAGCGATGTCGAGGTGCCACCGGACGGCTGAAGAAAGCGATGGGATGTTTATCTTGTAGCAGCACCGCCCCAAAGCCGTGGCCTGAAGCGTCGCACTCGACAATGAACTGCTGGGTGAAATCCGGAAGGGTGAGCACTGGCGCCGTGGTGAGTGCCGTCTTCAGTGTTTGGAATGCCGTGGCAGCCTCGTCCGACCACAGAAACCCATCCTTGCGAAGCAGAGCCGTGAGGGGGGCGGCAATGGTGCCGTAATCCCGCACGAATTTGCGGTAATATCCGGCGAGGCCGAGGAATCCGCGGACCGCGCGAGCCGAGCGAGGTAGTGGCCAGTCGAGGACGGCCTGCACCTTAGCGGGATCCATTGCCACGCCTGTCGCCGAGATGATGTGGCCCAGGTAGGAGATGGAATCCACCCCGAAGGCGCACTTGGACCTCTTGATGAAGAGCTTATGCTGTTGGAGCGTGGTGAGGACAGTGCGCACATGGCGGAGGTGATCGGCCCACGAATCGCTGAAGATTAGTATATCATCAAAGAAGACGAGCACGAACCGGCGGAGGAATGGGCGCAACACATCGTTCATGAGCGCCTGGAATGTTGCCGGGGCGTTGCATAGTCCAAACGGCATGACGAGAAACTCGTAGAGGCCATCGTGTGTTCGGAAGGCCGTCTTGGCCACATCTTCTGGATTCATGCGGACTTGGTGGTAGCCTGAGCGGAGGTCGAGCTTGGTGAAGTATTTGGCGCCGTGCAGCTCGTCCAGGAGTTCGTCGACCACCGGAATAGGGAAGGCATCCTTGACCGTGATGGCGTTGAGTGCTCTATAGTCGACGCAGAACCTCCACGAGCCATCGGCCTTCTTTACCAACAGAACCGGGGACGAGAAGGCAGACGAACTGTGCCGAATCAGGCCTTGGTCCAACATGATGGCGCACTGGCGTTCCAGCTCATCCTTGTGTGTGGCCGGGTAGCGATACGGTCGAACAGCCACCGGAGACGAGCCGGGCAGAAGGTTGATGTTGTGATCCCGGGATCGCGGCGGCGGCAACCCATGCGGCTCGGCAAAAATTGGGGCAAAGTCGGCGAGAAGGGCCTCCAAGAGATCCGGACCGGAGCAGGAGCGCAGACCGGGACTCGCCGACCCCGCCACGCAGTGCCAGCGGACGCGGTGGTCGCTGCGCCAGAATGACATGGTGAGAGCCCCGAAGTCCCAAAGAATGGGGCCAAGGGTGGCGAGCCATTGAGTGCCCAGCACCGCGTCGTAGCCGGCCAGAGGAAGGGCGAAGAAGTCCGCCTGGAAGGCCTCCCCTGCGATGGAAAAGGCCGCCTGCTGGAACACGCCGAGACAAGGTACTCTCTCGCCGTTGGCCACCGTGACCGACAACTCCCCGCGGCGGCGTAGTACAAGATCGGTGCGGCCCGCTGCCTCTTCGGAGATGAAGTTAAGCGTGGAGCCCGAGTCGAGGAGAGCGTGGAGTGTGGCGCCTCCCACCTGGACACACACCTGCATAGTCTCGCTGGTGCGGACGCCGGCAATCGCGTGCAGAGATATCCTCGGTTCCTCGGCGGCTTGGTCGGTGTCCTCTGCTTCGGCAGAGTCATCCGCGTCGTTCAGCTCTAATAAGAAAAGGTGCTGGCACACCCTGTTGTGACCCCTTCCAAACTTCTCATTGCAGTTATAGCATAGCCCGAGGCGACGGCGTTCCTCCATCTCCGCCGGTGACAGACGTTTCACTTGGCGACCCTCCACAGATACCGTGGATGGGGTGACCGGCGGGGCTGCTGGCGACTGCACGGCCAAGTGGCGGTGAACTGGTGGCGGCAGAAGGCCTTTTGTCCACGAACGTGTTGGCGGCGCCCCTGACTGGTCGCGGAGTTCCAGTTTGCGCGCCAGGCTCATGGCAACCGCAAGCGTCTGGGGGTTGTGGATCTCGACGTCGAAGCTGAGCGGCGGTTGAAGGCCGGCGGTGAAGAGCTGTACCTTCTGTGCTTCTGTCAGAGACCCAGCCCGAGCAAGAAGAACCTGGAATCGGTCCTGGAAGTCGGCTACTGTGCTCGTCCGTTTACAGGCGACGAGTTCCCCTAATGGATTGGAGCGCAGGGGAGGGCCGAACCTCAGATTGAGGAGTTCGGTGAAGCGGCGCCATGGGGGTGTGCCCTCATCTTTCTGCACCTGGATGTACCACAGTTGGGCAATGTCCAGCAGATTGTATGAGGCCATCCACACCTTCTCCTCCTCGGCAATGCGCTGTTGATGGAAGTAGGATTCACATCGATGGATAAAAGGAAGCGGATCGCCCTTGCCATCATACTTGGGAAAGTCCATCTTCTGAAAACGCGGCGGCCGATCGTTGTGATGCTCGCCTGAGGTGACGCGGTTGCCGGATGACGCGGAGGAGTGTTGGAGTGGCGGCTGCAGCTCAAGGCGCTGGATTGCCTGAGCGTGGGTGTTGACGGATGATTGAAGGGCCTGGACCTCCTTGGTAAGGGCGAGAATCAGGGCCTTGAGATCATCCTCATCGGCGCCCGGCATGGCTGAAGCGGCGGACGAAGCAGATGGCGGAGCGGAAACAGGGGAGGGCGATGGCGGAGACGAGGCGGCGGAAAAAGCTGGTGGCGGAGCGACCGATGGCGGAGGCCTGGATACTGATACCAAGATGTCACGGCTGGCTGGCGCAGGTCCTCTGCTCCGAAGGCCGTAGCCGTGATCAACAGCCGGGCGAGGGTTTTCCCCCCTACGCCCTATGTTGGTGAGCAGCAAGAGATAGAAGAATAGATTGATTTCTTGTTATTTCTCAAATCATAACCAAGGTCCTTTATATAGAGGACTGGACAAGCAATCCGACTCCAACTCCTAATCCTTCTTGGAAACCAACTCTAACTCTTAGCTAATCTCTAACTCTTAACTGCTACCAGCAATCTGTTCATAAGTTTTACCCGTAACCTATCCTGATTCTGAGTTAGCTCAGCCGGGAACGGCGGGTATAATATTTGCCCCACATGACAGTTATATCATCCAATATTTGAGAAGCAGTTAGATATTAATTCCACTTGTTCCTTACTTTGAAGCTCTATATTTCATTCTTAATCTTGTTTATATCAGTGTAGACTTAGATATGCACGTTTCTTCTTGAGAAACTAAAATTTTATTTTGAGACACTGCCTCAAGTGAGTCTTTCTATGGTATACTATTGCAGTTAATGGATGAAAAATTGCAATGATTACTTTTCAAGTGAATCTCTCTGATGATTAGACAATTCATGTATTTTGTGCTTCTCAGATTACTTACGTGCTCATCTCATCTCAACCCTTTGTTTGTTTAGTTTGCATGCTAACTGCGTGTTGATTGAACCATCCTTTCTTGCATGTTGGCACTTGGCAGGAGAAATTCCAGGACTATCTTTGCCGTGAAGGTGAGAGGCTGAGGAAGCAGGACAGAGCCGCAATGGGCGAGAACTAAACTAATCACAAATAAACTAATTTATTTTTTTGTTATACAATATATGAGACGTGAATATTAATGAATCTGATTATTCGTTTTATTTTTCACAAATTTTATCTTGTTTTGTATTTTACCGTAGCGTTAGCACGGGCACACTACTAGTGGAAACTAATCTCTAACTCAAATAGAAACTAATCTCTATTTCCTAATAATGATCTATTGGGTTGGGCCCACGGGCATTCCTATGCCCATGACATAGCCACATTGTCACTTCAAGGAAATAGAATGACTGGGAAAATTCAAGAAGTGATTGGGCTCATGCAGGCTCTTGCTGTTCTTGACCTGAGCGAAAATGAACTGGTAGGGGCCATTCCTCCGATACTTGGCAACCTATCCTACACTGTCAAACTATACTTACATGGCAACAAACTTACCGGACACGTGCCACCAGAACTTGGGAACATGACTAAGTTTAGCTACCTGCAAGTTAATGACAATGAATTAGTGGGCACAATTCCAGCTGAGCTTGGCAAACCTGAAGAGCTATTTCAATGAAATCTTGCCAACAACAATCTTGAGGGTCCTATTCCTTCAAACATCAGTTCGTGCACTGCTCTAAACAGATTCAACGTTTATAGCAACAGACTGAACAGTTCTATCCCTATTGGTTTCCAGAAATTGGAGAGCTTGACTTACTTGAAGCTATTTTCAAGCAATTTCAAAGGCCAAATTCCCTCTGAGCTTGGACACATCATCAACTTGGACACACTGGATCTTTCCTACAACGAATTTTCTGGACCAGTTCCTGCTCTTGTTGGTGATCTTGAGCAGTGGCGGAGGACCCGATAGGGCAAGGCCTGGCGTGCGCCAGACCTTGATGCGGGCAGCGGGAGGCGGGCGGTGGGCGGGCGGCCGGCGGGAAGCGGGAGGCGGGAGGCGGGACTCGGGAGGCGGGAGGCGGCCGGGCGGCCGGCGGGAGGCGGGCGATCCGCCCCACCTCATTTTTTTCCCGTCCTCCGCCGCTGATCTTGAGCATCTTCTTGGATTGAATTTGAGTAAAAACCATCTCAATGGGTCCAAGCCTGTTGAGTGTGGAAACTTGAGAAGCGTTCAGGTAATCGATATATCCAACAACTACTTGTCTGGTTATCTTCCTGAAGAACTAGGACAACTGCAGATTTATATTCCTGGTGCAAATAATCATGGAATTCCCTCTCTGTTGAAGATACCAGCACCATCTCCGTCTTCTCAGGCTCCAATGGATATTATTCATGGAAATGGTTTTATTCACCCATAAGACAGTAAACTTGAGTTGAGACCTTGGGGGAATTTGCCTTTGGATGTTAGGAGTACTTCCAAGAACCAAGCTGCCCCTGAGGACAAGGGTCTTTGAGGGGAGGGTATTGTCAGACACAAATGGAAGGACTTGGATTCAAATTTGAGGAGTTCTCCAAAGGATTAGACGGCTAAGATAATCCTATACCTCTTCGTTTATGACCATCTGAAGGTCCTGGTTCAATCTAAGCCAGCTAATCCAACGGCTGTTATTGTATTTAGAATCCTCTGTTCTTTGTTTCCATGGCTGTACGGCCTGTACCCAGCGAACCGTGAACTCCTTATATAGCCACCGCTGCTTGTAATGAAGAACATCCAGAAAATGAAAACCTAGTTCTTATGTTCTTATGTTCCTTAGCATATTAGTTTCCTTGCCTTTACAATATCTTTGTTTATCCCCTTTTCTCACTCTTTGTTTATCCTTTTCTCACTTAGTTCTTCCCTTTTTCCCCTAAATTTCTGTCAAACGTAATCCAATCCCCACCACAAATTCCCCAATCTTGCCGGCCTCATCCTTGGGTCCTGACAGATACCCAATCAGATGTATAGATATTACTTGGATTAGATGATTACCGAATGCAGGAATATATGAGATTTTAATTTATATGCAACTTCAGTACTTGTCAGATATTACTAATGTCAATGATAAATTTAATATAATCCACTTCGTATTTGAATTTGATTTTGGATGTAGAAGTTTGTTGTTTTGTTGAATTTGGATATCATTTTGCCTGGAAAGTTATATCCTTAAGACACATCTTGTTACATTTGGTAATCGTTTGAATAAATCAATATCTATTTCACCCCTATGGAGATGGCCACATATCTCAAAAATAAATAAGAAAACTAATATGGAAACAATATTTTGGTTTATAAATAAGAGGGAAAACACACGTCAATTGTTGAATGACCCAAAAGATCTCAACATACCCATTGCAAATTTAATACCAGAGAAAGTTTGATCTTTCAATGACGTTGAGGAATATTACCTTTCGTCATCAAAAAATTTGCAGATATTACAGTAATACTTTGCCATAGATAGCCTGTTGCAAGATGGAGTTTGGCAAATTGGACCGACAGGTTGAACCTTCAGGCAAACCATACACATCATCTCTTGTGTTGCTTTCCTACAGGTAGCAAGTAATGTTAGCGCATTTAATATCTGATATGGTAGCAACGACCTAGCAAAAACCAATGCACACTAGGACAGAAACAAATACTTGTTTCTCGAGAATACCAGAAACTATACTCATTAGTAATTTAGTATGGCATTTCTTAAGTGTCCTTTTGTTCTCACTCTATATCTTATTGATAGTTGATACATTGCAGCAGGGTTCTGCATGGTAATAAAGAGATTGACAGAAAGGCCAAGGAACAGCAAACATTTTAGCTCAGAGCCTCAGACAGAATTGGTACTTATTAGCCCATCTCGACACTACAGCCACGATAACATTGTTAAGTATATCAAGGCCCATATACTATAGGCCATACTATAGGCCCATGTGGTTATCTATATATTGGCATCTCCACTATTGGAGTCATTGTCTTCTCAAATCCCCAAAGTAAGTCACATGGTATCAGAGCTATGGATTAGGGTTAGGTTAGGATTATTTTAGTCCTCCTCTCCCACGATCCAAAATTTTAATCGGCCAGTTGGCCAGTCGGCCCTTCGGCCGAAGTCATCGCCGCCCGTCGCCCGTCCCTGCCGCCGTCACCTGTCGCGCCCGTCGCGGCTCTTCCCGTTGCGGCCGCCCGTCGCGGCCTCTTCCCGTCGCGGCCACCCCTGCAGCCGCTCGTATTCGTCCGAGCTGCCGCCGCTGCCGGGGTCTTCCGCCGCCTCGTCCTCGTCAGATCCGGCGCCGACGGCTGCTCCACCCGTGGATCCTCTACCACCGCCTGGGGGATCCGTCGCCACTGCAGTCGTCCGCTCGTCGCCCCTGCAGTCGCCCATCGCCCCTGCAGCCGCCCGTCGCAGCTTCTTCTTCGGCCGGCCGCCAGTCGCAGCGTCTTCTTCGGCCGCCGCCCCGCCTTGCCTCGTCTCAGATCCGGCGTCGGCCGCCTGGGGGAGCCGCCGCCCCGACTCGCCTCGTCGCCTGGGGGTGCCGCCGCCCCGACTCATCAGATCCAACACCGCCTGGGGGAGCGCACGCCTCTGCTGCTGCTCACCTCGTCAGATCCAGCCGGCGTCGCCTGCCTGGGGAAGGCTCACCTCGACAGATCCACTCTGCTCCGATCTATCCTCAGCCCGTGGCTTCGTGGGTTTTCTTCGCTCGTCTGCTGCTACTGTCCTCTGCCCGTGACATCACAGTCGTGGTAACTGCTATCTTTGCCTGTTGTTGGTCAACATGTCTCAGATAAATGCAATAGTTATCAATCTCACCCTAGATGGTCAGAATTATCCAGAGTGGGTTTTTTGTGTAGAGACTGCATTGAGGGGCTATGGTTTACTTTTTCACTTAACTGAAACTCCACCTGTGCTTAAGGATGATGGTAGTAATGCTGTTGCAGTAAAAGAATGGCATATTAAATTATTAATGATGGGAAAGTAATGGCTGCCATGGTGAATAGTACTAAGCAATCCATGATTATGAGTCTTTCTAAGTTCAAAACAGCCAAGGGCATATGGGACAACTTGAAGAAGCGTTATGTTCAGGATAGTGGTGCTCTTTTGCATACTCTCATGCAGCAAACTCATGAAATTGAGCAGAATGATATGTCTATTGATGAGTACTACTCTGCTTTTGATCGTCTGATGGGATCATTGACTTCCATGATACCTGAGTGTACAGCTGTTCCCTGTCCAGCACATAAGTTTATTGAAAAGTTTTTTACTTACAGATTTGTCATGGGAGTCCGGGCTGAGTATGATTTCATTCGTACACGATTGCTTCACAATTCTTCTGCTCTCACTATGGCACAGGCATTATCTGATTTACTTGCAGAAGAAACACGCCTCAAGTCTGTGTCTTCTTCTGCATCTGTTCCTCATAGTGTGTTGGCAGCTTCTCAGAGATTCAGTGCACCAAAAGGTTCCTCTTCAGAGCTCTGTAAGCATTGTGGCAAGTCTGGTCATCTTCCAGAGAATTATTTTTCTCGTTATCCAGAGAAGTTGGCTGACTATCGTGCACGTCGTGCTGCTCGTGGTCGTGGTACTGGTTCCACTCCTAGAGGTTTGGTGTCTGTTGCTGCTGCTTCGCATGTTAATGCTTCTTCGTCGTCTTGGGTGCTTGATTCAGGAGCTTCTTTTCATGTGACATCTGATCAGTCCCAGTTGGTTGCTTGTAAGCCAGTCACTGATGGAGCTTCTGTTCAGACAGCTGATGGTACATCTTGTCATATCACTCACCAGGGTTCACTTTGCAATTCTTCTTTTTCTGTACCCGATGTTTCTTTTGTACCTCAGTTGTCCATGAATCTACTTTCGGTTGGTCAAGTTACCGACCAAAATTGTTTTGTTGGATTTGATGACTCATCTTGTTTTATTCAGGACCATCGAAGCGGGAAAGTGATTGGGACTGGCCATCGCCGTAAAGGTGCTCCTAGCCTCTACATCCTTGACACCTTGCGTCTTCCTTCTTCCATTGAGTCTCCAGCTCGTGTGTCATCCGCTGCATCGTTGTCTGCCCCTTCCTTTGCCCAGTGGCATCATCTTCTTGGTCATCTATGTGGGTCCCGATTGTCCACATTAATAAATAAAGGTTGTTTAGGTCATACACCTATTAAGTCTAGTTTTCATTGTAAGGGTTGCAAGCTTGGAAAACAGATACAACTACCATATTCATCTAGTGTTTCTCATTCTGCTAGATCTTTTGATCTTGTTTATTCAGATGTATGGGGTCCTGCACCTTTTGCTACAAAGGGTGGTCACAAGTATTATGTCATTTTTATTGATGATCATTCTCGATATACATGGATTTATTTCATGAAACATCGCTCTCAGTTGTGTTCCATTTACCAGTCTTTTGTTCGCATGATTCACACACAGTTTTCTACTCCTATTAGAGTTTTTCGCTCTGACTCTGGTGGTGAGTATTTGTCTGATGCTTTTCGCCAGTTTTTGTCCTCTGAGGGCACTCTTGCTCAGTTCTCTTGTCCTGACGCTCATGCTCAGAATGGTGTTGCTAAACGCAAACATCGCCATCTTATAGAGACTGCTCACACACTTTTGATTTCATCTTTTGTTCCTTCTCATTTTTGGGGTGAAGCTGTTTCTACTGCTGTCTATCTCATCAATAGACAACCCTCATCCAAACTGTCTGGAAAATGTCATGGTGAAGTTCTTTTTGGTACTTCTCCCAGCTATGATCGTCTCCGAGTTTTTGGATGTACTTGCTATGTTTTGCTTGCACCTCGTGAGCGAACTAAGTTGACTGCACAATCTGTTGAGTGTGTTTTTCTGGGGTATAGTCCTAAGCATAAAGGATATCGGTGTTATGATCCTTCGTCTCGTCGCATACGTATCTCTCGTGATGTGACCTTTGCTGAGGACCGTCCGTTCTTTTATAACCCCTTTACTCAGCCCTCATATTCTTTCATAGAACCCACATCGTTCCTATGTCTTCCTCCTATTTCACTCAATACTGATGTCACTACACCTTCTCCATATATTACGCCCATTCCTGCTCCTTCTATTTCCATCATGCCACCTTCACAAGAGACTGCACCACCTCCTTTTCATTCTAAACCACCTATCACACGTGTTTTCCATCGTCGTCCTACAAACCCCACATCGCCTCCACCCAGTTCTACCACCACGGCTAGTCCTGATACGACTGCTGTTGATGCTTCTAATAATATTGATGAGTCTCATACTATTCCTGATGAGTTACAGGTTGGTCCAAGATATAATCTACAAGATCGTACTGCTATTGGTCCGGCTGACAAGTATGGTTTTCCACGTGTGAATGCCGTTGTTGATGAGCCATCTACTTACCAGGAAGCCTCTCATATTCCGGAATGGCAGCTTGCTATGTCTGAGGAGCTTGCTGCCCTTGATCGTACAGGAACTTGGGATCTTATTCCATTACCGTCACATGCAGTGCCTATTACATCTAAATGGGTATTCAAAATTAAGACCAAGTCTGATGGTTCTATCGAGAGATATAAAGCCCGTCTTGTTGCTAGAGGTTTTCAGCAAACTCAGGGTCGAGATTATGATGAGACCTTTGCACCAGTTGCTCATATGACCACTGTTCGTACTCTCATTGCAGTGGCTGCTATTTCTTCTTGGACCATCTCTCAAATGGATGTTAAAAATGCTTTTCTTCATGGTGATTTGCATGAAGAAGTTTATATGCAACCACCTCCAGGTGTTGATGCTCCTCCTGGTCATGTTTGTCGCCTTCGTCGTGCTCTATATGGTCTTAAACAGGCTCCTCGTGCTTGGTTTGAGCGTTTTGTTTCGGTGATAGGGGATGCTGAATTTTCACCTAGTGATCATGACCCTGCTCTATTTATTCATCTCTCTCCACGTGGACGTACTTTGCTTCTTCTATATGTTGATGATATATTGATTACGGGAGATGATGTTGAACACATTTCTCATGTGAAGAAGCAACTTGGTGAGCAATTTCAGATGTCTGATTTGGGTCCTCTCAGTTATTTCTTAGGAATTGAGGTGTTGCATTCTGCAATGGGATACTATCTCTCTCAGTCCAAATACATACAAGATCTTATTGCTCGCTCTGGCATTACAGATAGTCGAACGGCTGCGACACCTATGGATCTTCATTTACAACTTCGTCCTACCGATGGTACACCTCTTGAGGATCCCTCTCGATATCGGCATATTGTGGGCAGCCTTGTTTATCTCACTGTTACTAGACCTGATATTGCTCATGCGGTTCATATTCTAAGTCAGCTTGTCAGTGCTCCTACTTCCATTCATTTTGGACATTTGCTTCGTGTACTACGGTACTTAAGGGGGGCATCTTCTCAGTGTTTGTTCTATGCTCGTGAAAGTCCGCTTCATCTTCATGCTTACTCGGACTCCACCTGGGCGAGTGATCCAACAGATCGTCGTTCTATCACAGGTTATTGCATTCTGCTTGGTTCTTCTCATCTTGCATGGAAGTCTAAGAAGCAGGCAGCTGTATCTCGTTCTAGTACAGAGGCATATTGGCGTTGATGCTTTCTTTACTCGGTCTCATTGTCAGCAGAAAACAATTGCTCTTCAGTATGTGCCCTCAGAACTGCAAGTGGCAGATTTTTTCACTAAAGCACAAACTCGAGAGCAACATCGGCTTCACTTGCTCAAACTCAATGCTTCAAAACCTCCGTTTCCACCTTGAGTTTGAAGGGAAGTGTTAAGTATATCAAGGCCCATATACTATAGGCCCATGTGGTTATCTATATATTGGCATCTTCACTATTGGAGTCATTGTCTTCTCAAATCCCCAAAGTAAGTCACAAACATATCTAGTGCTACCACCCTTAGGGTGCTACCACCCCTCAGAAATCGATACAAATAGTCATGAAAAATACTATTCCGAAAATATCTGGTTAGATAGGTCACAATATAACCAAGCATCCCACATAAATTCAATTGAAAACATGACGCATATTAGGAGAAACCAAAAAAGAGAGAGAAATTTAAGTGAACAATAGCTTTATCTTTATCGTTTTCCCTTTTTGTTTTCGGATTTTCTTTTCAGTCGAATTTGTCCTTTTTGTTTCCCAAAGTGCATATTGAATTTAGATTTGAAAATCTGTGGCATGATAGATTGATTTTGTGTCAATTTTTTTGGAATTTTTCGTGACTATTTGCATCATTTTCCGAGGTGTGGTAGCGCTAGATATGTTCTCACCACAACCACGCACATACAAGCAAAGCCAACGAGAAAAGGGATTAAAAAAGATATCAGTAAAGAGATGAATGGAACAGGCACTCAAAGGAATGTAGGAAACTATATGCTTTATTCAAAAGAAATTTAACTGCAAGTAGCAAGTCTATATTTCCTACATGTCTTCACTCTTCAGTGTTTCTACTTTTTACTATAGCATAGTGATTAGCAGTTTGAAATTGGGTTTACAGAAAAAGAAACCCAAAGCACTCTAGTATGGTCAGACGATAGAAGTACCCTTCAGCAGTAATAAGATGAAAACCAATCAAGTATTTTTACAGACTACAGAATTTACCTTTCCATCGAATGGTCGCTAACTTTATCATGGCAGAATCTGCAAGTGAACAACTTGTTACAGCAAGCAGCAACAAGCTTACAGTTCCGTTTGTAGTGCTCACAACCAAATATTTGCTTCTCCTGGTCTCGATATGAAGGAAAACAACCAGGTATACCAGCACCATCACTACACTCATTTGATGTTGGTTCTGGTAACTTTTGCTGAGCAGCTATCCAGCGGCTGAAATGTGCACATTTATCAATATAATTTTCTTACAAGTTATTTACTGAAATATTCAGATGACAAACCTGGTCATGAGATTTTGGATTAAATAGGCCTTCCGTCTTGGATCAAGTGTAAGATCTCGTGAGACCTTATGGACCTCAGCCTCAAGTTCACTCTGGTTCATTCGAAAGATTTCCTTCCAGCCAGGCTTGAACATCTGGTCATTCTGGTCAAGCTTATCTTGTAAATGACTATCTACAAAGGGAAAAGGAAAGGTCAGTCAAACAAAGATTATTTTTCAATGAAAAAGAAAATGAAACAAACATAGAGCTACTTTCAGACTAAAGTCACTAAACAAGCATCAGAGAAAATAGTTAAATAGATGTTTATGAATGAGTTGCTTGAGCATAACTTCGCATCCCACTCCCCCAATTTTAAGCATCCATGGCCTGTCCATGCTCTACAAAACTCCCAATGAACAGTCCTTATCTTTTAATGCATCCTACTTATGTAATAGTTATGTTAGTATTCATAGCTTGCACCATTGCAAAGAATTATCAACAAATTGCTAGGTCTTCTTGCTTCTTTACCACAAATTAAATGATTCAACCCAACTCTGGCACAATATTGCACATATAATTCATTAGACCAAGATAGAACCCTCACAAATTGATGATTAGTTTGTCTCCAATAAATAAAATATCAACACAATGCATAACATTTATAATCTATGCTCATGGAGGTTATATACTTGCTTCCAATAACTATTCTAAGTTTCTAACAAACATGGTATTAACAAGAGGGGCACAATGCAAGTTGAAAATTGTTAGTAGTAGAGGGCAAGGTCATAAGCAACCAACCGCACAAACCTTCTGGAGGAGAGGATGTCTCCGCTGAAGAATCAGATGATGTTGGAGCTCCCTTCCACCACTCATTTAGCCACTCACCAAACATTGTATTCTTAGTTGCTTGCTTCCACGTATAAATCATCTTGTTCTGCTCCTCATGAGTAAGTGCTGATGTAACCCAGGGTAACATTGATTGGAGAACCTCAGCACCCGTCGTACCAATTATACGACCTACAAGCTTATCCTGCTCCTCCTCAGAAAAATGTTTGTCAAACAACGGCCACAACTCAAGTTCTTCTCTATAGACATGATTAGTCAAGGCAACCCGGATAGACCTGCACATTCCTTGAAGCTTTGTGGCAAGCTCATTGTACTTTCTAGTCCAATCAATCTCATTAGATGAAAGAAAATAGTTTTTCTCTGATTCATTAGCTTCAGTGTGGGGGTGGCTCAAGCTATCATGTAGCTGTGAAAGCTCACTGAGAACATTAGATATATCTTCGAATAATTGTTCTTCCTGCTTGTGGTCAAGAGTGTATGAATGGCTCACATTGTGCAATGTCTCTCTTGATTCTAAAGCAGGAAACACAATTTCATCCTCAGCATTGCTATGTGCCCTGTAAAGACCCCACAATAAACGAAATCTTCCAATGAATCGGCGAAGGCAAGACTCATCACCATCAATGAGCTTTCCAGATTCAACATCTAAGTACTCTAAATCCTTGCGAATCACCTTATGAAATTTGAATATGGTATCAATGGGCCTTGAGATGCTATCTGAACAAGACAATGCTGCATCGGTCTCCCATGAAAAAAGGCTTGAATATAATGAAGGGGCAGAAGAATTGTATGATAGAAAACGAAAGTACTTTGCAGAAGCCAGTGAACTAATGCCAAGGTTGCTAGTCTGTACTCTCAACCCAGGAATACAACAAGGTTTTTTGCTACATGGATGTGCTTCAGTGTCAGCAGTTTGAGAGCAGTGACTTCCATTAGTACCAGGAACAGATTCTGCATCATTTCCTCGCTTGCCTGGCCTAGAACCATTTTCAGTTTGAAGATGCAGAGGAATATCCGCACTGTTACATGAAGCACATGGATAGAATGATGGACATTTTTCCAGGTCATCTACATCGTCCAAAAGGCATCTCACTGCCCCTGATGTTAAGCGTACATATTCTCCAGAATTGGATTTGTCCTCTGAACGAGCTTTGCGCACCCAACCAGAGAAAAGAGTGACCAGTGCCGTTTCAGATGATGATGCTGTTTCATGTACATCTTTTTTAGCAAACATTGAATTTCGAAGAAATTCTTGAAAGCTAATTTTTTTTTCTCGAATACGCAGGAGAGCTGCGTACCTTTGTATTAAGAGAGGGAAACCGGCCCCTTACAAAGATCACCACCTCACTCCGGGCCGAACCGTGAGGGGTAAGAAAAACATGAAAAAGAAAAAGAACTAGAAAAGAAAAGAAATCACTCTGAGCCTTGACCGAATAGGACAAGCTCGGTTAAACTAATGAAATGTATAAAGACAATAACATGGAATAATAAGAGTAAAGGGATAACCTGCCAAGCGCATATTCTGAAGAAAAGAAGATGTCTCCTCATCACTAAGCTTTGACACCAACCATGGTAAAACGCGTTCCAATAACTTCAATGGCATGACACATAGACTTCTGTATAGAAGTTCTCTTTGCTTCTCAGGAGAGAAAAGCACCCTAGCTTGAGGAAGCACCTAGGTAAATTAAACCAAAGATGACACTCTGACAGATAACGCAATCATTCCAGCAGTCCAGCAACATCACTACTAACCTTGGTTTCTTCATTACAGAAGTGCTTCTCAATTGCCTCCATTATCTGATCAGCATGTGAACACAATTCGGAGTAAATGTCCGCTGCAGTTGATTTTGCTCCTGCTATTTGGATTTGCTGAATTAAACATCTAACATTGTTAAATCGGCGCTCTTGTTCAGCATGCTCCTGCACAAAGGACAGCTCACTATCGACTGCAGGAAATACAACCTGATCTTCAGCGATACTGTAGATAAGAAAAAATACAAGTGATGAAATTAAAGAGGGTATTCAGTTTACTATAAGAATATTCAATTCTCTCAAGTGAAAACCATAAAAAGTGAATCAAGCAAAAACATATTCTAATACCCAACAAACTATGATTAGCATGCCACTAGTACATACCAGCAATATTCTTGTATGCACAACAAAACAATAATACATATGTAAAGGACTCTTCTCAAATACACGGCTCCTATGCTTCAGGTGAATCAGCATGTCTAGTGTACTGCTTGCCCAAGCATTTGTAGTCACGTATTACATAGGACGGAAAAATAAATATCATCTGTATAAAAGTGTGTTGCTTTGTTAATAAAGACATAAGTTTGTCCCCAACTCACACAATACTTTTTTTCTCGAACGCGCAGGAGAACTGCACATCATTATATTAAGAAGAAAGAAAGAGTCTAAGAAGACTCGTACAAGCCTCACCAATTAGGCGAGGTTAGAGAAAAACAGAAAAAGGCAAGACAATACAACTAAACGCCCACCAACTAAAAACAAACGCAACACTTATGGCCAAATGGTACAAAGGCCTTTGGCCCCTGCCAAACACCACAACTTGGCCTCATCTCTAATGTCTTGCAAAACAATGCTGACATTAGGTGAGGCGCTATCAAAAATACACCCATTCCTATGCTTCCAAACCCGCCAAGCCACCAGCACGACCAAAGAATTGAAACCCTTGCGCTGCAGTTTAGGGACTTGGTGCAAAGCTTGACGCCACCACGTGGTGAAGACCCTATCACCTGGACCTGGAGTGAGCCACTGCAGTCCCACCAAGGTAAGCACTGAGAACCAAACACTTCTTGTGAACACACAAGAGGTGAGCAAGTGCTGAATAGTTTCCTCAACTTGATCACACAGCGGGCAGTACACAGGATGAACAAGACCACGACGGGCCAAACGATCAGCGGTCCAACAACGATTAAGCGAGGCCAACCACATAAAATATTTGCAACGAGGAGGAGCCCAGGTACGCCAAATCTGCTTCCAAGGTTCATAATCCACCGCGTCCACAAAAAAACGGCGGTACGCTGATTTAGTTGAGAACCTGCCCGAGGAGGAAGGCTTCCAAACATGCTGATCCTCCACGCCAGGGGTGAGCCTTACATGGGCGAGAACCTCCCACAAGCCAAGAAACTCCTCCAAGATTGGAATAGGGAGACTGCCTCTAATATCATGGACCCAAGTATTGTCAGTTAGAGCTTCTTGAACCGTTCTCCGATTAACTGTTCTTTGAGGCACTTTCGTACAAAGGAAGGGGGCAAGGTCCATTAGAGACTTGCCATGCAGCCATTTATCACTCCAAAAGAGGGTCCTGCGGCCATCGCCTACCATAGAGATGATCGATATTGAGAACAAAGCTGCTGAGTTGGGATGCACCTGAATGTCCAGACCCGCCCATGGGCGATCAGGTTGGGTCTTTTTGAGCCAAAGCCACCTCATGCGCAGCGCCCAACCAAGGATTTCTAAATCAAGAATTCCCAAACCGCCGAGCTCAAAAGGTCTCGTGACCCGGCACCAAGAAATAAGACAATGTCCTCCATTTACACTCTTGCGACCCTTCCACAGGAAAGCTCTACGAATCTTGTCAATAGCTTTAAGTGTCCATTTAGGGAACTCCAGCGCAAAGAGTGGATAAATAGGAATTGATGAGAGTACCGCTCAAATAAGTGTAGCTTGGCCAGCCGGGTTCATCAAGGCAGCTTTCCATCCAGGCAGTTTATCAGCAATCTTGTCAATTATCATGTAAAAGGCGGATTTGGGGAGTTTTTTGATTGACAATGGGAGTCCCAGATACTTGCAAGGGAATTCTTGAACTTTGCAAGGAAACGCTCCTTGCACTACTTCCAATTCCTGCTGGTGGCACTGGATTGGGGTTACTGAGCACTTGTTTAAATTGGTGATCAACCCCGAAGCTTCTCCAAAAACCCGAAGAATCTCTTTGATCAACTCAAACTCCTCCAAACAGGGCCGCAAGAAAAGAACCACATCATCAGCATAAAGAGAGACCCGCTGACTAGATCCTCTAGAAAGGAGGGGTTGCAAAAGACCATTCTCACTTGCCTTATTAATTAGTGAATTAAGCATATCCATGACCAAAATGAACAACATCGGGGATAAAGGATCGCCTTGCCGAAGCCCCCGTTGGTGCTGAATTAGCTCTCCCGGCACACCATTTACCAAAACCCGAGTTGAAGAAGACCTCAGGAGCTTGGATAATAAGTTACACCAAATTGGACCGAAACCCAAATGGCTTAAAACTTGCAGCAAGAAAGACCAAGACACCGAATCGAAGGCTTTTGAAATATCCAGTTTGAGAAGAGCTCGTGGCTCCTTTTGTCTATGCAGCCCTTTAGCCGTTTGTTGGACCAAAATAAAGTTATCATGAATGCATCTCCCTTGGACAAAAGCACTCTGATTTGGTGACACCATGTCCTTGAGTCTTCGAGCCAACCTATTGGCCAAGATTTTGGTGATAATCTTTGCAAAACTATGAACCAAGCTTATAGGTCTGTAATCCTTGATTTGCAACGCTTCTGGAGTCTTTGGGAGCAAAACGATGTACGCCGAATTAAGAAGGAACAAATTACTGACATCCCCCTGCAACAACCTATTAAGCGCAGCCATAAGATCAAGCTTCACTACACTCCAACAAGTTTTGAAGAAACGACCAGTGTATCCATCCGGACCCGGCGCCTTATCTGAAGGGAGGGATTTAATTGTTGCCCACACCTCTTCCTCCGAGAAACACTGCTCCAGAGCTGACAGATCAAGCGCTTCCTGATAGAAGGACTGCAAATTCAAGGAACATTGTCGTTGAGCCACGGTGCCAAGTAAGCTTGTGTAGAACTCGTCCGCAGCCTGCTGCTTGTCTTCATTCCCGGTAACAATTCTATCTCCCACTTGGATTTTTGCCAAGAAATTCTTCCTTTTTCTGAACCTAGCTCGCTGATGAAAAAAGGAAGTGTTTGCATCCCCCTCTTTCAACCAAACCAACCTGGAGCGCAAGCGAGCAATAGTACGCTCAAGAGAAGATAATCCGAGTGTATGCTGCTTCAACTGCCGCCGCAGCCAAACCTCCTCGCTGGACAGCACTCGGGCATCCTGAGCCATTTCAAGTCGGTGTAAGATCTCCGTGGCAACCCGGAGCTGCCGCTTAACATTTCCTATTCTCTTTTGACTCCAGGATTGCAGATCCCTTGCAAGTCTTCCCAGCTTCAAGGAAAGGATTCGCAGTGGGCAAGAAGCTGCAACTGGTTTGCACCAGGAGCTTTCCACCTCGTGCAAAAACCCTTCCAACTTTGGCCAAAAACTTTCGAAGTGAAAACGCCGCTTTCCCTGAACAAAGGTCTTCATACCCAGGATTAAAGGACAGTGGTCTGAAATCAAAGAAGCCGAACTCTGAAGGATGCAGTCCGGAAACAGATGATCCCAATCAGAAGTCATAAAGACTCGATCCAACCGAACTAAAGTGGGAACATCCCGCTCATTCGACCAAGTAAACTTACGGCCCCGCAGGGGGATTTCTTTCAGCTCCAAATCATCCAAAAACCGACGGAAACGACCCATCATCGCTCTATTTACATTAGTGTTATTCTTATCCTCCGCCATATATATAAGGTTAAAATCCCCAGCAATTGCCCACGGACCTTGACAGGTTTGCCGAATGTCCCGCAGCTCCTGCAGAAATTGCAACTTCTGATCATCAGCTTGAGGGCCATAAACTCCTGTGAACCACCAAGGCGTTCCCTCATGAGAAGCAAACTGAACTGAAACTGAATAAGTGTCAACCCGAGATGTTAAAGCGCAGCAAACACCGCCTTTCCATGCTATCACCACTCCCCCGCTAGCACCGCAAGCTGGCAAGACTACGGATTGATCAAACTCGCTTCCCAGCATATTCAGGTATTCTTTAGTTATTTTGAAGTGTACAATCATATGCTATGGTGACTATGGGCCAGTTTACCATTGCTGTACTGTGCTGCAAAGCGCTGTAGAATCTAGTTATTTTAGAGAATCCTTACCAAATCTAGTAAAATATCTATGACACAGTCCTTCAAAAAAGCTGACAGTTAGTTAATATATCCAAAAGTAGTAAAAATTGCAGTTTAAAAGCCAGCACAATGCCAAACGGTGCCTAGCAGCCAAACTGTCCATGAACAAGCAGCATACGTTGAAAAAGGTACATAATGTGTAACAGATGCAAAGGAGTACCAATAAGTTAAACATTTACAAACATATGGCTACTGAAGTGCCAACTTACATGGACTACGAGAAAGGCAATATTGAAATTTCAGAAGATCATATTTACCATAGTTGCACAACAAGATCGTAAAATAAAGATGTGGATGAGTGAAGATCCAAAGCTACATACCTGTGAAAGATGCATACATCTGCAATAAATTGAAGCCTCGCATTGAAGGCTGATATATCAGAAAAATCTCCAGACTGCTGCATCCTTGTCTCTTCTGCTATATCATTTAATTCTTTACGGATAGCATTATGCCAATACAAAATCTCATCTATGGGATGCCTGTCAGCCTGACCATCATTAGATTCTGCATACTTTCTATTCCCATCTTTAGACTCTTCATGTGCACAAATATGCTTCTCTGCTTGATCAACAAAGGAGGCATCCTTGCAGTCCGATTTAGGATCAACGAAACTCTCCTCCACTTCTCTTGTTGCTTTCCCTTCAATCCAAGCGAATACAACCTTCGCAAATTTTAAAACTAAAATTTAACAGGACACAAAGCAAGTTATTGCCAGAAAATGTAAGAAGCGCAATTATGAAAACCTGCTGAAGAAGTTTCTCTTCAGGTATTATTTTACATAAGCAGTTTCGAATATCTTCACGTTCATCAGATGAAACAGAAGCTGAAAGCCATGGAAGGAACTCTGCCATCATATTTACAGGAATGTTGCATAAGAATTGCCACACTAAATCAGCTTGCTCTTCATATGAAAATTTCTTGGTAAGCAATGGGAAGACCTGAAACAAATTCAGATGATCAGCCACCAATAGGAATTTATAATGACGACGAATATGTTGAGAGTAACTGCATCATTTGGATACGATTTCAGAATGCATACACCACAGCAGAGACATGACCAGTCAAAGCACATAATCCAAAGAAAAAATATGCCGCATTTTCTAGAGAGATTCTAGTTTATGCAAATTAGGCCCTGTTGTGGTTACAGACCAAACAGAGAGAGATGGTAGTGGAGAGGTGGGAGTGTTATGCCTCATCCTCCCCCTCATCCTGATATATATATTCACATGGAGTATGCTTTTACAGTTATGCCCTTACACCCATACCTCCCCATTAGGGGCACTTATGTCATTACACATGTTACTCTGGTTCTTATAACCTCCTAACAGACCTGCTGGGCTTAGGTGGGGGCCACCCCTACGACAGGAGCCTCTCATGGTGAAGGGCTTCACAGGGCCGAAGCCATGTCGCCGAGTCCTTTGGCCCCCTCCGTCTCCTGCGGCCTGTGAATTTGTCCAAGCTTGTGGTTGGGGAGCCTGAGGTCTGGGATGGAAGGTGCCTTGTTCCCGGCGCTAAGATTGGAGCTGTTGTGACCTTGCAGTCTGGTAGTGCGCTTTTAATGGCGACTGGAATCACGCCGACGCCTGGCCTGGCAGAAGTCAGACTGTCGCGCCGTGCAGTCTGCCATTCTGCGGGTGGGACACGCGACGCCTCACGACTGGTGCGTCGTGGGATGTGAGCGGTTGCGTGACCGCGGCCGTTCGCCTCTTCCCCAGGGAAGTTGGACGCGTGTTGAAGGCGTGGAGGCGTTGTGCGCTGCTTGGTCACCTACCGGGCACGGCCCTCTAAGCCCCGGCGGTTCTTCTTTCCAAATCGTGGGCAGCCGAATCGCTACGAGTTTGATCTGTCTGCGCGTCGAGCCACATGAGAGGGGAGCGGCCTTTATAAGGTGCCAGTGTTGAGGTGGAGGCACCCTTTCTTGCTGTCTTTTTTGTTTTTGATCTGCCGCTTTGCTTCCGCCCGTGCTAATTGTAACGCCAGTTGCTCCTTACCCTGCTTCTTTCTCCCTGGTCGCGAAGAGCGATGGCTAGCTATGACGACGCCACCTACCATCCCCACAGCGGCTCCTTGCCTAGCCAGGGCGAGGTGTCCCATCCTTCCAGAGAGTACGAGCTGGTGCCGCGGGGGAGCTCGCGCGCCAACAAGTGGTGGGACGCCATGGAGCACTCGGGATGCTGCTGTTCCCGTGTGTTGGGGAAGAGCCGCGTGACCGAGGGGACGCTGCAGCGACTCGTGGATGAGAGGAAGATCGTCGATCGCGATGGGGCTCGCCTACCCCGTCGGGACGAGACGGAGCCGAAGCCCCGGGCAATGGAGGTGATTGTTTTTGTTGCGTTCTTCGACGCCGGCCTTCGAATGCCCTCCACGTTGTTCGTGGGCGAAGTCCTGCGGGCCTACAAGTTGGAGCTAGCCCAATTGACGCCTCACGCAATACTCCGCCTAGCTGTCTTCACGTGGGCGATGCGGATAGAGGGGTGGCGTCCCAGCGCGAGCTTATTCGCCACACTGCACGACGCGCGCTGTCGACCCAGAAAAGTTGACGGGGCGGTGTCCAACTTCGGCGGTGTGGACTTCGTTCTCCGGGCGTCGTGCGCGACGTTGTTCCCCGCGCCCGCCTCGCCGAGGCAATGGGAGTCCGGCTGGACTCGGCAGTGGTTCTACTACACTGTGACCGACAAGAGCGGGATGCAATGCCGAGGTGGGCCGACCTCGTTTAACAGTACGCCGAGCCTGAAGGCGGAAATTGACGACACGCAAAAGCTACAGAGTCTTGTCGGTGTCGCCCGTCGAATGAGCCTGCGCGACCTAGCCGAGTTCACAATGTATGGGGCGCCGCCACTCTCCTCCTGGGGGAAGTATGTTGGACAGAACGACCCCCGCGAGGACGGGTTCAGCCCATCCGTATCTCGCCTGCTTCCGCCCTCCGCTCCTTGTAAGTCGCCCAGCACGTTTTACGCGTGCCATTGTATCTGTTTGGTTTCCGCCTGACTGACGTGATCTCCTGCGCAGTCGCTCGGCTAGAAGATGCGGAGCGCGCGGTTGCGGCGCTCCTCGGCCCGTACACGCTTAAGGAGCACCAGGCTCGCGAGGCCGCAGTCAAGGCGGCTAAGCAAGGGCGGGTAAACCGCACCTGCGAGGCTCTGGGCATTACTGTGCCTGAGCGCGTGGTGTCGGGGGAGCTTCCCGCCGGGACTCCGGGCGCTCAGGACGGTGATAGCCCTGCGGGGGTGTCATCTTCGCGACGCCGGGCCCGTTCCCCGTCGGCCGTATGCGACCCCGCAGGCCCCTCGGCGACTAACACAGCTGAGACGGGGCGTGGGACCGGCCATACTGCTTCGGAGGAGCACGCCGCCTTGAATCCTCCGGCACCCTCTGCCGACGCCAACGAACCCGTGCTCGCGGCCATCGTTGAGCTGGAACTCGCCAACCCGGGGGGGAGCACCGTTCCCGGCGAGAAAACCACGGTCGATGGTGCGCTATCAACCGCAGCGGCCAGCGAGGGCGCGCCCCCTACGGAGGAAGCCGTGGGGGCGACGGGAACCGTGGCTGGTGTTGCCCCGGAAGAATCGCTTGTGCCGCCACAGGCGAAACACCCTCGGACGCAGTCCCCGCCGCCAGCGAGGGGTCGATACGCCGTTGCGGGGCCTTGTCGCGGGATTACGGCGTCTGGCGCGGCCGAGAAGACCTCCTTGCCGACCACCGAGGCGCCCGCCTCCCACTTGGCAGTCGAAACGGCGCCACTTCCTACCGCGACGAGAGGCGCAGGAGGTAGGCGTGAGTCCCTTCTCGTGACTTCGCGAGACTCTCTCCGATCTGCTCGCTCATTCTGCCAACATCAGGCGAGACGAGGTCTCCCGGACATGGCGAAGGATCGAGCAACGGAGGTATGCGCGAAGTCCAAAGCCTTGTGCAGGGTGCCCCGCAGGTGTCCGTTGCTGTTGACGTGGCCGCGGCCTCGGTAAATCCTGGCGCGTTGGGGCTGGGGCTCGCTCGCTCGGACTTCCTCCCTCGCCTGGAGATACTTCGCGTCCTCACCGCAGCCGCAGAGCGTGCCGACAACGGCCTTGACCGAGAGACGTTGTCGTCATGCGAGGGGGAACTCCTAGCGCTCGCGCTGCAGGCCTCCGAGATGAGGGTAAATATGTGCGCTGCAGCTTGTAAGGTACTGCTGGGCGCCTGCTGACTTATTGTTTTTGCCAGACGCTTGCCCTCAGCCGGTCCTTCGACGAGGCCCGCGTTCGGGAGCGGAGGGCTCTGGAAGCCAGCCTTCGTGAAGCAAACAATGCTCTCGCAGCGAAGGAAGAAGCACTTCGCGCGCTGGAGGGCGCCATGGCGGCCGCACAACTCGAGGCCACGGAAGCCAAGTGCGCCGCGGTTGAGGAGCGCGCCGCCTTCCAGCAGCAGATCGCCGTCCTAGAAGGGGAGAACGCCCAGCTGGCGGAGTCTGCTGCAGGGAATAGTCTCGTCTTGGAAAATGCGTCCATGTCGGCGTGGCGGGCCATGGAGTCTCTGAACCAGGCCCTCCGAGATTTGTGCGTCAGAGTGCCGGACACTACGCACGGGCCGGAGGCCCTGTCGGAGACGCTCGGGTTGATCAAGGAGAGGGCAGGCGTTACTCTTCGTGGCGCCAGAACGCTTGGCGAGCACTGCGGCTATCTTGGTGCGTGCTTCGCCCTCGCCCTGCTTCACACTCGTGGGTGTAGACATACCCATGAGCTGGCGAATCCTCAACTGGATCCTCCCGGCCGACCAGAGGTTATGTCGGACGCCATTCGCTCCATCGGGCCTAGCCTGCAGAACTTCCATCAACGGATCTGGGGCCGCTTCGGGGAAGATGCAGCGAGGGTCGCCATGCAGCAGACGCTGCATGGGGAGGGGGACCTCCTCCACTGGCTCGAAGGAGTCCTTCAGCGTCGCGGCGACGACGGCACGGGTTCGTCCGCACCGCGCCAAGGCTGAGCGGTTGGTCGGGTAGGGCGGGGGGATGATATACTGGTTCTTATGCTTGTAACCATGTAACCCCTTTGCTTTTATAATGAAACCAAGTAGTACCTTATTCTTGGTGTTACCTGCCGCCGAACGCGAAGGGAAGACCTCCGCATCTTGTTTATACTCTGTAGAGTGCGCAGGGAGAACATCCGCGTCTTATTTAAAGTCCGTGGACTGGCGCGTGCGGAGGCGAACCTCGACGCTACGACTTTCTTTATAGTCCGGAGACTCGCGCGTGCGAAGGCGGACCTCAATGCTACGTCTTATTTAAAGTCCGTAGACTAGCGCGTGCGGAGGCGGACCTCGACGCTATGACTTCCTTTATAGTCCGGAGACTCGCGCGTGCGGAGGCGGACCTCGACGCTACATCTTATTTAAAGTCCGTAGACTAGCGCGTGCGGAGGCGGACCTCGACGCTACGACTTCATTTAGAGTCCGTAGACTGGTGCGCGCGAGGGCGTCCCCCCGTTGCGTCTTATTTAGAGTCCGTAGACTGGTGCGTGCGGAGGCGGACCTCGACGCTACGTCTTATTTAAAGTCCGTAGACTGGTGCGTGCGGAGGCGGACCTCGACGCTACATCTTATTTAAAGTCCGTAGACTGGTGCGTGCGGAGGCGGACCTTGACGCTACGTCTTATTTAAAGTCCGTAGACTTTGTTCTGCTCAGCGCGGACAGGCAATACTCTGGGAACAGCAATCTTTATTGAACTCCCGTTTGCGCGGGCGAGCATCGTATAACAAAGGGCTGGTGGTTGTACGCTTGTTGTTCTACTTCTAGGCGTAGTATCGCCGCAACCTGTCCGCATTCCATGTGTGCTGGAGGGCTTGTCCTTCGAGCGTGGCGAGGCGGTACGCCCCCTTCGGCAGTGCCTCTATCACGATGTACGGGCCTTCCCATTTGGACTCCAGCTTGCTAGCGGTCTCCGCCTGGAGCACCACTCTGAGAACGAGATCCCCAGGCTTGAATCCCCGCGGGCATATAGAGCGGTCCCGAGTACGCATTGTCTGCCGCGCATACTTCTCGACATGGTGGGTTGCATCTGCCCGTAGCCCGTTGAGGAGGTCCAAGGACACACGGCGCTCCTCTTCGGGTGCTTGGACGAGGACCCTCCGCGAGCCGGCCTTGATTTCCTCGGGCGTCACTGCTTCGTCGCCGAACAGGAGCTTGAACGGCGTGAATCCCGTCGGGCGCGTTACCGTTGTGCGAAGCGACCAAAGAACGCTGTGAAGCTCGCTTGGCCACTTGCCCTTTGGCAACCCAACCAGGCGCTTTTTGATGGCAGCGGAGATGGTGCCATTCGCCCGTTCGACCGCCCCATTGGACTGGGGATGCCCTACCGAGGCGAATCGGAGGGTGATGCCCATGCTGTCACAATAGTCTTTGAAGAGGGTGGCGTCGAACTGCAGGCCATTGTCAACCGTGAGCTCCTGGGGCACGCCGAAGCGACATATGATGTTTTGCCAGAGGAAGCGCTGTATGGCCGCAGAAGTTACTTTAGCCAGGGCGACCGCTTCCGGCCATCTGGAGAAATACTCCAGCGCGACTACCACGAACCGGAGGTCCCCTGGAGCTCGGGCAAGTGGTCCTACTATGTCGACGCTCCAACGTGCCAGTGGCCACACCGGAGGAATGGGGTTAAGGCTCGTCGGGGGCCGGCAGATGATGCGCGCCATCCACTGGCACCCTTGGCACCGACGGACGAGGTCCTGAGCGTCGGTGATGGCAGTTGGCCAGTAGAAGCCCTGCCTGAACGCCTTGCCGACTAATGACCTTGGTGCCAGGTGGGATCCGCACGCGCCTGCGTGGATCTCCGCAAGGAGCTCCTGTCCCCCCTCAGTCGAGAGGCAGCGCAGGAGCGGTGCGCAAACCCCTCTCTTGTAGAGTATCCCTTCGAACACCTGGAAGGACCTTGCGCGGTGCTGCAAACGCCGAAGCTCGGCGGGGTCCTCCGGCTCGGCGATGCCTTGCAAGAAATTGAAGATAGGCTCTCGCCAATCACCTGGCCGGTCAATGTGGTGGACGAGTGCCGCGTCCCGGTTGTCCTGCGCGATGGCCACCTGCACTAATATCTCATAAAACGCCCCATCAGGGGGGCAGTTGCTGGCTGGCCGCCTTAGCGAGGGCGTCGGCCTGCTCGTTCTCCGCGCGGGGGATGGCCTTGACGGTGACGCCCAAAAAGTGCCTTTCCCTCGCCCTCACCGCCGCGAGGTACTTGGCCAACTCAGGGTCCTTGGCTTGATATGACTTGTCCACATGACCAGCCACCAAGCGCGAGTCGGTGCGGACTAGCACCCGTCTTGCGCCGACTGCCTTGAGCTTCGCCAGGCCAAAGAGCAGTGCCTCGTATTCAGCCGTGTTGTTGGTGGCGGGGAAGGCAAGGCGCGCCGAGTATAGCAAACGCTGTCCTTCGGGCGTGACGATCACCGCACCTACGCCCGCGCCGGCGACGCCGTAAGCTCCGTCAATGGTGAGCGTCCAGACGGGGTCATCGTGTGTCTGGACGGGTTGGGCCGGCGGGGTCCATTCGGCGAGAAAATCCGCAAGGACTTGGGATTTGATTGCCGTTCGTGAAGCATACGTCAAGGAGAAGGGAGCGAGCTCAGCAGCCCATTTGCCGATGCGCCCTGTGGACTCCTTGTTGTGTAACATCTCTGCCAGGGGGAATGAGGAAGACACTGTGATCGGGTGGGCTAGAAAATAATGCCGGAGCTTCCTGGAGGCCATGACCAGCGCGTAGGCGAGCTTCTCAAGCTCCATGTATCTTGTCTTGGCGCCTTGGAGGGCTTCAGAGACAAAGTATACGGGCCGCTGCATGGCGCCTTCCTCTAAGACGAGGACGGCGCTGACCGCGGTGGATGACGCGGCCAGATAGAGCAGGAGGGGAGCCTCTGGTGCTGGGGCGACCAGAGTGGGGAGGCTGGCCAGGTGCTCCTTGAGCTCGTTGAAGGCCTTCGCGCAATCTCCGTCCCAACGAAATCCATCGCACCCGCGGAGCGTCTTGAAAAATGGCAAGCCCCGCTCCGCCGCCCTGGATAGGAAGCGGCTTAGTGCTGCCATGCGGCCCACCAGCCTCTGGACCTCCCTCGTTGTCTTGGGCGGCTCCATACCCAGGATGGCGTCTACTTTGTCGGGGTTTGCCTGGATGTCTCGTCCGGACACGAGGAAACCTAGGAGTTTGCCCGCCTGCACCACGAAGACACATTTGTCGGGGTTGAGCTTGATGCCAGCCTTCCGGAGGTTGTCGAAGGTCTCCTGGAGGTCCCGGCCATGCAGAGCAAGCTGCCGAGTTTTGACCACCACGTCATCGACGTAAGCTTCGACGTTCCTCCCGAGCTGGGCGGCCAGGGCAATAGCGACGAGGCGGGTAAAAGTAGCGCCTGCGTTCTTCAAGCCAAAGGGCATTCTGACGAAGCAGAACGTCCCAAGTGGTGTGATGAAACTGGTCTTCTCCTCGTCGTCTTCGGCCATGTATACCTGGTGGTAGCCAGAATAGGCGTCCAGGAAACTCATGAGTTCGCACCCCGCGGTGGCGTCGACCAGCTGATCAATGCGCGGCAAGGGGTAATTGTCCTTTGGGCACGCCTTGTTGAGTGTCGTGAAGTCGATGCACATACGCCAGGCCCCGCTGGCCTTTTTGACTAGTACCGGGTTAGCGAGCCACTCTGGATGGTGGACCTCGCGGATGACCCCGGCCCGAAGAAGCTTCGCCACCTCTGTTTTGGCCGCCTGCTGCCGATCCATCGACATACGCCGAAGCCTCTGCTTGACCGGCTTGGCGTCGGGGCGAACCGCCAAGCGATGCTCGATTACCGTTCGGTCTACGCCCTTGATATCCTCCGGGGACCATGCGAAAATGTCAACGTTGTTCTGAAGCACTCGGAGCAGATCCCGTTCGACCCCCGGTGGGAGCCCCTCGCCGATGGACACAAACTGCCCCTTCGTCTGGAGCGGCACCTTCTTGACTCCGCCCTCGGGCCGAGGCTTGGGCGTCCACCCTGGGGCGGAGGGCCCATCGCCAAGCGTGCCGGAGAGGGCATGCCCGGGCGATGCGGGACGCGGCTGCCGACCTCGGCACGTCTAGCCAGGTCCTGATCACCGAAGACGGTGATAACACCCTCTGGGCCCGGGAGCTTTACACACAAAAACGCGTAGTGCGGGATCGCCTCGAAAGAGTTGATGGCGGGTCGCCCCAGTATGGTGTTGTAGGGATGTGGGATATCTACGACGTCGAAGATGACATGCTCGGTCCGGATGTTACCCTTGTTGCCCTCCTGACGGAAAGTCACCGGGACATGTGCCCCAAGGCCTGCAGCGGTTGACCCCCGAAGCCTTGAAGTGGAGCTCCTGGCTGCTCTAACCGGCTTCGGGGGATCCCCATACGTTCGAGGGCCTCTGCGAACAAGATATTCGCGGAGCTTCCCCCGTCGACAAGGACGCGCCTGATGTCACAGCGTGCTATGTGGGCCTGGATGACTAGAGGTTCTTGGTGAGGGTACTCCACACCCCTGGCGTCGCTCAAGTCGAAGGTGATGTTGCGGGGCGGCATCCACAATTGCGGCTGCTCCCCGGGGGCCCTTGAGGAGGAGCCTCCGGTGATGATGCTGACGGTGCGATGCTGCGCGCCCTCCACTGCGGTGGCTCGTATGGGGCTACCCCTTGGGTGCCCCACGTGGGCTCCGGCGAGGGGCCGAGGAGGCAGAGCCCGAAACCCGGCCGTCACCCTCCGCAGCTCCATAACTGCGGTGCATGCCCTTGTGTAATGATCACCGTAGCCGTGTACCTCGCACCACTTGCCATAGTGTAGGAGCTCTTGTTCTGCGTGGGGTTGGCCGCCGCAATCAAGTCCGCCTTCCGATCCCCGGTCTCCCCTCCATGAGGCGGGGTCGGGTCCTTGGCGGGCGCTCTCGGTGTCGAGGACATGATGGGCCGCCTGTGACCTGCGTTGGCGGCGCCGAGGTTTATGCCTGCTCCTTGAAGGGCCTTCCTGTACCCCGATATCACTGCCTCAGGGAGGGCCTCCTCGGGGCTCTCGGCTGCGGCCCTGCTTCGAGGGACCACCCGCCCCCACTTCGCGCGGGGGGCGCTCCTCATGGGCGAGGCCGAGGGCGGTAATGCTGCGTCTTCGCGCATCCTCCTCCGCCCGCGCATACTCGTCCATTTTGTCGAAGAGCTTGGCGACTGTCTTGATTGGCCTCCGCGCGTTATACTCGGCCATCGGGCCCGGACGAAGACCCTGTATGGCTGCATTAACGACGGTGGTTTCATTAACGTCTTTCACCTGGCACCGAATCTTGGCGAAGCGCTTGAAGTAGTCCCGGAGCTTCTCTGAGGGTCTTTGCTTCACAGCAAAGAGTTGGTCCGCATCGACTCGCTCGACATATTTTCCTTGGAAGTTGTTGTGAAGGCGGTCGCGAAGCTGCTCCCACGCGTAGATGGAGCCCGGCTCTATGGTAAAAAAACCAAGAGAGCGCCACTCCTTGTAGCGCGAGGGGGAGTCCCTTCGCCTTCGTGGTGTCGTCTCCGCCCGCGGCCTCGATCGCGGTTTCGTACACGCGCACGAACTCGCGGGGATCCGTGTCGCCTTTGTACGGGTCGGTGACGCTAGGGAACTTGAAGTCTTCGGGCCACGCCGCCTGCTGCAGCCCCGCCGAAAGCGGGGACTCCGGATCTACGCGCCTCAGCGGCAAGCGGCTAGACGTGGGGGCTTCGCGGCTGTCCGCCCCGTCCGGCGTGGGCTCGGGCGCGATTACTGGCGCGGCCTGCTGGCTCCGAGCCTCTTACATATCTCGGACGGCTCCGCGAAGGTCCCCTAGTTCCCGCTGGAACGCGTTGAGGGCTGCTAGTAGAGCGCTTTCCACCGCAGGTGCTGTCGAGGCCGCCGGAACACCCCGCGGACGGGTCGGTGCAGGGGCCATCGCCTCACGATCTCCGGATCCGCCGGATGCTTCGTTGCGGCTACCCCCGGCCGTCTGATCCGCGTTGCCGGCGAGGGCGGCGGGGGCTGTCGTTGCAGTGCCAGCGACGGGGTTGGATGTCGTTGTAGCGGCGCTGGCGGGGTCGGTCGCTGTAGCGCGAGCGTCGACGCCCGCGACCACGGCGCCTACGCCGCCGCCAGCTCCTTCGGCGGCCGATGCCGAAGCCCTGGTATTCACGCGCCGCTCCGACCCAGCCGTCTTCTTTCCCTTCGCCGCCGCTGGTGAAGCTTTTTTCGGTGCCATCCTTCTTCGGTCTTCAGGCTTGTCCTTGTCCTCCCCACGGACGGCGCCAACTGTTGTGGTTATAGACCAAACAGAGAGAGATGGTAGTGGAGAGGTGGGAGTGTTATGCCTCATCCTCCCCCTCATCCTGATATATATTCACATAGAGTATGCTTTTACAGTTATGCCCTTACACCCATACCTCCCCATTAGGGGCACTTATGTCATTACACATGTTACTCTGGTTCTTATAACCTCCTAACAGGCCTGCTGGGCTTAGGTGGGGGCCACCCCTACGACAGGCCCTATTTGGTAGAGCTCTTGCTCTCAACTTCTTTTTTGGATCTAGTAAAACTGTGTCAAACAACTAGCTTCTCAAAACACCCTGATTCTGCTTCTCGCGATGAGCAAAGTCCAAAATAAGAAGCTGCCTTTAGACTCCGGGCCTGTTCTTTTTAGCTGTGTCTTGTGTCTTTTAGCTGAAATTTTTGAATTTTAGCTGTTTACGGTACAGATTACGGAGAGACAGATACTCACTTGTGATTTTGACTGGTACATATGTTGGGCTTTTAACGTGTAGATCGTTTAACTTGTAGATCCCGTCTTAAGAAAATACTTCGTTAGAAAGCTAGGTACTGTAACAAAAGCCAAAAACCGGCCGGATTTTGATTTCCCGAACAGGCCCGGATTCTCACGAGGAGCTAGCAAACCTAAAGCGAAATCCCCCCCCCCCCGGGAAATATGCGAAAATTACCCGCTTTTGCCACTCGTACCGCTTCGCCTCCCCCTCCCGTCTGTTTCCCACTTGGGCAGAGTGACACTTGAGCGTCCGAGCGAGGAGAGGCAGAGCGGGCGACATCGGCGAGAGCAGGCACCAGCGGCGTCGGTGACTCATCTCGCTGCTGCTCCTCCACCTCGCCACCGAGATGAGCGCCGCCAGGCCGGACCACCGGCGCCACCACCCGCCGTTCCTCGGGGACCTCTCTTCCCCGGTCTCTTCGTGCGTCTTCCTGCCCCCGGCCTCCCTGCGTCGCGAGATCCAGGCCCCCGCCGCCGCCTCCCCCGCTGCTCTCCCTCGATGACCTCTCCCATCACTCCGCTTCCCCGCAGCCCCCCACCCCTCCGCAGGCAATCATGACCCCGTCGCCTCCGCCCCCTCATGCCGGCCTCTTCTCCCCGCTATGCTCCAACGGCTCCACCGCCCCAGCGGCGTGGTGGTCCCCCTCGAGGGAGGAGAAGGCTAGGGATGGTTCCCCGGTGGATGGCCTCATGCATCAGCAGCAGTCCCCGACGACAGCGTCGAGGCAGCAGTCGCAGCAGCAGCAGGTGGCGCTTATCACGACGCCGCCGCCGAGGGAGGTTGCGCGGCCGAAGATGCCGAGGGATTCCGTGCCCGCCGCTGGCCGGGTCGACGACGAGTGGGTCACCGTTTTTGGGTATGCGGCCTCGCCTCTTGCTGATTCGATAGGACGAATGTGTTAGATTTGTGATGGAATTTGTTGCGTTGGATTCATATAGTTGCGTATGCTTCGGGTTATAGTAGATTAGATGTATTGTTGTTAAAGAATTGGGTAAGTGGATTAGCGTATATATAATTGGTAATTCTGTCTTGTAGCAATTTTATGCGATCAGGGAGAACCATGTAGTGATGCGCTGATGCAGTTGTGAATTCTACGTTTTCTAAAAAATCGATTTGTGTTATTGATACCCAAGATTAGCAATATGACCTTAGCTGGCAGCAAGATTTGAATCGTTCGCATTGTTGAAACTTGGAAGATCCTTTGGCCTGAACAATCATTTTGGGACACAAAACTATTACTCTATTGGCTTTGTCTCTCTGACTCTCTTCCCCTGTTTTAGGAACTTTTTTCTGTTGGGATGATGCTATCTGTAATATTGCATCTACATTTTACATGAACTTAAGTTTATCTTTTTCGTTTGCTATCTCATTTAAAGCAAATCTAATATTCAAGACTTATGATTGTGATTCATGCTTTAGGGCTTATGTTTTTAATGTGAATGGTGTTCTGATAGTAATAATACTTTGGAACTATTACCAAGTGCTGAATGCATTTAAAAGATGAGAAGGGTGATCTGAAGAAGAAAATAGTCTTGTCTGGCCTTATGAATAGCCATGCCACCTTATTTCATGGTTTGTAATTGTATTGCATTACCATTTATGCTGTAGTACTAACTATAGTTGCATACATCATCTCGACAGAGCAATCTATTATTGCTGAATTGCTGCTTGAGCTCATTTTTTTAGTACTATGGCTATGACTTTGATACAATCATGTTGTGTTTGTAGAAATGAACATTTTGTAGAGGCTCATAGATCCTGTTGGTGACAGAACCCATGTTTCCCATTTGCCAACAGTACATAGTGCTCATGTGCAGAGGGAAAACTATTTACATGAATAGTGCATGAAGTTTCTTCATGTTATGGATTCCTACTGGGGACGACACTATGTCCGACGGGCCAAATTGGCGGGCGCATCTGACGCGCAGTAGCAGTTCCTTCCGGGTTGAAGTCCGGTTTTCATATAGGAATAAGGAAGTCCTTTGTAATCTCCTTTAGAGAAGGAATCGTTTAGGAGTCGGTCTCCTTCTGAGACAGGGATTGTAAGAGTATATAGTCCTTCTAGCGTTTGAGCGGAAGGACCAGAGAAGAAATAAAGTCTTTCCCGTCCCCAAACCCTAGTTCTGTTGGCAAGCGGCAACCACGGCGGAAACAGAGGATTTCCATCGGGGTGAAGCTGATAAACCCCAACCCTCTCATCCTTACTATCTGAGGTCCCAGGGCAAGACTCATAACAGATTGGTATCAGATTCCATGGCTCCTGATGCTCTCAGCACGGAATTTCGGGAATTAAAGGAGATCCTGGGAACGATCTTGAAGCGGCAAGAAGAACAGGCGGTGGCTCACGCCAATCTTGAGGCGGCTGTTCTTGCTCTTGAAGGACGTTCGTCGTCGCCAACTAAAGACACCAACTCGGCAAATTCTTCGGCACGACATCCTCCCGGTGAGCAAACCGCGGCTACACATCCAGATCGATTCTTCAAAGTGGACTTTCCTCTGTTTGATGGTACTTCAGACCCTTTGGAGTGGATTGCTCGCTGTGATCAATTCTTTCGGGGTCACCGTACCCTTGAAGAGGAAAAAGTATGGTTGGCAACTTATCACATGACAGGCATAGCTCAGCAATGGTATTACAAGTTAGAGCGAACCGAAGGAATTCCATCTTGGCCTAGGTCTCAGAGTTGTTGCAAACTGCGTTTTGGGCCTCCTTTTCGATCAAATCCAGTAGCAGAACTTGCCCTTCTTCGTCAAACAGGGTCAGTGGAAGATTATGCTCAGGAATTCTACAGAGTACTCTGTCGCACAGACAATCTCTCTCCGGATCATGAAGTTGGACTATTTCTGGCCGGATTGGGGGAGCTCATCAAGTCAGACGTTGAATTGCAGAGTCCGGTTTCATTGGATACTGCCGTAAGTCTTGCCAAAGCAGCGGAAAGACATTACAAATTATTGTATAGCTCAGGGATGCTCCTTCGCCAGCCGCATACCAACCCTCAACCGTCTTCTGCAAGATATACGCCAACACAACGTACGCCACCTCTACTGCCAAAACCACCGGAGGTTCCCCTGTTGACGGCACCTTCAACAGGGTCTGCGACACCACAACAGCGAGCGTTCAGGCGTCTTACTCCATCCGAGATGACGGATCGTCGCCAGAAGGGTCTTTGCTTTAATTGTGATGAACAATTCACACGAGGGCATCGATGCAAGCGCCTGTATTGGATTGAGATCTTGGATGAGGATGATGTGCCAGAAGACAGTATCGAGCATGACAACCCTCAAATTTCTCTCCACGCATTGACGGGTATATCTTCGGGCAATACCATGCAGTTGACTATCACCTTTAGGAACCACAGCTTCTGTGCTTTGGTTGATTCGGGATCCACTCACAATTTCATTAGTCTTGAGGCTGCCCAACAGTCTGCTATTCCCTTGCAAGATCGCACCGGTATCAAGGTGGCAGTTGCCAATGGTGACAGGATACCGTGTCCAGAGTTTTGTCCGTCCTTATCATTCAATATTGGACCGGAAGAATTCTCGATCAATTGCTACGCTTTACCTCTTCAGGGTTTTGACGTCATTCTGGGTGTTCAATGGCTTTGCACATTGGGTCCAATCCTCTGGGATTTCTCCAACTTATCAATGTCCTTCTGGCATCACGGACGGCAAGTCAGATTTTTGGGCATACCGCACAGGCCATCTTCACGGATGTTCGCGCTCAATGAGCCAACTTAAGCACTCTTACCAGCACTTCTGTCAGATTTTCAGGATATTTTTCAGCACCCTTCAGGTTTACCTCCTCCACGATCCTTTGACCACCACATTCACCTCTTTCCAGGATCCAAACCAGTGGCGATTCGACCATATCGTTATCCCCACCATCACAAGGATGAAATCGAAAAACAATGTGACGAGATGTTGTCACAAGGCATTATACGCCCAAGTACTTCTCCCTTCAGCTCGCCCGTTATTTTGGTGGAAAAGAAGGATAAATCATGGCGGCTTTGTGTGGATTATCGTGCGCTTAATGCCCAGACGGTCAAGGATAAATTTCCTATTCCAGTAGTGGATGAGCTATTGGACGAGTTGAAACACGCAAAGTACTTCACCAAGTTGGACTTACGGTCGGGCTATCACCAAATCCGTATGCATCCGGAAGATATCCATATGACAGCCTTCCGCACGCATCATGGCCACTTTGAATATCTAGTCCTACCATTCGGCCTCTCCAATGCTCCGGCAACCTTTCAGGCTGTTATGAATGCCATTCTCCGGCCTTTTCTTCGCAAATTCGTATTGGTTTTCTTCGATGATATCTTAATTTTTAGTCCATCATGGTCAGAACATTTGTGCCATATGCGCCAAGTCTTTGCCCTTCTGCGGCATCATCAGTTCTTTCTCAAACAATCTAAGTGTTCTTTTGGCACAGAGTCAGTTTCATATTTAGGCCATGTTGTCTCAGCGGATGGGGTTTCCATGGATCAATCCAAAGTGGACGATATTCAGAAGTGGCCAATTCCGACATCTCCTTGTCAATTGAGGGGTTTTTTGGGTCTTGCAGGATATTACCGTAAGTTCATACGACATTTTGGATCCTTGGCAGCGCCCCTAACCAAGCTACTTATGAAGGAGGGTTTCTACTGGTCACAGGAGGCGAATGACGCATTCTCAGCTCTAAAGAATGCCCTGTGCACGCCGTCATTTTTGGCTCTTCCAGATTTTACAGCAGTCTTTATAGTTGAGTGCGATGCATCCGGCAGTGGCATTGGGGCGGTTCTCCATCAGAACTCCAAACCAATTGCATTCTTCAGCCGAGCAATTCCACAACACCACGCCAAACTAGCCGCTTACGAGCGCGAGCTCATTGGATTAGTCAAAGCAGTACGTCATTGGCGCCATTATCTTTGGGGTAAAGCATTCATTGTCCGCACGGACCATTACAGTCTAAAATATCTGTTGGATCAGCGATTAAACACTATTCCCCAACACCACTGGGTCAGCAAATTGTTCGGGTTCGATTTCCAAATTGAATTCAAACCGGGCAAAACCAACCTGGTAGCGGACGCTTTATCCCGTCGAGATGAGCAGCTGATATTATCAGCTCTGTCAGTACCGCAGTTTCAACTTCTTGATCAGCTCAAGGAGGAAGTTCGCTCCTTGCCGGCATTCCAGACGTTGCATTCTCAACTTACAACGCAAGACCTTCCTTTCCACTGGGCCTTTGTAGATGGCCTATTTCTATACCATGGCCGCATTTTTGTTCCAAGCTCATCCGCTTATGTCCCACACATCATTGCGACTTATCACGCCATTGGCCATGAGGGGATCCAGAAAACAATGCACCGAATTCGCCAAGATTTCTATATTCCCCAACTCAAGAAGCTTATACAAGATCACATTACTTGCTGTGTGACATGTCAGCGCAACAAAGTGGACCACCTACACCCAGCAGGGCTGCTCCAACCACTGCCAATCCCTACGCAAATCTGGTCTCATATTTCAATGGACTTCGTCGATGGGTTCCCTCGGGTTCATGGGAAGTCAGTCGTGCTGACAGTAGTGGACAGATTTTCGAAATATGCCCATTTCATCCCATTGGCACATCCATATACGGCTCAATCGGTGGCTCATGCATTCTTTGAGGAGATTGTGCGACTTCATGGGTTTCCTGAATCAATCGTCAGTGATCGAGACACAATTTTCACAAGCAACTTTTGGACGGAATTATTTCGGCTGGCTGGAGTTTCTCTCGATATGACTTCAGCGTTTCATCCCCAAGCTGATGGTCAGAGTGAAGTTGTCAATCGCACCATTGAAATGTATCTTCGCTGCCTTAGTGGAGACCGTCCTCGACAATGGGTTCGATGGCTTCCATGGGCTGAGTTTTGTTATAATACATCCTTTCACTCCGCCCACAGATGCACTCCTTTTCAAGTGGTCTATGGACGACCTCCCCCAGCTCTCACTCCGCACCAAGCAGATTCCTCTCAAGTTGATGCCGTTGATGAGACGTTACGCACCCGTGATGAATTCTTACGTGACATCCGGGACCGTTTACTCCACGCCCAGCAATGCATGAAGGACTTCTACGACAAACACCATCGGGAGGTTGAATTTGAGGTCGGTCAATGGGTCTTACTTAAGCTCCACCAGCGCCAGGCAGTCGGCATTACAACAAAGTTCTCCAAATTGTCCCCCAAGTATTATGGTCCTTATCAAATCATTGCTCGGATTGGATCAGTGGCTTATAAACTTCAGCTGCCTCCGGCTGTCCGCCTACATAATGTCTTCCATGTGGCTTTTCTAAAGCAATTCCGAGGTATTCCACCTGCAACTCCTCCGGCTCTCCCTGACATCCTTCATGGTCGGGTTCAGGCTACTCCTTCAACCATTGTGCGCTCACGCTTGTATAAGGGCAAGTGGGAAGTTTTGGTACAATGGTCGGGCCAAGCATCCGCAGACGCCTCTTGGGTTCCAGTTTCCGAATTCAAACGACAATATCTAGACTTTCAGCTCGAGGACGAGCTGTTTCCTCAGGAGGGGGGAAATGTTATGGATTCCTACTGGGGACGACACTATGTCCGACAGGCCAAATTGGCGGGCGCATCTGAACAATTTATATATGCTTTATGAATACGTGGCTAACTACTTAATTTAGATATGAACAATTTATTATTAGGTGAATGATAATTATGTGTGTAAGTAGCTAGGCTGATTAATTAGCTATAGTAGCATTAACAATCCAATTTGACACTAATTTGTTACATGTGTAATGTAGATGGACCGAAATTGGATGTACGTTGAGAACTGTGTGAGTGAAGAGTACATTAATGGCTTGTCTGTTTTTAGAAGAGTGAACAAGCAGGATATGTTGAAGAAGGGGGTGGAATATATATATATATATATATATATATATATATATATATATATATATATATATATATATATATATATATTGTCCATGCATTGATTGTGATATTCTGAAGATATTTACCAACTTAGCGCAGATCGAAACTCACTTGATTCGAAGGGGTTTCAAAAAGGGCTAGACCAGTCACGATAAAGAGAAAATTATATAAGAAGATAATTATAACATCATCAAAAGAGACAATAATATACCAGTTGTGGACTGTGCTTTCGATGAGGATAGATCATATGATGGCAATCTAGATAAGATATTATGCGATGCAGAAAGAAACTATAGTGAGAGAGAATTTGGTAAATTTGAGGGCTTGCTGGAGGATTTGGAGAAACATTTATTCCCTGACTGCAAGACGCAATACACAAGGTTGTCATATATTCTTGAACTACTGAAATTGAAGGCAAGTAATGGTTAGTCTGATAAGAGTTTCACAGCGTTGTTATGTCTCCTAGCGAACATCCTCTAAAGGGAAATGTGTTGCCAAGAATCACCTGCCAAGCCAAGAAGATTCTTTGTCTATTAGGAATAGAAGTAGAAAGAATACATGCATGTCCGAATGATTATATCTTCTACCGTAAAGAGTATACAAAATTACATATTTGTCTGTGTGCAAAGCATCTCAATACAAACGTAAGAATGACTGCAATGACGACGAGGGTATCGAGGTGAAGGATCTCCTGCTAATAATTTCACGTTTGAAGCATTTATTTGCGAACCGAAACGATGCAAGATTGCTGCATTGGCACTCAGACCAGCGCATCGGCTCCCGTGAAGGCGACGCCGAAAATGTATCGCAAGCGAGGCGCCAAAACCGAATCAAAGAAAATTAATGCGCTTCCCAGGGAATGAAAGTTCATGCTTAGAGTATCGTTGGTCCCCGAGTTACAATTACCCAGCCTTGTACTAGTTTGCAGGACTTTGCATGCCTAGTATGTACAGAGACCCAACATGAAGCCAAACCGGCACAGTTGATCCACCGTGAGATACACGGAGATGCATTTCCTCCACGACTCGAATTACTTCGTGATAACCTTTAAAGATTTATTCTTACTATTCAATCTCGACGAACTCGACGCCTCACTTCTACAATATTGGACAAGTGTACTGTACAATCAAGTTCTACATTCACATAACACCAATAAATGTCATAACTTATTACTTATGTATAAATCCATGATCCAACAAGTCCGACGACGGCGAGAACCAGTGGGTTTCCTCGACCCACACCTGGTCTCTGAGCAATCCATCAACGATAACGGATCCTTTGTCCAAGATTACAAAACGAGGAAATTGTTTGCTCACAGTGACAAGGACTATATCATAATACCCTTCAACTAGGGGTAAATGCTTCACTAGTTGCCAAACAACTTTTATTTATACTTTATACGTAATATGAACTTAGAATTAATCATTATGGCGACATACATGACTAAAGGTCACTGGATTCTGATTGTGATTGTACCAAAGTGGAGCAAAATAATATATCTTGATTTTCTACTTAGAAGCAACCACGACTTCACCCTTGTGTAACAAATAATTGACAAGTAAACTCATTTTCTCCATACAAAACTCTATTGTAGTCTTCTTTTCGTTTACAATGGTCAATACTAACTTTTTGGAATCACATAGGTCGTTCAGCGTTTCCGTTGCCTAGGGAAAGAGACACAAGGAATCCAGCGCCACACTACAACACATGATGCAATTTCCGATACCCGCTACAACACAATCATGTATTACACTTCATTATAATGTCTCTAGAACTAACAATACCTATATATGTAAAAAAATTTTGCAGTGCCACCAGCAGCTACAGGGCAACATATGTGGATTCTGCGTTTGCCGCCATGTGGAGGAAATAATAGACGTTAAGACGAATGATCCAGATGTTTATCAACCTGTTAATAATTATTTTGTGATTATATGTATGTATGTATGCATGCATGCATGCTAATGACTTAATACTACTCCTAGCGACAGCGTATGGAATTCGACGAAAGTGCAATCGTTCTTGACAAACTCACCGAAATTCAAGGAAATCTCTCCCAATTCTTGATAGCGGAGGTCATAAACAAGACTGAAGAGTTCTACCTCGGCGATGATTAGATGTTGAAATATTTGATACAATTGTAATCATTCAATTGTTAATTCATTCAAGTGTATATCATTTAGTTGAGATCTGTGTAATAATTATCGTGTGCTACATATATGATCTATTTGTTTGTTTTTAGAGGATATGACTAGTTTTTCCTGAGGCTAGCCAGAAAACAGAAAAAATATAAGTATTTAAATAGCTATCACAGACGGTTTTTAGTATTAGCCGTCTGTGACATCTAAGATATCACAGCGGCTACGTTCGAGAACCGTTTGTGATATATGACATATCACAGACGGTTTTTGGTATTAGCCGTCTGTGTTACTTGATATAACCGTCTGTGATACTTGATATATCACAAACAGCTATATTAAAGAATCATCTGATACTTGATATATCACAGTGTTGTAATTATCACAAATGTTTTAAAAATCGTTTGTGATAACCACATATTATCACAAATACATAAATTCAGACGATTCAGAAACTGTCTATGATGATGATTCTGAACCATCTGAGATGAGCTTTTCTGTAATAGTGAATTAGACATTTGCATGCTGTGCTTGTGTGTGTGCCCACGCTCATCTGAATGTCTTGGTGTGTTCTTCTGTTTTCTGACAGAAAAGGTTGTCCTGAAGTTCAAGCACTACGCACCTGGTTCGAGATGGAGGCAGACCACCGTGAGCAGGAAAGATCATAGGGAGAAAGGGGGATGAGACGGACGGTTTCTACAGAGGCATCAGGAAGCTCCAAACCAAAGACGAGATATCGACGTGGCGAACATTTTGGCCGGTTGATGTCCTGAACTGAAGATATACATATGTTCTGCCTGCCTGCGTATCACCATCCTGTTGTATTGTTGTCGAGCTGCGGCACTCCACGTTCGTCTGAGTAATTCACTCACCTGCTACTCTCGTCCTCCTGAATTTTTGGTAGCTGAGCTAAGATGAAGCAGAAGATATGTTCTGTCCAAGATCCATTAGAGGAGCAACAGTAGGTAATGGTTATGAATGATGTACAGCTTTACCCAGTTTTCGGTTTGCCCGTGCCTACTGTTGTCGGATCCTAGTTGATATATGTAACTTAGAGTTATAATTCTTCTGAACGCTATTATACGACAAATCACAATCCGGTTATATTTGAGCTGATGTTTCTACCATGTTAGTCAAAGATCTCAAGGTACGCAGAGGTGTCAGGCTGTCAGCTTCGCGGAAAAGCATGCTTTCGCTGAAAGTTCTGCATGGATATGACGACGATCAGGTGCCTAATATCTGGCAGGTGAGCAATGCTAGGTTTGCAAGTCTGTGGATGAATTGGGGGATAGAGTCGTGCCTAGCTCTGTTTTGACGACAGCATCGGGAACTATCCAACTTCTCTGAGAACATGCACTCTCTGTCTCAGTACCCTTGGAATTTCAATATTTGTATACAACAACAAAGGAATAAAACATAAATATAGGTAAGGTGTTATAATTAGGGGGTATCATGGTATATTTGCCTTCAATCCACCCTTATTATGTTTTTAGAGTCAACCTACCAGCCAAACGCTTTCCAGGGGCAGCTTCAGATTCTCGGAGAAGCGGATTCTCAGGGAATCAGGAGCAGAAGCTAAAAATTAAGAATCTGGAGCTCTACCAAACAGGCCCTTAATATTGCAACCTGGCTTCCCCACCTGTGTCTAGACTGCTCAAAAGAACTTTAATTAAAGCTTCTACACCATAATGAGAAGTCTCTTTGGACTGCAATAGCAAAGGACACAATAACTGGCATCCCAATTTCTTTAATGAGGATCCACAACTAAAGTAAATACTTCTAATCAGAATATGCAGTACAGAGTTTCAAGAATACACAGTCCAGGATGCCAACATGACAGTGAGAACTGTGTGGCCCTTTAACCAGAATACAACCGGTACATGTAGTAACCCTTGGCAATGACTGAAAAGACAATGCAAACAAAAAAAGAAGAGAGAGTAGCAACTAGGAGACATCTGTATCACTACCATCGTTTCTCTCTTTCTACCTATCATTTTTAACATCAAGATTTTAAATGGAAAAGTATTTTACAAAATCTCTCAAGAGACTTTGAATACAATTTTGCCAGCTTAATTTGCCATCATATAATGGTTAGCACTCTAGTAAAGGAGACCGTGAGCATTCAAATATTGTTAAAAAGGCAAGATAGTTGGACAGCCTAGTAATAAGATCTTTTTGCTGAGTACTTTTCAACCATATTATAACAGGGAAATACCATAATAAGATGCCTAATAAGAACATTGCCACACATTTGGAACTACTTTTAAATGATAATATGGTAATCTACTGATCTAGAAATTAAATTGGTTCAAAATTAAGATACTGAGCACCAGACTGGGTTTTATCCAGTAGGATATGAAGTGATTAATATAATAAGAGACCATTTAAAAGGGGGAGATAGTACCAACCTGTTCTTCTTCCTTGGACATATGTTGGGTGAGGCACGTTTGTATGGCTCCTATACAGGATGCAAGTTCCCTTCGAAGACCATCATCATTTTGTATGTCCAGTAGTAGTAAAGCAAATAGCTGGGTAAAGAGGTCACTTTCCCCTTTATGCTCTAGAGAATAGGTCCCCGCAACATTCTTCACTCGAATATCAAGTGCTGGAAAGATAACCTGCAATCGTCAAACCAAAACATATAGGCATGTTTGCAATGAAAAATATCTATGATATGAAGAATCTATAATTGTTTTGACATCATTTCTGAATAATAAAGGATCAACAACAAAGCATTAGAAAGATAAAATAACAAAACGTTTGAGCTTTGGAAAGCAATGTATCACAGTTCTTCCCCGTGAAGAAAATGGCCAAGCGGTTACAAGAACAATAACGTTTTAGCGCTTCAACACAGAGCCTCTACTTTTGGCAGCAATCAAGGGAAAGGAGAAGATCAAAGCACCTTTAAGCTAAAACTCTGCCACTGAAACTAGCAATGGTTTCATTCTTCTGGGGGCTAAGATTTAAACATTTTCTCAAAGGTTGTGACCTCCATTAGTCCCTGACTCTTAACAGGTGGAAAACTAAGGCATATCCTACTTAATCCATTATGTGATTAATGTGAAAGTTACTGTGCTCCAATCAAAGTGACAAAGCGTCAGTGTTACCCTAGAAGCTAGACAGAGAAGGCCACGTATGATGATATCAATCAAAATTTCCACTGTGGTTTCAATTAAACAGAAGCTTTCGTATCACGGTTTGTGCAATTCAGGCAACATCTCCTTATGTCAACATCAGAAGAACATAAAGTTCGACTAATTGTTCATACGGGCATGGCTGATGCAACCAGACACATCTCAAGTTATCCACTGTTGCATCCAAAGCCAACTCGTAAGAAGTTTCAACACCATGGTATGAACTCCACCCGATTCAGATCCTACAGTGCTCGCTCGATTCAATCCCGATCCCACCCAGTTCCTCCAAACCGAAAGAACAATTCCGCAACCCTAAACCCAACCACCACCGAAATTTGGACGCGCCCACGCATCTCTATACGGCTATACCCGAGGCCACCACAGCTTAACCAAAAACCAACACGCAATAGCAAAACACAAAACGGAGCTCTGCAGGGGGCAGCAGCCGTACCGCGTCCTCGGCGTCGCAATGGTGCTTGTAGATGTTGAAGAAGAAGCGGCAGCGCTCGGCGAGCGCCTCCACGTCACCGGCGCGCTCCGTGGCCAGGCGTACGGCGGCGCCGTGCAGCCCCTCGAGCTCCGCGCGGATCGCCTTGTGGAAGTAGAGGAATATCAGCATCGGCGCCTCGGCCGCCGCCGGCGAGGACGGCGACCGCGGCATCACTGCGGCGAGCGTCCCCTCGCCGGCCATGGGCGTCGGCGTCGCCATCCGCTGCTGCCTCGGGCGAGGCCGGCCACTCCGCCACGTCTCTGCGTCCGCGCGCACGCGCCTAGGGTGTTCGCTTCGCTTCGGTTGGCTTCGTCTCAGCCTGTAAGGGATGGATTTGCCGTCGCGTTGGCTTTTGCTGGGTCTCTTCCGCTCGCCGTGACCCTTTTTTTCCCCTCCCCCCTTCTCCCTTGTTGCAGTTTGTTTTGTACGTCCTGCAGTGTTTAAAGTTTTCTAGATGCAGCACGGTCAAAGAGCGGAAGCCTGAAGTAGAACCCCACCCCCCCCCCCCCGGCGCGCGGGAAAAGGACCATTGTCACAGATTTGTGCTGCACGTCCCAAGCAGAATGCACCACAAGAATACACCAAAGGCGTTTGCTCGTGAACGACTAATTCCCTCCAACAAGTTCGGTAAATGCTTTTCAGATTTAAATCAACAATATTATTGTAAGAATAATGGGTTTATGCCGGAAAAGTACTGCCAACCTCACGTTGAGATATGTGGTTGATGATGCTAACCTTGAGCACGTACATTATCATTCTCCAAAAGGATTACATATATTGGTATCCTTTCGTGTGTATTTTGAAGCTGTTTCAACGAAAATGTTAGTTGGTTTAAAGAATTTACAATATCATGGTTGGATGGAAAATGTTGAATTTATGAACAAGCTTCGCTAAGATTTAGTGAAAGCTAACAAGTCTCACTAGAATACATTACACCTTTTCATACACGTATATGGTTGGTTGGCACATTATATTGAGTACTTTTTTTTGGATATTGCCTTACAACATCTTTTTTTCTATTTTTTTACTTACATACACATGCCCCTTCTGGTCAATAAAAAGTATGGTCATGCCCATGTTCAAGTTGGAAAAGTAAATGTGATGCACTACTATATGAGGTGAGTTATAAGCAAAGGCTTTTACAATAACTGTCAATTTTTTCTATGCTACAACGTGTGTGTGTATATACAGTACAAAACAACTTCAAGTTGAAAAGGCAAACAAATATGAAGAGTATACTGATTTGTACCACCTCCGTTGGCCTTATGGTCTCACAAACCAACCTCCCAATTGAATCATCATAATTTTGATCACAAAATAAGACTATTCATTGTTAAGAAAGTCTGACATAGTCAGGCATAATAATTTTGTCGATGCATGGAGGAGTAGCTTAGCTAGCAACATACACAAAACCACAACTAAAGTTTAAACGCACAAGCTACAAATTTCTTGACGTACAGTCTTTGTTAGGGAGTGGCTTTCATCTTGGCCTAGTCAGCCCATTGTGCCAGCAAAACAAGCGACTGGCCTGGCAAGCACTATAGGCCAGAGAAATAGCATGTGTATCTCCATAAATATAGGGTAAGATAGGAGTATTTATGTAACTCAAAGTGGAGGAAATAATGTATTTACCCCTGTAAGTATATATTTATGTAACAAACCCCCATGGGTATATATATATGTGTGTATCATGACACAGGGGAGTAACACTATTTTTTAGATGAATACAAATAGCACAAACTTATAGTACACGAGCATAGATTCCTAGTTTTCATCTCCACGGTGTGTAAAACTTCGGGTAACCCATCAAAAGCCTCTCCATGACTTCTCTCATTCACTATTTAGTCTATAATCACAACAATCTTCATCAACCTAGTTCTAATGAATTTTATCCTCACCCTTCTCTTAAAAAGAAAACCTCAGCCCCTCTTTAGCGTGTGCAATTCTGCGCGCCCGTGGCAATATTGGTCTGCCCCCAAGGAAACGGGAACTGCGCGGATGCCTGGCGGGGGCAGGCACGTGGCAGGACGGGCCCGGCACGAGCCGATCACGAGCTGGCCCGTAGCCGTGATACGCCGGGCCACACGGCCTCCGGGCCCACCGCACAAAGCACTGGACCCGCTTCAGATCTCCGAACGCGAGTTCCAACCTACCCAAGCCAAACCAATGGGCAAAGGATGATGGCTTTATACGGAAATTTCTTTCCTTTATTTTTTTTCTGAAAGGCAATTTCTTTTCTTGGCTAGGGATGGTTTTATGAATAAACTTTTACCATATTACGTACATGGATCCATTTATTCTTGGTTCAGCCTTGACTACCTGCTTATCATCATGACGAGTCTCATTGATGGTAATTGATAGAGAATGTCGTGTGTAAATTTTAGTGATTTTTTCGTTGTAACTAGTTTATTTTTTTTACTATAGCTAATGATGATTTATTTAGCATAATTAAATTTAAAAAATTAAAAATAGAAAAAATATATTAGCCCACCATGAACAATATGAAAGAATATAAGAAAAAAAGAAAAGGCAAAAAAGCATAAGCCAAAAGGCTAAAAAGACAAAACTAAGGAATAGTGAATTAAAAGCCAAAAACGAGCCGCTGAAACTGAAATAAGCGAGCCTCGTCGATGTTCTTACAAGTACAGATCAACTTTTAATATAAGTAGGAGTTTTCTTCAAAGCATTTTAATTACTTGAATATAGTACGTATTCTTTTAGGACCACATGCAGCCGGTTATGCATTGCTCCTGATAGGTCCATCTCATCTAACAATAAAATTTTGGGGTGCAAGTACATGCTGATCACTCCAATTAACAAAGTGCTTAAGCGTATCTTCACAACCTTGTCGATGTATGTCATTTGCAAGCAATGCCTTAAGTCATAATTAATGCATGTAACACTGCAGCCAGATCATAAACGCCGCATTCATCTAAGCATCACATTTCAATCAGCGGTAGCCTGCATAAACTCATACAAAAGATAACGATTCGAACTTCATGTGCGTAGCACAACTGCACAAGATATCCATTTGCAGACTGGAGTCGGGAGAGTTATCGATCAGGGTCGAAAGAATTATTCTTCCTCCTCCTGAAAGAACACGCACTCCTTTTTCTTGGCTGCAGTATAAACCGTTTGACGGTTTGAGTAATGCAGGCTGGATTAATTGTCAGTAGTGTTTCACTTGGGCTTACAGTTAAGGCGACGTGTTTGGCATCATCTCCTGGAGATGAACAACACCACGAGAGGAAGATTGGTGTTGTCGACTCGAGTTGGTCAGTTCTCAGCTCAGTTCCAACTCCCTAGTATCTTCAAAAAAAAAGTTCAGTTCCAAGTGAACGTACTCAAGTCGGACACCACCTCCTGATTCTCCTCCTCTCACGTAGCCAAGTGAAACCGTTGGTCACTGCAAGGGCATTTCGGTAATTTTTCAATTGAGAAAAGAAAAAGGAAAAAAAGAAAATGCAGGCGGGGCCCACCTATCGGTGTGCCACGCAAAGAGATACCATTTTGGCTTCGTCCAGATTCAGCGATTTCGGCGGCGCGTGGGGGGAGCGGCGGATGGGTGGCGGCAACGGAGGCACGGGCTGGCCCGGGTTCCTCGGAGCCGGCCGCTCGCGTCGCCTCTCCACAACCTCCCGCCTCCTCTTCTTAAGTCCGAGTTCTCCACCGTGCGGTGTAGCTCTCTTCCGTTCCCGACTTGCTCCTCTTTGGTCTTCTTCCTCTCTGGTCTTCGGGTGTGCGGGTGCTGGTGCTTCTGCGCCATCACCGATTGGAGCTTTTGCCTTTGATTTCCCGTGTGAACCCTAGAGATTTGGTGGGGTTTAAGGGGAAATCAGAAAGTGGAAGGTTGACCCGAGGGAGGAGAAGGCAGTGGCAATCCCCATTGTGTTTGAGTGCATTCGGCCGATGCCTTCTTGTGGTCTTGTGCGGCATCACCCTGACTTTCGACTCCGGCGTCGGCTACCCGAGGTTGAAGAGGGCACTGCATCTCCGTCTACCACACTCTTCTTCTGCTTCGGCATAGAGGGGTGCTAGGTTTTCTGGTACAGCACTCTCGAGTGTGCCTTGCCCTGGTTTTCTTGTTCTTCACCTTCTTGAGTTGCTTCTGGATGGCTTCGAGTGCCGTCTGCACCGTGAGTATATTGATCCACCTGCTTGTTGTGGCAGCAGTACTTGTTCTTATTTTCAATTCAAGTACTTGAGAATGCTATGTTATGTGGGCTCGGTTCTTGCTCTGTGATGAACCTTTCAAATACTAAATTTGATCTTGATAACAGTGTTAGATTTGAGCTCTAGTAGTCTGGCTTCTACTATCTATACCATAGTTATCCTTCGGCTGATTTGAATTATTCACAAGTAATTGATATGTATGCTGTGCAGTAGCTGTTCTGTCATTCCAAATCAGGTTCTATCCTTTACTGTTTGTCTTATGTAGAGGTGGCAATGGGTACCCGAAACCCGAGTACCCGATGGGTTTTACCCGATAAGGAGGTGGGTATGGAAAGATATCTTCACCCGCGGGTATACTGATGGGCAAAAATCTCTACCCATCGGGTAGAGCGGGTGCGGGTACAACTGTATATTACCCATACCCGCATACCCGTGGGTAAAATATACCCGCATACCTTATGTGCTTCATGGAATCATGGTGGCGAATTTACACATTACTAAGAGAATTTTGTACCATATTAATCATTTGGCATCAACATTAAGAAAAAGAACTCAACAAATAAGTAGCTGATACTCTGGAATAAGCTAAATAGAAAGAGGAAAATTTTAGTTCCAAATTGCACAAGATGATACTTCAGCAAACTAATCGGGTATGGGTTACCCGTCGGGTATAAATACCCGCGCGGGTGAGGGTACGGGTAAGTTTCTGTACCCGTGTGCTGGTATGGGTATCGTAGCGGGTAGAGTTATATCTGTCGGGTGCGGGTATGGGGTGGCTATACCCAGCGGGTATGTACCCGTTGCCATCTCTGGTCTTATGAGGCTGCATGTGATTGTTCTGGTATATGCTGCATGTCAAAGTTCTGTTATGCTGTCTAATTACTGCCTAAAGTTACATTGTTAGTGAACATTTATACTGAAGGTTAAATTGCAGCTTCTGTATTCAGAAGGTTCTGACAGTAGAAGCATATTTTAGAGCTCAAATCCTGATTTCTAGTTATCAGATCATTAATGAAGAGTTTTGATATTAGCATGAGAAGGCCAAGATTTACAATCTTGCGCAAGTCTGTTCTGAGAGCAATGTTAAAGCAATTACTTTGTCATATGCTAGATTTCATCGCTTTTTTGCTTAAAGGACTGCTTTACATGTTGTTTTCAGCAGTTTTGTGTTTATATTCATTGAATATTTACATGTGTATAGATGGCAAGATAGAATTACATAATTATATCCAATTTATGTCATTTATATTCTGCTGGAATTGTCTTGGTTTTATCCTTTATTTAGCTAGAATTAAATCTGCAAACATGCTCATTTCGCACTATTTTCAACAGAAACAACCCAAATTTTTTGTTAAACTTTAATTAACAATTACTTTATTAATCATCCCTAAATAAGTAATCAACAACATTGTCATGTAAAAATAAATCATAACCAACCACACAAACAGGGTAAATAAAATTCATACAAGTGTTAGTCATACAATTTAGTTCACACATCTAGTGTCTCTTGGTAACAGAAATATAATTGCTTTATAAAAGGAAAAATACTCATATTACAAATCCTAGTAATTAAAGTGGTACAACCCTGATAAAATACATTAATAATAAAATACAAGAGGCATAGTACATTTTGACCCCTATAAAAGAGACAACAAAACAAGGAGATAAATATTAATATAAGTGTTGTCAGACCCAATCTTTCTTAAAGTATCTGTTCTTTTATCTCACTGAGATACCAAGACCGTCCGAGATTGGACGACATCTCTTACTAATGTAGGGATCATCATCCGGCTAAACTGCAAATAAACCAGCCTCAAACCATCATTAGACAACCAAACCCAATACCATACCTACCTTCTGGTAAGCCAACCCAATTGCAACAAACCATACAAGGCCACAACCAAGGAGTCACAACCTTAGCCAACTCAAACAAGTATAAACAAATGATCACCTAAGGGCTCTCCATCCCCAACACCCCCACCCCCATCCAACCAATAGGAGCCCAACGGCACATCCCAGCCAAGCCAAGGGCCGATGAGAGATCGACAATAGCAAGAGGCGATTGAAGTGGTAAGAGGAGGCCAAGGATAAGGCCGAATCAAGCCACAGCCAGAGAGACAGCCAACATCCCCCTCTTCTTAACCAAGTAAACCAACACAGAGATAAACCATTTCCTCTATCGCCATTCTCACTCCCTATTCCATTTTCCCACCCATGATCATCTCATTTCCAAACTGAAACCAAGCAAATAGATAGAGCCAAGCCCAAGCCATTAGACACCACAGGGAAGGAGCACAGGAGCAAGGTAGCAAGGCCAAGGGGAGCACAAGTAGGCACCAGGAGGAGGAGGAGCCACAGGGAGTCCACAAGCACCAGGAGGAAACGACGACCAGGCCACCTCAAACCGACCACTAGCACAACCGGACCAAGAAAGTGACCGGGAAGATCAAACTCTAGTTCTTTCCCAAATCAGGCCAACCATCAACCGACAAGGTAGTCCACATCCCATTTTCGATTTATGCTATTGTTGTTATGCGAGGGCATTTCGGTAATTTTCCAATTGAAAAGAAATAAAAGGGGAAAAAACTACATGTGGGGCCCACATGTCGGTGAGCCACGCGAAGAGATAAGGGGAGGAGACACGTCTCCTCCCCATGTGCATCCAGTGCGCGTGCGCGTGCGATGGAGAGGCGGGCGGTTGGGCTTCACCCAGATCTGATGAAGTAGCGGCCGATTTCGACGGTGCGTGGAGGGAGGCGGTGACTGGAGAGGCGAGCGACGGAGGCGTGGGCTGGCCCGGGTTCCTCGGAGCCGGCCGCTCGCATCACCCCCTGGCACACCCCCGTCTCCTCTTCTTAAGACCGAGCTCTCCATCATTGCGGGGAACATCTCTTCCTATCTGACTTGTTCTCTTGGGTCTTCTTCTTCCTCTCAGCTCTTCGGGTTGTGCGGATGTTTGGGGCTTCGGCACCATCTACGATTGAGGCTGTTGCCTTCGGTTTCCTGTGTGAACCCTAGTTTGGGTGTGAGGGAAATCCGAAGGTTGAAGGGTTACTCAAGGGAGGACGGAGGCCGTGACGGCTCCCTGTTGTGTTTGAGTGCACTTGGCCGATATGCTCTTGTGGTCTTGTGCGGCGTTTCCCTGATTCTCGACTCCAGTGTCGGCTTCCCGAGGTTGGAGAGGGAACTGTATCTCCATCAACCACATCCTTCTTCTACATCGGTAAAGAGGGGTGATAGGTTTTCTGGGACAGCACTTTCGAGTGTGCCTTGCCCTGTTCTTCGTGTTCTTCTTCGGCTTGGTTTGCTTCTGGACGGTTTTGAGTGCCGTTGTAAGATCGAGGAGGCTGACTAAAGGGGGTTGAATAGGCGGTTTAAAATTTTCTTCTAATTAATGCTAAAAATTTAAAGACTTAATCTATTTGCCTAAAATAAGTAAGCAATGAGGAAACTAAATTCAAGTTGACTTAGCCCAAATAGTGACTAGAGCAAATAAACTTGCCTAAGAGCAACAACAATTTAGTTTAGGTCAAGGTTTGATATTCTAGGTGTACAAGCAATCAAATTGATTTCAAGAATGTAAATTGCTTGAAGGTAAATAAAGTACAAGAGAGCAAACCACAAATGGCACAATCACTTTTTACCGTGGTGTTCGGAGACTTGCCGGTCTCCCCTAGTCCACGTTGAGGTAAGCCCGAACAAATTAGACCGGCTCCACAAATTAAGCCGAAACACCTCGATCACTGGAGGTACCTCTTTCCCTCTTCGGGTCGACGAGCTCCAACCTTCACAATCTTGCCGGGCCTTCTCACAATCTTCTTGAAAAGATCATTGGGTACTCTCGCCAAGCCATCTAGGTGTCGGCAAACACCAAGAGTAATGAATCACAGCGTTGCTTGACCACTTACAAGTGCCGAGGATCAATCTACGAATGAATGCACTCAACTACCTCAAATGAATGCACAAGAGATGAAATGAGGTGTGAGAGGTTGCTCTATGCTCGAGGATGTTCAATAATGGTTCAACAACGTGTCATTGTGCTGGTGGGGTCGAATTTATATCCCCACCAAACAAAACTAGCTGTTGCAAGACTTAATTCTGAAAATTCAAGGAAATCAGAAGTTCCATAGTGCAAAGTCTGGAACTTCCATTTTTCTGTAGAGGCTTCAGAACGGCTATGTCAGAGCGTCAGAAGTATCCGTTGATATTAAATGCGGTACTTCCGCCATTGAAAATGTGGTACTTTCGATTTTCCGGAAATTCCGATAGAGGCCTGGAACTTCCGATGTCCACAGTGTTAAGTTTTGAAAAGGTTGCTATTTGGAAAAAACGTTCCACTCACATTTGCCGGAACTTCCGATTTTCAGAACTTCCGACCTAGCGGAAGTTCCGCTGTTGAACTGGCGGTACTTCTGATTTCCGAGAGACTAAGTTTACTCGTGGTCGTTCTCTGGAAACAAATGTTCTGCTCTGGAAGACGGTACTTCTGGCCGATTGGAAGTTCCGCGATTTTAACTCTGGTACTTCCGACTGATCGGAAGTTCCGCTTTTTAAACGCTGGTACTTCCGATATTTCTGACAGTGCACAGTTTTATCATTCAATTTTATTTTAAAGTGCATGCATGATCCTAAATAGATCTATAAGGCACAGAAACATGTAATCAATCACTTAACCATGACCCCTCTTAATAGTACGGCATTTATCCTATAATCCGGTCTTCCAACTTTTCTCCTAAGACCGGTAAAATAAAATAACCCTAAACTATTTACCTTTTTGTCTTGGAGTTCTTTGAATCTCATGAAATCTTTTTATGTATCTCTTACTTTGCCTTCGGGACTAAACCTTCCAAACACTTAACGCACATGTTAGTCCCATGTTCACATAATGTCATTAATTACCAAAACCAATCTTTTTAGGGGCCCTGATGCTTTCAGCCGTTTGCGCTGTATTATTGATTCTTTGCAAACATTGTCGACAATACCTGTTCTTTAAGTTCTGTTTAAGATTAAGAAAATGGTAGATGATATGTTTGCTTGTGGGCTCGGAACATGTGCTCTATGATGAACTAGTTGAATGCTGAGATTGATCTAGCTACTAGGATTATATGCAATTTATGTTATTCATGTTATGCTGGAAATATGTTGAATATATGTTTGGTTTGGTTGGAATTAAAACTGAAAATATGCTCATAGGAGAACAGCTATCATAACATATGTTATGCTACAACAGCTATCGCTATCAAGGGACCACACCATGTGCATCACCTTTCACAAGCATAGCATCCAACCATAGCCATCCACAGAGCCAACATAGAGAGGGGAAGAGAGTAGGGGAGTGAGGAGTATACCGTAGGTGAGACCACCGTGGCGATGGCGTGTTACCACCGGCCACTACTCGCGCCCGATAGCCACCCTGTGCTCCCCAGTGCACGAGAAGGCCTTGAGCCCCATCACGGCAAGCCGACCGGAATCAATGCCATCACCACCTCACTTCATCACTATCAACAAAATTATCTCAAATCATAGATTAAAACAAAAAAGACATGAACTAGGAGAAAATAGAAAAAGGGGAAATTAGTAGTAGAGGAGGGAGCTAGTAAGGAGGCAGCACAGGGGAGGCCAGATTTGGCCAAAGGCAACCGAGTTGGGGCGGGCAAATGAGCAGATGGGGCTGGCTGAGTAGAGTAGCAAGGGAGTAGAGAAGAGAAAGGCACAGGTAGGGGCGATCGGCGGGGCACAGGAGGCGGCGGCGTGAGAGAGTAGGAGAGTCGAGTGGCGCGCAGGGGAGAGGCGGCCGGTGTAGGGAAGCCGGCCGGTAGAGGGGCCAGAGACGGGCGGCGCAAGCAGGGGTGGCTGGTGGGGGCGGCGCCAGGGGAGCAGGTGTCTGCGCCAGATAGCAGCAGCAGGGAATCGGCTAGGTGCAGGAGGCAGAGAATAGGAAGAAATCGGGAAACAAATGGAGAGAGAGAGAGAGAGAGAGAGAGAGAGAGAGAGAGAGGAGCAGGGGATGGCCCAAGGTCATCTGGCCAGAACGGGGCTTCACTGTCCCCTCTTCCCTGTTCCCTCCCTGTCCCCTTCAATCTGAGCCATTCAAAGTTGATCCAATGGGTAGGTTTTTATATTTTCATTTTTATCTGAAATTCAAAAATAAAAATTTGTTAATCCATAATAAAAAATAAAAAAATACATAAAAATAAAATTTATTTTTTCTGTATTAATAAAAAATACAGAAAAAAATAAATTTATTTTTATGTATTTTTTTATTTTTTATTATGGATTAACATATTTTTATTTTTGAATTTCAGATAAAAATGAAAATATAAAAACCTACCCGTTGGATCAACTTTGAATGGCTCAGATTGAAGGGGACAGGGAGGGAACAGGGAGCAGGGGGACAGTGAAGCCCCGTTCATCTGGCCAAATGGGTAAAGGAAGAGAGAGATAGAGCGTATAATATTAGTATTCGCGTATTGTAGTGCAGATTGTTCTGTTATCTGTTAGCCACCTAATTAATTTTATTAGTAGTATTTAAATTACAGAATCTCATTAATAATTGTTCATAATTATTAAACTAAAATAATTATTGTCAGTAGACTAACTTTGCGTAGTGGTCTAAAATAACAATTAAGTTGTAAAAATATGAAATCGGTTAAATCAATTCTGGGGATCGTATGGGAACACTTTGGTAGAATTTATTTTCCTGTATCAGTAAACTGAACCGTAACGCATGTGCTAATTGCAGAAAAAGAACCGGTACCAGAGGGAAAAATTCACCTAAGCAAACCTGAAACCCAGATATTTGATCCATACTAAGACAAGCATGCCTTTCACTTAAAAGTTATTTATATGCTAGATTAATATCACTCTGGCATAAGATGAATTTCTAAAAGAAATCACGTGCTTGATGATAATAATGATGAAGATGTATTTGAGATTAATAAGGATGAAAATGGCAAGCTAGGCAGTTGGAGAACCCACTATCCTACAGGTAAATAATATATGGGTGGAGGGTGCCCAAGTCAAGAAAAGGGGCAGGTTTTGGAACCCTCTATATATGGCTATAATAAAAGGGCCAACCAACTTTCACTCGTATACGAGCCGTATTATTGTATCAGCCATAGTCCTATTTAGGATGGGTAGAAAATGTTATTCTACCAAAGTTTATTATACATTCCATTTAGGTACAAGAAACTGGGATAGGCCAAGAGGGACAAGACCCATGGCGGGTGTTGGGTGATGAACGGGCCTCCTCAGCACGTGTTGGGCGATGGACTTAGACATAGTTAGCAAGGTGATGACCCCTAAGGTGGGTGCTAGGTGATGGACGAGTCTCTCTAGCACATGTCGGACGATGGACAAGCCTCCTTAGCACAGGGGTTAACATCGTGATAACTGGGTGGAGTTATAATACATTGAAGTAGAGAAAATATTCTGAACTCTGACTAGAGCATTGCATCTAAGGAAATGCGAATGAACCTATTTGCAGTCAAAGTCGGGGTGATTATAGATAAAATGGTACAAGCCTGCACAGAGCTAAATAAAATAATGAATTCACGTATGTCTCCTAGATTAGAGGCTATGAAAGCCTACAATGGGTCTTTGCTTTGAATACGAATGATTAGTAGATTTATAAATTATAATTAGACTGGTTTATCACATAAAAGCTTATTTTCGAAATAATGAAAAATGGAGTAGAGGAATTGTATGTTGCTATTAATACTTACTGAGTAATTTTGTACTCACATTTGCTATTGTTTCTCTTATTTAGAAGTAGGCCAGTCTATAGATTTACCCGGTTCAAACGAAGTCTATGTGGAGGACAACTACCACACAGAATGGAGTACAGAGAACCTGTAGTACGACGAGTACAATGCAGACGCCTCGTTGTGGAGGTCAGGATGGGTAGACGGCAATTGGGAGCCGTTTCCATGAACCCAAACATACTAGTGTATAGCTATCTACTTGTCTCCATCTTTGTATAATTATTAGTTAGAATCATTTCTTTTTCAAGTATTGTAATACTCATCTCCATGTTTCAGATAGTAACCATATGTGGCAATGGTATTGTAATGATGTTGTACTGTTTCTAATTATTGTTTTGCTGCAACACTTTAATATGCTTATTGTTTGTTGGAGCGATATTCTACTGAACAAACAAATAATAATCTATTGACTAATGTTATTATCACTTGATAATGACACAGTCGTCACACCTAGGTTGTGCTCAATTGGGTTTTTTGTGGCTTTTTATTTTTTTTCACTGTAGTTGGTTTATTTTGCACTGTAACAGCTAGTAGCTTTTTTGGCGTAGTTAAATTTAAAAAATTAAAAATAGAAAAAACAGGTTATCTCATTACAGACAATGCAAAGGAACACGGAAAATTAAGAAAAGGAAAAAGCCTCAAAAAAACTAGAAATAGAAGAAATTAAGGAATAATGAACTAGGAGGCATAAGCTTTAGCATGAAAAGATTTGGGTTACGTGTCTTCTCTTTTAGCTATAACTCTATGTTATATAAAGGATTCTCATGAAAAATAACAATAGGGAAGGCAAGCTAAAAGTTCACATCACACGATTGCCAGCAGATGTTTGTTGGCCAGTGCCTGATTTCAGCGTTCAGATCAGGCATGTCAACATCTTCGATCGTGGCACTTAATTTCTTCCCTTCGACAGTTCTTCAATGATTTTTTTTGATATTTTTTATTTATCTTTTAACGTTTCGCTGTAGAAACACCTGATAATTTTGGCTAGTATAAAGAGAGAAATGGTACATGCAGCATCACTGACCACGCCAGCGGCGGAGAGAACAGTTTCTGATGTAATTTTTTGACTTCACGCCATTTGTTTACTCCGATTCAATCCACAGCTGTCGCTCCATTTCTTCGCTTGTTTAATCTTCATTTTTATGAGACGCCACATGATAATTACTCTTTTATGGAACGTACCGAAGTCCAAAATAACTTTCAGTTTCTGACATATTATCTGGACGAGTTTGAGTGCAACTTTGCATATGCAGGCAGCTGGAAGTTGAACTAGTTGCGTTGACCGGAGATCATGGTACGAACAAAAACATAAATAAGCCATCAGAAGCACCCAAACGAAGTACGCAAGTGGTGCTCAAGAGTTCAGAAATGGAAGCCGGTGCTCATTTGGGCTTTTTTTAAGTGATTTATGGCTAAAAAACACTGTAACTGGCTGAAAAATACTGTAGGTGATAAAGGCTTATGTAGCATAATTAAATTTAAAAAAATTAAAAATATATAAAATATGTTAGCCCATTACGTATAATACAAATAAATACGGGAAAAAGAACCGGCAAAAAAACTCAACAAAAAGCTAAAAGTTCAGAAAAAGACAAAATTTATGAATAGTGAAAAATAAGCCGGAAGTCAGAAACTGAAGCCGAAACAATCACAGCCGAAACTGCAGGAGATCTAGATGCCGCCCATCGAAAATTTATTGTACATTTGTACTAACCTAAGTCATTTACACTAAGTCATTTACAAACAAGCAGCAGCAGCAGCAACATGTTATATTCGTGAGATCATCTTTACATTATCATAATCCTAAAGATAACGTTTGAGACAGACATGATTACAAAAAGAAGGCCAAATTAAAAGCTTCCCAGTCTTCGGTTGCGCTAGGACTCGTACAGATGGAGTGGCAAGTTATCATAGACCCTACGTGGGCCTCAAGTATCTAACACAAGATCTAGAGGCTGGTACTTGAAGCAAACACAACAGTGCAAAATCTAGCCACAAAATCCGTAGAAAACACCAGACAACAACCTGAAAATCAGATAGCTTGCTACCCAGTTCTTGGAATTTTCACTCAGCTACTCTGCCTGCTTAACCAATAGCGTCCATGAAAAAGGTCTACCATTTTTTTTTGTCTTAGCCTTTTCATTCACATGGAGGGATGCTTTGCTGTTAGAACATAACTGATCTTCAGAAACTCACATGTTTGCTTTCCTCTCCCACCGTTCTTTAACATCAAGCCTGAAAATATGACATGCAAGTGATAAGAACGAAAGACAATAAATTCTTTCACAAAGACGGGTGAACAAATTGGCAGATCAGCATTTGTGAACTGTGGTCATAAGAAATGTCACACCATACTGGCCTATTATCCTACCACAATTCCATCATAACTATGGTAATTCTGCTTAAAATTTTTATTTCTCGTCCTTAGAACCAGATTTACTCGATTTCTGATGAGAGACGCCTCATTCCTATCAGACAGATTTGATCAAAGAAATATCAAGATTAGGGATAGCAATAAAGAACATACAAGTAAATTGCAGCAAACTCTGTCTTCTTTGTTAGATTCAGGAAAGTCTCCATTCATCCAAATAATTGTACCATGTATATGAACTTTTAAAACGATGAAAGGTGAAGTTTCAATGAACTTGGTGTGAATAAAGTTTTCGGATGAAAAGGTGCACTTCAACTGCCCAAATACTAAAGATGTAGAAAGTAACATAAGAGTGTGTTAAAAACAGAAGTTGCTACGTTGTATGATACAATAATGAAACAGTACCCCCAATGTAATTTCCTTTTGTTCCTTGAGGGCAGGGATGATGCAAGATCCTGCAAATATATGGGGGTCACAAGCATCAAGACTAGTAATATTTAAATTGAAGTGATTAGTGGTCTAAATGATATCAAATCAAAGTCAAATCAGTGGTCTTGAAGATATCAAATCAAAGTCCAATAAATGTCTTAAAGATGTAAATGTTACTAGCATTACCACCTAATGACAGCAAAGTCAACTAAATTGGAAATCAATGTAAACAAAGGAATTCATCAACTTTTTATTCTATCAAGGTAGGGGCGGAACTAGCCTAAGCCCAAGCCCTAGGCTGGGCCAGCTGCTCTTGGACCGACTCTTGGACTAACTCCGTTTTTTTTTTGTAATTTTTCATAAATTTTACATGGGCTTTAGTTGCCAGGCCTCGGGCTACAGCCCAGGTAGCCCAAGGCCTGGTTCCGCCACTGTATCGAGGTGACGTATATCTGACAGAAAAAGAACATTGGGTAAATGTAGATGACAAAAGATATTCTATGTGCAATTCTATTGCATTATTAATCTATTTGGTAAACACTATGCAAACAATGGACAATTACTTAGCGTACTTTGATGCCAACAGGTACTTTTACCTAAAACTAAATTAAAGCACTAAGTTGATTTATCATTTAGAAAATTGCTTGGTAGTTATTAGAACAGTTTTAACCACATACAATAGTATATATTTTGCCACAACACTTGCAAAATGTCAAGATAAAACAGTTTGTTTCATTACTTCGAACAAACTTACCTAAAGACCAATTGGAAAATGTTACTGGGATTGATAAACCAAGCCTCTGTAGTAATAAAAACTTCACTACTATGGGTAACCCTTTTCAATTGCTAATTTGCTATCCTAAGGCGAAAGACTCAAGCAAAAGCAATAATCTTCCTGAATTCATGTCAAAGTAAGATAGTGTGCAAACATTTTCCAATAAGCATAACCAGACATACCACTCGGCTTCCTGTAGTTGATGCTGTATACTGTACATTTATTGCGGCATTTTCAACCGATTTATCCCTGTCAGTGAATTTACAATCATTGGCCACTTTGGTATTCCTACCAGTGCTTCCTAAAAGACAAATGCCATGAACAAATAGCTTAGAACCACTGATTGGCAGGTAATCACACATACACAAGTGCACATACACGAGAGAGAGGTACCTAAAGGTTTTCCTTTGTATTTTGGCTTTTCCTTTATTTGTAACCGTTTCTTGTGTAATTCCTGCGATGCGATACATGACAGATCAAACAGTAGTCTTTGTAACTTCAGAAGAAAATATTCAAATATATGAACAACAGCCCTTATGAAGGAAAGCCATCATGTCCTAGAGAAAAACACATTTGAATCGTTTAATTCAGGGTTGAGATTCTTGAGAATGGGAAATTCTTCTTTTGAACTTGAACTTTCTCTTAAAAAAAATTATTGAGACCGGCATCTGATTCAAGATCTTGGTATGACACAGAACACAGGAAATAAACCCAAAGCAAAATATCACATCGAGTTTAGCGTTGACAAGATGCGGATAGGAATATCTTTTCTATACCCCAACCGAAACTCTAGTACGCAAATAGGGTTTCCAATTGACACTCCGTAGAAGTGCTAATAATACATTTTTTCCCAGTTTGGTGTTTTCTTTGCTTTATTGCATTTGTCAATGTGCTCATACAGTATGCACGTTTGCTAACCCGAGCAAAATAGTCTCCCTCTGTATTTCCAAAAAAAAGCAACTTTGAATTCAGAAATTAATTATCATGCGTTTTTCTTCCTGAATTTTTCCAAGTACTTTTGCTCCTTTTACTGAAGCATTTGCTTGACACAAAAACTGCACTCTTAACAATAACTGGGCATTTTCATAAAGGATGAATAGCAAACGATCAAAACATAAACAGACCAACACTCCAACTATCAGAAGCTGAATTTATGCCCTAGGATGCCCGGATACGCCAATATGGATATGGATACGCAATACGCCATTTCTTCAAACACACCAATATGGCGATATGTGTGTGTGTATAGTAAAAATATAGAGAAACATACATGAGATATGGTACGTCACACACAAATAGACATAAAAAGAGACACAATAACAAAGAAAATAAAGAAGCACATGGGCTAGTTCATCCTGTAGACCCTTATTGCATTTGTTTACATGCTAATTTTTGCTATGTTTTGCTTCATGTAAGGAACATACAATTTCCTCTTAGATGGACGATTCTTGATGACGGGGAAAAGAGCATAAAAAGGCAGGATCAACAAGGTAACTGTCATTAATATCTATAATTTGTTATTTAATTCATGTCATTATACTTGCTTTATATCGCCTATTTCCTCGTAAGAAATTATTAATTTATATAATTTATGTATTTTTATTATATCTATATACACGTATCGTTGCATCGGTGTTTTGGGGGAAATGATGCGTTGCGGTATCGATGTATTCAACAACTTAGCTTTGAAGTCCGAACACCCATCCTAAAAATCCTGCGTCCGCTAATGCCATCAACCACTAGCAAGCGACTTAAGGCATCTAGTCTACTGCTGCCCCAAACGTCTCCACAATTGTGCGCTTCTATTCCTGCTGGTCGCAGCCATATATCTTGCCTCCTAGCCATTGCTGCCCTCACCAGCTCCTGGCTGCCTGGGAGTATACCACACTACCACAATCAAGAGGGGAGAATAGGACTAGTGGGAGGACTCACCGTGCATGAGGACCAAGGACGCCACCGCGCCGGCAGGGAGAGGGGTAGCATGCACCACCATCTACAGGGGGAGAGGAATGTTGGCTTGGGAGCCTAGGGGAAGAGAGGAGTAGAGAGGGTGATGTGGGGGCGAGATGGAAGTGAGAAGGGGCCGAGGGATGGGAATAAACAATTCTAGCGTCTCTTTCTGAATTGGTAGAGGTATTATAGATGAGAGGTATCAGGGAAGTATTGGGTAAGTATTGGGTAAGTATCAGGAATTATTTTCTTTTTTTGAAAAACGGGAAATTCACCGATATGGATAGGATACGTATAGGGGCCATATCTATATCCGATATAGTACCTAATACTGATATGCCGGTTTTTTTAAGTATCCGTGTAACGTAGTTTATGCCTACACTACAAAGTCCAGACTTCATCAGACCATTTTTATTTTCGAAAGGCAGACAAGTTATTCCTAAATTTTACACGTTTAATTTATAAAAAACGACTCATGAATAACTCGGTGTGTGACGCTGATCAAGGACGGCACAAGAAACCCGACAGTTCACTCCTAGCTTAAGGTGTTTCTGGCCATTCTGTTGACATCGACAACAGCAAAGCCTAAAGCTCATGCCCAGTTATTGACCAAGAAATTACCAATATCGCCTGTTTTAGTGAATCCGTCCTGCGTGATGTACAGTTGAGTGACTCAAACATGTATAAATCAGCAAATCAACAAAACCTCAAACATGTTCGTTTATGCATCAAGAAAAAGAAAAAAAAAAGAGTACCAATTTTGTCCTGCCCTAATGTGTTCTTCCATAATACACTAACTTGAATTAGGATTAGAAACTGCACCTAACTAAAGGGATTAGAAACAAGCACCCCCATGTGTGGATCAAGAACAGCACAAGATTCCACTGAACATTCGAGAAATCCGAGTAAAAGAACGAGACCTTAAACTTGTCGAGCTGATCTTGGGATAGCTTGGAGGGCTTGAATTCCGGGTCGAGGAGCCTACTGGACGCGAGCGCCTCCTCCTTTCGGTTCGCTTCGTCGTCGTCTCCATCGGTATCTCCTACGCCGCCTCCTCTCCCCATCTCTTGCTTGCGTGTAGCTTCCATGGCCGAAAGGAGAGGAAGGGAACAGATGGGTCGGGCTTTGTTCAGGCCGGACCATGGCCCAAGGCCGTGGAAACTCCTCACGGCCTGGTCGCATCACTTGCGCCGTGGACAGTTTTGCCTTGCGCCGTGGACAGTTTGTGTGGAGGTTTAACCGTTTTTCTCTCTCAGAATTTTGAGATAGAAAACCGACAGTAATAGCTCTCCCCTTTGAAAAATTTTGAACTAATCTACCTAGAAAGAATTAAGTTGGTGACTACTTAGTTATATAAAAAGTTGGTGACTACTTAGAACTATTAGTTTACAAGGACCACTCGGCCTTGTACAACTAGTTGAACACGGATCTAACTTAAGTTACAGCCATCAAAACGATCTAAACAAAATTCTGACAAGAGTCGTCGAGTCTTATTTTACAACAGGCGTACTACTGCATGAAACAGAAGCATAACGTACACCTGCTCAATCTTCAGCTTTTATGTAGACACGGTGTCAACGAACAACTAATATCGACAACCACATGTTGTGCAATAATGCTACAGCCCTTGCAGAACTTTTTCGTTGGCTGACAACATGCCTGCTTGGCAGTCAGAAGTGCATTCGGCTGTAAAAGTTTTGCCGACTGAACATTCAGTGCAGCGGCGGAGACAAGGCTAACGGCAGGGGTGGAACCAAGCTCACTCAAGTCTCAAACTAGATCCGCTGATTTTAAGTTGTCTTGAGCTTTCGTTCTTAGATTTTCACATCTAAATTACTATTTTCTATGGATTTTAGTTTTGAGGCCCCAGGTTATAGCTCATTTAACCTGAGACCTAGTTCTATCTCGGCCCAGTGGCCATAGACAGCTGCCCGGGCTCATTAGTGAGCACCCCTTAAGAGCAAGTATAATAAGAGGTTGTTAGTAGGCTGTATGCTGACGTGGAGGAGAGAGAGGAGGGGAGAGAAGAGAGGTGGGCTGTAAGTTTACAGCCAGCTGAAGCACAAGAACCAAGAAACTTTGTGAGAGAAAGGGATGGGTCATACAGCCTTCAGCTGGCTGTAAACTACTATATAAATGTGCTGATAAGTGAGCTGTAAGTGTTCATACAGTCAGCTAAATGCTATATTATTAGTCTTGCTCTAACACCTTAGTGATTCTTAGGACAACCAGCAGTGGGCAGCGAGCTCAGCCAGTAGCGGTTTCTAGAGTAGCAAGCCATCTGCTTGGGCTCCACCGATTCAATGCCAACTAGAGTGCTACCATCCGAAGAGTAGAAGCACAAGCAAAGACACGTAAGATGTATAGATTGCTGATAGCAGTATGGATGATGCATCTTTTTTGGCTATGGTGAGTTTTGACTGCAGTTGATGTTTTTATTCATGTTTTTTAAGATAGCAGAGACATCGATGTGGATATTGCACATAATTTTAGATTCGAAAAATCATTTGAAAAAGTATCTTTGAGAAATCGTTTGGAGGAAAGCTGCATTCAGGCCCTGATCGGTTCGGCTTGAGTTTCTGGCTTATTTTTCACTATTCATAAATTTCGTCTATTTCTGAACTTTTGGCTTTTTGTTGAGCTTTTTTACCGGTTCTTTTTTTCCCGTATTCGTTTGTATTATACATATTGGGCTAACATATTTTTTTATATTTTTAAGTTTTTTTAAATTTAATTATGCTAAATAAGCCTCTGTTAATTACAGTATTTTTTCAGCCAGCTACAATATTTTCAGCTATAAACTATGAGCTTTTAAGCCCAACTGATCACCACCTCTGTTTAGCTTTAAAAAAATCCAAAGTAAAAAATATAAAAAAAAGAAGGCAGGGAGCACGTGAAAGGGCTACGGGGGATAGGTACCGCTGTAGATTAGATTCCAATTGACGGGTGCTCCCTCTCGGCCAAACTCGTCGGTCAAATGAGTTTATCCTCGCGACCTGGTCTCCCATGCCCATCACGCCACGATGCATGCGAAATCTACTGTTTGCTGCCCTGTGCAGTGCGATGCATTGATCGAAGCGGAGAAACGGAGGATACGGGATGGAGCCCTCCGTCGATTGGACATCCCCAATTCCTATCCAATCCGCAGGAGGAAAACAATTGTTGCGGGAGCAGCTGGCTCGGCGTAAGCGGGCACTAGGATTCATCCATCGTCTGTGCGTCTGCTCTCGTGGGGGGATCCGTGTGGCTGGCTGGCTGGCTGCTCGTCTGCATTCCAGACTACCAATGGTGCCACTTGATGTGGGAAATCAAGTAACCAACGGCGATCTATCCGATTCATTTGCTGCTTTTAGTTTGAATTATCTTATTTTGCTTTTATGTAGGTTGGCTGCTCTTGTTTTTGTTGGTTTAATTCAATAGCCAGATGTGTAAATTGCTTTTGTTCGAGTTGTCTTGATAAATGCAGGAGATAATACAAATTATTTGTATATGCTTAATAATAATTAACTAAGATTCCATTCCAAACAGTTTCTGGCTTTAGAAGATAAAAGCTATATATGAAACACGTTGGCTTTTTAACGTGAGTTTTTCCTCTTTTCTTTCTTTTTTTCTTTTTTCTTTTGTATTATCCAAAGAGATAAGTTTTGCATTTTTCTAATTTTATTTATTTTTCTTTAATTAAATACATCAAACAAATTAACAGCCGTCATAGTGCCATTAGCCACAAGCCATAGCACTTTTGAACAGAGCCTAAGAGGTATGATTCTATAAATAGATTTTGACTAAGAGATTAATATACACAATTCAAGGTGAATACAACCTTAAGATCTTTAGAAAAGGAACCATCCAACCCCTCTTTTGACATTCCAATTTAGAAAAGAAACCATTCAACTTCTTTTGAGATTCCAACACCTTTATTACAATCTGTTGTCACTTTCTATCTCCTTACCTCAAAAGTAGACTAACCACATCCACATCATATTCCCTCTTTAAAATTAACTTGAATCCTAATTCTCACCATCAAACTCTCACATTTTTTTTTTAAAAAAAAGACCATCCATTTCTTCCGTCATGTCATCTTTCCTCATGCTTGAAAGGCGGCCATGCTTTTTTCGTTTCAGCTTAGCGAACGAGAGAATCATAGTCACCCTAATAAAAAAATAAGCACAGCACCCACAGAATAGAAGTTACCTGCCAACCTAACTACTGACCATCATATTCCAATACCACTACGGCCGCAGCATCGTCCATGGCGGCTGGCAGCCTCATCCGATCCGCGACATTCCTGTCCGGGCGAGGCCAACTGCTTCGACACGCTCGGTAAATCTAGCCCCAACTAAAACAATCACCCAAATTAACACGCAAAAGAGGAGAGAGAAGTTCCAGTAGTGAGCTCCCACCTCTACCCCCACCAAACCCTCCGATCCAAACCTTCCTCGCATGCCGCCGCGCCCCCCGAGGCGGCGGCGCTGCTGACTGCCCCCGGAGACCGCCGACCATGGGCGGCGTCACGTCCACCATCGCCGCGCGCTTCGCCTTCTTCCCGCCCACGCCGCCGTCCTACACCGTCGTCGCCGACGCCGCCACAGGCCGCCTCCTCATCCCCGAGATCTCCCGGCCCCCCGCGCGCCGCCGGAGGCGCGACGGCAACGGCGGCGGGGACTCCTCCTCCGGCGGCGGCGCCGCCGAGGAGGAGGACGGCACGGAGGTGGTGCGCCTCCGCACGCGGCGCGGGAACGAGATCGTGGGGGTGTACGTGCACCACGCGCGCGCCTCCGCCACGCTGCTTTACTCCCACGGCAACGCCGCCGACCTCGGACAGATGTACGGCCTATTCGTCGAGCTCAGCCGCCGCCTCCGCGTCAACCTCTTCGGGTAATGCTCCCCTTTCCCCCGCTTCAGCTTGCTCGCTTGTTAGTAATTTTAATCTGGATTTCGCTGGGAGCTAGAGGGTTTCCGTTGGGGGAGACTCACGGGAGGTATTTGGGGAAGGTGCGTACTTGCGGGATGTTGGATTTTTCGTGTGCATTTATTGTTAGATTTGGTTTGCTCATTTCCTGATTGGTTGCCGCAGTTATGCAAAGTGATGGGTTTTACACTAGTTTTGGGACTTGGCAACGGAAATCGTCTCGTAGCACATGAAATTGGCCAGAGATGTTTGGATCACACACAAATGGCCGTCATATTTAGCCGTGGAGGAAATTCGCCTATAATTACTGGTAGTGAATTGATACGTTCCCCCCTCTCGTACTATTTACTATTACCACTATATAATTTGTCCAGCCATGGCGAATTTAAAACTTTTTTGTATTGCTGTTTTCTCCCATAAGGTCTACTTGATTGTAATGAAACACCGCATTAGTACAGAACTTCGGAAATCTGGAGCAACTGGGGCACAATGGATCTAGTTTTAAGGGGAAAAGGGACTTCAGAGTGGTAGTAGTTGCTGTGTTGTTTGTGGACGCATAAAAAGAGAAGACTTCAGAGTACGGTAGTAGTTGTTGTGTTGCTTGTGGATGCATAAAAAGAGAACTTTGTAACTTACTTTCAGGTTCAATAATTCCAGGCTATCACTTGTTAGTTATACGCTAAGAACGGCGCTATAGTACTGTACCAGACATTGTAAGTGTGCCAAAGAAGCAAGATAATGTATTTTGTGGAGGTAGCTTGGATTTTACACAAGAAACTTTTTCGATGAGGAGACAGTGTCTTGTATTTCGAGGCATAATAGGTGGGTCTATCTGGTGGATCACCTATATACTTAAGTGTTTGGAATTATGCAGAGAGATGTCCATCATATTTTTGGATTCCATGGGAAATCTCTCTCTCTTTCTCTCTCTCTCTCTCTCTCTCTCTCTCTCTTTGTGTGTGTGTGTGTGTGCGCACGCGCGTGCACGTGTGTGTGTGAAGATTGACTAGATGGCTGTGCCAGATTTCCTTTTATGATCATAACTATTCCATAACATATGGACTGAAATAAACCCTGTTGTTTTTTTATCGTATATCTGTTGCCTAAACACCATAATAAATTTCTAAGTTGAAAGCTCTAGGAAATTTGCAAAACGTATTCAGGATCACATAGAAATATGATTGCTTAACAACTGAAGTACTGCATTTCAAACGCTTTATTTCTTCCCTATTATATTATTTGGAGCAATATTCAACTCTTTCAATGGCTAGGCTTCCCTCTACGTTAGTTCTTGATTTATGGCCAAAGTTAGTGCCCTGCACCAACAAGAACAGTTGATATTAGTAAAAGAATTTTTCTTGACATCATTTTAACAGACCCCATATGTTTTGTAGGTATGATTATGCTGGCTATGGGAGGTCTACAGGGAAGGTATCCCTTCAGTTGTTTTATGTTGGTTGCTTCATCGTTAACTTAAATAGCAAAGCTAATCTTTTACCTAACCATATCTTAATGGACAGTTTATTCTTCCATTGAACAGCCCACTGAGTGTAATACATATGCAGACATTGAAGCAGCATATAACTGCCTGAGGGAAAAATATGGTGTCGCAGATGAGGATATAATCTTGTATGGTCAGTCTGTTGGAAGTGGTCCAACCATTGATCTTGCTTCACGATTGCCAAACTTGCGGGCTGTGGTTTTGCACAGTCCCATTTTATCTGGACTAAGAGTACTCTATCCAGTCAAAAGAACATTTTGGTTTGACATTTACAAGGTAAATTTGACACCCTCCCAGGTCCCACCCTGCCCCCGTGAGTTGTGGTTGCTAAATGGCTGATATCTGCTTGCTCTATTTTGTAGAATATTGACAAAATCGGCTTGGTAAATTGTCCAGTGCTCATCATTCATGTAAGTTCTGTTGTTCTACTCTTTTCCTTTTTCGCTAGTGGCTGGTTCCTACATTGGGTCCTTGGTGTGATTACCTTTCGATTTTTTTTTCAAGAATACAGATTAGCTTTGGATTTGAAACACTAGTACATTGAGAACCTGAAGATAGATGATTCTGTATCTTTGAGTTGGTTATGCAAAGTAGAAGATTCATGTGTAAAACTGTAAATGCTCGCCAAGCCAAGTATTGAAAAAAAACATAAATGGGGTAAATGAACAATTTGATGTCAAAGTTATGGAGGTGAAATAACCGGTGCCCTGTTTTATAGTGTTGTTATTTGTCACTTTAGGTGCTGTCTTAATTTTGGTGCTCTGATTGTCATAACTGAATAATTCTAATACCTATACCAGGGTACATCAGACGATGTTGTTGACTGCTCCCATGGAAAACAGCTATGGGAGCTTTGCAAGGTAAAATATTCACCATTGTGGCTAAGTGGTGGCGGCCACTGCAATCTTGAGCTGTATCCTGACTACATCAGGCACTTGAAGAAGTTTGTGTCGAGCCTCGGCAAAAAATCAGCAAAAACTGACCTGAAAGAGATAACAGCAAAGGATGACACTTCTAGTAAAGATGCTGAGCCTGCATGCTCAGACAAACCCCAAGAAGCTGCAAAGTGCTCACAGATCTCGCGGAAGAGCTTAGATAGTCGAGTTGGGAAATCCAAAACAGTGGATGTTCCTGAAAAGCCACGAATGAGTTCAGATGATGTCGACAAGTTCAGGAGGAGAAGATGCTTGGTTTGGTGATCTATGATCTTCCGCACAATTCATGGAGTTGTATCCGAATCAAGCAACTGTATTACATCGTATAGTGAGGAACGACACCAGCAGTTCCCGCAGTGGAGGGATAATAGCTGTTTAATAGGGAAAAGGAGTCAAGGAAGCTGCTGGAATAAATTGTCAACACTGGTAACTTCCTCGGTTAACTGTTTTGCAACGCCAGTAGGATTCCCATCATGTAAAAGTGTACCATTGTTGTCTGTAATCACGAGAGACAAAAACAGAAACATTTGCCGCCGCTTTGTGCAGTCTAAAGCCTTAACGCAATCACGAGCATGATATGCGAGTCTGGATGTTCCGATATAGGGTTTCATGTGTTGTTTTTCTCCAGGGATCTTTTTCTCGGTTTATCTTGCTTTTCGTTCTACTATTCATGTATGAGATCAGAATCTAGGCAAATCGCAGACAGACTAATCTTAAATGATAGCATCGCCTAATGTATCATCACCATTCCAATGTACATTGCCTCTGTTCTGGTATCCAACATAGTGAAACACATATTTACATCAGCAGGAAGCCTGGAAGCAAAAAGGAAAACTCTCGCATCGCTCATGCAACAAGCAAGCTTCTAAGTAGTAAGTAGTAATGCAACCAAACACGAATAAAACTCGGTCTCAAACAGTGATCTAATCTGCTCAGCTGATCACTTGCTAGTGTTAGGAGTCGTGTGCTTGCTCTCCCACGGGGCATGCACCGTGTCAGGAGAGAGGGGCGCAAATAGGTCGTCCTTGTGTTTGTCTGATCCGTCTATCTCCATCACGCGTCCATCCTGGATGCCCCGGAGCGCCGCGAGCACCTCCTTGATCGGCGGCCGCATCTCGCCGTTCTGCTGCAGGCACCGGAACGCCAGCTCGGCCACCATCGTCATCATCTTCTTCGTCGCCGGGTCGGAGTCGTAGCCGAGCTCGAGGTCCACGAGCTGCTCGAGCTGGCACTTCTGGATCTTGTTGATGGCCATGCCGGCCAGGTTGATCTCGTTGCGCTGTCGGGTGATGTCGACGGCGGGCTTTGACGAGATGAGCTCCACCAGGACGACTCCGAAGCTGTAAACGTCGCTCTTGTCGGTGAGCTGGTAGCACTGGTGGTACTCTGGATCCACATACCTGCCATGCACAAGAACAGAACGGTTACATCTTGATTGTTTCTCATGTATTTGATTAAGCTTTTGGAGAACTGGTCGGTCCATGAAACTCAATATTGCGCTACTACTCAATCCACGGACTGGCTTTGTACGAAGTAGCACTTGACATACCCTGGGGTGCCCTGGGGACAGGTTGAGACGTGCGTGACGTCGAGCGGGAAGAGGCGGGAGAGGCCAAAGTCGGCGACCTTGACGTGGAAGTGGGCGTCGAGAAGGATGTTGTTGGTCTTGACGTCGCGGTGCACGATGGGCGGCTCGATGGCGTGGAGGTAGGTGAGGGCGGCAGCGGACTCGATGGCGATGTTGAGGCGGAGCGGCCACGTGAGGGCGCGCTCCGGCGCGCGGTGGCCGTGCAGGTGGTCGGCGACCGTGCCGTTGGGGACGAACTCGTAGACCAGGAGGAGCTCGCGGCTGTGGCTGGACGTGCAGCCGTAGAACATGACCAGGTTCGGGTGCCGCAGCCGGGACAGGATGGCCGCCTCGTTCACGAACTGCTCCACGCGCTGGTGGTTGTTGTACAGCCGCTTCACCGCCACCACGCGCCCGTCTCGGAGGTTTCCTGAACAGAAATAAACCCAGCTAGTTACCAGTATGCAAATGGTAGCATCACGGGGAATTCTTTTCTCACAAATTGCCCTGATCAACGTCTGGAGTCAGGCAAAGACCATGGCACGGTACGTTTCAAGATATGCAGACGCATTTAGAAGGCGTGCAAAAATGCTCGTGTCTCCCATCACCGCAGCTAGAATGGTACAGTGCTTAGCAGAGCATGCGTACCTTTGTAGACAATGCCAAAACCGCCATCACCGAGCTCCCTGTTGTCGTTGAAGGAATCGGTTGCCTCCTCGAGCTCCTCGTAGCTGAAGAGGTGCGTTTGCAGGTCCTTGATGCTGCCGGACTCCATGTCGCCGCCTCTGGAATGTGGGGTCCCCCCAGAGCCACTGTACTTGAGGAGCTTCGAAGATGAGGTCACCTTCTGCTTCCTCTTGCGAACGAAGAAAATGGCTATTACGCCAGCAACGAGCAAAGCAGAGAATCCGCCGGCCACACCTGAATTGAAAGAGCGAATGAAGATCGAACAGGTTAACGATTGACATTGCTGCGGTCAGTTGTAGCACCTAGAAGAATGTACAAATACAGGTTAACTGCAAGAACAGATGTACAGATACAGGTTAACTGCAAGATGTAAACCGCAATGCAAATCACCATGATTTGTGTATTTTTCATCTCTCATTTTCTTCAACAATAAATATTCCGTGTAACTAATGCATAAGTTGCAGAAAGGAGCACCATTTTTGTGTGCAATTCAAATTTAAGTGTAAGGATTTATAGTTAATTCATATACTGATTAATTATAGTTGATGAAAATGCTCATTAACAGGTCTTGTGCCGCGTTCAAACAATATAAAACTAAGAAACTAACAGCATGAAGTACTATTGGTAAATGTGACACAGGTGCTATATGTCTATATGTATGTAGGTATAGTTACCTGCTATAATTGCTACCTTCTTATCCGATCCTGCATAATAAGAAAAAAAAGAAAATAAAATATCGAAAAATAAAGTATAAATGGAGATTTAAAAGTGAACATCTAGTCGATTGTTTCCAGTCGATTGATCAAGATTCTTTATTGGAACCTAAGTAATATCAGAGAATTTTACATCTACTGCCGATGTAACACAAACAAGAAGCATGGGAACTTGACCAAGTTGCTGTTTCCTCCTGGTGAAACTGTCATATGCTAATATCAAAAGCCTTGAAACTTTGGCCATAATGACAAGGATGAATTTATAACTTTTGACTATCGATGGACAACAGCCTGCACTTTGAAAAATCCAAATCTTGTACTAACAGTGGAGCAAGATGCAGGATCTTCCTTTTTTAATCTTTTTCTTACTTTTATTGACGAAATTATCATTTCCTTTTGAAGATATGGTGCATCACGTCATGTAAGCTGAAAAAACTAGGACTTTAGAGAAAGTTGTAGCGAAGCGTACTCGGTTTACCTTTTGTCATGGGCTCAGTCCTTAAAGTCGTAGTTAACATACAGACCACGACAGATACTTATAGGTAGGACATCGGCATCAGAACAGAAAAACTGGACAAGTCATAAAGCGAAGCAAAAACATATGTTCAAGACACCTGAAATAAGCTTAAACCTTTTCAGAAATGAAAAGGAACATATCACCATGACGTCGGGGTGTTTGAAAAAACATTCAAAGATTGATGGCCTGGAAAATCTTAGTCTCTGTACTTGAGAATGAATTCCAATATTTTTGTGTATCAAAGAGGAAATTTTGAGTATTAGTCACCATCTGAACTTGTCTAGGTCAGGTTAACAGATAAAACTTGAAGACGTGCCCCCAAGCAGTTTGAATCAAACGTTGATCGTCCAAAGTAGTGTTTTTGTAGTCATAGGATAGAAAATCGCATAGATTTTGGAAGTAAACCAGATCTTAAACTCGTGAACAACAAAGCCTAAGTTGCTGCCTCTGGCCTATGAGTTCAGAATTTTTTTAAATAATCCAATTTTTATTCAAAATTAGAGAAATATACCCGCATAAATTTTTTTTTACAAGAATAGGCTCCAGTTGACCAACCGTTGGGCAACTGGAACCTGACACCCAACGGCCATGCGACAGTAGCTGGTGGGCCATTGGGCAACAGGATCCAGTTGCCGAACGGTCAGGTGACTACAACCTGTCATGGCGAATGTAGGTCGAGTCGCCCGATCGGTCGACGACTGCTACCTCAGCCCATTTTTTTGCGCGATTGGCACCCCCGACAACGCATGAGGGTAAATGACAATTATTGTAGGTAGGCAGGTAACATTTACCAAAATTTGTCTGTGATTTGTATTTTATGAAAAAATGGCAGACAATATTGAATGATTCATTTATGATTTTCATAGATTATGAGTGGTACAAAAACTGTTAGATTCGCAATAATAATTTGTGATCGTCGTATGTTGTTATAGTGCAAGAAATTTTTTTAAAAAAATTTCTGAGAACAACTGAGACAGCAACAATTGGTAAGTATGAAAATAAATGATATTGTGATGCAATCGGGAATTTATATATGGAGGAGAACTTGGTCTAGTCGCCGAATGGTTGGACGCCTAACGCTTGGGTGACAGTATCCAGTCGCCTCACCGTTCGACAACTGCAATTATGTCGTCCAACGGCCCACCGACTGTATTTGTGTCGCATGGCCATTGGGCGATAGGTTCAAGTCACCTAACGGTTTTGTAACTGGAGCCCATTCCTGTAAATTATTTTTACATGGGTATATTTTCTGTAATTTCGAATAAAAATAGATTAGTTTTTCAAAAAATTCCTAGAGTTCATGTAATGTGAACACCGCCGATGCAGGCAACAGCAAACTGTTCAGGGCTTCAGACATTGTGCTTTTCGGTTAGAAAGTGCGATAAGATGTCGACCTCTGAAATTAACAGGACAGGACTAGTGCACATCAACTTTTGCCATAAGTCGGTAAAGTGGGCCTTGATCTCTCATACCTAACTATCAATGCGCCTCTTAGCTCTTGCCGGGAACCGTTGTTTGGGCCGCATTGTCAGGCTCCAGGATGAGCACAACTCTTCAGATGAAGCTAGTGCAATGCAATCAAGATGTGACACTGGGTCTTTGGAAAGATCTTTCGTGTTGAGTCTACACAATACTGTAGTAGCTACGTTAGTCACAGATTTTGGTACATCAGGAAGCAGCAGTAGACACTAGACAGGCGATGAAAAGTAGCAGAGATCGATCAACGCGACTTAATGATATCTGAACCAGTCCATGCCCGTGCAGGACATAGTATTGAGGAAAATGGAGCTACGTCGCTGAGCAACCATTAATTTTCTTCTCCTCGTGCCCATACTACCGAGGCCGACGTGATCGATGCGGCCAAAAGCCCTGGGCATATATATCTTCGAGTCCGACCCATGAACCCACCGACGATAGCCACTGAAAAATCAGTAGCTCAGAGCACGGTGACATTTTTCAATCAAGGCTTTTAATTCGACAAGGCATCTTTGTCCACCGAAGAAAGATATGGAAGCACGAATTGGACAGACGTACTTAAAAGCTTTGGTTCGGTTCACACCAGATATTTCTCGGGTTAGTCGATCCATCCGTCAGATTATGGCGTGTGCAGGAAGTTAGCTATGACTTAATTATGGCGTGCAAATTAATCGCCAAGCGACAGAGTGGCCGGATTGATTGCCAATGGCGGACGGGCAAATGATTCGACTGTAAGCTTAGTTTGATACTTTGATCAGAATGGCTTACCAGTGCTACCGCAGCCGTCGCTGTCCGCCCGGCCGTTGGCGCAGAGGCAGCCCAAGAACCCGCCGGTCCGGTTGTAGCCGCACCTGCCGTTGGACTGCTCGCACCGGCCGCACTTGCCGGAGCTCCGGTCCCAGGTCACCTGGAACCCCTCGCGGAGAGCCTTGACATAGCCATCTTTCCTCCACCCAGGGTCCTGTGCATCGTCCGGGAGGGCGTCTCTGAGCACGGGCACTTTGTAGACTGCCTGGCACCCCCGCCACCAATCTGCGGGAGGCACATCACGCTCCGGAAGCACGAACGACATGTTGGGCCCTTCTTCGGAGCCGCCGCAGGTGATCGGCTTGATGGTCGGCGGTTTGGGCGGCGGCTTGGGAACCACTTCAGACTCCGGGCCGAAGGTGCAGCCGATGAAGAAGAAGAGGTCCGCGGTGGTGGTGGGAAAGAACAGCCGGGCGGCCGGTAGGACGGTAACGTTGTGTTCGACTATGGGGCAGCTCGTGTCGAAGACGTCGGCGTCGGCGAGGGAGATGGTCAGGGTGGTGTAGTTGATGTCCGATACAGTGTAGTTGTCACGGTCAAGCTGCAGGATGGGCACGCCGCCGTCGCAGATGATGCCCAACCCCGGGTACCCGCAGCACGATTCGCTGTACTCCGGGAGCACTCCGGTTGCACTGGAAAGGTAGAACGGGTAGCGTACGCTGACGCCGCCGCAGGTGTAATTTTGCGGCTGGCATTTGGAGGGGTCGTAAGTGTCACCGGTGGCATCTCCATCGGAGGTGGCGGCGAAGAGGACGAGGAGAACGAGGAGGCTGCCGTGGTGGCAGAGGAGAGACATGGCGGATTTGAGCAACTTCTACTCTGCTTGGCTCAAGGATTCTGCACTGCTGGTCTGGGCTGGTGGCCGCCCCCGTTTATAAGCCGTGCGTTAGTTTCGGTGAAGGTCGGGTGGGCGGTGAAGTGCATACGGCACGTGACAGTTGATAGGAAGCCTGTGGCAGTTGTGACTCGCTAGCTTACCGGCACTATGCAAGTCGCATTGCTACCTTCCCCTGTCCTTGTCCCGTCGCTACTCGGGAGTCGTTTCCTTTTGGTTGGTGTCGGAGGAAAGATGCTCTTGGTCTACGACTTTCTTTGGCATTTCTATCTAAAAGGCTTGGCTGTGTTTTGGAATCATACTGCATGTTCTACAAATACAGTACTAGGCTACTAGCTACATGTGATAAATGTCATGTTCAAGTGTGCTGTGGTATCTTGCTGATTGTGAGAGGCTATCTTCGGAATTGAGGAAGTAAATGATACTCGTGTCAAAAAGCCATTCTATTCAAAGCGGCTTCTAATATAGCGCTGTTTTTTTCAGCTTCTAAAAGCTGCTTTTCGGCTTTTCTACAGTAACTAACTTTTAAACGAAGTATTTTTTTCAAGATATGGTCTACTAGTTAATTGTAGTGCATACTTTACTAACTTCATTTATATAGGTAAAAATCGCACATGAGTTTCTGTTACTCTGTAATCTCTCGTACAAACAGCACAAAAGCCACAGCCAAAAACCACAAACCGCAGCCAAAAAGAACATGCCCAATGACTCTTATAAATAGATTATAGAAACCACCTTAAAAACCTTCTATGTTCAAAAACCGGTTTTTAAAAATCAAAAGTCAGAAACTATTTGGAAGAGTGCCAAAGAGCTGCATAAATCAGTTTGGGCCAGTGTCATTTGAACAAGTCTATAGGGTCTGTTCTTTACAGCTGCGGCTTATGACTTTTGGTTGAAATTTTTGAATTTTGGCTGTTTACGACAAATATCACGAAGAGAGATACTCGCTTGCGATTTAAGCTGGTACATATGTTGGGTTTTTAATGTGTACTACAATTAACTTATAGATCTCGTCTTGAAAAAATACTCCGTTTAAAAGTTAAGTACTGTAACAAAAATCAAAACCGCCAGCTTTAGTAAAAAAGAACATGCCCTATACACATGCAAGACAGACCTGATAAAATTCGTGCCCCAGGCAAATGCCAGCAATAGAGACTGGCACGAAGTCGCACGTACGTGAGGTGGCTAAAATTGCCGGCCGCGGAAAATAGGCGCACAATCATATTCAAGTAATAAAAGTGTTTCACTTCACAGGAAGCAACCGCGTGTAGAATTGGGGGGCAATAATTGATCTCACCAACTAGTTCGGATCGAGCTTGGCAGCCCGCAGTTTGCCTACTTCACCTGAGCAATTATGTGCCAGTTTCAGGCTTGGCTTACAGCGATCAGAAATGTTCAGGCTTTGAACCTGCCCCTCTAGTTCGTGGCAAATTAAACAACGTGCAACATGATGAAGATGCAAGCATCAGCGAGCTCTTGCATCAGCGAGCGGCGGGCGCAGAGAGGCATGGAGACGAAAAGGAGGGTACGAGATGCATACTGGCAAACAACAGATGATGGAAAGCCCAAGTGAAGCCAAAAAATAAAGAAGAGGAAGGCCCAAGATGTCAGCTGGTTGCGTACAGAAGAGGAAGGCCCAAGATGTCAGCTGGTTGTCTGTTGAGTAGTCCGGCAAAAATGTTTGGTTTTAGTCCTTCTAGATCGGAACATCTGTATGGGTTAGTTCTTGAAGATCCGATCTATGTTAAAGTATCTGTTCGTATGTCACGTGACAATAGCACTGATTAACTTTACGGCCTATGTTCCTCCCAAAAAAATGGAACGACAAAAAACTTTGCAACGAAAAGGAAAGGGCCGGGATGGCGTGCGCCTACTTAGAGCATCTCCAAGAGACTCTTTATATCCTTCCTAAATGCTAGGAATAGAGATTTTGGTGAAAAACTACCCTCCAATAGCTTCTCTAAATGGTTATCCAAACATAGCCATCTTCTATTGCGGGTTTTTCGCTAGCCAAATATAGAAGACGAGAATGGCTCTCTAGACTGCGCACAAGATTTAGAAAAACTGTTGGATTGTGAAAAGATATACAAAACGATTTTTGTGCAAATGACTCTCTAAATGATGATTTAGATAGTGAGATTTAGAAAGGCTCTTGGAGTTGCTCTTATCAACTGGAACCGGCAATCTTTCTTTAGTAGAACTGGAACCGACAACTTTGCAAAGAACAAAAAGTTGTTTCAGATTCGAAGTGCTTACCGGTAGAACTGCAACTGTAAGAGTTCAGTCGCCCGTTTGTGCACAAGCAACCGATGAAATCCCCAGTTTTGTTGTAACCGCACCGTCCGCTGGATCGCTCGCACTGGGCACATGGGGCGGGCCTCCTGCTAGCGTTCCACGCCAACTGAAAGCCAAGACGAAGAAGCTTGCCATATCCGTCGTCCCTCCATTCGATTGGATCGGCCAGGCGGACCACCAGCTCATATTTGAGCACCGGCACTTCGATCACTCGCCGGCACTGCCGCGACAAATTCCCAGGGGGCACTTTATCCTCCGGAAGCACGAACGACTCTCCAGGATCACCACTGTCAAAACTTTGGCAGGAGATCTGGTACATGGTTGGCTTTTGGAAGGTCCAGATGAGGGAGCAGCCGAGTAAGAAGACGATGTGATCGACCATGCTGGAAGGGAAGTACAGCCATGAGGCCGGTGGGATGGTCACGTTGCGATCCACTCTTGGACATCTTTCGTCGAGGTCCTCGGGGTCGGCAAGAGAGACATTGGCTCTCTCGCCGTCGATGCCCATAACCGTGTAGTTCTCACCGTCGTTGAGTTGCAGGATGGGCTTGTCATCCTCACATAGGATCTCCAGGCCAGGGTATCCGCAGTACGAATCGGCGTAGCCCCGGAGAACTTTTCTATCCTTGGCAAAATAGAACGGATAGCTGATGCAGACGTTGCCGCAGGGTTTAGGTTCCAACTGGCACATGGAGGCGTCGTAGGTGTCACCGGAAGAATCGCCATGGGAAGCGGCAACCAAGAGGAGCAGCAGCAGCAGCCGGTGGCGTCGCAAGAGAGGCATGGCTAACGAAGTCGGGCGAAGTTCGTTTGTTCGCGCCAAGTTTGGTGGGTGCACCAAGTCGTTTGTTCGTTGCCGCCCGCCTCTGTTTATACGTCGCGACTCGCGAGGCCTTGGTGAATTTCTGCGAAGGCAGGGTGGCTGACGAGCAGGACATGGCGGCTCATGGTAGGAAAGACTTGCTTGACCATGACCAGTTGGGTGTCGCCGAATGCCAATTAGTGCCACGCAAGTCGGTTGGTACCTCCTGTCGTTGTTCCGTCGAGACTCGTGTGCTTTCAATTGGTTGACGTCCATGGAAGAAAGGCTACTAGTCTCCGATATTTCTGTCTTTTCACTGGAAGATTTGTGTTTGGCATTGCTAGGTTTAGGCCCGTTCCAAACGCGTTGGTTTTTGTTCCAAACGCGTTGTTTTTTAACTTGTTTTTTCTTTTTTGCTTTTCCTTTTGCATTAGTTATGAAAATATAATGGTATTTTTATTTTTTTATCTAATTAAATATCTCATAAAAAACTAATAGTAACTATAGTATTATTTTAACTAAAAATCATGGTACTTTTGAAATAGACCAGTATCACTCTTGGCACCAGCTACGGAAACAAGGACCCGGTCCACTGTATTTGGGAACCTACTGACGTCGGATTGAACAGAGAGTATGCTTTTGTGCGACCCCGGAAACACGCTCTAGAACAAAAAACATACCCAGCAATCATACGATGGTCTCACGATCCAGTTTGTTGTCGCTGCAAAAGAGAAGAGAGCCAGCAACGAACTCTCACGTTTTCTAGACGTGCAAGAAAAATTTTGGGCACTCAGGCGCCAATGCTAACAATCTTGTCCACCCGGCGACGCCAACCACGTCCTGTGGGTCACTCGCTGTAACCAAACTCTTGTTTCACATCGAAACAGGGAGTCAGGGACACTACGGCGCTCTTCTCTAGAAAGCTCTTTGAGCGCATGCAGCAGGCCGACTGATGAATCTGATCCACGGAAAGGCGTGAATCGGTGCACAACCGGAACAAGGGGTGTAGTAAGGTTTCTTAGTTCTCTTACCTACCCACGCGCTATTGGTTTTTCAGGAAAACCTGCTAAATTTCCGGTTAGATCAGGTCAAACGTATACCATTTGCAAGGCGCGCAAGCACCGGCGGCAGGAACGCGCGCGCACACCGGACAGGAGGCTATACGAGAGGCAAATTACCGAGCAGCCAGATAAGGAAGCGCCAAGACGGCATGCGATTGGATTTGTGGTCCGGTGAAACGCCAAGCGAGGTTTGCAGATGGGAATAAAATTGAAGGATCGGTTCTGAAGAACTTACTTGATGTAGAAGCAGAGGCGGCACCACTGCTGTTGCAATTCTGAATGCCCACCTTCCCATCGGAGCACAGGCAACCGAGGAATTCCCTCTTTTGACTGTAGGCGCACCGTCCGCCGGTGGACTCCTCGCAGAGGTTGCATTGGTCCCTTGTGCAGCGGTTCCAGGCCAACTCGAACCCATGCTTAAGCAGGGTACCGTATCCCCTTGTCAACATGGGCTGATTACTTTTCATCAGAAAATCTCTGAGTATTGGCACGACGACGACGACCTCGCTGCAGTGCTCAGCCAAGTCGTACTCTGGAGGTACATCAAGCTCCTCAGAGGTGAACACGAAGGAATGTCCGCTGCCAGGCGGACCATCGAAACCTGCGCAGGTGATTTTGTACTTATCTGATGCAAGATCCGGTGGTATGGGATCGCCTGAGTAGCAGCCGGAGAAGAAGGTGAGGTTGTCATCGGAGCCGGTGGTGTGCAGCCACTCCTGGTCGAAGGCGACGTTGGGGCGGACTCTCGGACAGTTGCCGCCGCGGAGCACATCAGTGTCCGCGAGAACGATGGTGTGGCTGTCGTAGGAGATCTTCGTAATTGTATAGCTGTCGTTGCCGAGTTGTATGATAGGGGTCTCAGATTCCCCCTCGCCTTGGCAGGAGAGATTGAAATCAGTGTAGCCGCAAGAGTAGTATGTGTAATTGGCGGCTTCTCTGATTGTGTTGGAGAGATAGAACGGATACTGGATGCTGACGGCCCCGCAGTTGAACGCTTCCCGGCACATGGAACCGTCGTAGGTGGACGGAAGAGGGGAGCCATGGGAGGCGGGGATATGGATGCCGAGGAGGAGGAAGAGGGAGAGGACGGCGATCAAACGCGGTAGGTGAGCCATGGCGAGACAAGGGGGGCGCATTTGGCAAATTTAGCTCTAATCCTGCAGCACGCGTTTGGTTTTGGAGAGCGCCGCTGTATACGAGCCGCGTGGACAGTGGACTTGACCCGGTTTCGCACAAGGTTTGGTTGGTTGGTAGGCCGGAGGTGGGGCACGCGCCTACTCAGGTCTGAGATGATTGGAAGACCGGTAAATTTATAGCACTGCTTTTAGTTTTAATATAAATATTTATATGAATATATTAAATATTGATAAATCGATAAATTATTTTGAAATAATTATCTTGATGATCTACTTTAAAAAGAAAATGAAGAAACTGTCATATTTATTTATTTAAAAAAATTATAAATTATTAACTATAAGTATAAGTCGAAAAGAATGAGGTGAAACTTTCGGTAGTTGGTGGCAAAGCCAAGGAATGGACCATCGACTGCAGGCTGCGGCATGCCTAGGGTTTGTTCTTTGGTCCCGGCGAGACACGCTACTTGGTACAGTTGTACTTGACTTCCATAAATATCATCGATCAATTATCTTAGCTACTTGACACCGATATTTTTGTATGCCTTTCTCTAGAAGATCTCTTTGATATTATGAACTGAACAAGTGCGCATTGCACTGTGGGAAATGCAATTTCGAATGGTAACTAGCTTGTAGATTGATGCTTAGTTTGGGTTTGCTAGATTCACATGAACTGTTATCCATGTGAGCTAATCACAAGAAGCAGGTTGCACTGGTCATATTCTCATGGTAATCCGGAACTCTGATAGTACCTGTTTGTATGATAGAGTACTGTCCTCTTCTGTTTCAGGGGTCCTCCCTGGAGTAGTATTTCTTTTCCGTAGGACAGTTGGTTCAAAAGTAACACATTACCACAAAAGAAAATGCACAAGAATCCAAACGGCAAAGGTGCTTTATTGGCTCACTAATTAGCAGGACGAAGCCAATTTGAGCATTTAGTCTTCTTGACTAAGTATGACACTACTGTGACTTTTGAAATGACAACACTTGTGACTTGTGAGGTTGGTATTTGTACACATCTAGTGTCTGTATTGCACTAGATAGCAATATAGCATATCTCTATTTCCATCCATAAAGCTAGTGACGCATCCAGAACAAAAATAACGTTAGGATCTCATGTTTCATATATATATCAAGGGTATAAAACATTTTCATACCCAAACTCAAAAAATTATCAATCATACACGTGTATCGGATGTTGGTGCCTAGGCACCATGGTGCATTACGTAATTTTCATATATATATATATATATATATATATATATATATATATATATATATATATATATATATATATATATATATATATATATATATACATAAGGCACTTGGGTGCCTAGGCACCCACATCAAGAACCGTCCGATACACGTGTATGATTGATGATTTTTTTGAGTTTGGGTATGAAAATATTTTATACCCTTGATATATTTATGGTAAGTAAGTTTTGAACTCAGTTCAAACTAGTTTGAACTACTTTTGAGTTCGATGCGACTACAGTGAGTATATACCATAGAAATAGTTCAAACTAATTAAACTGAAGTTGAATTTAATTTTTTTTCGGAGTTTGACATCTCAAATATACTTTTTTATGGGTATATGAAGATACACATATCAAACGTTGCGAATCTCAAAGCAAATCAACGGGTATTGATATGGGTGCCTAGACACCTGGGTGCATGAAACACTCGTCCTATATATATATATATATATATATATATATATATATATATATATATATATATATATATATATATATATATATATATATATATATATATATATATATATATATATATGTGTGTGTGTGTGTGTGTGTGTGTGTGTGTGTGTGTGTGTGTGTGTGTGTGTGTGTGTGTGTGTGTGTGTGTGTGTGTGTGTGTAGTATACGAGTATTTAAGGCCATTTGGGTGGTATGAACAATTTTTCAGAAGTGGTATGTACATTTTTTGACATACCCTTTTTTATATGCGTATACGAAGGTATTTGCAAAATACGCTAAAAACTATGGACTTCCTTACAATTTTTACGTGTGGTTCACATTGGAGTATCTTATACCTAAAGTGATAAATGAGTATTTCAAGTTTGTTTAGGTGGTATATTAGAGGTGGGTGTAATTACACCCGGGAGTAAAAAGTATTTTTCCTATATATATATATATATATATATTGTAGTATACGAGTATTTAAGACTATATAGGTGGTATGAACAAATTTTCAGAGGTGGTATGTACATTTTTTTCAACATACTCCTTTTTATGTACGTATATAAAGGTATTTACAAAATACGCTAAAAACTATGGACTCCCTTGCAATTTTTTCGTGTGGTTCACATTAGAATATCTTATGATTAGTATATGAGTATACCTAAAGTGATAAAGGAGTATTTCAAATTTATTTAGGTGGTATATTAGAGGTGGGTGTAATTACACCCGGGAGTAAAAGGTATTTTTCTTATATATATATATATATATATATTATGTATTTAAAATTTTATAACATCAACTAAATTCATGACAAAATTTAATAGTAAATAACTATTTGTCAGACAACGTACCAAAATAAAAAACTATCATTAGTGAATGATTTAGGATGAATCCAAGAACCTATTATTACACATATTTTTTAGAGTGTCTTACTTTGTCGACATCCCACATGTTTTTCTTTTCTTTTCTCCCTCTGTTTGTCAACGTATTTAAACATTTTTTTCTTTTAGATAGATGTAGTTCTTGGCATGTAGGAGCACTAGTTTTTGGCATATAGAGGCACATACCGTGTAAGTTTGGACTATAAGTAATAAAAATTAAAATCGACGTGAGGACCTGTGCCCCCACATTGGTGAACATGCATCCGCCCCTGTATAAACCTGCGTTAGGTAAGTCTGGGCGGTCACCAATATTATGGCAGGAGCTCGGTGAGTTATTTGGAATTATAGCTATTCACGAGAGTATGGAGAAATATTCGTATGTGATTTTGGTTGATATAGATAAAGTTAGAACAATGTCTACTATAATTAATTTATAGACTTTGACTTAAAAAGATATTTTATTTAAAAGTTAGATACTGTAGAAAACTAAATAATAAGCTAAAAAGAGTCCAACCAACATTACTATTATCAACAACCCACAGCTTAAATTTCCAGGCGTAGAAAGGAGAGACGAGAGTACGAGACCCTGCATTGATCGTTGATCAAGAACGTGTTTTCTGACTTCATCTTGACTGCTGTTTTCTTTCTTTTATCTTTTCTTCCATCCAAACACGTACACAACCAATTGTTGCCAGACTAGTGGATATGGCAAGTGGACAAGCACAGTATAAAGGCAAGACTTCCATTTCGCCAGCTAATTACTGAAGGAAAAAAATGTAAGTTTATTGGAGGCTGCAAAAGGCACTTTGTTGATAGCTGATTGCAACCCAAGTACTAGTACTCCAGCAGTATCACACCAATGGCTACAGATTGTTAATCTGGTAGCCGGATGGAAGAACTGTACAAGGGCTGGTCCTGAATTTTATTTTTCCTCCATTCTTTTGCGAGGGTGAATTTGTTTTCCGGAACGTGTTTTGTCCTGCGAACGCTTACTGATTTGTTGGGTTAGTTTTCACTCAACCCTAATTACAACGTTGGCACTTCGTTAGCTCGTGATTTAGCAATGAGGTACTAGATATGTGTGGCCGGGCAATCCTATTTGGCATCAGACATTGGGCATTGGGCATGTTTGATATGGTTACGACTTACGGTTTTTAGTTGAAAATTTTAAATTTTAGCTGTTTGCGACAGAGATTATAGAGAGATACTTGTTTGCGATTTTGGTTGATACAGATGTTGAACTTTTTACGTGTACTATAATTAACTTGTAGATTCCATCTTAAGAAAATACTTTGTTTAAAAGTTAATACTGTAACAAAAACTAAAAACCGCTTTTAAAAATCGTTAAAGAACAGACCAATTGACGCACGCGATACTCAGTATGAACGGAAGAAGTCCGCAAGGGACTCGTCCAATCCAGCCAATCTTCTCCTGTTCCTTGCATTGCTGAACTTTCCAAATTCCAATCCCAGAAAAGATCAAAAGAGAGGAAGTCCCCGCAAGGCCGCAAATGTCTAGTTTCTAGTCCACTGACTGAAGTCTGAGTACTACCAAACGTCGGAAGCAACTGGCGAGCGATCCATTCAACACGGGGTAGAGGCGACCCGTATACCGGACAAGAGCTTCTCGCCAGCTACCATGAACAAAATCTTGCAAGTCTTGTACTAAGAACCTCCGGTTTTCGATTCGAGAACATGGTCGTTAAAAATGGCGTGCGTTGATGCGCTGTGGTCCGTCCGTTTCTCGAATGATACCGAAGGCAGGACAGGACAGCCCCTGGCTCCAGCCTGCCCGTGCTCAATGCTAACTCTGTTGCTGCAACTTGTCCACTTGAGCAGTTCCTGTCATTCTATTAGTGATGGACCACTGAAGAACGCTTCTGCAGGAAGCTCATAAAAGAATGAGGAATAATTAGATAGGAATTTGTGCGCTAATTAAATAGTTTAGATGATCCTATAGTTTTTATGAAACTGGTGGTCGGGAGACAGCGTGCGATGCGATAGTTCAGCTAATAGTGTTTTACTACTCGAGCAACGACCACTTCACCTAATTGCTGAATAAACAGCAGCTACTCCCGCTAGTCGACTCCGACAGCCGATTAAAATAAGTTAACTTGAATCTTCAGGTTATTCCATTAGTTAAAACTAGTTAATCGCAGCATAAAACCACAAAAGTGTTAAGGAACCGTCGCTGACGATTAGTCCGAGCGATTCCTTTGCTTAGAATAAAAACGCGTCAATCACAGAAACACAGAAGAATAGATTGAACACAGAGAGGTAGAGAGAACTCCTGGTCTTTCTTTATTGCTTTCAATTGCATCAGGTGTACATAATTGGCAGGTATATGTCCCTATTTATAGCTTACGGTGGGGTGCCCATATTGGGCCAAGACTCCTGGTTCTTGGCCCAGATTTCTCAACACTCCTCCTTGGGCACTCACCCAACACGTTCATGCCTCACTAAAAATCTATAAAAAAAACCAGTGGGAAAAATTTGGAGAAAGAGCACATGATACATGTGATGCTGCGATACACGAATTGACTCATTAAAAATCTTGGTCGAGAAACTTCATGGAAAACTCGTCAAGGCAAAAAAGAGTACAATCCACCCAAATTCATTTGGTCTTCAGGACTTTATTTTTTGGGTACTTAATCTTCATGATCAAGATTTATTAGCGGGCTTGGGAGAATTCTCCCCCTGAATTCTGCACTTCTCTAAGTCTCATCATCCCAATTCCACGCGCGCACCTTTTAAAGCTAGATGCGGGGAGTGACTTGGTGAACAAATCTGCTAGATTTTCACATGACTTAGTATGCAGTACTTTAATCTCGTTCATCTTTTGCAATTCATGTGCATAGAAGAACTTGGGGTTGATATGCTTTGTGAAATAACTCTTCACATAGCTCGTTTGTACTTGTGCGACGCAAGCTGCATTATCTTCAAAGATAATCGTGGGGGTTTGCACAATGTTCATCCCACATGACTGCTGGATGTGGTGAACCATTCGGCGGAGCCAAGCACACTCTCGTGCGGCTTCATACAGTGCTATAATTTCTGAGTGGTTCGTCGAAGTAGCTACAAGGCTTTGCTTGGACGATTTCTAGGAAATTGCAGTTCCACCACACAGGAAGACATAACCTGTTTGTGACTTTGCAGTATGCGGGTCAGACAAGTACCCAGCATCTGCATAGCCAATCAAGTTCAGATCTTGATTCTTTCTATAAAACAATCCAAGGCCCTTGCTTCCTTGGAGGTATCGGAAGATGTCCTTTATGTCCTGCCAATGCCTTTTGGTGGGCTCTGCACTGTACCTTGCTAACAGGTTCACGGCAAATGCAATGTCCGGTCTAGTGCAGTTTGCTAAGTACATGAGTGCTCCCACTGCACTCAAGTATGGGAATTCCGGTCCCAGGACTTCCTCCCCCTCTTCCCTAGGTCGGAACGGATCTTTTTCTTGCTGTAAAGACCTCCCGATCATCGGTACTTTCGATGGGAATGCCTTCTCAAAGCCAAACCTTTCAAGTACCTTCTGAGTATAGGTCAACTGATGTACCAAGATTCCTTCAGGGACATGCTCAAGCTGCAGGCCTAAGCAAAACTTGGTCTTGCCCAAATCTTTTATTTCAAATTCTGATTCCAAGTAGAAGCTTGCTTCTTTTATGTCTTCGGCTGTCCCAATGATGTTTAGATCATCTACATACATAGAGATTATACAGAATCCATTCTGGGATCGCCGTATAAATACACAAGGACAGTCTTCGTTGTTCGTGTAGCCTTTCTTGCAGAGAAAGTCGTTTAAGCGATTATACCACATTCTTCTAGATTGTTTCAGTTCATACAGTGACTTTCTAAGTTTCACACTGTACAGATTTCTAATTGCTATGTCTTGGTTCGGGAGAGGGATTTCTTCAGGGACTCTCATATAAATCTCCGAATCCAAGTTACCGTAATGGTATGCGGTCACAACATCCATCAATTTCATTTCTAAATTCAAGTTCACTGCTATTGAGATCAAACATTTAAAGGTGATTCCACTCATGACTGGGAGTAGGTTTCTTCATAATCAACTCCAGGACGTTGAGTGAAACCTTGTGCTACCAGCCTTGCTTTATATCTGACTACGTCATTTCTTTCATTTCTCTTTCGAACAAATATCCACTTGTGCCCAACGGGGTGTATATGGGGAGGTGTGCGGCATACGGGCCCAAACACCTCTCTTTTGTTCAGAGATAGCAATTCAGTTGCTACTGCCTTCTTCCAATCTTTTCAATATGATCTTTTCTCACATTCAGCGAGCGATGCAGGCTCGGGATCAAGATCGATGACGGTGGCAATTTTCTTTGCGAAGTAGATATCGATATTGGTTGTTGTCCTATTCAGGGACTCTCCCGTGTGCACATAATTTATAGCTATTTCTTCATGAGTTGCTTCTTCTGAAGCTTCACCTTGCGCATCGCTTCTTTCAATTGCGGTGGCAAGTCCCTTTAGTTTTTCAGCTCCGATGTGTGCGCACACATCCATACCGATGGGGATATTCAGATTCGGTATGCCCTTTTCTGAAGGTGTCATACTTGTGCCAGATCTCAACTGGCTTCCCTTCTCACTCTGGGGGACTTCAGCGATCGGCTGTGTTAAGTCCTTCTTATCCTTTTTCGTCGGGCGTCCTCGGTTACTTTGGACTCGAGGAGCCGGAGTTCTCGTCCTTTTATTCTGAGGCCTCTGGACGGGATTACGAATACCTTCGGTTTTCTTTGGTATTTCAACCCTCTTCGGTGCATTGCGTGCAGGCACATGCGACTTAATCATGCTCTTCAAATCACTAAAGTGATCGGGCAGTTGGTTTGCTAATGCTTGCAAATCGATGATCTTCTGGACGTCTTTTTCAGTTTCACTAGTGCGCGGGTCATGTGCATGAATTCCCGTGGATTCCAACGTAATTTTCCCGATATTTTTCATCAAGGGGTTGATTTTCTCCCCCTAATGACGGGAAATTATCCTCATCAAAAATGCAGTCAGCGAAGCGGGCAGTATGCAAATCTCCCGACATGGGTTCTAAATACCTTATTATGGATGCAGTCTTATAACTAACATATATCCCAATCTTACGGAGAGAGCCCATTGCAGTACGCTGCGGAGGTGGTATAGGTACATAAACCTTGCATCCAAACATCCTAAGATGAGAAATCTTCGGTGATGACCCTTGCGCTAGTTGCATAGGTGAATGGATGTTGTAGGCCAAAGGTCTAAGGTTGATGAGATTTGCTGCATGAAGGATGCGTGTTCCCAACATGTAGCTGGCAAATTACTTTTATGCAAGAGGGGTCGGGCAATAAATTTAATTCTTTTAATTAAAGTCTCTGCCAAACCATTCTGGGTATGGACATGCGGTACCGAATGCTCAACTGCAATTCCCATCGCCATGCAATAATCATCAAATGCCTTTGAAGTAAATTCTCCGGCGTTGTCCATTCTGATGGACTTGATATGATGATCTGGAAACACATTTCTGATGCGAATGATCTGCAAGGTCAATTTTGCAAAGGCGTGGTTACTTGTGGACAATAAATCCACATACGACCACTTCGATGAAGCGTCAATGAGCACCATGTAATACTTGAATGGCCCTGAGATGGGCTGAATGGGACCGCAAATGTCTTCCTGGACGCGTTTCAGGAATGCAGGGACTTCATCCTTCACTTTCAGAGTGGAGGGTCTAGTTATTAGTTTTCCGGTGGCACATGCAGGGCACACAAAATCTTTATGATTCGGGAAATTCTTTACATTAATATTATGCCCATGCGAGTTATTTATTATATTTCTCATCATCCTAAGACCTGGGTGGCCTAATCTATCATGCCAGAGACAGAAGAGTTCAGAGCTTCTAAATACTGTCTTCAGGACAGTGTACGCTGCAGCCGCCTTAATGTTGGTATAATATAGCTCAGTTTCTAGTGAAGGAAGTTTTTCTAGTATCCTTTTGCTGTTTTCTTTGCGCTTCGTGATGAGCAGGTATTACCTACCATACTCTTCGTCAGTCTCAACGTGGAAACCATTGGCGCGAATATCCTTAGAACTTAGGAGAGTTCTAGTCAATTCTAGGTACAATAAGACTTCTTCAATGACCAAAGTCATGCCCATTGGAAGTATAATTGTGGCTCTTCCGGAACCGATTATACATGCAGCGCTTCGGGCGATTGTCATAAGGGTGCCAGTGCTCTTACGGATCGACTGGAAATACTTAGTCTCTCTTAAGATGGTATTCGTTGTGCCGCTGTCGACAAGGCATACTTCCTCCATAGGGCGTCACACGTGTTCTAATATAACGTATTTAATTAACATGTATTAGAAGGCATTCAATACATAAATAAAATATGTCAATATCAGAACATATCATGCCATCATAAACTGAATAAATGAATATTTTTATTCCAAAATCATCCAACTATTATGAGAAAATAAATCCTAAAGCACCATCCATGCAAGTTCTAAACTTGTCCATTTAACACAAAATAAATGACAATTAACGTCTAATGTATTCTGTGCATCAGATGGAATCAACTAGAAAATCATCGACTTCTTCGGCTATCTTTTCAGGAGTGATGTTCTCTTCAAGAGAAATCATAGCTGTGGCTGCCTCTAAGTCATAAGAGGGTGCTGTTGCTGGGATGGGTTCAACATCCATCAATTTAGGCAGCTGCTCAACATGCTCCCCCTCGACTGCTGCAAAGTGAGTTTCAGGCTGCCCTTTGCCATTCTTATTTTGAGCTTGGTGGGCATCAATGACATGTTGCGGTTCTTTGCATATCCACGACCAATGCCCCCACTTGCCACACTTGTAGCAACCCTGGTTCTGCTGGCCATAGGTCTTGCCACTCTTCTTAACCTTTTTGTCGTTTGGAGCATCTGACTTGCCTTTTTGGGCAATGATCTTACACTTCTTCTCCCTTCTCTTCATAAGGGCTTTCGCACCTTGTAGCTGCTAGTGTTGGCTTCACGGTCAGCGGAGCTGCCTGGTGGCTGAGTGACGTAATTTTTGCGGAGAAGTTCGTCCTGAGCCTCCGCCACCTGCATCATATCAATCAATTCGGCATACTCCTTGTAGCCATCTTGATGATAGTTGCGGGCGGTTTGTACAGCACTGGGGTGAAAAGTGGACAGGTCTTTTCGATCTTCTGCTCATCTGTGATCTGCTTGCCACAGAGTTGAAGATTAGTACAAATCCTGTGCAAGACAGAATTGTACTCCCCGACCGTCTTAAAGTCGGCAAAACCTCAGTCTGATCCACTCCTGCTCTGCTTGAGGAAGAATGGTGTACTTGAGCCTCTCAAACCGCTTCTTGAGTGTGGTCTAGAGTGCTAGCGCGCTTTTCTCCGCCATATACTTATTCTTGAGAGTTGGGCAGAGGTGGTGCCTGAGAAAATGAAGTGCTTGATCATTCTCCTCAGGTGTGGGTTGAGCGCCATTCTGTCCGCTTAATCCAATAGCTGCGCGGAGCTTCCGGCCCCCAAGCACAATCTCGACATCGGATGCCCATGTCAGATAGTTTTGGCCATACTGGGCCGGCTCCTCGAACTCACGGTTCGTGATGCCGGTCATCTACATGTGTATGAACAAAATAAAATAAATTTACTTAGGTAAACATGCATGGAATAATTATTTAACACGGGTAAATAAATGGTACAATATATATATATATATATATATATATATATATATATATATATATATATATATATATATATATATATATATATATATATATATATATATATATATAGGAAGCCTCTTTTCTACACCCGGGTGTAATTACACCCTATGTCGTATCTCATAACGTAGAGAGTATCTCGCGTAACGAGGGGTATGTACATATAGTATACGAGTATTTAAGATCACATAGGTGGTATGAACAATTTTTCAGAGGTGGTATGTACATTTTTTTCAACATACTTCTTTTTATGTACGTATATAAAGGTATTTACAAAATACGCTAAAAACTATGAACTCCCTTGCAATTTGTTTGTGTGGTCTACATTAGAATATCTTATAATTAGTATATGAGTGTACCTAAAATGATAAAGGAGTATTTCAAGTTTGTTTAGGTGGTATATTAGATGTGGGTGTAATTACACCTGGGAGTAAAAAGTATTTTTCATATATATATATATATATATATATATATATATATATATATATATATATATATATATATATATATATATATATATATATATATATATATATATATATATATATATATATATATATATATATATATATATGAAACATAAGATCCTAACGCTATTTTTGTTCTGGATGCGTCACTAGCTTTATGGATGGAAATAGAGATATGCTATATTGCTATCTAGTGCAATACAGACACTAGATGTGTACAAATACCAACCGCACAAGTGTTGTCATTTCAAAAGTCACAGTAGCGTCATACTTAGTCAAGAAGACTAAATGCTCAAATTGGCTTCGTCCTGCTAATTAGTGAGCCAATAAAGCACCTTTGCCGTTTGGATTCTTGTGCATTTTCTTTTGTGGTAATGTGTTACCTTTTGAACCAACTGTCCTACGGAAAAGAAATACTACTCCAGGGAGGACCCCTGAACCAGAATAGGACAGTACTTTATCATACAAACAGGTACTATCAGAGTTCCGGGTTACCATGAGAATATGGCCAGTGCGACCTGCTTCTTGTGATTAGCTCACATGGATAACAGTTCATGTGAATCTAGCAAACCCAAACTAACTAAGCATCAATCTACAAGCTAGTTACCATTCGAAATTGCATTTCCCACAGTGCAATGCGCACTTGTTCAGTTCATAATATCAAAGAGATCTTCTAGAGAAAGGCATACAAAAATATCGGTGTCAAGTAGCTAAGATAATTGATCGATGATATTTATGGTAGTCAACTACAACTGTACCAAGTAGCGTGTCTCGCCGGGACCAAAGAACAAACCCTAGGCATGCCGCAGCCTGCAGTCGATGATCCATTCATTGGCTTCGCCACCAACTACCAAAAGTTTCACCTCATTCTTTTCGACTTATACTTATAGTTAATAATTTATAATTTTTTAAATAAATAAATATGACAGTTTCTTCATTTTCTTTTTAAAGTAGATCATCAAGATAATCATTTCAAAATAATTTATCGATTTATCAATATTTAATATATTCATATAAATATTTATATTAAAACTAAAAGCAGTGCTATAAATTTACCGGTCTTCCAATCATCTCAGACCTGAGTAGGCGCGTGCCCCACCTCCGGCGTACCAACCAACCAAACCTTGTGGGATGTCGACAAAGTAAGACACTCTAAAAAATATGTGTAATAATAGGTTCTTGGATTCATCCTAAATCATTCACTAATGATAGTTTTTTTATTTTGGTACGTTGTCTGACAAATAGTTATTTACTATTAAATTTTGTCATGAATTTAGTTGATGTTATAAAATTTTAAATACATAATATATATATATATATATATATATATAAGAAAAATACCTTTTACTCCCGGGTGTAATTACACCCACCTCTAATATACCACCTAAATAAATTTGAAATACTCCTTTATCACTTTAGGTATACTCATATACTAATCATAAGATATTCTAATGTGAACCACACGAAAAAATTGCAAGGGAGTCCATAGTTTTTAGCGTATTTTGTAAATACCTTTATATACGTACATAAAAAGGAGTATGTTGAAAAAAATGTACATACCACCTCTGAAAATTTGTTCATACCACCTATATAGTCTTAAATACTCGTATACTACAATATATATATATATATATATAGGAAAAATACTTTTTACTCCCGGGTGTAATTACACCCACCTCTAATATACCACCTAAACAAACTTGAAATACTCATTTATCACTTTAGGTATAAGATACTCCAATGTGAACCACACGTAAAAATTGTAAGGAAGTCCATAGTTTTTAGCGTATTTTGCAAATACCTTCGTATACGCATATAAAAAAGGGTATGTCAAAAAATGTACATACCACTTCTGAAAAATTGTTCATACCACCCAAATGGCCTTAAATACTCGTATACTACACACACACACACACACACACACACACACACACATATATATATATATATATATATATATATATATATATATATATATATATATATATATATATATATATATATATATATATATATATATATATATATATATATATATATATATATATATATATATATATAGGACGAGTGTTTCATGCACCCAGGTGTCTAGGCACCCATATCAATACCCGTTGATTTGCTTTGAGATTCGCAACGTTTGATATGTGTATCTTCATATACCCATAAAAAAGTATATTTGAGATGTCAAACTCCGAAAAAAAATTAAATTCAACTTCAGTTTAATTAGTTTGAACTATTTCTATGGTATATACTCACTGTAGTCGCATCGAACTCAAAAGTAGTTCAAACTAGTTTGAACTGAGTTCAAAACTTACTTACCATAAATATATCAAGGGTATAAAATATTTTCATACCCAAACTCAAAAAAATCATCAATCATACACGTGTATCGGACGGTTCTTGATGTGGGTGCCTAGGCACCCAAGTGCCTTATGTAATTTTCCTATATATATATATATATATATATATATATATATATATATATATATATATATATATATATATATATATATATATATATATATATATATATATATATATATATATATGAAAATTACGTAATGCACCATGGTGCCTAGGCACCAACATCCGATACACGTGTATGATTGATAATTTTTTGAGTTTGGGTATGAAAATGTTTTATACCCTTGATATATATATGAAACATGAGATCCTAACGTTATTTTTGTTCTGGATGCGTCACTAGCTTTATGGATGGAAATAGAGATATGCTATATTGCTATCTAGTGCAATACAGACACTAGATGTGTACAAATACCAACCTCACAAGTCACAAGTGTTGTCATTTCAAAAGTCACAGTAGTGTCATACTTAGTCAAGAAGACTAAATGCTCAAATTGGCTTCGTCCTGCTAATTAGTGAGCCAATAAAGCACCTTTGCCGTTTGGATTCTTGTGCATTTTCTTTTGTGGTAATGTGTTACTTTTGAACCAACTGTCCTACGGAAAAGAAATACTACTCCAGGGAGGACCCCTGAAACAGAAGAGGACAGTACTCTATCATACAAACAGGTACTATCAGAGTTCCGGATTACCATGAGAATATGACCAGTGCAACCTGCTTCTTGTGATTAGCTCACATGGATAACAGTTCATGTGAATCTAGCAAACCCAAACTAAGCATCAATCTACAAGCTAGTTACCATTCGAAATTGCATTTCCCACAGTGCAATGCGCACTTGTTCAGTTCATAATATCAAAGAGATCTTCTAGAGAAAGGCATACAAAAATATCGGTGTCAAGTAGCTAAGATAATTGATCGATGATATTTATGGAAGTCAAGTACAACTGTACCAAGTAGCGTGTCTCGCCGGGACCAAAGAACAAACCCTAGGCATGCCGCAGCCTGCAGTCGATGGTCCATTCCTTGGCTTTGCCACCAACTACCGAAAGTTTCACCTCATTCTTTTCGACTTATACTTATAGTTAATAATTTATAATTTTTTTAAATAAATAAATATGACAGTTTCTTCATTTTCTTTTTAAAGTAGATCATCAAGATAATTATTTCAAAATAATTTATCGATTTATCAATATTTAATATATTCATATAAATATTTATATTAAAACTAAAAGCAGTGCTATAAATTTACCGGTCTTCCAATCATCTCAGACCTGAGTAGGCGCGTGCCCCACCTCCGGCCTACCAACCAACCAAACCTTGTGCGAAACCGGGTCAAGTCCACTGTCCACGCGGCTCGTATACAGCGGCGCTCTCCAAAACCAAACGCGTGCTGCAGGATTAGAGCTAAATTTGCCAAATGCGCCCCCCTTGTCTCGCCATGGCTCACCTACCGCGTTTGATCGCCGTCCTCTCCCTCTTCCTCCTCCTCGGCATCCATATCCCCGCCTCCCATGGCTCCCCTCTTCCGTCCACCTACGACGGTTCCATGTGCCGGGAAGCGTTCAACTGCGGGGCCGTCAGCATCCAGTATCCGTTCTATCTCTCCAACACAATCAGAGAAGCCGCCAATTACACATACTACTCTTGCGGCTACACTGATTTCAATCTCTCCTGCCAAGGCGAGGGGGAAACTGAGACCCCTATCATACAACTCGGCAACCACAACTACACAATTAAGAACATCTCCTACGACAACCACACCATCGTTCTCGCGGACACTGATGTGCTCCGCGGCGGCAACTGTCCGAGAGTCCGCCACAACGTCGCCTTCGACCAGGAGTGGCTGCACACCACCGGCTCCGATGACAACCTCACCTTCTTCTCCGGCTGCTACTCAGGCGATCCCATACCACCGGATCTTGCATCAGATAAGTACAAAATCACCTGCGCAGGTTTCGATGGTCCGCCTGGCAACGGAGTTTCCTTCGTGTTCACCTCTGAGGAGCATGATGTACCTCCAGAGTACGACTTGGCTGAGCACTGCAAAGAGGTCGTCGTCGTGCCAATACTCAGAGATTTTCTGATGATAACTAATAAGTCCATGTTGGCAAGGGGATACGGTCCCCTGCTTAAGCAGGGGTTCGAGTTGGCCTGGAACCGCAGAACAACGGACCAATGCTACCTCTGCGAGGAGTCCACCGGCGGACGGTGCTCCTACAGTCAAAAGAGGGAATTCCTCGGTTGCCTGTGCCCCGATGGGAAGGTGGGCGTTCAGAATTGCAACAGCACTACATCAAGTAAGTTCTTCAGAACCGATCCTTCAATTTTATTCCCATCTGCAAACCTCGCTTGGCGTTTCACCGGACCACAAATCCAATTGCATGCCGTCTTGGCGTTTCCTTATCTGGCTGCTCGGTAATTTGCATCTCGTATAGCCTCCTGTCCGGTGCGCGCGCGCGTTCCTGCTGCCGGTGCTTGCGCGCGTTGCAAATGGCATACGTTTGACCTGATCTAACCGGAAATTTAGCAGGTTTGCGTGAAAAACCAATAGCGCGTGGGTAGGTAGAGAACTAAGAAACCTTACTACACCCCTTGTTCCGGTTGTGCACCGATTCACGCCTTTCCGTGGATCAGATTCATCAGTCGGCCTGCTGCATGCGCTCAAAGAGCTTTCTAGAGAAGAGGGCCGTACTGTCCCTGAGGGCACTCCCAATGAAGAATTTCTATAGTAGTTTCCAAAGAAGAGATATTTAATTTTAGACTCAACATCTCTAATGCATAGTTTCCTATAGCAGTTTCTATAAAAAATAATATTTAATGAACATCAACATGTATTAAAAACTGAGAATGATAAGATGTGGCAAACAATCATATAGAAGACCATGCTGCCACTCTAGCATGCTCATCCAGCCTACAGGGTGAACGCCGTGCTATCTGGGCAGGTACCCCGAGCAAAGCCTCCCGTAGTCGCACATGGGCAGGGCGAGCGCGACGTCTTGTGCTCCTCGAGGTACTCGTCTTGTGCTCCTAGAGGTACTCGTCGTAGTCTACGAACGCTAGGCTTAGTGCTGGTGCTCGCCTCTGCGGCCGGAGACAGAGCTCGCGCGTGCGAGATGGGGGCGGCGCTCGCCCGCGCCCGCGGCCAGAGCGAGCGCAGGATGGCGACGCGGGTGCACCGGAGGGGCACGCGTACAAGCACTGCGGCGGTGGAGTATTGGATCCGAAGGTAGGGGATAGAAACTACTCGAGTCTTCCCAACGCTGCACAGCTGGTTTCTTCCGTTCTTGATCCGCGAGTAGACTCGGTTTCGTGAGGGAGAAACCGTTTCTCCGTTTTCTAATCTCTCTCTGCATTAATTCTATTGTCACCTCAGCAAATTGCTTAGCTGTCAGGATAATTAAAGCAGATAGAAACTACCATTAATACTCCATTGGGGCTGACTCCCTGTTTCGATGTGAAACAAGAGTTTGGTTACAGCGAGTGACCCACAGGACGTGGTTGGCGTCGCCGGGTGGACAAGTTTGTTAGCATTGGCGCCTGAGTGCCCAAAATTTTTCTTGCACGTCTAGAAAACGTGACAGTTCGTTGCTGGCTCTCTTCTCTGTTGCAGCGACAACAAACTGGATCGTGAGACCATCGTATGATTGCTGGGTATTTTTTTTGTTCTAGAGCGTGTTTCCGGGGTCGCACAAAAGCATACTCTATGTTCAATCCGACGTGAGTAGGTTCCCAAAATACAGTGGACCAGGTCCTTGTGTTCCGTAGCTGGGCCGCTTAGAGTGCTACTGGTCCATTTTCAAAAGTGCTGTGATTTTTAGCTAAAATAATACTATAGTTATTATTAGCTTTTTTATGAGATATTCAATTAAATAAAAATAAAAAAATACCGTTATATTTTTTATAAATAATGTAAAAGGAGAAAGAAAAAACAAGTTAAAAACCAACGCGTTTGGAAAAAAAACCCAACGCGTTTGGAACGGGCCTAAACCTAGCAATGCCAAACACAAATCTTCCAGTGAAAAGACAGAAATATCGGAGACTAATAGCCTTTCTTCCATGGACGTCAACCAATTGAAAGCACACAAGTCTCGACGGAACAACGACAGGAGGTACCAACCGACTTGCGTGGCACTAATTGGCATCCGGCGACACCCAACTGGTCATGGTCAAGCAAGTCTTTCCTAACATGTGCCGCAATGTCCCGCTCGTCAGCCACCCAGCCTTCGGAGAAATTCACCAAGGCCTCGCGACTCATAAACAGAGGCGGGCGGCAACGAACAAACGACCTGGTGCAGCCACCAAACTAGGGGCGAACAAACCAACTTCGCCCGACTTCGTTAGCCATGCCTCTCTTGCGACGCCACCGGCTGCTGCTGCTGCTCCTCTTGGTTGCCGCTTCCCATGGCGATTCTTCCGGTGACACCTACGACGCCTCCATGTGCCAGTTGGAACCTAAACCCTGCGGCAACGTCAGCATCAGCTATCCGTTCTATTTTGCCAAGGATAGAAAAGTTCTCCGGGGCTACGCCGATTCGTACTGCGGATACCCTGGCCTGGAGATCCTATGTGAGGATGACAAGCCCATCCTGCAACTCAACGACGGTGAGAACTACACGGTTATGGGCATCGACGGCGAGAGAGCCAATGTCTCTCTTGCCGACCCCGAGGTCCTCGACGACGAAAGATGTCCAAGAGTGGATCGCAACGTGACCATCCCACTGGCCTCATGGCTGTACTTCCCTTCCAGCATGGTCGATCACATCGTCTTCTTACTCGGCTGCTCCCCCACCTGGACCTCCTTCCAAAAGCCAACCATGTACCAGATCTCCTGCCAAAGTTTTGACAGTGGTGATCCTGGAGAGTCGTTCGTGCTTCCGGAGGATAAAGTGCCCCCTGGGAATTTGTCGCGGCAGTGCCGGCGAGTGATCGAAGTGCCTGTGCTCAAATATGAGCCGGTCGATCCAGTCGAATGGAGGAACGATGGATATGGCAAGCTTCTTCGTCTTGGCTTCCAGTTGGCGTGGAACGCTAGCGGGAGGCCCGCCCCATGTGCCCAGTGCGAGCGATCCAGCGGACGGTGCGGTTACAACAAAACTGGGGATTTCATCAGTTGCTTGTGCACAAACGGGCGACTGAACTCTGATAGTTGCAGTTCTACCGGTAATCACTTCGAATCTGAAACAACATTTTGTTCTTTGCAAAGTTGTCGGTTCCAGTTCTACTAAAAAAGAGATTGCCGGTTCCAGTTGATAGGTAGACGCACTCTCCTTTTCCTCCAACATAGGCTGCAAAGTTTTTTGTCGTTCCATTTTTCTGGGAGGAACATAGGTTGTAAAGTTAATCGGTGCTATTGTCACGTGACATACGAACAGATACTTTAACATAGATCGGATATTCAAGGACTAACCCATACAGATGTTCCCACCTAGATGGACTAAAACCAAACCTTTTTGCCGGACTACTCAACAGGCAACCAGCTGACATCTTGGGCCTTCCTTTATTTTTTGGGTTCACCTGGGCTTTCCATCATCGGTTGTTTGCCAGTTTGCATCTCGTACCCTCCTTTTCGTCTCCATGCCTCTCTGCGCCCGCCGCTCGCTGATGCAAGAGCTCGCTGATGCTTGCATCTTCATCATGTTGCACGTTGTTTCATCATGTTGCACGTCGCCTGAACATTTGTGATCGCTGTAAGCGAAGCCTGAAACTGGCACATAATTGCTCAGGTGAAGTAGGCAAACTGCGGGATGCCAAGCTTGATCCGAACTAGTGGGTGAGATCAATTATTGCCCCCAATTCTACACGCGGTTGCTTCCTGTAAAGTGAAACACTTTTATTATTTGAATAGGATTGTGCGCTTATTTTCCACGGCCGGCAATTTTAGCCACCTCACGTACGTGCGACTTCGTGCCAGTCTCTATTGCTGGCATTTGCCTGGGGCACGAATTTTCTCAGGTCTGTCTTGCATGTGTATAGACTCGTTCAGATGACACTGGCCCAAACTGATTTATGCAGCTCTTTGGCACACTTTAAAACAGTTTCTAACTTTTGGTTTTTAAAACCGACTTTTGAACAGGGAGGTTTCTTAAGATGGATTCTATAAACTGTTTATATTAGTCACTGTAGAAGCTGCTTTGAATAGAATAGCTTTTCGACATGAGTATCCTTTACTTCCTCAATTTCAAAGATAGCCTCTCACAATCAGCAAGATACCATAGCACATTTGAACATGACATTTATCACATGTAGCTAGTAGCCTAGTACTGTATTTGTAGAACATGCAGTATGATTCCAAAACACAGCCAAACCTTTTAGATAGAAATGGCAAAGAAAGTCGCAGAAACACAGCCAAACCTTTTAGATAGAAATGGCAAAGAAAGTCGCAGACCAAGAGCATCTTTCCTTCGACACCAACCAAAAGGAAACGACTCCCGAGAAGAGACGGGACAAGGACAGGGGAAGGTAGCAATGCGACCTGCAGAGTGCCGGCAAGCTAGCGAGTCGCCACTGCTACGGGCTTCCTATCAACCGTCACGTGCCGTATGTACTTCACTGCCCAGTGCCCACCCAACCCAGACCAGCAGTGCAGAATCCTTGAGACAAGCAGAGTAAAAGTTGCTCAAATCCACCATGTCTCTCCTCTGCCACCACGGCAGCCTCCTCGTTCTCCTCGTCCTCTTCGCTGCCACCTCTGATGGAGATGCCACCAGTGACACTTACGACCCCTCCAAATGCCAGCCGCAAAATTACACCTGCGGCGGCGTCAGCGTACTCTACCCGTTCTACCTTTCCAGTGCAACCGGAGTGCTCCCGGAGTACAGCGAATCGTGCTGCGGGTACCCGGGGTTGGGCATCATCTGCGACGGCGGCACGCCCATCCTGCAGCTTGACCGTGACAACTACACTGTATCGGACATCAACTACACCACCCTGACCATCTCCCTCGCCGACGCCGACGTCTTCGACACGAGCTGCCCCATAGTCGAACACAACGTTACCGTCCTACCGGCCGCCCGGCTGTTCTTTCCCACCACCACCGCGGACCTCTTCTTCTTCATCGGCTGCACCTTCGGCCCGGAGTCTGAAGTGGTTCCCAAGCCGCCGCCCAAACCGCCGACCATCAAGCCGATCACCTGCGGCGGCTCCGAAGAAGGGCCTAACATGTCGTTCGTGCTTCCGGAGCGTGATGTGCCTCCCGCAGGTTGGTGGCGGGGGTGCCAGGCAGTCTACAAAGTGCCCGTGTTCAGAGACGCCCTCCCGGACGATGCACAGGACCCTGGGTGGAGGAAAGATGGCTATGTCAAGGCTCTCCGCGAGGGGTTCCAGGTGACCTGGGACCGGAGCTCCGGCAAGTGCAGCCGGTGCGAGCAGTCCAACGGCAGGTGCGGCTACAACCGGACCGGCGGGTTCTTGGGCTGCCTCTGCGCCAACGGCCTGGTGGACAGCTACGGCTGCAGTAGCATATCTGACTCTACCGCGCCACCGTCCGGTAAGCCATTCTGATCAAAGTATCAAACTAAGCTTACAGTCGAATCATTAGCCCGTCCGCCATTGGCGATTAATTTGCACGCCATAATTACGTCATAGCTAACTTCCTGCACACGCCATAATCTGACGGATGGATTGGCTAACCCGAGAAATATCTGGTGTGAACCGAACCAAAGCTTTTAAGTACGTCTGTCCAATTCGTGCTTCCATATCTTTCTTCGGTGGACAAAGATGCCTTGTCGTATTAAAAGACTTGATTGTAAAATGTCACCGTGCTCTGAGAGACTGATTTTTCTGTGGCTATCGTCGGTGGGTTCATGGGTCGGACCCGAAGATATATATGCCCAGGGCTTTGGCCGCATCTATCACGTCGGCCTCGGTAGTACGGGCACGAGGAGATGAAAATTAATGGTTGCTCAGCGACGTGCCGACATAGCTTCATTTTCCTCAATACTATTCCTGCACGGGCATGGACTGGTTCAGATATCATTAAGGTGTACCTCAGTTGGACTGTATTTTTATAGCTTATAATTAAATTTTTACTATAACTAGTTAAAATTATACTATATCTGATGGTGCTTATTTGGTATAATTAAATTTTAAAAAAATTTTAAATAGAAAAGAGAATTAGCCCAACGCGTGTAATACAAATGAATACAAGAAAAAAGAACCGGTAAAAAACTTTAAAAAATCTAAAAAAATAGAAAAAAATCAAATTTAAAAATAATAAAAAATAAGCCGAAAGCAGAAATCCAGTCCAAACGAGCAGCCTAAATCGCGTTGATTGATCTCTGCTACTTTTCATCGCCTGTCTAGTGTCTATTGCTGCTTCCTGATGTACCAAAATCTGTGACTAACGTAGCTACTACAGTATTGTGTAGACTCAACACGAAAGACCTGTCCAAAGACCCAGTGTCACATCTTGATTGCATTGTACTAGCCTCATCTGAAGAGTTGTAGACTGTGCACTGTGCAGAGTGCACCGTCCTGTGCTCATCCTGGAGCCTGACAATGAGGCCCAAACAACGGTTCCCGGCAAGAGCTAAAAGGCTAATTGATGGATAAGTATGAGAGATCAAGGCCCACTTTCCCGATATACGGCAAAAGTTGATGTGCAATAGTCCTGTCCTGTTAATTTCAGAGATCGACATCTTATCGCACTTTCTAACCGAAAAGCACAACGCCTGAAGCCCTGAACTGTTTGCTGTTGCCTGCATCGACGGTGTTCACATTACATGAACTCCAGAAATTTTTTTTAAAAATAATCTATTTTTATTTGAAATTACAGAAATATATGCTCGTAAAATTTTATTATAGGAATGGGCTCCAATTGCCAGGCGACTGGAACCTGTCGCTCAGCGGCCGCACGACACAAATACAGTCGGTGGGCCGTTGGGCGACATAATTGCAGTTGCCGAACGATGGGGCGACTAGATGATGTTACCCAACCGTTGGACGATTGGACGTGATATATATTCGACTGCTCGGCTGAGTCCCCGGCCGAGCGGCCGAAGAGAAGAAAGGAAAGGAGAAGAGATGAGAGGATAGGTTCTGCTATTTCTGCAAAGTAAATATTTTATATGTTTTAGTCAATATTTTTGTATGAAGTAAATAATTTATTTATCATAAATGTCGGGACCCGAGGCGGCAACTTCGGAACCCTCGGTGTTAATTGCACTATCCTAAGAAAAGCTAGTGCATACAGTGATTACAAAGACAAATATCATGCGTAATGACAAACTTTATTTAACTAATATGAGCCTGATGGTCAAAGTTTACAATAACAGCAAAAGAAGAAGACATTGGAAGATAAACATAATAGCAGCCTATCCAGCCTTCCCACAAGGCGAATAACTGTAAGACGTGGCCTACTCGCAATCCTCACCGAAGTCGTGGAAGGCTTTATCTGGAAAGAAGTTAAATTGAGCAACGTGAGTACAAAAAGTACCCCACAAGTTACACCAGGAATTTAACAGAGATAATGGGTGCATAAGGAATACTAAAGGAAGGGTTTAGTTTGCATAAAAGGCAACATTGGAGTAAATATCGCAAAGTAAGTGCAAAAGCTGAATTTGATACAGTATGTAAAAACAACATTATAAGAAAAATAGTTACCATTAATGCAGGTCCATCCCCCCACACTAACCTATCCACGGACATCCCCACCCGGACCATCTTTCCTGAAAAGATCTCATATGGATTTCATCCATCCATACGCTTTTAAAATCTCTCATGTATTCCATCCATCCATAAGGTTTTCATAAATCATTTTCAAAAGCAAAGTCTAATTCGTGAAAAACTTCACTCAGCTTGCCCATAACCGTGGGCACGGCTATCCAAGATAGTTTATACACTCTGCAGAGGTTGTACAGCTTTACCCACAAGACATGATTATCCCTTTTTACCACCGGATTAACATACTTCCTTAGGTGTGCGGCAAGGAGATCATAACAAGGCCTTTACAGTGATCCGTTGTCAACATAATCACGTCGCCACTAAGGTTTCACTACAACATGAATCCACATGTTGGAACCCCCTCTTGTGCCTTGTGAGACTCTCACGGCCTACGCCGCGCTCACATTCAGCCTATAGCAAGATCATGTTGGAACTTCACAAATTATTCGGTCAGGTCTGTCTCATACCAGACTTGTGGTAGTACGATAGGGCTTTGCAACAGTAGCTCACAGACTGGTCCTTAACTTGACTTAGGCCTAACCACGAACCCCTTGTGCCTGGCAATCGACATCGTGTCACCAAACAACGATGCACGCCAGCAAGCACCCACCACCATACTAATGCCTAAGTCTAAACTAGTTTTATATTTTGTTTCGAAATATTTTCATAAGCATTCTTGACTCACCAAAGTCAAGAGCTCAGTTTTAAAGTTCGTCATTTTATGTGAAAGATCATCCCAAACCGAATTATTCTAAGCATGGCTAAGCATTTCTACAAAACTTTCTAGTTAGTGCTAATGTACTAACTAGGTTTTATCTAGGGTTGACAAGGTATAATGGTATTCAACTTCAAATTTGGTTGTCCAAAGAATTCATGTATAACTAGAGTTTAAAATTGAATTTAAACTAAGCTTAAATAAAATTACACATGCATATCAATTTAAAAACAACATAAATAATTTTAAAATAATAGGATCAACATGATCAAAGGTGTAACTTGTCTTGCTCGAAGACCTGGTGCGAATTGTCGAGGTCGTTTTCTCTGAAGTCATCGAAATCTACACGCGAAGAATCAAACAAATAAAATTCAAATACAATTTAAATAAAATTATAAAATTAAAAACAAGTCCATATTTTGGGTAATTTAGGATTTTAGAAGAATTTATAAATTTGAACGGGTCAAAACGGAGTTAAAATGAAGAAATACGGGCTTCCAGAAGTTTAAAAGGAGGGAAAATGGAAAAGGCTAAATTTTGGGAAATTTTTTGTACTGAAAAAGAATATTTATGACGTTAGCAAGATTTTGAATTTTTGGGCGGGAATTATTTTAAAATGAAAGAGCTGATGTGGCAGAGCCACTGATGTGGCTGGCCACGTGGTTGCCACTCGGCCGCCACGTGGGCACGAGCCGGCTGACGTGGCCAACCGAGACGGCTGCGCACGGGGGCGACGCGCTCGCCAGATCATGGGCGCTCGGCGGCGGCCGACGAGGGGCGGCGAGGGCGGAGGAGGAGGCGGCGGTTTCGGGGCTTACCGGCGCCGACTAGGGAGGTGGCCGGAGTAGGGCGGCGGTGAGGAGAGAGAGTGGCGGCTCCAGTGGGTGGGGCACTCGGCCGAATGCGGGAAGAGGGGAGGCGACGAGAGGCGATGCTGAAGGAGGCTCCCCCCGGGGGGCTTTTATAGGGGGATAGGGGCGAGTGGCATTGATGCCGGCGCGGGCGCGGGAGAGAACCGAAGCGGCGGCTTTGGTGAGGGGAATGGCTGAACGGGCGGGGCGGCGCCATTAACAGGTGACGGGGCGCGGCGGCGAGCTCGAGGTGACCTTTTTGGGGGAAGGAGCCAGCAAAATAGGAACTTGCGCAGGCATTAATGGTGGCTGGCTGGAGGTTAAAGAAGCTTATGACGGGTGGGGCCGGCGGGGTGCGACGGCGAGGGGAGGGGAGCCCGAGGCAGCTTTTGGGGAGATGAGCTGACCAGGTTGAAGCTTGCGCGGGCATTAATGGTGGCGGCCTGGAGGTAGGGAATGAAGGGAGGAAGAAGATGATTATGATAAGTGGGCCCCACGTGTCGGTGAGAGAAAGAGGGAAGTGAAGAGGTGGGTGAACGGATTTGCGACACGTCACAGGGGAAGATCTCGGTCGTTGGATTTGAATGAAGGGGGAGTGAGAGTAGATGGCTGGGATTAGATCGGGGAGAGAGATGGATTAAATCCGGGCGCAACACGTGTCAGCCCAGGATTAATCCAGATTAAATTTTTAGAAAATACCAGGGAATTTTATAAATACTTAGAAAATAGTAAATAAAGTCTAAATTCCTGGAGCTATTTTAGACTTAGGAAAAATATTTTTAATTTGAATTTGGCCTTTAAATTTTTTTAAAAATACCTTTTTACTTTTAAAATTGATTTTGAAATCTAGAAAAGTCTCCAAAATTTTATAAACTGTTTTAGACTTACTACAAATATTTCTAACTTAAAGTTGGTATTTTAATTTTTACAAAAGTACCCTTTTAGCTTTGAAATTGATTTTAAAATCCTAGAAAATTCTCAAAATTTTTATAAATTTCAGGGGAAGCTTAGGAAAATCAAAATAAACTCTTTTTGGCTTTAATAAAATATTTAAAATACTTTTCTAGCTCTATGCTGTGAAATAAAATCCAGATAACCCCAAATAAATCCGAAAAAATCATAGAAAATCCAAATAAATGCCAAATGATTAATTTAAAATAGTATTTTTACAAAAATTCAAAATACCATTTTACTTAATAATAATTTTATTTCTTTAGTTAAATTACTTCTCATAAAAGCCTTTTTCCAAAGATGAAAGCAGGAAAATAAAATCTTTCAATTTTAGGCAACCAAAGAACACTTTTTATTTTAAATTGAATTAATTTTCAATAAACTGTTTTTAACTAAAATTTTGAAGTACACAGCTGCGCTGTTATAATAAAATTAAAATTCATATAAAATTATAATTGTAGAATTTTTCTATGTAGTAAATAGTTATAAAAAAATTAATCGACAAAGTGATGGAAAATTAGTAAACGTAGAAAATTTAGTAAATATTATAGTTGTAAAAAAAATAGTCAACATAGTTATAGAAATCTAGCATCCATAGGAAATTATAGTTGTAGGGTTTTGCATCGGTAGAAAATTATAGTTGTAGCAAAATTAGTCAATATTATATACAAAATTGGCATCTGTACGTAATTGTAGTAGTAGAAATTTTAGTCAATTTTTTTGTATGAAGTAAATAGTTCGCTTCATGCAAAACATTATTTGATAACATTTACGATTTATTACGAATGAATGTAATGTCATTAGTATATTGAAAATACATGTGTACCGTTAGAACTGGCATATTGGCATTTAAATCATTATGTCATGTAAATTGTCAAAAACCCATTAGAAATAATTTACATTCGACTACATGCTTTACGAAAATGAACATAACTATGAACACTAAAGGAGAGTACTATGGTACAACCTTATCCGTACATGCCTATTGGTACAATTACCTTGCGCCACCCACATGGAGTGTTGCAGGGGCGCCTCGGACGTGGCTAGCCGTCATTGTATTGGTACGCACATATGCAACTATGGTTCACGCAACAACATGTCCGATCATAAGAACTTCCTATGTTGACGACCTCCTCGTCGCCCCTCTCGCCCTGCATCTGCTGACGAAGGTCATCGTTGTCCTCTTTGTGACTTTCAATCCACGCCTCCAAGTTAAAGATTCGCCCCCACAATGTATCTACGTACCTCACAACATACCATTCACGCGGAGGATCAATCTAGCTGACAAAGTCGTATTTTGTCATCTACTGCAAAGGAGGGTTAACATCGAAACTCTATTCGTAGTAATACAAAATAAATGATTGCTTATTTGTACCCCAGAGTATGGGCATAAGAAGAAACGTCATTCTCCATCCGAATAGCGTTCCGTGACCAGCATGACCGCGTCCTCCCTTTGTCTGCTTTTTGGCCATACCGGTTGTGTACGCATGTTTGGTATTAGGCGGTACTTAGGGCCGAAGTCCTGCATCGTTTCTAGGGGAAGATCTAGTTTTGATGACCCATGTTCGGCTGGCCCTCGGCGTCTGCCATGGTAGGTTACTCTAGGACGGACAAGGTACTTCTTCCTATGGTTCACTGCGTCGAGCTTTGTAGCCCGTGGGGGGAGGCAGCGTGCTTTATGACAAACTAGATCATATGCTAGCTTTGTGCAGCTTTGCCCTAGAGAGAACTAGCAACACTATACCCTCAGCTTCTCACACTGAAAAGATAGACATCTGCAAAGCAGGGCGTGACAAGACAAAAGGTGTGCAACTTTACGTAGTGATAAGACCTAACAGGGTAGCTTTGCATAGTGACAACATCAGACATGCCATCTTTGCGCAGTGATAAGACCAGAGGCAGCTTTGCATAGTGCCAAGACCAGAGGAGGCAGCTTTGCGCAGTGACAAGTTCAGATGGGATAGCTTTGCGCAGTGACAATACCAAACGGGGCAATTTTGCGCAGTGATAAGACCAAAAGGTGTAGCTTTGTGCACTGACAAGACCAGACATGGTAGCTTTGTGTAGTTACATGACCAAAGGGGCAGCTTTGCGCGGTGACAAACAGCTTTTCAAATCGACATGATAACACTACACGTCCTCAGCTTTTCAGACTGAAAAGACAAAACTCTGCAAAGTACGACGTGACAGCTCTCTACACCGTGCCAACCATTTGGCTTATAAAATGAGGTGGAAGAGGTTTAAAAGAAAACACTACACAAGCAAACCCAAACACTACATCAGAGTTTGGTTCACCACGTCGGGATGGATAAGAGGCATAAGAAGCAATGTGACAAGATGATGAAATAATGGAAAGAGACCTACAAACTAGTAAGGTCTGTTGTGACCCGTGACGAACAAGTAAGGGCCATGACAGCCCACGAAGAATAAATGAAACGTGTTAGGAGGGCATCTCCCCGCAATGACGCCTCCCATGACAGCAATCTTATACTAAACATTCCAACAACTGAACCCTTACGGTTGCACTTCGAATCATGCACACAATTGCACCCCGTTTTCTCTTTCCTTTTCGTTTTTTTGTAAAAAACTTTCATTCTTTGAGAGAGATATTCTTTTCTTTTCTTTGGCATTCTTTTTGACCAAGTTTCCTTTTTATTCTTCTTCTTCTTCTTCTTTTTTCTTTTGACATAGCGTAAAAATTTTATTCTTCTTCTTCTTTTCTTCTTTTTTTTTTCTTTTGACCAAGTAGGAGGAGGCCTACTGGCTCGGTAACTTGGGCCGGGAGGGGCGCCTAAGCTCTGGACCAGCCCTGGGTACGATTAATGATGAGTTACTAGTGGTTTAGACGGCGTTTTATCAGTCAACTAAAAAAATGCGTTTTATCAGTACAGTGCAAGCTCTTCAATTTTCGTCTACTTATAAGCATTTGTGTTTGAATATTGCAGGGGATTCACGCTTAAAGAGGAGAACAATACTGTGTAAGAGATATATCTCAAGCCTCCTACTAATTGTCGTGCTTCTCATTTGTAATCATACTTTACCAAATGAGAAAAACTTAAGAACGGTATACCGTTTTCTCCTTCACCAACGGCATAGCACAACCTCCTCTTCCTCCTCCTCCCTGCTGCCTTTGGCTTTGGATCTGACGAAGCGCCACTGCAACAACGGGTTCACCATGCCCCCGGATGTCGAGGGAGGCCGGGGAGATAGTGGCCCAGTGGTGAGCAATGGCGAAGGGCATTAGATGGCGCTGGAGGGCAGTGGGCAGTGGCAGAGGGAGGAACGGGTGACACAACGGCGCTGTGAATATTAGGTTGGGCAGGGTGATAGCGGTGGGGGAGGGGGAGACGGCCAGATCGCCGCCGGCTGCCGATGGTGGAGGAGAGGGCGGGGGGAGGCGGAGGAGGGGTGGGGAGCTGCTCGCGCCAGAGAAAGGGGGAGGGGGAGCGGCTGGGGAGAGATGCCGGAGAGTGGCGATGGGAAGGGAGGGGAAGCGGCGATGGGAGGGAAGGGAGGGGGAGTGACCAGCGGCTATCCCGTTGGATTGGGATCCAACGGGATATCGTGCAGTAGTAACCCTCTTACCAAACGGTCCAAAGCTGCTCCAATCATGTGCATTTAATATGCTAGCATATATTAGAATACACACAGTTTATACAACAAGACTATAAAAGATAGACTAGAATTAGTTAGAATTTATATCCAATATGGTTCATTTCATATCTCTAATAGGTTTTGATTTCCAAGTTGCTTTGTATTCTATATATATCCCTTGAGATTCAAGCAATAAATCCAATTATTCTGGCTGTTCTATCCTCCTTCGTGGTAACTAAGCGTGTTAGCATCTGGGCATGTTCCTACCACCACAAATCTCCGCTGTGTGCTGTTCTTGGAAGAGATGATTCAATCGCTACAATCTAATCTCGTAGGGGCTGCAGATGTCTCCCTCTCCGATCAATAGATTGGTTTCTTTATCCTCGTTGATCAATAGATCGGTCTCGGTTCTTTCCTCTGATCAGTAGATCAGATCTGCCCTTTGCTTCTGCACCATCGTCGACTATGCCTGCCAACCATAATTAACTGTCTCTTCGTCGTCTTTCCCCGGCCGCCGTGCACTCTCAAGTCGATCCAAACACATGCCTGCCTATGGCTTCACGCATGCATGTCCACGCTTCAATCTACTTAGTCGTTTTTTTTCCTTCTTGCTTTGCCTGAACTCTGCCTCGGGTTCTGCTTGATTTTCTAGTCCAATCTTCTCGTACGTGTCTCCATCTCTCTCTCTTGATTCTATGCATGCGTGTGATTCTATCACGTGCCCTTGATTCCTTTCCTTCTTTCTTTTTTATCTTCTGCTTGTCGCATCGTTGCATGCATATATGCACACCTCCCATGCCGATGATGATGTTAGTCCTTTCTCTTACGTCGTTCCCTACCCTGGCTACCCATCTCCTTTATAATTACCGGCCGGCGCGCACTCCGTCACCATCCATCTTTATAGGATCAAGTATAGTGACTAAAAGAGTTAAATAGAAGCTCAAATTAATTTTGAAACTTTTCAAAATCTCTTTCTTTGAATGAAAATAAACTCTTCACTTCAGTAGCTATAGAAGCTATAAAGATTAGAGACAAATAATTACAAGAAAAGACTCGATCAAAACCGAGCAAAATACGTCTTGACAAATCCCGATAGTCCATCCTCTATAGATATGGCGGTCTGACCTCTATGAAGGAGGTGGTCTGACCTCCAGGCCGGTCAGACCTCTGTTTCAATGACGGTCAAACCGCTATAAACAGTAAAAACAGGGGATGAACAATAATCTCAACGCTATTTTAAATATGAAAATCTATGCAACTTTTGATCGATTGATCTAAATAACTTAAAATTTTGCGTACACCTTCTCTAGAATATCAGGAACTTATTCCAATCAACGATCAAAAAAATTATTGCTAAAGTTCTTATCTTTTTCCATTCGAAGGAAGAGTGCACCAAAACCGGGTAAAAGAGGACAACTTTGATTTGTTCTTACTCGTGAGTCCTAGATAGTTTAGATGACCTGGGATGTGTTGACACATGTCATAGTAAGGTAGAATACAGCACGAATTCAACCCAAAATACCTATAAGAGCAAAACCCAAAAGTCACCTCTTAAGAAAAATCGAGTAAACTTAAGAACTTCTTCTAGATCATGTCTAAGTAGATGAGATCTTGTCTCCAATAGACATCTCCACCTTTTATACATTCTTAGCATCAGAAAAATTCAAGAGAAGAGAAATCCAACATGAAAGCCAAAAAAAAAAAAATCAAAAGCACATGAGGGGATTCATGGCACAACTCACTTGGGTAAAGTTTGGATGTTTATTTTACTTGGAGAGGAATATCTTACAGCTAATCCCTTAGGATAGTAGAGCTCTAAGTCTAGATCACATATACAAAAGGCTCCAACATAAGGAAACTATAACCCTAATCACTTAAGTATCTCACAAGACTCAACTTAACACAAGGTTTATATAGTAGAGGCTACCACCTCACACCAACCAGCCACTCTTTAGTGAATCACACCACTTATATATGGGGAAACCCGGTAACTCACACACAAACGGGTTTTACACTCACACACTTGTACGTCTTTTAAAGCATGACTTCCAAAGGCTCCACAAGCTCGATAAGGTACTCCATCCACAAAGATGTGACCTAAAATCACTTAGGCTAGCATTGCGGTTTTGCAAATTGCCACTCCACTTGGTTTTGAACAACTTTCCAAATTGCCACCAGTCTTCATGATGATGCATGCTCGTGACTTGTCACCAAGATCGTACGCATACGCTGAGACCATCACTACTTGAAATGTCCAAGTCTCATGGCACACCGATATCACTCCATAGTCCATGATGCCCAATGCCTTACCATCAAGATCGTACGCCTGCTTCGAGGAACGTCACCATTTGAAATGCACAAGTTCATTTGTCACATGACATGCATGCATTGTCTCTTCACGACCTTTGTCTTTCTCCTGTGCTTCTCGATTTAAGATGTTGCTCTACCTGGACTTACGTGATATGCCATGGCCTTAGGACTCCTTCCGTAGCCTCGGTCTTGTTGTTGGCCACAACAATTATCAAAGCACCTGCACACCAAAGAACAAGACAATTAATCCGAGTATAAATGATATTCACTTGACTCTCTATTAGTAAACCATATGCATGGATACATGCCATGACTCACATATGCATGGACTCCCTCATGACTAATACTTGCATGGACTCTCACCGTGATTAACACTCAAAAACACAGGATGGACTTCAACCCAAATTAGCAGGGCTGGTCTGATCATGTCACACACATCGGTCAGACCGCCTCCCTAGATCGGTCTAACTGCACCGTCCCAACGGTTAGACTGCCTGGCCAGGCCGGTCTGACCGAGATTCTAGAACTGCAACTTCAAAATTCAAATTCATAAAAATCAAACTCAAGCAATAAAAGTGAGACACGACTTATGTCAAATACTGATCACTCACGTGGGGTTGCCACCACATGGTCTTATAGCCTCCGAATTTCTTTCACGCAATCTTTTCCTTCGACCTCTAATCGGATCTACTCCCCCTGCTTCTTCATAGTGCTAATGCGCGATTTACATTTGACTCACTACCATCGACTTCTCCAATCGCTGCACCATTGGCTTCTCCTCTACTTCTTCACCAATACTAATGCACAATTCATGTTCGACTCGTTACTGTCAGCTTCTCTGATCACTGCATCATCAGTTTGTCCCTTACCTCTTTGCCCCTACTAGTGCGCGAGCCTAGTCCAACTCCCTGTCGTCGGCTTCTTTGACTGCTGCACCGTTGGCTTCTATGATCACTGCGACAATCCTCTTTGTTGCCATCCCTTGCTATTCTCAATGCCCAACACAAATTTGCCTCTATTGTCCCTCTCTTCTCTTTTGGTTGCATGAGTGCACCATCCGTCTACTCCGGCAACCATCGTGCTACCTTGGCACTCTTTCTTGCACTGATCTAAGCATGCATCGCCACCACTGTCAAGTCCTCTCAATATTGCTGCTACTTTATCTCCCTCGACACTAATGTCCGACCTATTTCGGTCTCGTTTCCCCAACACCTTCTTCCTATTCGACAGCTTCAACTACGGTAACCCTACTTTGACGATTATCTCAATAGCAGATAACTTCACTTACGGCTCTTTGCTTGGCACCCCTCTTCGGCTTCTACTCTAGCTTGAGTGTTCTCGTTGGCTTCTTCTCCAGCCCAAGCATCTGGGATGACCCCACTCCGACTGCGAAGGGATGTTAGATTACAAGACTTGTATGACAAGACTACTAGAGATAGACTATAATCAGTCAGGATTTGTATGTTCCTTCTCTATCTCTAATAGTTGATCTTCAGTCACCCTATGCTCTCTGTATATGCCCCCGAAGCTCAAACAATAAATCCAATTATTTCGGCTATTTTATCTTCCTTCAGCATATGCCATCTGAAAACGCTGGGCAAATTCTTGGCAAATTAAATTCGAAATTGACAATGGGAACAACAACTAGCATTTCCGTTTAGGAAACAATAAGTTTATGTACTAAATAGTTACGCTGGCGGAGCTAGAGCAAAATGGAGGGGGTGCACCACTTCAAAACGAATGGGCTGGACAGGGCGAGTGAGGATGTTTTTTGAGCTAGGGATACACCATATTGGGCCAAGGGGGGTGCACAAAGGGTGAATATTTACTAGTAATAACTAAATTTTGTTTTGGAACCGGGTTCCTGGGAACCCCCTCCGGCCCATGTGCCTCCGCCCCTGGTTACGCCTGTCTCACTCTTTGCGTATGTTGCAGTAGATAAAGGGCCTGTTCTTTTCGACTGAAGCTAATGGCTTTTGACTTTTATTATAGTACCTAACTTTTAAATGAAGTATTTTCTCAAGACGGGATCTACAAATTAATTGTAGTACATATTAAAATCCTAACATCTATATCAACAAAAATCGGAAGCGAGTATCTCCCTCTCCGTAATCTTTGTCGCAAATAGCTAAAATTCAAAATTTTCAGCTAAAAATCATAAGCCGCAGCCGAAAAGAATAGGCCCTTCCACATAAACAAGTCTAGATGCTCTAAGTTGCATCCTATTCTACTGAAGCCTTTTCCCTTCCTATTTGTCTACGTGCAGATATAATAGCAAGCACCTCGAGCGTTCTTCTGCTATGCCTACTTTTCTTGGCAATTTTGCTGGGCCGCAAGAAATACAGGTTCAAAAAGATATCAAAGGAAACACCCAGGATTGAGTCCTTCCTACAAAAGAATGGAACCCTACATCCGAAAAGATACACTTACGCACAAGTCAAAAGAATGACGAAGTCTTTTGCTGAAAAGTTGGGTCAAGGTGGATTTGGTGCTGTTTACAGAGGCGACCTCTCTGATGGCCGTCCTATAGCAGTCAAGATGCTAAAAGACCCCAAGGCTGATGGGGAGGAGTTCATCAATGAGGTAGCTAGCATTAGCAAAACTTCTCATGTCAACGTTGTTACCCTCTTAGGATTTTGCTTGGAAGGATCCAAAAGGGCACTAATCTATGACTACATGCCTAATGGTTCACTTGAAATGTATGCCTTCAATGAAAACTCTAAAGGTGAAAATGCTCTAGGCTGGGAGAAATTATTTGATATAGCAGTTGGCATTGCTCGAGGACTTGAATATCTCCACCGTGGATGCAATACTCGCATCGTGCACTTTGATATCAAACCCCACAACATTCTATTGGATCAAGATTTCTGTCCTAAGATATCTGATTTTGGATTAGCTAAGCTGTGCCTCAATAAAGAGAGCGCTATTTCCATTGGTGGTGCAAGAGGAACAATAGGCTATATTGCCCCTGAGGTCTATTCAAAGCAATTTGGAGCAGTCAGTAGCAAGTCTGATGTCTATAGTTATGGAATGATGGTCCTTGAGATGGTTGGGGCAAGGGAGAAGAATATCAATGCAAGTAGTGAATCCAGCAGCCAATATTTCCCAGAGTGGATTTATGATCATTTAGATGAATATTGCGTCAGTGCTTCTGAGATTAATGGCAAGGTCACAGAGATTGTAAGGAAGATGATAATGGTTGGGTTGTGGTGTATACAATTAAGTCCCCCTAATCGGCCAACAATGACTCGAGTCGTCGAGATGCTAGAAGGGAGCACAAGTGGCCTGGAATTGCCACCAAAAGTGCTTTTGAGTTGATGCATGGATATGTTTCTTTCGGATGTTGTTCACTTGTTGCACAACCGCAAACATTTATTAGTAATTTTGTAGATATAAAACTTGCAACAAAAGTTGTAGTTGGTCTGTAAACGGTGGCAGAACCAGGAAATTCGGGGGTGCCCACATAACATTGTATGATGGAATCATTTGTTCAAACTCACTGCTAATACCGACCCTCTTTTGTGCAGTTTTACTCAGATCATTCGATAAATGAATTACAGATTCAGTAGTTGGCTCAGTTTCAAATACCCTTCATTCCTTACGAAATACTAGACAAACTATAAATGGCAAATAAAATTCAATCAACAGTCCAACTAGAACTACAATGCCCAATTGTTGAATGCTTGAATTGTAAATTGGGCGTTCGATATTTGGAGCCAGAGCGACCAAACTGGAATAATGAAGTTATAGTTCAGGCTTCAGATGTCAGCTGGTCGCCGTCGGCCGTAGCGGTGCCGCCTCCGCCTGAGTCGAGGCCCGGCGACCGCAGCCGCGCGGGAATGCAGTAAGTCCGGCAACGGCGAGAGCGGAGATCCCGGTGAGCGCGGCAGGCGCAGGGAGTACCTCACTAGGGAGGGGGCCCGTGAGCGCCGCGAGCTGGGGAGCGCAGTGGTGCGAAGCGACCGGGTGTCAGGGCCCGGAGAGTCCTGTGCACGAGTGTGAGGAGGCCAGGGATTTGCATTTTCCGCAAGCCCCCGCGTTCGTTTTTTGCGGGCCGTGGGCCACTCAGCCGCTGTGGCAGATGGCTCATGCGCGTTTTATTTTTTTAAAAATAGTCTATTTTTATTTGAAATAACAGAAATATATCTATGTAAAATTTCTTTTACAAGAATGACCTTTAGTAGCCCAACCGTTAAACGACTGGAACCTGTCGCCCAATAGCCGCGCGACACACAAGCAGCCCGTGGACCGTTGGGCGACATAATTGCAGTCGCCGATCAGTTAGGTGACTGGGACCAGTTGCCTAACGTTGGGCGACTGCAGGTTCCAGTTAGTCAACCGTTCGATGACTAGACGTGCATATAAATTGGCCACTCGGCCAAGCCCCTAGCCATTCGCCGACCCCACGTCGCGCGAAGAAGAGAGAAAAGAGAAGGGAAAGCAAGAAGAGAAGAGGAGAGGGAAGAAAAGGAGAGGAGAGAGAGAGAAAGAAGGAGAGGATCCGCTAATTCTGTGAAGTAAATAGTTTGTTTCATGTATAATTAAGATTCGTAGAAAATTATAGTTGTAGAAAAGAATAGTACAACTTTGGTACGAAGTAAATAGTCGTAGAAAATTTAATAAATATAGTTGTAATAGAAAATTGTAATTGTCGAAAATTTAGTCAATATTATGTACGAAATAAGCATCCGTAGGACATTATAATTGTTAAAATTTTAGTCAATACTTTTGTACGAAGTAAATAGTTCACTTTGTGCAAAACACTATTATGTAACATTTATGATTAATTACGAATGAATATAATGTCGTTAGTACATTGAAAATTCACACATATCGTTAGAACTGGTATTTTGGCATTTAAATCAATATGTCATGTAAATTATCGAAACTCATTAGGAATTATTTACAGTAGGAGAGAGCTGAAGCAACGAGAGAGGAGCGGCGTCGGTGTGCGTGGAAGCCGATAGGAAGTTGATGCATATTGGGTAGGAGGAAAGGGGGCGTTGTCGATTCGAATGAGGATGGGTTACGCTATGAAGGTAGTGTAGTTGGTTATGATAGGCGAACGGTCGTACAAATGTAAATTACAGTACAATAATACTTGCATAGTGTGAGGCGCAATTTGACCAGTTGCAACATTGAAAATATTTGCAGGTAGACATCAGTAATGCCGATACCCACTATATTGAAAGTGCGTTACGGTGTCGGCACCGTTCGTGAAGGTCCGAACGGTGTTGACTTGAGCAGTTTTGTGCAAGCCACTCTGGTACACCTAGACGGTAAGAATGCTTGAATTGTAGATGTGATGCACTGATTCACCCGCAGCTTCTCCTTGGACTTTGAGGTGTGCAGCGTCATCATACAAGGGCTTTAGAGCCGGTCTCCCATAGACATTAGATGGAAGTTGAGAACATTGATGCGCACTGTTGCGTGGAAGGGGTTTGTGCAAGACTGCCAGTCCCGTGGATATGAGTGCGTACTTCTTATGCAACCATGCCCAACAGAAGTTGTACAAAGCCGTGTCGGTGGCTATCATCTGGGTGATGCGAGCGGCTCGGGTGCCCAGCATGTTGGTCAAGAGGAGGACCTGGAGGCCGGTGTCAGAGAGGGTGCGAAGGGAGTTGCTTGTGATGAGGCCGATGACATAGATGGACGAGAGGAAGAAGGGTCACGGCATGGTGAGTCTATAGGATAGGCTGATGAAGGAGAGCATGTGGAGTACATAGTGCATCAAATGGACAGCGATGACCAGATCACCTGGGCTAAAGAGGAAGTTGTACAAGAGGACGATGAGGACAATTCCGATGAGGATGATGCTCCCATCCCATAGGAATGGAACATGTTTGATGCTGAAGGTGTTGCTGCACATGACGAGCACGAATCACTATGGGAGTATCATAGCATAGAGGTTCGGTTGCACTCAATGTTTACTGACAAAGCATCGTTGCAGGATTCTATCAAACTTTGGGCCCTATCCATCCAGTAGACTTTTTGGATTGTGAAATCTAGCCAAAAGTAGTACACCATGAAGTGCGAGCAGGCCAGTTGTCCTTGGAGGGTACAAATACATAGACCGAAGTATGAGATTCACTGGATTGTCTTGAAGGTGGAGTTATACTTCTGTATTCTCAGTAGTGTTTTGCCGATCCATCGTAACCTAACATATGGCTTTATAGCCAATTTGATGTGTGGAGAGATAGTGGAGAAGAAGGATATCGAGGCCACGTATATCATGGCGGCTATCGAGAAGAAATTTAAGTATAAGATTAGGTACACGAAGGCATGGCGTGCGAAGTAGAAGGCTTTGAAAAAATGGTTCAGGTCTTTCATGGCGGTGTATGACAAGCTTCCTCGTATGCTTTAGGTGTTGCAGGATAGGAACTCGGGCATGTACATTACTGTAAAGGACAAGCCATCTACAAGGCTGCCAGGTTTTGCGGTATTGCAGAGGGCCTTCTTAGCCTTCAGTGTGTGTATCGAGGCATTCAGTCATATGCTTCCCGTGATCTTAGTTGATAGGACCTTTTGACTGGCAAATACAAGAGCCAGATCCTTATGGCCATTGCATTGATGGCAACAATCAAATTCTGCCCTGGCTATCACATTCATGGAAAGTGAGAATTATGACAGCTGGTTTGGTTCCTTCGACATGTGAGGGTTAGAGTTGTCGGTGCTCGTCCTGGTGTGTACATAATCCATGATCGCCACGCTAGGATGGTGAAGGCCATAAGAAAACTTTAGGACGACCCCGAGGAGCCCTTCCCTTGGCTGGATATGAGGAACAAATGATGCATTCGTCACCAGGGGGCCAACTTCTTCAAGCAGTTTCCGAAGCAACCGTTGATGAAGCTATTCAAGAGGCTGACTATGTAGAACCAAAAGCAAAAATTTGACGCTTTATGGACGCTATTGGATGAGCACAGTAGGAAGCTCGTCGACGAGAGGAACAAGGGATTGGCCATGCCCAGCGGCACAACCCGAATGCCTCATAGCACTGGCTAAGCCTGATGCAGCTGATTCGAGGAGGAGCTCGTGGGACATCAAGTGCTTCTCATACTGGATCGAGGCCAAACCATTGAAGAAGTGGTCCCTGCTGTACGACACGGACGGCGTGAGGTATGGCATAATGACGACTAACCTTGTTGAGGTGTTGTTAGATCGAGCAGGCCGATTAGAGGGGGTGAATAGGTGGTCTAAAAATTCTTCTAATTAATTATTAATTTCTATGTGGCTAAACCAAGCAAATAATGCAGAAGCTTAACTCTAGGTTTAGCACAAAAAACGTCTAAAACAACTGGGTTCACCTGAGTGCACCAACAACCTAAGACTATGTCAAGGTTTGCAATGCTAGGATGACAAGCAATCAAATTAATTCTATGAGTGTAAATTGAGTACAAGAAAATAAACCACAATTGACACGATTGCTTTTTACCATGGTGTTCGGAAACTTCTTATAACCTTCTTTGAGAAGATGCCTCCAATGCTGTCTAGGAGTTGACAAACTCCAAGAGTAATAAGTCAAGCCCTTTTCTTGACTCCCACCACATGCGACAAATGCACACTGCTCAAATGGATACACAAGCCACCTCTAGATGCAACACATGCAATCTAGAACCTTCCTCCTTGCTCACAAGGTGCAACATATGCACAATTAAGTGGAGGGTCTCACACTAGCTCAAGAGAGTGAAATGGAGTAAAACATTCCCTTCTCCAACCGGCTATAAGGGGGTATATATACCCCACACCTCAAAACTAGCCGTTGGGATAGAAAATCAGGATTTTTAGAAGTACCGCTAGCAAACAACTGGTACTTTTGCTCCCCTCAGCAATAGTCAGAAAACTAGCCATTGCAGGCAAATTTGGTAGTTCCATCGTGCAACTTCTAGTACTACCGATCATTGGAAGTACCACAGCACTCGTGTGGAACTACCAATTTCTTTAGAAACAAGAAGACTCCACATAGGTGTCTCTCTGGAAAAAACATATCGGTACATAATCCAGACGTTCCGTAAATCAGAAGTACCGCTCAAACATAGCCGGTAGTACCGCTCACTGATCGGACCGCTCACATAGAGACGATCGGACCGCTCACACAGAGCTGGTTGAAAGTACCGATCCGGGATGTCAAAAGGGCTTGCGAGATCTGGGAGGAGGGGCACCGCAACGATGAGTAAACCAAGCATATACGTTTGGAGACGAAAGCTCATCTCGAGGCATGCACGCGCAGGGAGCACGAGACTCACGAGATGGAGCATGATAAAAAGAGAGAAATAGCGGCCAAGGCCAAAGAGGCCATTGAGGAGTTTAACGCTGAGCTCGTAAGGAAAGGAAAATGGCCCCGGTTCACGCAGAGAAGGGAAAATGGCCCTGGTCCACGTAGTAGGTTGGGCCGTTCCGTACTAGGCCCCCGAAGGTCGAGTTTATTTCCATTCTAAAAAGGCGCATATGTATCGTAGGAGTACTTTAGTTTGTTACATCGTGCATGATGATTTTTCTTATGCATGTAACTGTTTAACATGAGAAATCACTCCTGGATTTCTTGTCTCGGGGTATAAGGTGCGGGCGTGTCAGTGTACTAAAGTACACAAAAATAAATAAACACAACAAAAGTAGGAAAAACATGTATTTTATTCATTCACTGAAGAATAACAAAATTATAAGTTCCCTTTGTGTATATGTGCTCCATAACCCACTTTACATAGCAGATCTAGCATAGGCGATGTGTTCTTCTAGTTCCTGGGGCCTCGGAAGGCTCCCGGTTAATTACATCCGTGGGGTAAGCCCACGGAATACCTCTGATTAAGCTGTGCATTGGTCGTCGTCATCAGTCGTCGCTTCATGTTCTCCATGCATTTGATGAATGATTGATGTTGATGTGGCTGTTGGCATGACCCATAGCCTCATTGGTCTATGGGGCCGTTGACAGTGTAGCCTTTGTATTGGCCATGCCCACTTGTGCCGCTCGACCTCGTCGGTATCAAACGACACATAAAATTAAGGTGGTTAAAAGTGTGCATGATTCATGTCAAGCATGACTAATTTGATGGCACAATAGTAGAATTAGTGTAGTAGACATACTTAATTCGGGTGGTGAGGCTGGCAGAGCAGAACGTTTGGGTCAAATGTCGAAGTGGTCAAAAGTGACCAAAAGGGAAGGACCCCTCTGTTGTGTAGACGCACTTAGCCAAACTCAAATGTCTTAAGGGCAAACCAACCTTACTTTTAACAGGGCAGGATGCTAGGGTCTAGTATTGACGTGGTCTAAAGTGATCATGTGAAACGACTCCTCAAAAGCTAGACAGCTATCAGCACTCAGGAGTGATTGATAGTTGAAAGCCTGAAACCATTGGCAGAAACCTTCGGCTGTCGGATGTAGTCAGTAGTCGAAAGCTGGAAGCCATCAGCAATCAGAAATACTCGATAGTCAAAAGCTGTAAGTCATCAGCAATCCAGCATAATTGGTGGTCGAAAGTTGGGAATCATCAGTAATTGGAAATACTCGAAGATCGAAGGCTAGAAGCCATTAGCAATCGAACATAGTTGGTGGTCGAAGGCCAAAAGCCATTGGCAATCGATCATAGTTGTTGGTCAAAAGCAAACGTGGTCAAAAACCATCAGAAGGCATTCATGGTTGAAAGCCATCATAGTCAAAATCCATCGAAACTGGCCCATAGTTAAAAGCCATCACGGTTGAAATCCATCTGAAGCGGTTTGTGGTCGAAAGACATCGTGGTCGAAAAACATCAAAAGGTGTTCGTGGTCGAAAGCCATCGTTGTCAAAATCCAACAGAAGTGGTTCGTGTTCGAAAGATATCATGGTCAAAATCCATCAAAAGGCGTCCGTGGTCAGAATCCACCGTAGTCAAAAACCATCAGAAGGCGTCCGTGGTCGAAAGCCATCATAGTTGAAATCCAACAGAACCAGCCTATGGTCAAAGTCCATCAGAAGGCATTGTGGTTGAAATCCACCATGGTCAAAATTCATCGGAAGACATCCATGGTCAAAATCCAACAAAAATTGTCTGTGGTTGAAAGCCAGCATGGTCGACATCCATCAGAAACCCTCCGTGGTCAAAACCATCGTGGTCGAAATCCATCAAAAGCTGTCCGTGGTCGAAAGCCATCATGGTCAAAATCCAACGGAAGTTGTCCGTGCTCAAAAGTCATCGACCATCACTCGTGATCGAAAGCCCTCATGGTCAAAATCCAATGGATGTTGTCCATGGTCACATGTGGTTGATAGTTGAAAGATGAAAGCCATCGATCATCAGTCATAGCTGGTAGTCAGAAGCCATCGACCATTAGTCATAATCCCTAGTCGGAAGCCATCGACCATCGGTCATACCTAGTAGTCAGAAGACATCGACCATCAGTTGTAAGATGGTAGTTAGAATCTATTGACTATCGGTCGTGGTCTGTAGTCAGAAGCCATCAACCATCGGTTGTGGCCAACAGTTGGAAACCATCGATGATCAGTCGCAAGCCGGTTATTGTAGCAGGACCAATTACTGTAGCACACCTTATCCGAGTATTACTGGTGATCGGTGGGCATACAAGTACAACGGACGGTCAAAAGTGTAAGAATACAACTGGCTATTGGAGGTGACCGAGTACCAAAGGTGGTCGATGATGCTCGAGTACAACGAGCAGTTGAAGGCATACGAGTGCCAAAGGCAGTCATGAACATCTGAGTATGATGGACGGTCGATGTCGCTCCAGTACAGTGAGCGATCGTAAGCGACGGTATTGAAAGCGGTCAGAGGTGCCTGTCCTCGACAAACAGTAGGAGATGCTTGTGTACGACAAGCAATCAGAGGCATTCTATCTCGAGAAGCCATGGGAAGCATCTGTCTTCGACAAGCGGTCAAAAGCACACGTGTAAGATAGCAATCAGAGACGTTCATCATTGATGAGCGGTCAGAGGCACTTGTGTACAATAAGCAATCAGAGTCGTCCGAGTACCAAAAGGTGGTCAGAGCCGCTTGAGTACGGCGAACAGTCATGTATGACTGAGTATCAAAGTTGTTCGGGGATGTTTGAGTATGACGAGTTTTCAAAGGCGTATGAGTGGGAGGCATTCAACTTTGACAATCAGTGGGAGGCGCTTAACTTCAACAACAGGTCGGAGGTCTCTGTCTTTGACAAGTGATCAAAGGCATTCAACTTCGATAAGCAGTTGGGAGGCATCTCAGTACATCATCCAGTCATAAGTGACTGAGTATCATTGGTGGTTGTAAGCAACTAAGTACGGTGGGCGGTTGATGGTGCCTGAGGTGGTCGACGACACCTGATTACAGCGGGCGATTGATGGCGACCGGGTACTGTGGGCGGTTGATGACGTCCAAGTACGGTGGGTGGTTGATGGCCCCGGGTGCCGAAAGTGGTCGTAGACATCCAGGCCCAGTGGGTGGTTAATGATGTCGGAGTGTTGTGGGTGATCGATGGCGCCTGAGTATTGAAAGCGGTCATATGTGATCGGATATCAGCAGTAGTCGGTGATGTCTAAGTTCATCAGACGGTCATAAGCGAGCAATCACAGAAGGTGGTCGTAAGTGACCGAGCATAGGAGGTGCATGTAAGCGACCGAGTATCAAAGCTATCGGTGATGCCTTAGTACAATAGATTGTCGTAAGGGACCGAGTCCACAAGGTGGTCAACGATGCCTGAGTATCACCAGCGATCGATGATGCCTGAGTATGGTAGACGGTTGTAAGGGACCAAGCCCAGAAGGCGGTCTACGACGTCTGAGTACAGCTGGAAATCGTAAGTGACCGAGTATCACCGGCAGTCATAAGCGACCGAACACGGTAGGTGGTCATGAGTGATCAAGTATAGTAGGCAGTCGTAGAAGACCAAGCTCAGCGGGTGACTAGGACAACTTCAATGTTTATTTGAGTTTATCTTTGGTTAGTCTCATTTGGATAGAAAGGTGAAATCAAAGAGGTATGCATTCGAGCTCACTCTCTCATTTACTAATGCATTCCTTAGATCCAAAATATAGATTGAACTCCTCAACTAGTCTAAAATGAAAATATGCATATGTCTTTATTTATATACATTTGTATGCACATATTTAGGGGGAGCTCTCTCTATAGTTTGGAGTTTCATAAGTATTGATCCATACTTCTTTCAATATGCATATTTAGGATCTTTACTTGGAAACATATTCTTGAGTATATGTAACTTGTGTAGTTCATATATACTCATGTGTGATCGGGTTGTCATCTAGCTTCTCCATTATGTGTTAATGGATAGATGATTTATGATAACCAGATTGGTAAGCTTTGTTTAAATCTCATCGTAGAGTATATATTTGTTGTGTACAAGTTGTATACTCGCAAATCAATTTTATATCTTATTATTTGTTGAGATTGTCATGAATTACCAAAAAGGAAAAATTGTTGAATCTAGTCCCTCCATTATGTGTTAATGGTGAAGTTTGGTAATTGATGACAATTGTTTTGTGGACTAACATTTTCCATGAGTTGGATGAATATGTTAGGTTCCACAAATGAGAACGACTTGGAATAATTTCATGTGTTGAAGTTCATTAAGTCAAGATTGAGAAAAAGATAGTTTCATGAGTTGAAGGCTATCAAAGAAGAAGATGGATTCATGTGTTGAAGGCCATCGAGAAGAAGATGCGTCATGAGTTGATGCATGTTCAAATGGAGATGATCATGTGTTGATCATCAAGACAAGTGAAGACCATCATGTATTGATGAAATTGATGAAAAGAATGCATCATGAGTTGATGCATATCGAGGAAATGACCCAAGGTAAAGGTATGACTAGCTAGGGTTAAGAATGTGTTCATAGTCTTTTACCGGTCTTGGTGTTTGGTTGGAAGACCGGATTGCTAGTGTATGCTGCCGTACTATTAAGAGGGGTCATATCTAGTAGTTTGAGTCTCATCATGTGTTGATAGCTCAAACCTCACTCGCTCTAGCTCATCTTGACATGATGCCATTATTTGCGAATGTGTTTTGCAAATAGTTTAGGCTCATGCATCTAATCCTTGTAACATTTGACTATACTTTGCAAATGTGTTTTGCAAAAGGTTGAAGTCCATGTACCTAATCCTTGTAGCATGATCTAAGTTTGCAAATGTGTTTTGCAAAAGTTGGAGATCATGCATTATCCCATGACATGGTCTAAAATTGTTTGTTGCTATTTCCTTTGACATTAGACCATAGTAGTGACTCTTTGGATGTCTTTTGATTTATGCATTGATCTAATGTGTTTGAGGTCATGCAAATAGATGGGTTGTGTAGCCCTCTGAATAAGCTTTCCATAGAGTTCAAGATCACTCAATTCCGACATCGGAGTCAAAATTTATGACCGTTTTTTCGAGTGTCGCCTGTGCTGAAAAACTAGAAATGGAAGTACCGCAATTTGTACTGTGGTAGTTCCGAAAAAATCGGAAGTACCGGGGAAAAATTGGAACTTCTGAGATTCCGGTAGTTCCGATTTCTGAGCGGAACGTTTTTTCCAGAGAGCGACTTTTTGAATGACTTAGCCTCGGGAAAATCGGAAGTTCCGCAATTTGAACTACAGTAGTTCCGATTTTGGCTCCAACAGCTATTTTTCTGACCGTTGGCGAGGAAATCGGAAGTACCGCAATTTGTACTGCGGTAGTTCCGATTTTCCTGATTTTTCAGGGGTTTGGCTCCAACGGCTAGTTTTCTTGTGTAGGGTATAAATACCCCCTTGTGGCCGGTTGGAGATGTTGTTGATTCATTCATTCCTGTGTTCTTGAGCTAGAGTGAGGCTCTCCACTCAATTGTGCATGTGTTGCACTTTGTGAGAAGGGAGAGAGGATCTAGAGTGCATGTGTTGCATCTAGAGGTGGACTTAGTGTCCAATCGAGCTTGTGCATCCGTTGCACGTGGTGAGAATCAAGTGAGGGACTTGACTTGTTACTCTTAGAGTTTGCCGACTTCTAGACAACATGGGAGGCGTCGTGCGCGGTGATCTTCTCAAGAAGGTTGTGAGAAGACCCGGCGAAGTTGTGAGGTTGAAGCTCACCTACCCGGAGCGGGAAAGAGCTACCACTAGTGGATTGGAGGTGCTTCGGCTTAATTCGTGGAGCCAGTCCGATTTGTTCGGGCTAACCTCAACGTGGATTAGGGGAATCCGGCAAGTTTCTGAACACCACGGTAAACATCATTGTGTCAATTGTGGTTTGTTTTCTTGTACTCTTTTTACTTTCAAGCAATTTACATTCATAGACTCAATTTAATTGCTTGTAAACCTAGGATTGCAAACCTTGATCTAGGATAGGATTGTTGGTGCATTTAGGCGAATTTATTTGTTCTAGGCGCTATTTGAGCTAAACCAACTTGAATTTAGCTTCCGCATTGTGTACTTGGTTTAGGCAAATAGAAAAGAACTTAAATTGCAAGTATTAACTTATAGAGAATTTTTAGACCGCCTATTCACCCCCCTCTAGTCGGCCTCCTCGATCTTACAGCTAGCTCCGTTCGTCCCTCTGTCCGGGGTGTACGGGTGTGATCGGGTGTCTCCATCCCTTCCCCCGTCTATCCGTGTTGTTCCTCTCTGTCTGTGGGGTCTCTCCTTTTATAGGCACGAGCAAAGTCGCAGGAAATGTATGCGGCTCCCACATGGTGCCAATCGTGCCATTAATTTTGAGACCGAATTCCCAATCGATTACTGATTTCTTATCTTCTAGACCTCTGCTTTTCATATCAAAAAGATTTGTTGAGAATTACTTCCATCATATGGAGATACAGTGTAATCATCTTTCCATCGTGAAGACGACACACCAGAATCAATCTTTTCCTTCCATCTCGGTGCATAGGCTGCCATAAATTGGTCACACACCTTATGATCGGCCAAGAACATGCAACCGTAGGAGGCATGGTGCAACGATCGATTGAATTGGACCATAGATCGTGTTGGGAACTAATCTTGTTGTTGATAGTCGACGAGCCGCGGTTGAGCAACCTGGTTGAGCGCCGTGGTTGCTAGAACGTGATCAAAGACTAGCGAGTGGTCAAAGACCAAAAGTACCGTATCTGTGTGAGTGATACAATTAGAGTTACAGTAAAATCAATGTGGTCGACAGGCCATGGTCGAGCAGGCATGACCGACACAATATGGTCGTCTCAACATGGTCGTAATACATGGTCGAAGCAATCGTGCTCGAGTAGGCATGGTCGACACAACGTGGTCGAAGACCCACGAACTCAGAGGATAATCTTGGCGCATATAGTTCATGGTCGGCTGGGACTTGTAGCCATATGAGGCGCAACACATCGACCATGCACTGACAGTTTGAGGGCCAGCTCACGTGCCGTTTCATTACCCGGTCTTAAAGAAATTAAGTCTTGCGTAGCACGTATACATACCACAATTTTCTTCCCAAACATACTTCTTTGTATTTGCTTTGACTTGGTTTATTCGTACAAAAACTCATCAAACATTAACGAAACCCTATGCGCTGTGTTATTCCTAGCTTTATTATGAAGTCGATTTTAATTCGCAAAAGCACATCTCCTCGTCTTTTCGTATTCAATTCTTTGTGTAACAAGGCATCCAACAACATAAAAAAAATAAATTCTCCTCCATATATGAATTTCTGGTTGTATCACAATATCACTTACCTTCGTACTAACCAATTGTTTCTATCTCAAGCGTCCTAAAAAAATTTCGCAAAATTTCTTACATTATAACAACATACGACGACCACAAAATGTTATTACGAGTCTAACAGATTTTGTACCATTCATAATCTACGAAAATCACAAATGGATCAACTGATATTATCTCTTTTTTTTAAAAAAAATAGAACTCATATACAAAATTTGATAAATGTTACTTATCTACAACAATTGTCATTTACCCCCATGTGCGGTTGGAGAGGCCAGTTGTGTAAAAATGGGCTCAGTTGTAGGCGCCGATTAGTCGGGCGACAGGTTCCAATTGCCCAACAGCCCACCGATTGCATGCCTGTCGCGTGGCCGTTGGGCACCAGCATCCAGTCGCCCGGCCGTTGGGCACCAACATCTAGTCGCCCAACGGTTGAGTAACTGAAGGTCATTCCTGTAAATTTTTTTGCGTGAGTATATTTCTGTAATTTTGAATAAAAAATAGATTATTTAAAAGAAAAATTCTCTCATGCGCCACCTTTTTAGGTTCCAGGAGTAACCGATATAGGGCTGTTCGTATTCATTTCCACTTTTAATATGAAGACTCGATTTATTAAAGTGATTTTTTATTTCCCTCACTTTAGAGATAAGACAGGATTACGGGCACAGCCAGTGGCGGAGAGAGGGGGGGCTAGGGGGCCTGGCACCCCCCAATCTTCTACTAACCCACCAGGATCCCGAAAACAGCATCAAAGACTTAGCGAGCAATTTGTGCCAGAAAGAAAGCTCTTGAGTTGGGACTCATCATACGCATCTCTATCTCTATCTCTATCTCTATCTCTATCTCTACTCTACTCTCTATCTCTATCTCTACTCTCTATCTCTATCTCTATCTCTACCACATATAATGCACCTAAAAAACAATCCTAAAGCCACACAGAAAATTGTACAACACAGTCATTAGCTATCCTAAGTACACCCAAAAATTTACCACCAAACCCAACCAACGTTTGAAATGAAGGTACAAGATCCCATCTAACCTTGTCTTTCTCTTACTCACTCAGATCCAACGGATCAAATTGCTGGGACCAAACCTCATCACTCATCCAGCCATCCAGCCAGGGACGAGGACGCGCGCCGCCAGGGCTCCAGCCAGGGACGAGGAGATCGATCCGCCGCCGCCTCCTCCTCCCCCCGCTCCGCGCCGCGCCGCCGCCTCCTCCCCCGCTCCTCCGATCCGCCCTCGCCTCCTCCTTCCTACCCCACGCGCCGCCTCCTTCTCCTTCCCTCCCCACCCCGCATCGCCCCTCCTCCCCTGCCCTGCCATCCCGCACCGCCGCCTCCTCCCCCGCGCCTCCACTCCCGCCGCTCCCCCCGTCCTCCACCGCGCCGCCACTCCCTCCGCTCCCCCATCCTCCACCGCGCCGCCACTGCCTCTGCGACGACGAGATCCCCCGCCGCCTCGTCCTGGATTCTGTCGAGAAGATCGTCGAGGACTTCGCCATGGACCTCGCCATCAACCCCTTCTCCTCCGGCACCCGCCTCCGGTCAGCCTCGGATCGCACCCCCTCCCCCGCCCCCCTCAGATCTGTGCGTGGTGTAACTGAGACGTGTGTGACGCTCGTCCTGGGCCCAGCTCCTCTCCTTCCTCGGCCTCCGCCACCCGCTCCTCTCCGCCGCCGCCCCGGCGCAGCCCTCGCCCGCGGTGGCCTTCGTGCAGCTCCCCTCCGAGGCCCCCGCCGACGCGTCGCCGCCGCCGTCTCCGCCTCTCGGACGGCTCACGGTACGGACAGGATTCGTTGTTGGTTTCTTCATCCTGGAGTGACCGGTGTGTTGGCTGTTGGGCGCGAAAGGATGGTGCCTTTGCGTGTTTGGGGAGGTTAGGAATCACTTGGGTTTATGAGCGTAGTAGTAATTAACTGCAGATTAATTTGGTGTGGTTCTAGAGCAGGATTGGTGTGTGCAGGGCAGGTTCTTGTAGCGCTGGTACGCACTCCAAAAAGCTTTGATCATAACACATAACTAGATTAAGGTTAATTTTGAGATGAGCATAACACATAACTATGATTTATTAGGCACTAATAATCGATTAGTAGAATTTTCTATCATAAACAGCATTGCAGGTTATAATCTCTGTATTTGTTTGTTCTTTTAGTTACCAAGCCTTCTTGACTGAACTTCCTTCGTTACCTACATATAATCTACAAGTGTTTTGGTTTGTCTCTTCAGGTAGTGCTTGACTTGGATGAGACTTTAGTTTGCGCATATGAGTCGTCGAGCCTTCCTGCTACTTTGCGGACCCAGGCTGTTGCAGCAGGATTGCATTGCTTTGACATGGAGTGCATATCCGCTGATAAGGCGAGGCAACCATCTTGTGTTTTGCTATTCTATTGCTGTTTTAGCTTACTTCTCACTTCTCAGGAAGGTACTTATGGGTGGTTGTATTATTTCTTGGTGTAAAGGATGCTGAAGGAAGACAGAGGGTGAATCATATAACTGTCTTTGAGCGTCCTGGTTTGCATGAGTTTTTGCAGCGAATTTGCCAATCTTGTTCTCTTCACAGCTGGTTTGGAAGGTTTGTTCTCCTGAACTATTCAAATTACTTTACATCAAGGGTCCAGTTGATTTCACCTCCTCTCACTGATCGGTGTCCTCACCCCTAGGATATGCAAGACCTTTAGTTGACAGGATAGATGCTCACAACAGATTCAGTCACCGTCTCTATCGGCCATCAACTGTTACTACGTAAGTTGTCATTAAAATTCTTTAAGCTGTAAATAATGGATTGTTTTGTTCCTGAGCTTTAGTTTTACTATACGGAACAATTGACTTGCTCACTGATAATGAAATGTCATCTCGAGATTTTAGTGGGAGAGTCTTTGCAAGTAGAAATTTAAATATCACAAATGCTTGTACACCATAACTTGATGGAATCCATCCATGCTCATGGAAGTTCTGCATTTCTTTTTATTTGGTGCGACCTTCACTACTTTCTGTTCATCTTTTTTTTTGGGTATGCGCATTTGAGGTCAACACCAATATATGCACATCAACAATTGAGACCGTACCTGTGGGGCACATTTGCACTGGATTGTTTGTCAACATAAGCATGATATTAAACTTCATTTTCTAATTACATTTGCCTGCCGTTGTCTTATTTATACCCTGTTTACGTGAAGCTGGTTCCTGTACTGATGTTTTTTATTAACTCTTATACCATGTTGATAATGATTTGTTCATGTACTCCTGTTCTTTTACCAGCCTGATGGCACAAAGTAGTTGTTAATTGAGAAATTGAGCTGTATGCTGCATTAGCTGAGCTGTTTCAGTTTTCTGATGCTGTCATTTTCTCAATTTCAGGGAATATATTGAGCATGTAAAAGATCTTTCTTGTTTGTGCAAAGATTTCCGCAGAATCGTCATTGTTGATAACAATCCATATAGTTTCCTACTGCAGCCATTGAATGGAATACCTTGTCTCACATTTTCAGCTGGACAACCTGTCGATGACCAGGTAAACTGACACTGTAGATAAATAATTCTTTGGTTCTGAACTTATTATTCTTTGGTTTGTCCATTGTACATTTGTTATGCATTCAGATTTGCTAATAACTTTTGTCTAACACGGTGCATACTCCTTACAGATGTTTATGTTCACTCCCTTCTCTCCAATTATGATCTATATTCCTTGGCCAATTCTACCAATTTGAGATTCTGGAGGGATTACCACAACTCTGGGAAGTTTGATCTGACTGATATGACGTAAGAATCCATTTAGCTCCCCTTCCTTTATGCAACATCCAAGTTTTCTCTACATATTCTTGTCTGGGTGTATAAATTTGTGCATTTCGTACCATATCTTCAAGTGAATCTCTTTTTTGACTTTTGAAAACAATCTTCCAGTGTGAGATGCTGGTATCCAACATTATTCATAGTTAGACTTGTTCTATGTGTGGTTCCTTACTAAACCTTTATTCTTAAAGCACAACTCAACGATTCTATTTGATAAATTGTTAGAATTGTTTGTATATCAAACTGTAACAGGCTTATTGTTATAATTTTCTGTGTACCAAATATAATAGGCAAAACTTGTTCATATGATTGTGGCCTAGAGCAGATATTATCGCAAGTTATATCAAGCAATCAACATTATGGTAGCTCAGAGTTGTAGCCATTCTCTCGCATCTTGCCTTGCTATACTTTGGCTGAGCTGCAAGACTTGTTTCTTGGCTCAACTATGTAGATAAGCCAACTGCTGTATTGGCAAATCTGTAATGCAAAATTCGATTTGAACAGTCGTTCTAGACAGCTAGAGAGAATGTCTTTCTCATCCAGCTTTATTTATATTTTGCATCTTGTGGTCATATATTAAAGGAGTTTATTGACTGTTTTGCATCTTGTGGTCATATATCAAAGAAGTTTATTGACTGTCATGTTGCACGGACATACAGGTTTATATATACCACAGTTAGTTATCATGAATGTTGATGTCATCAGGAACCAGATTCTTTGGCAACTACGAGTAATTAATTTTTGACATAATTTTACCATGCAGGAAGAGTTCCAGCTTGCATTATTTAAAAACAGAAGGAAGGAAAATCTTTTCGCTAATCGGGTATCCATCCCCTTGGCAACCATTCTCATTTAGGTTTTGATATGTTACATGGCGATATTACATATCATGTATTATCACATTCAGTTGTATTTACATGACATGGACCTTGCAGATATTCGACCTTTTTGATGTCAAGAAAAGGGGTGTCATCGATTTTGGTGACTTTGTTTGAGCTTTAAATGTATTTCATCCAAACCTCCCGATGGAAGAGAAAATTGATTGTAAGTTGTTGCAGCTGCTTGGACTATGTTTGATTCAATCAATTACAGCATGCTATTGCGCTAGGTCCGTTTGTTTGGGGTGTTTAGAGCGTGAAGCAACAACCTTGGGTCTCTTTCTTTTTGTTATTATGGAATTTGACGCTTTGAGTGATGTCTCAATGTGGTCGTACAACATTGTCGTTACCGATCACTTACAACATGGTCGAAACCGACAACTCTCAACATGATACGACCACATTAGAGAAAGATCGAAGGTGATCCGAAGGCTGCAGGAAGGCTCTTGTGAGCTCGAGGGTTTCTACAACAGAGTGGTCGTATGTTGTGCTATGTTTGTGCACTGGAAAATTTGTTGGTCTGATTGTTTTGTGCGGTTAGAAACCTGCCGGGAGAGTTACGCCCACTGCAGCCAAACATAGCACCCTTTCGACCACGGCCAATGTGGCCCTAACAGCTTCCGACTATGGCCAACGTGGTCGTAATAGCTTCCGACCGCGGACAATGTGGCCGTAAACCCTTTCGACCATGGCCAATGTGGCCATAATAGCTTTCGACCATGGCCAACGTGGTCGTAATAGCTTTCGACCACGATCAAATAGATGCGTTCGACTTCTGACTTTCGATGACTTCTGACTATGACTTTCTGACTTGTATGTGGATCTTCTTGGGCGCTCAGGTTGTCTAGATGAAGCGGAGGCCCTTATCTTGTCAACGCCTGTGCATCCTGATGGGGTCATATGGAAGACATTACTGTCTGCTTGTAAATCCCAGAAGAATTTTGACATGGCCGAGCGGATAGCAGAACGTGTCATTGAGTTGGACCCTCGCGATTCTGTCTCTTATGTTCTGCTATCAAATATTCGAGCTACCAGCAGGAGATGGGGGGATGTCAGTGAGGTAAGAAAAACTATGAGGGAGAAGAACATGCCAGAACTGTGTCCATTATGGATCCTCATCCTAAAAATAGAATGTTTAAGGGTTCTGATCCATGCATGCCATATATACACAAATTACATAACATTGCCAATAATTTCAAACTCGCCATGGAATTGGCACATCCTGCGTGGAAAGACGATATTTTTTACTGGCGTCGTAAATTCCCAACATGGGTTCCAAAAACTACGGACTGGTAATAACTTATAATATGTTTCATCTTTATTATCAAATATCATTTGATTTATCTATAACAATTAAACACGTGCTCTTCTGCAGCAACCTGTCAGGCTTCCTTGTATACAGTTTCATGTGGTCGTGGAATGGCGTAAGATTACCAGTTATCAACACTGTGAGCATATAATATTCTCTATGTATATTTTGTAGACTACATAGCAAATTAATAAGTTAACTTATTATCTGCCATGCACAGCGATCACATTCACTGAGGACGAATTTCTTGGTGGACATTTTGAAGAGCAGTGAAAATGAATGTAAAGACATTATCCCTGGAGAACTTCAAGACCTACTTAAGCAAATCAGAAATTAGATGGTTCAGGCGAGACATGACTTATTATTGCCTTGTTATGCATTATAATTGGCCTAGGCTTGTAATTTCATGACCTGAACTTGCTGGTGATATACATGAGTGTTTTCCAGATTATATACATGGTGATATACAATTGCGTGAAACTTAAACTATGAAAAAAAATCATCATTTGGTTGTTTTCATGTGCATCCCCGAAATGCCGCCGTGGCGTTAGCACGGGCACTATACTAGTTGGAAAGAAAGTTCCCGAGTTGGGACTCATCAGACGCATTGGAAATGGTGAGTGTTTCGATATAGAACGGTAATTGGACTTGAATCTATTAGCATGAGACTGACGGGAGGAGACGAAGAGAGTAATCTACAAAATGTTTTGGAACTGATTGATCCAGTATCTAAGTCGTGGAAAGCTGAGATGATCAGAGATATTTTTATCCTGTTGGATGCAGATGCCATTCTGACCATACCTTTGAGGAAGAATCACACGGATGATATTAATGCTTGGGTCTTGGAGAAATATATGTGCACCTATTCGGTTAAGTCTGCATACCGTCCTTTGGTCTTGGAGAAGTTATGGAAGCTAAAGTAACGGTTTTATGGTGGAGACTAATTCCCTAGAATTCTTCAGGGATTTGGCCTTTGGTTCTTTGCTGGCTTGCCGCACGACGCGTGCTCTGTCAGTCAGTCTGTTCGTATTCTACTCTTCTTGCCGCACGCTTGGATGGGAATCTGGGAGTGGATCTGAGGATCTCAGAGCTGGTTCATCCACTTGGACTCTTGGAGGTATGCACCTTTTTAGTTCTACTAGTACATATGTTGATATGTGGATACAGAGCCATGCATTTTTCGTCTGAAACTTGATTTTCATGAAAGCGTAGCTTAGTTTGGACGATGCATGCTTTGTGAGTTTGAAATTTAGGTACCGGAGCATATTGGTATATAGGGATGTGACTGGCTAAAGAAAATGGCACCACTCCACAAGATTTGTCATCAACAGTGAAACATAATGCTATGGTACCTTGACGTCATAAGCAAGTAATCACTAATCATTCATTGATTTCATTTGGTGGTATTCCCTTATCTAATCAGTAATCACTATCTAAATTTCCCTTTACAATTTTAGATGATATGAAGAAGAGAAAGACAATTCATAATTTATATTGAAAAGGAATTGACCGCAAAGATTAGTAATGATGATATTATTAAGGCCTATGATCTTGCTGGTAGTCATAGAGCTAAGTTTAAGTTAATAGAGATGTAATTTTCTTTGCATTGTAATTTGCAAAACATATTAATATGATATGTGACTATTAGATCGGTAAATCCGGTATAGTTCATTGGTTCTACTCTACTTGTTGTCCATACTGCCCCCTATATCCAATTCCTGGCTCCGCCCCTAGGCACAGCACACACCCTATTTTTCTCACCCCCGTTTTGTGTACTTATCTTCTTATCACTTTTTTCCATTGTTAAAAGTCACTTGTTTCAATTACTACTATTTATTTTCAGCTAAAAACTATAACACAGCTAATACAACGCCCCGTAAGCTCAAACTGCTGCTTGTGCATGGATGAGCGCAGTTGTACCTGAGCCAGTGTTTCTTGTGAAAACGGCCTAGTTGGCCGGTGAGACGTTGAGTGGCTAAACTCACGAATTGTTTAATTATTAAAGTATTGTTAACGCTGTCGAACGATTAATTGGTCGCATAATCACTGTAAGTTTACCTCCTCCTTGCTGTGATACGGAAAAGGTAGCTTCCAAAGTACCTTTTCTGTTGTTCACAGATTATTATTTTCTCCAACTTCTTTTTCTTACGGTGATCTACCTAAAATATTCTTAAAATCTAAATCATGCTAAATGGAGCGGGCTAGTGCCTGAATCTCTGAGATGCCCACTCGGATTCCGCAAAAAATTCCTCCACTAAAAAATGGGCAGTGAAACAAGCAGCGGTTCGTGATGGTAGAAAGTTCTCGTGGTTGTACTACTAGTGGTATAAAATGCTTTGTTTCTAGAGCTATACCACATTCATTGCATGATCTTGAGTTTCAACTAAGTATTGTTCAAGGTAAATATGCTGCTAAAGACAAATAGACTTGGTCTAGCACCCACACAGGCACAGTCGCACTCATCCACACATCCAAACAAAACAGAGGGAAAAAACATGGATCACACGATTTGTGTTAAGAAAAGATCTGCTGGACACTTGCGTATGTACTACCGTTTTAGCAGTCCAGGGTCCAGTGCTCATGTCAAAGCTGAAGCATGTGCTGCGACTTTGCTGCTCTGTTTTGAGGAACCAAGTAATCTTTTTTTCTAGATGCACAAAGTCATAAGAACAACCCAGACTTGACATGCGTTCAGCGTTCTCGCTTAGTAAATAAACTTTCAGAAAGATCTGCAAACTAATACTACTTTTTTTGAGCGATCTGCAAACTAGTACTACTACGTGCTTATAAGTTATAATGACAAACTGACGAAAAGGAAGAGAACGCAAGCGCGCAGACCGGGCATTATGTGTATGATGATTGGTTGGTGCTCCAAAACTTAACCCGATGATAATAGTCAAAATGTACCAGTCTCGTAACAACGACATCACTGAATTGTAGTACTAATTTCCCAGTAGGGCTCTCCCCTATCAAATTTTCACGAGAAAGTTGGCATCTACTATAGCCGCCGGTTGTTGTAGACGATGAATATTGTTGCTACTTTCATTTACAGATCATTTAAAAGACTATCGAGCAATTTGCTTGGAATTTCCATTATATTTCTGAAAATTTTACCTTGTCATATAGAAGCTCTTGAGATTATTAATTGGGAATTTAGTGTTTCTGCCCCTGTTATCGACTGCAAATGTGATTTTACCCCTACTTTTTTAACTTTGTGACTTTGCCCTCGCGATTTTGAAATGAAGACTCCATTTACCCCTATTTTGTGACACCGTTAAGACTGGAGGATTAAATGGTAAAAAAAAAGAAACACCACACGAAAAGACTAAAATACCCTTATATTGCCTTATCCATTCAGCTCCCACAAAATCCCACACCCAGCTCGCTCGGTCTCTCGGTCGGTTTGGCCTCCCCACGCTAGGGTTTGCAGAGGCGGGCGCGCAGCGAGCTGCAGAGGAGGGCGCGCGGCGCGCAGCAGCCTCCAGGAGCAACGCGGCTCGCGGCCGGCCCCCCAGGCGCGGCACCCACGTCCGCCTCGCTCCGGCAGGTCGTCCCGTCGCCGCACCGTCTACTTGCCTGCGCCTTCTTCCTCTGGTGCCCCCGGATCGAGACCTGAAGCCACTTTTCTCGTCTCCTCTTGGTGCGTGCAAGAAAGAAGAGGTGACAGCGAGCTATTTGCCTTCATCAGAGTTGCTTGATCCCATTAGATTTACTACCTAAGCTCCTTCTTTGGAGACTCCGCCTCGCCGATTTGGTGTCGTCCTCAGCTAGAGCTTGTCCTCCTTGGGCTTCGCTATGGTACTGTCCACCTTTGATTTCTTGGTAGTGGTTTTGTTCATAGTTGGCACAGCAAGAATCGATGAGTTTCCCTTTACAATAAACATTCCTCTCATGGTTGTGGTGTCTATTGCCTTTTTGGCCAACACGCCGCCTCCTTTGGCTGCTGTGTATCCTCCCCTTCTCTATCAATCTGGATCCCCCACCCACTACTCCCTATGTGTCGTTGACCTACTGGGATCAAGGATCCAAAAATAATTAGCTCTCAGTGGCCAATCAGAGATTCACCAAGTAGATTGTCGGCGTCCTTCACCGACGCAGATCCTTTGGTGTATCCTTCAACCTTCAACCCAAATGTACTTGAGGAAATGCCTCACAGAAGGTTTGTGATACACCATTTGAGCTTAAGTTCTTAAAAATAGTATTTGACAGGACATTTGTTTCTGTGCTTACTATTTGTATATTTGATTCAAACCAGATCAACGAGGACAAACCCAAGAAGCTGGCTCTCTTTCTTCACCTTTGGAGATGGCTCATTGTCATAACTTTGCTATGCTTGGAATTATTGAGGTTTTGTCGATTTTACTACTTCAAAACTACAGAAGGTTGCTAATGAACCAAAGGAAATGTTAGAAAATAAATATTGGAGCTTGTTGATGCACATGGTGGCTTTGAGAGGAAAACAAGCAAGAGCAGGGAAAAGATTGTGCGAAGAAGAGGGAATTCAAGTGATGCTACAGATAATCAAACTAATGAACCCAAGGAAAACTCAAATGCTTCCTTGCAGAAATTACATGAAACGAGGGGGAAATTTATGGACTCAAGTTTATATGAGCTTGTAGTGATGTGTGTCAAGCAATGCAATGCTGATTACAATGCAATAAGCTCCCGTCGCCGCGCCGTCTACTCGGAGCTTCCACCTTCCCGCCGCCGGCGCAGCCTCCACCTCTGGTGAGCAGTGCCCCGCCTCTGTAGTTTGCGCCCTGTGGTTTTGCGTTATCCAGTGAGCAGAGCACTATCTATTGAAGTAGATCACTGACAACATGTATATGCTATTGAGTTTTATTTCTACTTCTTGAAGCAGTGCTGAATTGATAAGAGTGATAGGGCGGTGTATTCATATTTCTTTGGTCCTACAAGAACTGTGGATTGTGGTTGACTGAGATTTGCCATCCTATTGAGTTTTATTTCTACTTGTGTAGTTATGCTGACATTTAGGTAACCACATGTTGATATTTATGTGTGCATCCTTTTGTATCATAAACTTGAATATTGAGTGCTTGTAAATACTCCTCAGGGAACTTGTACACATGAGTTACGTCATTTCTGTGGATGCTTACCTTGCATGGCTTCCTTTCTGAATTACACATTACAGAGAAAGCAAGGATTGAGGCCCAGGTGAAGGCTGCTGAAGCTGCTGCACAATTAAAGCTAGAAGAAGAAATGAGGATGAAGAGGGAGCAGGAAAGAGAGGCAGCTCGCCTGGCATTACACATGGTACTACCTGCTTGCCATTTTCTGACCGGCAAGTTTCTATGCATGATGTACACAATAGCTAATCTCCTCTCCTTTTGTATAGATGAAGAAGACTGTTGATATTGACAACAGTGACTTTCTGAAGGACTTGGAGAACTTGAGCAAAAAGTGGGAACTGAACCCCCCTGGCAAATTAATTGTCGATTTTGTCGATGGGATTGAACTGCCACCTGGCCTTGGAAGCCCGCTGGAGAGGCTTGGCCTTTTCATGAAGAAAGATCTTGAGGAAGAGGTTGAACATGAAATGGAGGACAGCATATCACCCTCGGTGGATGCCGAAGTGGAGGAAGGAGAGATCAGTTGCTGTCGATAGCATACCTCTAAAATATCCATTTTTTTGTTCTTTCAGATACTGAATCAACACGCTCGCTGGGGCTATAAGATTATGCGGGTGCTATGTTATCTATTCCGCAGCCAAGTAACCTCTTAGCTCATGTTGTTTGCATCGTCTAACCAAGTCACACCAGAACATGTTCCTGCCGAACTCTGGTGCAGTTTGGGCCTATTTTGTGGTCGTCATGCAATAGTACAATGCCACTGTATGTTGTAGGTGTTCCATGTATATTTAAGACTGGAGCTACTCGTATGGACATTCTGTAAAAAATGAAAAAAAGGGTAATAAAATGTTAGTATATATTGATGTTTACATGCAAGTTGTGTGATAAAAAATTATGTTTCTTTGAATTTTGGCATAAATGCTGTCCAAATTTTGTAAAATTTGACAAATTTTGTCCAGATTTATATTAATAAAACGAATGCATAAATTTGTGTCTAATTCTGTTGACAAGATCCCTACCAAATATGTCAAAACTTCAATTTCGAAATAGGGGTAAAATCACAAAGTTCTCTAACAAAACAGGGATAAAATCACATGGGCAAACTTGTCTATTCGTGCAAAAGTTAACACCGTTAACTGACTTTAACGGAATAGGGGCAGACTCTCCCTTCAGTTCAAAAACACAGGGGTAAAATCATAAAGTTTAAAAAATGAGGGTAAAATCACCATTTCGCTTGAAAACGAGGGCATGAACGCTTAAGGCCCTTATTAATTACAGCGTATACGTGTGTACTTCAAATTTAGAGTCAGGAAAACCAAGCATGGCGGCGTTGGCACAAGCCACAAGCCAACCTTCATGCTTTCATCACGTGATTGATACGCCTTCAGAACGAGTTGTCAGTGATGTCGTCGTCGTCGACGCTGTTCGTCGATGAGTTTCCAAGCCGGTATAAACGGGAAAATTGTATATATGCCCCATAGTTATCAATGACTTGTAAATTTGCCCCCAACTTTGATGACTTTGCTCTTTTACCCCATACTTGGAGTGCACCCTTATTATTTTGCCCTACTACCCACTTGGCTGCTATTTTAATTTTGTTTTTCATTTTTTAGCATGTGAAATGACAGATCTACCCCTGGCTCATTTTCCTCATCTTCCAGATCGACCGCCGGGGAGGAGGAGCACCGGATCTGGCCGTGGTCCGCCGGGAGGCACAGAGCGGCAAGGCGGGGGCGGTTGGGCCGCCGGCGGCGCTTGGGGACGGCGCGTCGGGGAGCCGAACAGTGCAGCTGGAATCGGCGGCGAGTGTGTAAGGCGCGACGGCAGGGCGGCGCGAGTGGAGGAGGCGCGTGAGGGAGAGCCGAGCCGAGGGGAGCGCCGGAACCGGAGGCGGAGGAGCGGCCGGGAGGCACAGAGCGGCCAGGCGGGGGCGGTTGGGCCGCCGGCGGCGCTTGGGGACGGCGCGTCGGGGAGCCGAACCGAGGAGACGAACGGTGCGGCACCGCTGGAATCGGCGGCGAGTCGGTAAGGCGCGACGGCAGGGCGGCGCGAGTGGAGGAGGCGCGTGAGGGAGAGCCGAGCCGAAGGGAGCGCCGGAACCGGAGGCGGAGGAGCGGCGGCGCGGCGTCGGTGTGAAAGGAGACGGGGGAAGAGAGCCGAGTGAAATGGGGGACGGGGAGGAGAATGAGCGGTCGGTCTGGAAGATGAGGAAAATGAGCCAGGGGTAGATCTGTCATTTCACATGCTAAAAAATGAAAAACAAAATTAAAATAGCAGCCAAGTGGGTAGTGGGGCAAAATAATAAGGGTGCACTCTAAGTATGGGGTAAAAGAGCAAAGTCATCAAAGTTAGGGGCAAATTTACAAGTCATTGATAACTATGGGGCATATTGTAAATTGATAACTATGGGGCATATATACAATTTTCCCGGTATAAACCCATATAAATGTGTCCACCGGCCAGTGCGTACGCGCACACATGGGTAGAGGTCATCGATAGCCTCGCATCGCAAGCTTTGCAATTGCAAGTCTGCAACGTTGCAACAGTTCTGCTTGACATGGGTCGTTCTCCTACCCAGCTCGTCGTCTTCTTTCTCGTATCTTCCTTGCTCCATGCCTTCGGCACGTCGTGCGGGTGCTTCGCGGCATCCGCGCCATTCAATTCCTCGTGGTGCTCAGGTACCGTCAGATGCGGTAAAATCAACATCACCTACCCGTTCCACCTCTCTGCCGCCGCCTCCGCCTTCTGCGGCTACCCCGGCCTTGGCCTTGACTGTGTGGACGGAAACACGACGGTCCTCCGCCTGAGCACCAACAACAACACCGTCTTGGACATCAACTACCCGACGCGCACCATGTTCGTGGTCGACTCCGACATCCACCGCGCCTCGACCGACTGCCCGAGCGTCAAGCACACCGTGACGGTCGCGCCCGGCTCGCGGCTGCAGTTCACAACGTCCGACGCCAGCCTCACCTTCCTCGTCGGCTGCACGGACGTCCCCTTAGCGTGCCGCAACGGCAGCACACCGATCGGCTGTGACCTCACCGGTGTGGCCGGCGAGAGCTCGTACGTCTTCCGCGGTGCTGCTGCCACTGCAGGTGGCCTGCTCGCGGGGGGCGAGTGCGCCCGGTTCTGCAATAGCACAGTGACCATGCCGGTGTACGGCGCGCTGTTCGACGTGCCGAGCTTGTCGAACCTGACGACCAGCTACGGCAGGGTGCTCAAGAACGGGTTCGAGTTGAGCTGGGGCACGAGCTCTGATGCGCAGGCAGCGCAGTGTGACCTCTGCGAGCGCTCCGGTGGGTTGTGCAGCTACAACCGGACGAGCACCGCGTTTGGCCGCGGCAGTGCGCTGGCTTTCGGCTGCGTCTGCCCCGACGGACGGACGCGTTCAAGTACCTGCGGTAAGATCTACCTGTGTTTGCAATTCTTAGCCTGTGTATGTTTTAGTTACGTTCAAATTTACATAAAACAGATTCCAAACATACAAACTAGCCATACATATGATGAGTTCTATTGGAACTATGCACACCAAACAGTGAAAGTTACTATTCTTAAGAGTGAACTGATGGATGCCTCGCTGCACATGTTTGTGCTCAACAGGCTTCAGAGAGCTCGCGCTTTTTATATGGATTAACAGGGTTCATTTTTTTTCTTAGTCATTTGTGTACATACATGTGCAATCCTATTCCTGATTCCGAATAAAGATAAGCTGAGCCTGTTTCTCAAAAAAAAAAGAAAAGAAGAAAGAAGTAAACTGATGGATGGTCTAATTTTAAGAATTGTGCAATTTTGTTTCTGGAAGAGCACGGAAGCACAGCTCAAACATAATAAGCTTACAAGCCAACACAAGTTTTCCTCGCAAAAAAGGGTTTCAAGCATGCTCCTGGTGAACGAAGAGAGATGAAATCTGAAATTAACCTTACTAGCTATGAGAAAAATTTATGGAAAAAGTTTTTTATGAGAAAAATTTATGGAAGAGTTTATATAACACCCCAAACTTGCTCGGAAGTTCGTCCAACACCCTGAACTATGAAACCGGATATTTGACTCCTCAAACTTTGCAATTTGGTTCGAATAACACCCTAATTCGGTTTGGACGACGGTATTGTCTGTATGACACGATGAGTGGATGGTTTTCCAACGTTGGATAATGCTAGTCAAATTTAAGTGAATAACAGGTGAGGCCCACAAGGCCTTTTCTCCCAAACTGAAACAGAGAGGGAGGAAACTACAGGGGGGCTGGCCATGGAAGCATGATTAGGAGCTTGGTGGGGGAGAAGTTCTTGTGGGCCCTACATGTCACTAACTTAGTTTGGCCAACGTGTCATCCTACGTGGCAAAATTGTCCACTCATCATGCTACGCAGGCAATATCACCGTACAAAACCAAGTCATTGCATTTGAATTGATTATAAAGTTCAGATGGTTAAATATCTGGTTTCATAGTTCATGGTATTAGATGGACTTTCAAGTAAAGTTTGAGGTGCTATACGGATTTATTCCAAAATTTATTATGCTTGACAATCTAAGCTACAATTTGATTTTTCACAATGAATACTAATCCTCAGTTGGTATACTTCAGGAATCCGTACCACAGGGAGGAAAATCAAAACTTGTAAGAAACCAAATCATTTGCTCCCTTAGACTTGTTTCAGATATTTCATTCTATGCTGATTCTCCTCTGTTGTTTCCACTCAACAGATGTAATAGCAACAACCTCGACCATAAGTTTCTTGCTCCTACTGTTTTTGGCATATCTCGTGCACTACAAGAGAACCTATGGCTCGTTTATCTTCTGGAGGAAAGGATCACACGTCGCACCTGGAGTCGAAGCCTTCCTGCAAAGATATGGATCTTTGCATCCAAAAGTATACTCTTATGTAGAAGTGAAAAGGATGACCAAATCTTTTGCGCATCAACTAGGGCAAGGTGGTTGTGGCGTTGTTTACAAGGGCAAACTTCCTGATGGCCGTTCAGTAGCCGTAAAAATGCTCAAGGAATCCAAAGGAGACGATGAGCAGTTCATGAATGAGGTAGCGAGCATTAGCACGACTTCTCATGTCAACGTTGTGACTCTCTTAGGATTCTGCATACAAGGTTCCAAAAGAGCTCTGATTTATGACTACATGCCAAATGGTTCACTCGAGAGATTTATCTTCAGGAACCACTCTGACGGAAGAAATTCTCTAAGCTGGGATAAACTGTTTGACATTGCAGTAGGCATTGCACGAGGACTCGAATACCTCCATAGAGGATGCAATACCCGTATTGTGCATTTTGATATCAAACCACACAATATCCTCCTAGTTGAGAACTTATGTCCTAAAATATCGGACTTCGGGTTGGCGAAATTATCCATGCAGAAGGAGAGCACAATCTCAATTGGTGTTGCGAGGGGTACAATTGGCTACATTGCGCCAGAAGTTTTCTCTAGACAATTTGGAGTCGTTACTAGCAAGTCCGATGTCTATAGCTATGGAATGATGATTCTTGAGATGGTCGGTTCAACTCGAGACCTGAATAACAGCAGTTGGGAAAGCACTGATGAGTTCTATTTTCCTCAGTGGATATACGAGAATCTAGATCAATACTGCCTTGATGCTTCTGAGACGGGTATTGGCGCCGGAGAGCATGTGAGAAAGATTATCATAGTTGGATTGTGGTGTATACAAGTGATGCCTATTGATCGGCCTTCAATGAGTAAGGTAGTTGAGATGCTAGAGAGTAGCTCGAAAGATCTCCAGTTGCCATCCAAACTCATGACATCTTATTTGGAAGATTGAGACAAAAGGACCCTAAACTCTATCACGCAGTCGTGCTACTTGACTCTCTGAACTTTAACAGCGTGAGATATGTTCCTTTCCAGCATTGCCCATGTAAAGTATGCCAGTATCTGTTGGCACTTATTTAAGGAAAAACTCTGGATACCATTAGTGTAGTAGTGTATGATTCTACACTTTCCAAAAATCAATTTCACAAATCCTAAAATGGTAGGTTAATAGTAAAGTACTCTTTTTTTAATGGTGGGAACTGTTAAGATTACATTGTGCTATAAAATAGAATAGTTGGCTATAGATAGAATAGTTGAACCGGCTGTTAGGAGGTCTATCTTGTATTTGGTGTATAATTCTGTTTTAGAGATAGATTTCTGATTGCATCCGAAAGGAGAGTTGTAATCTGTTTCGCTGCCGAACAGAGTTCCCCCTACTGTCGCTATTGTTTGTAATACATCAATGACCCGGCAGTGTGTGTCTATATTGAAGTTTGAATGTCAGACACTTTTGTGGCCCTGTTTGTTTCCACTTAAGATTATTATAATCTAGCTTATAGGTGGGAAATTATATAAGCTAGATTATAATAAGCTGGTGGAAAATAAGCTGTCAAGTGTTTGGCAGCCTGGATTATCAGAGTTATGGATTGTTGTATTCGAATGTTTAAAGACTACAATGTCCTTGAGAGAGAGGCAAGGGAGTTGGGGGATGGATGAATGGCAAAGGTGGGTAATATTCCTAAAGTTTTATGGTCCTTAAGATAAAAGGTGGATCTATAAGCTGAAATAAGCTCCTTTTTTGAGCTTATTAGATTACAATAATCTGGGCTATTAGATTATAATAAGTTACCTTGTAATCTAGGCTGTTTATTTTCACTTATGATTATAAGCTAGATTATAGTAATCTTAAGTGAAAACAAACAGTGCCTGTATTGGCAAACATCAATCTCCTAGAGTGTTTTACATGGTATCAGAGCCTTGAGTGATCTCAACCATGTCATCTGACGTTAACACCATACCTCCATCCTCTACGCCTACTTCTTCTGCACCAACACCAATGTCGATCAGCCATGCCAACACAATTAGGCTTGGCAAGGAAAATTATTTTCTTTGGAATGCATAGCTTTTTGCTTATTTGAGGAGCTTCAATCTCCTTGGGTATATCAACGGCACCTGCCAGACGCCACCTCAGATGGTCTCAGTGTCAACGGAGCAATGTGCAAGCCAGGTCAATCTAGCCTATCTAACTTGGTATAACCAATATCAAATGGTACTCAGTGGGATTTCTTTCCTTGTTGACAGAAGAAATCTTGACTCATGTCATGTTCACAACAACCTCATGCGAAGCCTGGGTAGACCTAGAATAGATGTTTGCATCACGTTCATGCGCACGTGTGGTACAAATCCGCATGGAGCTTGCCAATTTGAAGAAAGATCTCTCCGCATCTGATTACTTCAGGAAGATGAAGAATCTCGCCGACACACTTGCTGCAATTGGCATGCCCTTAACAGAAGATGAAGTTGTTTCCTACATCCTTGCCGGGCTCAGTTCATATTTTGACCTGTTGGTCACCTCTCTTACTACAAGAGCAGAGGGTATAACCCTTGATGATGTTTATGTTCATATAATGAGTTTTGAACATAGGATGGAACAAAATAACTTCGATCAGCAATTGAACCTTGGAGGATTGCATCCATCGGCCAATTTTGCTGGACATGGTTCTGGTCGTGGTAACCATTATCAGAATCAAGGCATCCGAGGTAGCCGAGTGCGTGGTCGTGGTGGTCGTTTTCAGAATAATCATGGTGGCTCCTCTGGACAAGGAGCCCGAGGAGGAGTGTTTTGTCTAGTCTGCTAGGTCTATAGGAAACTGGGTCACATGGCAATTAAGTGTTGTCATCAGTCTGATTACTCCTATCAATCAGAGGAAGTTCGCACCACAGCTATAGCAGCAGCCACGCCCTCATATCAAGTTGATCCCAACTAGTATATCGATACCGAAGCAACTAATCACATCACAAGTGATCTTGATCACCTAAAAATAAAAGAAAAATACTTCAGATCACGTCCAAGTTGGCAATGGCACAGGTTTGCACATATCTAACACTAGTTATTGCTCTATTAATACTCCTGCTCATCCTTTGACTCTTAAAAAGGTTCTCCATATCCCACAAATTTCAAGAAATGTCATATATGTTCATAAACTCACTCAAGATAACAATGTCTTTCTTGAATTTCATCCAACTCATTTTGTTGTCAAGGACCAGATGTCGAAGAGAAAGCTGCTTCACGTCAGATGTGAGTTCAGCCTATATCCAATCAAGTCTTCCACAAGCAGTTCTCTCAAGTTAGCCTTATTAGGTGCCAAGGTCTCCAAATAGCAGTGGCATGTTCGTCTCGGTTATCCATCATCCCAAGTAGTTTAGTCAATTCTCTACTTAAATAAATTGCCTTCCATGAGTCCCATGCGTACACCTGTTTGTGATGCATATCAGTAGACAAAGAGTCATCAACTTCCATATTCCCAGTCATTCATGTGTCTATGTCTCCTTTAGAACTTGTGTTTTTTCTGATGTATGGAGCATTGCTCCTCAATCTATTAGAGGATAAAAGTACTATGTTAGTTTTATCAATGATTTTGGTAAATTCACTTGGATATATGTATTACATGCTAAATCTAAAGTTGAGAAAGTATTTCTACAATTTTAAAAATATGTAGAACACCTGCTTGAGAAAAAGATCAAGTGTGTTCAATATGATTGGGGAGAAGAATATCAAAAAGAAAAGAAATTCTTCACAAATATTGGCATAGAACATAGGATGTCATGCCCTCATACCCATCAGCAAACTATGTCGACTGAAAGAAACATTATCACATTGTTGAAACTGGTCTTGCACTTCTTGCTCATACTTCTATGCCAATCAAATTCTGGAATCAAGCTTTCTTGACTGCTACTTATATCATAAATCGCCTTCCCACTCATGTCATAGACAATGCTTTCCCTCTTGAGAGATTATTCCATGTCAAGCCTGATTATTCCCTACTTTGAATTTTTGGTTGTGCTTGTTGGCCACATCTCCACCCTTATAATTCTCATAAACTTTCTTTTCATTCTAAGGAATGTCTGTTCCTTGGGTATAGTTCAATTACAAGGGGTAAAAATGCTTGGATGTTTCCTCGGGTCGTGCCTACATCTCACAAGATGTAATCTTTGATAAGCACAAATTTCCCTTTTCCAATCATACTTCTACCATGCAAAAATCATCTAAGATGCCCACATGTATCCCTCTCCAGAATCTTTCACAACATCCTATTGTCCATGACACAGATCCTCCTCTCAATGGTAGCAGTATTACAAATAGCACCAATGACCATGTTTTGATTAATGCGCAGCCTTCCATTTCTCCTCAGTCTATGATTGTAAGAACTCCCTATGAACATACTGATGCCGGTGCTTCCATATATTCTCCTGCAGCGCCTCCTTCGCATTCATATGGTACAAGGCTACATAATAATATCAGGTGTCCAAAGCGACGAACCAATGGAACAATTGCTTATGTGGCCACAGTTTCTTATGCACTAACCGAGCCATCTTCCCATCTGGATGCTGCACTTGTTCCTCAATGGAAAGTAGCAATGGATGCTGAATTCTGTACACTACTCAAGAATAATACCTGGCACTTTGTTCCTCCGAAGCCAGGATTGAACATCATTGACTGCAAATGGGTGTTTAAGTTGAAGAAGGTTGATGGTATAGTGAATGGTCATAAGGCCAAACTGGTGACAAAAGGATTTTAAACAGCATTATGGTCTTGATTATGAAGATATGTTTAGTCTAGTAATCAAACATACCACTATACATATTTTGCTCTCTTTGGTCGTTTTAGTAGGATGGTGTATGAAACAAATTGATGTTAAGAATGTCTTCCTTCATGGGTTCTTGCAAGAAGAAGTTTATATGAAGCAGCCACCAGGTTATCTTGATTCCAGGTTTCCCCATCACATATGCAAGTTAGATAAATCTCTTTATAGCCTAAAGCAACCACCACGTGCGTGGTTTGCATGGTTGAGTTCTAAGTTACAAGACCTTGGTTTTGTTCCCCTCTAATGTTGATACTTCTCTCTTTATTTTTCGGCAAAATAGTACCACCATGTTCATGTTGATGACATCATCATTATTAGTTCTTCCCCTCAAACTATTGATCAGTTACTCTAGGAATTGAGAGGTGATTTTGCCATGAAAGATCTTGGCGAAGTCAATTATTTTCTTGGCATTGAAGTGCAGAATATGAAAGATGGACTTGTATTGTCACAGCATAAATATGTCATGGATCAACTTCACAAGACAAACATATTGTAGTCAATGGGAGTTAGCATGCCCATGAGTTCTTCCAAGAAGATATCTCGCTTTGAAGGGGAGAAATTGTCAGAAGAAGGGGCAACTAGATATGAAGTACAATTGGAGCTCTTCAATATTTAACTCTGACAAGATCTGATATTGCATTTAGTGTCAATAAGGTCTATCAGTATCTGCATGTGCCCACTAATGTTGATTGGATGGCAGTTAAGTGTATTCTTGGGTATTTAAAAGAAACACCTTGATTGGCATTTTTGATGCTAATTGGGTTGGATGCCTAGATGATTGGTGAAGCACTAGTGGATATGCCTAGATGACCATTTCTCGATCAAGCACAGAGGCTGAATATAAATTAGTAGCTAATGCAACTGCAGAGTTGTTATGGATACAAGGTTTCATGCTATCTTACAGCTAATCTGGTCTATCTTGTCCGGATCGAGCAGCTTGCTTATGGTGCTTGCTTATGGTGTGATAATTTGGGGCCAGTCTATCTTACAGCTAATCCGATGTTTCATGCTAGAACAAAGCATGTTGAAATTGATTATCACTTTGTTCAGGAACAAGTTTCTCAGAAGGATTTGGATATTAAGTTTATTTCTTCCATTGATCAAACCGTTGATATACTGACCAAAGCTTTGCTGGTTCAGCCTTTTCGTCGCTTCACAAATAATCTGAACTGTAACGCCCCCGTTTCCAGGGGCACTTGCGAACACGGCATCCCGTAACTATTCATGCTTGAACAGTTATGGAATGTCGCGCAAGAGTGAACTATCACATGCTTATAACAAAAGTTCAACTTTATTACAAGATAAGGTTTAACAACCCAGTTTTCTGCAGTGGGGCATGCAAGCCCAAAGTATATTTACATCACAAAAGCTCCAAAGAAGCTCGAGCGCGGCGGAGACCTAGAACCAAGGGTCCTCGTCGAAGAAAGGCTCCTTAGGGGCTTCCTCAACGGGGAGACCTTCACCAGCGTCTTGATCCTCTGAAGGGGTTTTAGCAAGCCTTGAGCTAACCAGCTCAGCAAGTCACAAAGGAAATCCTACTTTAGCTACTTGCACGGATCAACAAAGGAAGGGAGTATACTTGGTTTATTAACTTTGAGTGGATGCAGTTTTACTTGCAAACGTTTTCAAAAACACAAAAAGGTTATAACTACTCCTTAAGATTAAGGGGTTTTCATAAAAAGATAATTAATCATCTAGTCCTGTTAAACATTTGTAAAAGCTACTTAAGCTTCGCGGCTGGAATCACCCAAGTGACACAGCTCCATTCACCGGGAGCACGACGTATTCGAATACCATTGATTTACTCTGCAGAGTTGCCCAACTTTACCCACATGCACCCTTAACCCTCATGACTGAGTTAAGGAACCGAGTCTTTTTGCTGCTCAACCCTTGATATACACTCTACCCGATAGGTTCGGAATCCGCACACCCTCAGGTATCCGTTGGCCACCACGGAACGCCGGGCCCGAGTTGTGGGGGCCTATCGTTGTCTTAGTTTGGATCCACGATCCAGACCGACTCCCAAATGCAGGGTTTCACTTAAGTTGAGCAGGTACTAAACCAGGGCTGACAAGTCAACACCTGTGGTTGAGCGGCCGGTTATGTCATTTGCTTGGCGTAAGGGTCTAGTCCTTATATTTTCATGAGGTCCGCAACCTCCAACCTAGGGTAAAGCGGTGAGCGAGGACCGTCTCGCGGTTTCCCACAACACCCTTACCCTAACTTGTGCACACTGCACTACCGCCCTAGGGTACGGTGTCCCATACCACCTTACCCTAACTCCGAGTTTTGAAATCTACCGGCCCACGGCCACAACCTTAGTAGTGTGAAACTTTTGTGTAATAGTATATAACCTACAGTTATTTAGATTACTAAATAACTATCTCTAGGGTTAACAAAGGCGGGGCTACAATTTAACATGGCATTTATCGGTGGTGGGTTCTATCTACATTAGCATGTCATTCTAAGCATTTTATTTTACTCAAACTAGCATTTCACAACTAACATAATGCAAATAGCATAATAACATAATTAAACCACATGGGATACAACATGATCAAGGTTTTGTGACTTGTCGTGAATCTGGACGATCTCGGCGATCTCAAACGTAGCAACTCCTGGATCCTGCCCCTGCACCGAAGCTTCCGGAATCTTCGAAACTAGCGTAAACACATAAAATAACATAAGTCCGGCTTGAGCCTAATCAAGCGAGGAAAAATAATCTATGAAAAAGGAGTAAATTGCAAAAATATTCAAATGGGAATTTTTAGAATTTTTCTGGGATGAATTTGGGAAAATGGAGGTCAAAAATGGATTCAAAGGATTAAAAGAGCAAAGTGGTGAAATTTGAGAATTTTTGGGATTTTCTGTGATTTTTTAGGATTTAATTGGATTTTCTGGATTTTTGGAAATTAATAATCTTCGGAAAATCGGTTTGAATAGTGACGGGCCGGCCCAAAGTCACAGTGCGGCCTGGCACTGTGCGGCCCGCGCGGCCGAACGGCCAGCGCGACCCACGAGCGGCGCGCCCCGCGCGGCCTGCACGCGCACGCGCTTGGCGCGACGAAGTAGGCCGAGGGGGCTTCGTTCCACGCTAATGCGCGCTCACTCGGCCTGGATGGCCGACACGCGGCTCAAGTAGACGGTGAGGATGCAGAGAAGCGGGCGGATGGGATGAGCTACGGTGTAACATCCCAAAAAGAGACTTTTTGTATTTGTGAAAATTTAAAAAAATCTTTTATTTGTGTTTCTAGTGGTGTTTAAAAAAAATCTCGCGGTTATTCGAATTTCTTGTTTTGGATCCCTTGCTAAAAGTCCAAATGAATAAAATGTGCATCTGGATCAAGAACCAAAACAAAAAAAATCAAATTAAGGAATTTCAAATTTCTTTTGCGAGCCCTAAAGTCTGGAAAGAAGATATATAATTAAAATTTAAATTGATTAGCATTATAAAATTTTAAAAATCAAGAATGGGAAATTCAACCCAAAAAGTTAATATTAAGAATTTTTGCCACCTAATTAAACTTAGCCAATTTATCAAACTCTGAAAATTTCCAAGACAAAAAAATAATACCAAAAGTTTCTTAGGCCGCAACCCAACTCTTTCTCTCGCCGGCCCATTTCTTTCCCCTGGCGCCGAGCCGGCCCGCCCCAGCTTCCTCTCCCTTGTCTTCATCCTCTGTCCGTTCTTTGTATCCACCCGACCGCGCGGCCCCACTGCTCCTGAGCGACCGTCCTCGCACCTGCGCCCGCCTCACGTCGTGCGTCGCCTCAATCGCGTCCCCGCGAGCAGCTCGTCCTCTCTGGCACCTCCGGCTCCAACACTCCCGCGTCGCGCCAAGAGTTCGCGCTCGCCCGAGGTGTCGACCCCATCAAACCCTGCAGCGCAAATCTCGCCGGCCTCGTTGTCTCGCGCCTGCACCAGCGCCCAGCTCCCGTCGCCCTCAATCATCTCACCGCCCCGTCGCCTGTCTTCGGTCAACGACAACAGCGTCGCCAGCCGCCGCCTATAAGAAGCTCCCGAGCTGCCGAGCGCCTCCGTGCTCCATTTCCCCCGCCACCTCCTCTGCAGCAGGCGCCCTCCGGCAGGCTCCGCCGCCAGCGTCACCCGGTGGTTCTCGAGACTCCCTGGGTCCCTCTTTGCATTCACCGCCACCCTCTACCTCTCCTCCCCCGCCTAATTGGCTTCTCTCTCCCTGCAGGCCGCCGGCGAGCCATCTCTTCACCAACTCCGGCGCCAAGGCTTCACGGTGACCCGCCGCACCCCGAGCCAATTGCTCGCGCCTGGAGCACCGCCCGGCCACCACGAAGACATTCCCCACCTCACCGGGCTCCGTCTCCCTCTCCGGCAAGCCGGCACCGTGCCCCTGCCCGTGCCACCGCCGGCTCCCGATGCCAGCCCGCCACGGTTACTCTCCGGACTTGCCAACGCCTCCGGTGAGCTCCCCTTGGCCCACTAATGCTCATGTTCCCCCTACTCCTCTCCTTTCCCCTCCGGCCGCCGCCGCCATTGACGGCCTCCTCGCGCCCGCCGCTCCTCACTGCCGCCGGCCCGCCTTGATGCCTTTCGGCCGGATCCGACGCATCCTCGGGCTTCCTCATGTCCCCATGGTCCCGTTTTGCCGGTCTTCGCCGCGCCTCCGGCTGCTCCCCGCCGGCAGCATCGCCACCCATCCACGGCGCCCCTCCTCTGTTCGGCCTGAGGCCCCTCTGCCCTGCGCTGTTCCAGTCGAATCCAACCCCTTCTTCTCTGTCTCCTTTTTGTATGACATGTGGTCCCACTAAAGGTTAGCACCTGGTGAATATGCATCACTTGCATCCTCCCAATTCAGTGGTAGTAGACATCTCAAAATGTAAATTGCAAATAAAATGAGAATAAAATTTAATTGTGGGAGTTAATTAACAGAGGTATGAAATGAAATTAAAAGTCTAAGTTTGATTAATTACATGTAAAGACACATTGTACATAAGGATAAAAAAATGAATTATTTATGAATTCATAATGAAAAGATTTACGCAGTTAAATAAAAAAATTAACCATATTTCCAATCGAGATGAATATATTAATACTCATGAAAAATCAAAACGCGTCATGCGTGGTCTATTTTCGTATGGTAAGAAATCAGCATGGCTTCCATGGATATTGATGTTAGAAATCAAAAAGGTGAAACTAATTGGAAGATCATCTTTTATGAATGGAAGGTAATAGACGTTGATCCTAAATAATTAGAGTTGCATATGTAAAGCTTTATAAAGATAATTTTAATACTCGCAAATTTGACGTCAACCAAATCGAACATTAATATCACATCTAAACTAATAAACCACCAGTTAAAATTATCCTACATCCACTCAACAATTACCTGCTCCACAGTCATGACCTTAACTACATCCACACCACAATATGCACCCAGAAATACACCATCCTAAAAACGTGCGCACCAGATTAACTCTCCTCCATTCTCTCTCCTTACTCAACCATATCCGACGGTCATCCTTCAATCGATCTGCAGTACCGCTCCCGCGTCCCGCTCTCCGCTCCGCCCTCGCTCCTCCTCCGCCTCCGCCTCCGTCTCCCCCGCTCCTCCTCCTCCCCGCCTCCGTCTCCCCCGCTCCTCCTCCTCCCCCGCTCAGCCGCCGCCTCCTCCTCCCCCACCCCTCCGCTCCGCCGCCGCCTCCTCCTCCCCTCCCCACCCGCGCCCCCTCGATTTTTCCGCTGCTCCTCCCCACCCCGCGCCCCCTCGGTTTTTCCGCTGCTTCACCGCCAGATCCGCTCCGCCCTCGCTTCTCTCACCTCCTCCCCCCGCTCCGCCGCCTCCTCCCGTCGCTCCTCCGCTCCGCCCTCGCCTTCTCCTCCCCACCCCGCGCTGCCGCCGCTCCTCCGCTTCGCCCTCGCCTTCTCCTCCCCACGCCGCGCTGCCATCGCCGCCTCCTCCTCGGCTCCTTCGCATCCATGCCGCCCCCGCTCCGATCTCCGATCTTCCCGCGGCGGACGTCGCTTCGTCGACGAGCGCACCGTCGGGGCCGATTGCGGTGCCCGATCCGGGTTTGCGGCGGTGAAACCAAACCCTAGCTTTAGATCTGTCGCGGCGGAGGCGGGAGCGGGACTATGAGCGGCGGCGAAAACTTTGGGCGGGCGGCGGCGAGGGCGGCGGTGCGAGCGGCGATCGGATTGGGGAAGGGAGCAACTGGAGGCGCCGTTTCTCCACATCCGCCGCCGCCCTCTACACCGGTCGCCTCCCTTCTCCTCCTTGCCATCTACTCCGACTGCCGACGCCCCTCATCTCCTCCAGATTCACCGGGCGCAACCTCACCACCTCCGGCCGTCGACATCACCGTCACCTCTCCCCGCCGCTCCTCATCGCATCCTCCCGTGCGCCGCCGACGCCTCAACAGACGAGGCAATGGAGAGCCCCACGTCGCCGGTGTCGCGGGTGGACTTCTACGACTTCCTTGACCGCATGCGCCGCCCCGCCGCCGCCGGCCTCTTCCGCTCCATCAAGAGGTCAGTCGATCACTCGCGCTTGCAAGCTAACCCTCCTCCCCCCTTCACCCCTTACTCTGGTCGCCTCGCCTCCCCTCCCGACGAGCCCTTATTTGTTTGAGTAGTTCTTGACATCTTAAATCGATCGATCTATCGATCAATGGAGATAGTAGGGCATGATGTGCTCCTGTAGATTTAACCCGAGGTTAGTTTCCGCCTGCAGCTTCCTCACGTCCCTCACTTTGGATGAGCCCAACGCCGAGGAGGATGGCAAGAAGGTCCAGACCTTCTTCGCGGCGATGGAGACATCCATCAAGGAGCATCCCTTATGGGCCAATGCTGCTAATCAGGAAATCGATCACGCTCTCAAGGTGAACTTGTGGAAACATTGTTGGGTTTTTCTTTTTTGCTCTTGTTTCGGTGCTGTTCGCATCGACCCATCGCATTAAACGTCTCTGCTTGCTATCTGCGTTAGGGCCTTGAGAAGTATATCATGACCATATTGTTCGACCGCACCTTCGCTTCGTCTGCGGAGGATGCCATAGCTGACATGGAGATCTCGGGCAAGATTGCTCTGTTGCAGCAATTTGTTAGCCCTCATCACTTGGACATACCCAAGGTTCTGCGTAATGAGGCTTCGTGGCTGGTAAGGCAATAATTGGCTCGCCTTTGAGTCGGGTTTAACTTCCTGATAGTGTTCCTGTGATTTTTGTTTACTGTGTGACCAATCAATATACGTTACTCTGCAATATTTATCTACTTGTTTGGATAGCTTTATATATTGATAAAAATGAACCCAAAGAATTGTATTCTGGACACCATGGACAATATATGGTCAAGTTCATTAAGTAGATATTTAATTAATATTTTGTTCCATCTTCCCTTAATATGTTTTTCATGTTTTCTTTGTACTATATAGTCAAAAGTTTTCAATCATGTGATACTCCATCAGTTCAACAATATATAGAGCTTTCTGATAATCCCACATGAAAGAAATCATTCCAGTCATACAACCAAGGCCCAAGTTAACTCTGACCTTTCTGTGAATGCACATGCCATTCTAGCTTGCAGTTAAAGAGTTGCAGAAGATTAATTCCTTCAAATCACCGCGAGAGAAGCTTTTGTGTGGATTCATACTGTAATACATGTAGACCATCTCTAGCAATTTTTGGTATGCACCAAATACTGTAATGAATTTCTCCATGTTCATTGTCCCCAAAAAATGATGTGTTTTTCCTTATGCAGTTGATTTTGAATCTTTCATGGATGTCATTTTGTATCCTCCATGTTCATTTTCTGATTCCGCAATGTGCCAGAACTGGTGTTGCTGAATTGCTATTGCCCATTGATGATCATATTAATTTTATTTAAATTTCTAGGCAGCCAGAGAGAGACTCTAATTTCATCCACTTCAGGTTTTGATCACCAGAAACTACAAAGATTAAAAAAACTTACGCAGTAATGGTGCAAACAACCGTCACCCTACCCTCACAAATCGCCATTATGACCTTCTGTTACTAGATGGTTTTGGTATATGCATGAGCGTAGCGATGACTTTCAGTTAGCGTTACACTGGAGCAGATAACACTATGTTGTAGGTTAAGCAAATGGTTATTGCTATTTTCATGGAATCTGAAATGAGATTGTCAGATGACCTTCTTGAAGCCATCATAGATAAGGTAAGCAATAATTTGCTTTGGCTTCTCATGTCATTTATTTTCATCTTACATGGATGTAAGTTGTGAGTTATTGTTTCAGACATTTGAAGATGCTGATACTGATAGGGATGGAAAAATTAACCAAGAAGAATGGAAGGAATTTGTATTGCGCCACCCTAATCTATTAAAGAACATGACACTACCATATCTAAGGTTTGAATCTGAGGACTACAACCGAAGTATTGCAAGTATTTTCTTCAAATTACAGCCAACATGTTTTCACAACTATTCAGAAATTCATCTGTATTTGGTATTTAGTTATTTACTTTAATGATTTCTTGTCCATATCACAATTCAGGGACATCACGACAGTTTAGTTGTGCTTGAGAATTGATTGATAGGGATTGTGGGCTGGGGGCGCTTTTGTTTGTTTCTTTAGTGGATTATTGTGTAGATGTTGGATTAATTTGTTGAATTAGCATTAGGCGGACCTATAAATTTGTTATTTTAATTGACTTATTGACTTATGTGACGAATCAGAGTTTATTTTTGAGATTGCAGCTTACTAGCAAAATTAGCTATTGCTTTATAGAAGCTTGTGTTTGATATTTGTTTTGAGGTCAACACTACATGGTTAACTATTTCTTTTATTATGGAATACAAAGGTTGATTGGGAGAACTGTGCATCCTACAAAGTGGAGCATATCTCTCCAAGGTAGTGGAGAGAATTCTATGATTCTTGAAATTCAGCAGTGCCAATTGTGATATCCATGATTTTTGTTAGGTAGCTACTAATTAAATAATGTGAATTCAGAATTTGTGGTATGTTTTACATCGTTGCAAAGCACGGGCAATATCACGTATTTCATCATGGTTTGGTACCAGCTAAACAGGAACGAGGTGGCAATTATCCCTTTGATTATCAAGTGAATCATTTCTCTTTTCTCCGAGCAATTGGTTAGGCCACCCTTGCAACCAGCAGCACGACATAAGTCTTCGGTATGGGGATATAAAAAAAATCAAGAACCTAAACCAATACACTATGAGTACTGGGGATGTGTTCAAACAAGTTTGGTATGATAGCATATTTTGACCTAGCATATTTTTTCTATTTTTAAATTTAGAACCGTGATGGTATTACAACCACATAGAATCCACGGACTTATGGTCCACGGTTGTCAGATGTGGCAAATTGCTGATTATTTTGCCTCTTATATTCTTATAGTATAGTAATTTTTCTACTGAATATGTTCATTTAGTTAGTTGTATAACTTGTAACAAGTATGTTGGTGCATATTTTCGTGGGTTCAGTGCAGGATATAACTGTAAGGGATTCCGTTTAGTGTTCTAGGCTTCTAGCATATTTGGTTCCTGCTTGTATACAGAATATAATACAATTGTTTCATAACGAAAATAATCAAATCAATGCCAATGGTATTAATTTTGGTTGTATTAAATGACTATCATGGCATAAGCTATATCTCATCACATTAGTAGAACAACTTGTTGAATACATTTAACTTTTGTTCTTTCAACAGATAAATGCATGCAATGGTTTCTACTGTGATTCATTTTCTCCTAACAAGGCTTACAAGCCTATGATGTGGACTGAAGCTTGGAGTGGTTGGTAAGGATTTTTTTGGTGGAGAAGATCCAATTTCTTGTCAAAATATCGCAGCTACAATTTTCATTGTTGTGGTTAACGTCTTTATCATTCAGATTCTGTTGATTCTTAGTGGTTGTCAGTCCACTTTCATTAATATGCACAATAATTCAGGTTTACTGAATTTGGTGGGACCATCCGTCAACGACCAGTTGAAGATCTTGCATTTGGTGTCGCTCGCTTCGTCCAAAAGGGTGGTTCTTTTATCAACTACTACATGGTATGGCAGAAAAAAGTTACATATATGCTTATTAATCAGTTGTCTAAAGGTTCCTGAGGAGAGAGATTCATAGTTGGTGGTTTATTGTTTTTTTCTCAACAAAGTATCATGGAGGAACAAATTTTGGGCGCACTGCTGGAGGTCCCTTCATCACCACGAGCTATGACTATGATGCTCCACTTGATGAATATGGTAAGTTTAGAAGGAAAAAATTAGCGACTTTTTGTGTAGAGCATGATCTATAAGTGCTGTTATCACTATGATCCACTTCTGTCTCTATTATTTGTCTATATTTTAAATATAATAGTGAATTTTCAGAATTCAGACATAAAGATTGGATTTTTTTTATCAAGTGGGCTCCATTCTTACTCAAACTTTGCTTGTTACTATTTAGGACTTGTAAGGGAACCAAAGTACAGACATCTTAAAGAACTCCACAGAGCTGTTAAGTTATGTGAGCAGGCTTTGGTTTCTGTTGATCCGGCTGTGACTTCCCTTGGAAGTATGCAAGAGGTCTGTATTCATTGCCCTTTCCACTTAATGAAGTATATATCAATACATCATATATTTGATGTGTCATTTACATATACTACCTACACTTGAGGCCCATGTCTTCCGATCTCCATCTGGTTGTGCGGCTTTCCTTGCGAACTACAATCCTAACTCTTATGCGAAAGTTGTCTTCAACAATGAGCATTACAACCTTCCACCTTGGTCAATCAGCATCCTTCCTGATTGCAGAAGTGTTGTTTTTGACACTGCAACGGTAAGTATGGCATGATGTCATTCTCTGATCTTTTTTTGATCCATTATATGATGACTTTGCATTGTTGGTTCAAACTGTTACCATCTCCACAGGTTGGCGTTCAGACATCTCAAATGCAAATGTGGGCAGATGGGACCTCTTCAATGATGTGGGAGAGGTATGATGAGGAGGTTGATTCATTGACAGCTGCTCCGTTGCTCACCACAACTGGCCTACTTGAGCAGGTTAATGTCACGAAGGACACCAGTGATTATCTCTGGTACATCACCAGGTAATGCCGCATCAATAAGTTGCAGATCTCTAAATTTCAATATGTACAAAGCTTAATTATGTGGGATAAGGGGTCCCTTTTCTTTGTAAAACTTTGCATCTGTTTTCTGTTTATGAAAAATCGAGGGGCATCCATCGTGCTAAATCTCAATTTGCGTAAAAGTAATTATTATATCTGAAAAGGCTTCTATTACCATTTATAGTGTGGATGTAAACCCAACTGAAAAGTTTCTACAAGGTGGCAAGCCTCTGTCTCTCACTGTAGGATCGTAGTCGGAAGGCTTACGACCACGTTGGCCGTAGTCTGCAGTCGGAAGTCGACGCTCGAGCTTGCGACTTCGTTGTGAGGTGGTCGTATGCGGTCGGCTGCGCCCGAGAAGACTTGAACGTAGTCGTAGATACCTGGTAAGTGGTCGTGTGACCCGTAGGATCGATCGTTTGGTCTGGGAGTCGGTCGTACGGTCTTCTGGGTGGTCGTAGCATGTGGGAGCTGGTCGTATGGCTTGTGCACATATTGTTATATGAGACGGTCGTAGCTTAAATCACGCGATAAACGGTCGTAGCTTCTGTTAACCGGTCGTATGGTCTCGCGAAGCGGTCGCAAGACCTGGGAATCGGTCGTAGGCTTTTGAGCATTGCGTGTTGGGTGGTTCCGACCGGTCACGTATTTATGTGACATTCATTATGTGACAAAACCATTTGGTTATACAATATATGAGACTTGAATCTTAATGAATCTGATTGTTCGTTTTATTTTTTACAAATTTTATCTTGTTTTGTATTTTACCGTAGCGTTAGCACGGGCACACTACTAGTTCTATTAAATACTCGGGTGATCTGAATGGTATCTTCCATATCTCGACCTAATCTATTAGTACAAACTAAGTAAATTAATTTAGCAAGTTTGTGCCACATAAAAACATAAAAAGAAACTGCTCATCTATAAAAATCATAAGACTTTTCTATAATTAGTATTTAAAATAATCTTGGTAAACTCTCCCATAAAATGCCAAGATTTAGATCAAGTGTCACCTCATATTTATTTAAAATATTCTCAATATATATATATATATATATATATATATATATATATATATATATATATATATATATAATTAGCACATCAGTAATCTTTTGTCAGTATCCCGGTCAATCTCTCCCATCCATCCGTATGCCTCGTCCAACCTATGGAACTTCCTTAATAAATAAAATTTAATTGAAGCAAGCTCGAGATTCGGTATCTTGCAATCGGCTATGTCTAGCCATACTCCTATCTAAAGTGGAATGTTCTTGTGAATATTCCTTCAACGCTGATCCTTCTTTTATATCTTGTCCCGGCGAAGTTGCCCCTTCATTTCGCTTCCACCCAAAAATTCGTTCGACTCCATCTCTATCCTACAGCTCGTTACATACCCTTAATCAAAAGCAAATTATAAATAAACTTAATTATACTTATTTGGACTTTTGCTGGATTTGTTGAATTTGTTAGTCGTTAGACGTGCAATTAATCACTGGAGCCACGAAGAGACGACAAGTCGAGCCGGATCAAGAATTGGAAAGAGACGCAGACCAATGATCCAAATGATCGACTGAGAAGGCTTTGAATGAAATCAAGGCCATGGTAAATCGAGCAAGGTAAGTCATCACTTTGATCATATTGATCCTACATTTTATGTGAGAGACCATGTGGAGGTCACCCCATGGTTATGATGAGTAATTGACTCTTGATCTAGGAAGATTGAGTTTACTTTTTGAGGTTTGTGCTAGTTCTGTAATGTCGTAGCCCTAGCAAAGTGTTCTGCAGCTAATACGACCACGTTGGCCATGGTCGGTTGCCCACTGGACCTTTTACGACCACGTTTTCCTTGGTCGGAACCGGGTAGAGGCATTGAACGAGTGGTCGAAAGCCGTGCGCACTGTTTACAACCACTTTGGGCGTGGTCGAAGGTCACCTGAGAGGTTTACGACCACTCTGGCCATGGTCGAAGGGCACCAGAAGGGAGTACGACCATTTTGGCAAGTGGTCGGAGTTCATCAGGAAGGTGTACGACCACTTTGGGCGTGATCGGAGAACATAAGAAGGGTTTTCGACTGGTTACGACCACGTTGGTCGTGGTCGAAGGAAGCTACGACCACGTTGGCATGGTTGAAGGCAGCTCAACCACGTTGGCTGTGGTCGGACGCTGCTACGACCACGATTGGTCGTGGTCAGAAGCCAGATTCACAGTTCACGACCACACAATCAGCGGTCGGAAGCCGGAAAACTCATTTACGACCACGTTGACGGAGAACGCGGTCGTAAGGCGCAGTCAGTGGTCGAAAGCGGTCATACGACCACGTTGTCACAGACTTCACTTCCTAAGAACGAAAGCGGGTTTCGACCACGTTATGGCCGAACGTGGTCGCAGCTCAGTCGGATGCGGTCAGACGAGCTTGGAGCGCGGTCGCAAGTGGGCGACTGCGGTCGGAAGTGTTTAAACATGGTCGGAAGGGTTTCGACCACGGTAAATCTCATTGTGCGTGGTCGGAAGGTGGTTCGATCACACGATAACGATCGTAGCTACTGTTAACCGGTCGTATGGTCTCTAGAAGCGATCGCAAGACCTGGGAATCGGTCGTAACGATCTGGGATGAGGTCGTAGGCTTTGAGCATTGCTTGTCTTGTGATTTTGACCAGTCGTAAGTTGGTACAACCTGGATGGATAAGTCGTAGCAAGCTACGTGGTGGTCGTAGCAATGCTGTGTGCGGTCGTAAGCTCAGTACGACTTGGTGATCTGCCTTACGAATTGGTAGTTGTCACGATCGGGTGCAGAAGTCGAAGCCTGTGTGATCGGTGATCCTAGGCAACTGATTGGTGGTCGGCTGAGGCCGTTCGACTTGGTGACTGGCTTGGTAGTCGTGGGATCGACTTGGTGGTCGGCTGAGCTTTACGGACTTGATGTCTGGCTCTACGACTTGGTAGTCGTAGGAGTTGATTCGACTTTGTGATCATAGCGACCAGTCTTGGTAGTCGGTAGTCGTAGCCGCTGTGTGGTAATCGTTGCAAGCTTGCGATGGTCGTAGCTTGTGTCTTGGCGGTCGTAGCAGCCTAGTGAGTGGTCATAGGCTGCTGGCACTTCATGTGTTGTGCATTGGAATGGTCGTAGGGGGTTTATGACCAGGTGTTGTGCTGTGAGTGTGCACTGGAAGTCTTGTTGGGTGTGTCGATTGATGGTCTAAATATTTTGTGCGGTGCTATGTGACGGTTTGCTTGTCTGTGTGGCTGCAGGACCTCGGAGCTATTTCATGGTGAGGCGTGGGAGGACTGGGACTAGGCACAGGAGGTGTTGAGGTCCAGACGGTCGGAGACGCCGAAGATGATCGAGGCTGGTGAGGTCGTTGCAAGCCGAGGAGACGAGGAACCGGAGTTGGAGCTGCCAGAGGATCTTGGAGACAAGTCTTGGTGAGGCTTGGAGTGGTAGGGACTAGACATGGGAGATGTTGAGGTCCAGAACGACTGGGTGAAGCCAAAGAAGACTTGGGGCTCAAGGTGCGGAGGGCAGGAAGCTTCCGGGAAGGCAGCGGAGTGGCATTTTGGAGAAATGCGGAAGGCTGCAAAGGGAAGCTGTGTCTCTGCAAAGCACAGGAGTGGTTGGCGTTAACGGGCAAAGCAGTGAAGCCGTTGGTGTTAGAGGATAAAGCACTGAAGTCCGTTTTTGCTAGTGGGTAAAGCAGTGGAAAAACCCGGTGTTAGGTGGGGTTTACGGGTTAGCCCCAGTGTGGACTAATGGATGGATCCATTAGGTCAAGGTTCACGTGTGAGCCTATAAAAGGGAGAGGGGTGGCAAGTGTTAGACCTGAGTTGGCCGGCTGGGCCTTGGAGGCAGCCGCCTCTCCCTCCCATGGGAGTCTGTGTGCGTGTGTTCGCTCTAGGGTTAGAGCTTGTCCTCCCGAAGGGAGTGGCTGTAGAAACCTCCTTTGTAATCATTCATCTCTCTGTATCTATCTATCTATCTGAGAAGTATTTTGTCTGAGATGTCTTGATTACTTGTGTTTTTCTTTCTCTATTTCTGTTGATTCTTCTCGGGTGCTCTTGTTGGCTTTCATGTTTCTTTTGTGTTGAGTTGTTGATCAAGATTGCCTTAGTCCCTTCTGTTCTGGTCTAGGGAATCAATCTCAAGGCCATTTGGCCAGTTCTTCCCAAGAGCAGCAAGTGGTCGGAGAAGGTCTCTTGGCCGAATGGTCGTGCACCCCATGTCCTCTGATCTAGTTGTGACTTTGGCTTTCTTATTGGTCTTGGCAGAAAAGTTCTGGTTTCTTTGCAAATTATCTTTCAGAGGATGAGTTCTTGAATCGTTCAAAGTCTCATGACCAAAAGATATATGAGTCTAAAGTTACATGGAAATTAGATCTTGCGGTCGAGCACTGAGTGACTCCTCTGTTTTTCAGTATCGATCTTGTTGTTCTTCTCGGTTGCAGTAGAGAGACTTCGAGTGCTCTGTGATTTCTCAACTTGAGGTCGTTCCGCTGCTGTGGTTGAAGTCTCCTGGTTACTTGACTCAAGTCTATCAAGTTATTCTTTTTTGAGTCTTGTCGGTCGTGCGCGCTTTCTCTGTTTTCGGTCATTTCTGTGCAGCCTCTATTGTCGGTCCGATCTCCGGTTTTCAGTGGATCGTCTGTCTTGACCGAGTGATTCGATTGACCATGAGTTGGCGTTCGATCTCTCTGTCACAGACAGTCTATCGCTTGGTCAGATCGATCATGATAGGACATTTCGACTACTTTGTTTTGTCGGTTCTCGTTCTGGTGTCAGTCTTGAGATCGGCTCTCCAATGAACATTCGATCTTCGTCTTCATAGCTTTGTAGTTATTGGAGAAGAAGATTGTGTGAATACTTGGAAAGTTTTTTTTAAGGCACCATTCACCCCCCTCTGGTTGCCAGTTCGGTCCTACATTATGCAAAAGTATGTTCCTTTAAATTATCAAAATTGCATACTTACTTTATTATGCAAATGTATGTCAAAGCTTAAGGTAGTTACAATCCTATTTGATATTTTAAATACTATTATGCCTCTCCTTGACACTTGAATCACCTGACCATTGTCACCCTAGATGTTAATAATAACTTTACTAGCTATACGTCATATTACTGCCATGCTGGTCTTGTCGAATCCAGGGTCTCAGTAGCCCTGATGATCATTCTTTACTCATGAAAACTAGTTTTGGGACAGTCATGGGATGTACGTGGCTGAGTATTTATGTTAAATTGTGATATGCTTCTCAAAACCCTAAAAATCTGCTAAACCGTTTGGGCTGGTGGAAAGAACGGTGGGTGTGGATGTAACATAGGGGATTGTGGAATGAACCGCCCGGACAAACTAAGGACTTAATCCTGTGTGGACCCTTCATGTAAAACAGTACAACCACAAGCTGGCATATTGTAGGCTTGGCTGAATAATTTACTAGACTCTCTAGCCATTTCACGGAGAACGTGTGTAGGTGGGTAATGGAAGCCCCATGTGGAATGGGACATCGGATGTAGGTGAAGTCGCCAAGGCTAGCGTATGTGGAGAGTGGAGTCCGACTGCGCTAACCTGTGGTAGACATCCCGCACAACTTATGGGAGCAACCCCATAGGAGTGAGATGCTAGAGGGCGAGGTATTGTAAAGGCCTCGTGATATTCTCTCGATCTGCATGTCTAAGGAATCATGTAGAAATATCGGGACGATTATCTCTTGTGGGTAAAGATGTACAAACTCTGCAGAGTACAAACTATTCGAATAGCCGTGCCCACAGTCAAGGGCGGACACGAAAATTTTCCTCGAGTTAGTTCTATTTCAAAACTTTTGAGGGTGGGAAGAAAACTATCAGGCGGATGTAACCTGACTTCGGTAATTTTCCTGGAGGGATGTACTCTAGTGTTGACAATAAGGTGGAAGTAACCTATTGATCAAAAGCTAGCATAGGTGGATGGAACCATGTAATTGGTGGATGGAACCTACACCGCTATAATTATGCACAATTTCAAAAATCCATAAAGCATGTTTGTAAAATGCTAAGTCATAGGAATTTTAATTATGATTATTGCAAATGTCGCTTTACGCAAATAAAAGAACCTCAAGCTTCACTTGACAGCCTTGCATCTATTATTATTTGCATTCTGTGTGGTGGCTTGCTGAGTACCATCGTACTCACTGTTGCTCAATTACCATCATTCAGTCAATAAGGGAAAGAAGATCAAGCCCACGGTGTCCTAAGGTGATCGAAAGAGTTGAAAGATGAAGAGGCCAAGAACTAGGTCCGAACCCCAGTCAGCTGCCTGTGGGCAAGTCCTGAGGGTCCCACTTGAGTGAAGTTTCCGCTGCTGCATTTTATTTTCGACCTGATCGGCCCATGAGTAAGTTGCTACTATATTATCTATGCTTCCGCATAATATGTTTGATATACAGCAATGTAACTGTGAGCACTATCTACTGATACAGGGAATAGTGCAGTGGATTCACAGGGGATTCCGGATGGCTAAATCCGGGGTCTTACGTACGGGGAGAAGATCGAACGGTGACGGAGGGAGTTGAATCGGGCGGATGTGAAGGGGTGACTTTAGTGGGATCGGGCGGTTGGGAGACGTTGCCATCGGATGGCTCAAGCGAGACGGCAACGATCGGAGCGGACGGCTGGGGTGTGGCCATGTCACGGGGGAGGGGTCTTCTTCTACCTCCCACCGTGCGCACCCAGCCGAGAGGTAGAGGCGCAGGGCCTCCGTTCTCCAGCGGCAGTGGCGGTCCCCGAGGGACATGAGGGGCACCAGGGGTAGAGCTAGATGTGTTGGTCCCATTTTGGGTTTCAGGGAGGCATGGGAGTCACTGGCGGTGGCCGGCGGTGAAAGGGAGGGGTTCGGTCCCACGGCGGCGCAAGGGTCCACCGGAGGCTCTTGAGCCCAAAGGGTGGTGATTTCACGGTTTAGGGACCTCAATGCTCACAATGGCGGTGGTAAGATCGGCTGGGGAGTCTCGTGGAAAGCTGGCCACGGGGAAGCTACTTGGTCGGCGGTGATCGTCGGCGTTAGGGCTCCACAGCATCTCTCCTGGCCAAAGAAGTTCACCAAAGGGTTTAGCAGACTGGGAAGGTGCTCTGGGACAACGGAATCGACAAATGGGGGGAGGAGGGAAGGGGATTGCCTTTTGGGGGTCACCGGCGTAGGGGACGACGGCGGCGGGGCTTAATGCAACGGGGCTTCAATCGGTTGCGCTAGGAGAGACTTGGGAGTGGTAGGAAGCTATTTAGAATGGTGGGGAGGCTTGGGGAGCACGGGAAAGCAAGAGTGGCGTGCGAGAGAGCTCGAGCGGAAGGGAAAAAGAGGGAAAGGGCATGGGCGCGGCGCCGGTGGTCAGCAGAAGGACGGGGAGCTGGTAGCGCGCCGTCTCTGAGTAAAGAAGCGGCATCCGGCTCTGCAGGGCGAGTAATGGCGAGGAACGGGCGTGGGAGCAGGCAAGCGAACGGCATGGGCGGGCGAGCTCCGGCGCGGTAGAGGGAGACAGGCGGGGAATGACAAGTGGGGCCAAGGGGAAGGGCAGAGCGACGCGTGGCGAGAGGAGGCGTCGACAGTTTCGGACCGGGTAGAGTCAGGGTGACGAGGGCGGGCGAAACCGGGGGCGCAGACGTGGGCGCAGGCATGGGCGCAGCGCGCAACGTGTGAGCGAGAGGAAAGGTGGGGAGGGAGGGGGCGCCAGCGGAGAAAGGAGGGAGGCGCCGGGGAAAAAAAGGAAGCGGAGAAGAGGGGTGGCGCCAGCGGAGAGGGATGGCGCCCAGCCAGAAAAGGGAGGCGGCTTCCGGGGAAAGTTTCCAGAAAGGGAAAGTTTCCAAAAATCACTCAAAATTTCAGGAAAAAGCACAAAAATTTTCTGGTTTGAAATTTTGGGACTTTTCATGAACTTGGTGATCTCACCTATCCAGATTGAGGGAGGATGTTAAGATTACAATGTGCTATAGATAGAATACCTGGCTGTAGATAGAATAGTTGAACTAGTTGTTAGGAAGTCTATCTTGTATTCGGTGTATAATTTTGTTTTAGAGATAGATTTTTGATTGCATCCAAAATGGGAATTGTAATCTGTCCCGCTGCTGAACAGAGTTTCCTCTGTTGTAGCTAGTGTTTGTAATCTAGCAATGACTCGGCAATGTATATATATTGAAATCTAAATGTCGGGCATTTTTTGTATCGGCAAACATCAATCTCCGTGAGTGTTTTACAGGAACAACTAGCAAGTGCAATCATCTTAAAGCTGATAATCCATGAGTGACGAGTTTACATTATAGAAAATACCAACGAAAAATTCACACAAATTCCCACCCAACATATAGTCGGTGGGAGTCGCCTTTGGTCATCAGACAGAGAGACAGGGTGACATATCACTAGGCTGTCCTATAGTTGGATACTGTAGTACTCCCTCTGGTCACAGGGCCTATTCTTTTCGGCTGCGGCTTATGGCTTATAGCTGAAATTTTTGAATTTTGGTTGTTTACGGTACATATTACGGAGAGACAGATACTCACTTGCAATTTTGGCTGGTACAGATGTTGAGCTTTTAATGTGTAGATCGTTTAACTTGTAGACCCCGTCTTGAAAAAATACTCCGTTTGAAAGTTAGGTACTGTAGCAAAAGCCAAAAGCTGCCAGCTTTTGACTTAAAGAACAGGCCCACAAAAGAGTGATGTTTTGGAACATGAACACGGTTCTCAAAACATAACTTAGACCACTATTTTCTATTGTAAATATATTTATGAACCTAATAAACTTATAATATAATGAAAGTTTTTTTCAAGATGAATCTACACATATGATTTTGATGAGTCCAATCTAAATATTTATAAAGATATAGATAGAACAAATATATAAAGTTTGACTGCACGTATCTCAAAATGTTGCTCTTTTGCATGGTAAAAGTTTTTGAGCAAATGTATAAGTTTGAGAGTTAATCGGTAAAAATTTATGAGCAAATCAGTACACATGTGAGAGCAAATTGATACAAGTGTGAGATCAAATTAGTGTAAATCCAAGAACAAATTAGTACATGTGTGACACAAATTTGAGAGCAGACTCCGTACATATGTAGGACAATAGGAGCAAATTATTGTAAATTTTTTTACAGCAAATCAGGATGCTAAAAAATTTAAAGGCAAATCAGAACAAATTGAGAAGTTCATGATAATTTCTAAGCCAATCAAAACTTTTTGTGAAGCATCACTCAAGTTCTGAGGCTCCCTTTTCGTCAACCACCACTCGCATTATGCAACTGTTGTATTTTGTGATTCGAATCTAGTCGAGTCTAACCGCTGCTGGTCAGATTTGACCTCTAGAAGAGTTTGATTAGGTTTTACTCAAAAGGTAAACCAATTAGGTCGATAAGTCCTACTAGAATTGTATTCCTGACTAGTGTATGTTTCTAAATTGGTCAGGATTTTCAGATTAGTTGTGGTCGGATATGTTCCGACCGGTTTGATTGGTCATGAGCGATGCGAACTAGTCAAAGATTATGTCTATCAATCCCCCGCCTAGACATCGGTGGGGCTACCGAGCACTCGACACTACAATATCTTCGCTGCAGCATCGCTGAGATAACCCCAAATGCACTTGCAAAAGTATCAGACAGATTTTTGTGTCACATGAATGACGCTCAGCATTATCCCAGCTCTGGGAGGCAGATTGAGCTGGGGAACCACTAGCTCGGCCATATGACCATAGCCGTGCGTGTGAAGCATCCCCAGTAGCAGCTACGTAGTCGCCTAGGAGTTATGGTTGCCATAGTGTTGTGGTTACAGACCAAACAGAGAGAGATGGTAGTGGAGAGGTGGGAGTGTTCTGTCTCACCCTCCCCCTCATCTTGATATATATATTCACATGGGGTATACTTTTACCATTATGCCCTTACATCCGTACATCCCCATTAGGGGCACTTATGTCATTACACATGTTACTCTGGTTCTTATAACCTCCTAACAGGCCTGCTGGGCTTAGGTGGGGGCCACCCCTACGACAGGAGCCTCTCATGGTGAAGGGCTTCACAGGGCCGAAGCCATGTCGCCGAGTCCTTTGGCCCCCTCCGTCCCCTGCGGCCTGTGAATTTCTCCAAGCTTGTGGCTGGGGAGCCTGAGGTCTGGGATGGAAGGTGCCTTGTTGCAGCAGACACGCGCGCTCTGTCCGCTATCCTTCGAACGGGTGGCAGCGGAGGCTGGCGCCTAGCTCGAAGTAGACGCGCGCGCTCCGTCCCCTACCCTTTGAACGGGTGGCGGCGGAGGCTGGCGCCTAGCTCGAAGTAGACGCACGCGCTCCGTCCCCTACCCTTCGAACGGGTGGCGGCGGAGGCTGGCGCCTAGCTCGAAGTAGACGCGCGCGCGCTCCGTCCCCTACCCTTCGAACGGGTGGCAGCGGAGGCTGGCGCCTAGCTCAAAGTAGACGCGCGCGCGCTCCGTCCCCTACCCTTCGAACAGGTGGCAGCGGAGGCTGGCGCCTAAGTCGAAGCTGAGGCGCGCGCGCTCCGTCCCCTACCCTTCGAACGGGTGGCAGCGGAGGCTGGCACCTAGCTCGAAGTAGATGCGCGCGCGCTCCGTCCCCTACCCTTCGAACGGGTGGCAGCGGAGGCTGGCGCCTAAGTCGAAGCCGAGGCGCGCGCGCTCTGTCCCCTACCCTTCGAACGGGCGCGCTGAGATTGGAGCTTGGCGCCGGTATGGTTGCGCTTCGGGGCTGTTGTGACCTTGCAGTCTGGTAGTGCGCTTTTAATGGCGGCTGGAATCACGCCGACGCCTGGCCTGGCAGAAGTCAGGCTGTCGCGTCGTGCAGTCTGCCATTCTGCAGGTGGGACACGTGGCGACTCACGACTGGTGCGTCGTGGGATGTGAGCGGTTGCGTGACCGCGGCCGTTCGCCTCATCCCCCGGGAAGTTGGACGCGTGTTGAAGGCGTGGAGGCGTTGTGCGCTGCTTGGCCACCTACCTGGCACGGCCCTCTAGGCCCCGGCGGTTCTTCTTTCCAAATCTTGGGCAGCCGAATCGCTGCAAATTTGATCTGTCTATGCGTTGAGCCATATGATAGGCGAGCGGCCTTTATAAGGTGCTAGTGTTGAGGTGGAGGCACCCTTTCTTGCTTGGCTTTTTGATCTGCCGCTTTGCTTCCGCCCGTGCTAATTGTCACGCCAGTTGCTCCTTTCCCTGCTTCTTCTGCCCTTGTCGCGAAGAGCGATGGCTAGCCATGACGATGCCACCTACCATCCCCGCAGTGGTTCCTTGCCTAGCCAGGGCGAGGTGTCCCATCCTTCCAAGGAGTACAAACTGGTGCCGCGGGGGAGCTCGCGCGCCAACAAGTGGTGGAACGCCATGGAGCACTCGGGAGGCTGCTGTTCCCGTGTGCTGGGGAAGAGCCGCATGACTGAAGGGACGCTGCAGCGACTCGTGGATGAGGGGAAGATCGTGGATCGCAATGGGGCTCGCCTACCCCGTCGGGACGAGACGGAGCCGAAGCCCGGGGCAATGGAGGCGATTGTTTTTGTCGCGTTCTTCGACGCCGACCTTTGAATGCCCTCCACGTTGTTCGTGGGCGAAGTCCTGCGGGCCTACAAGTTGGAGATAGCCCAATTGACGCCCCACGCGATACTCCGCCTAGCTGTCTTCACGTGGGCGATGCGGACAGAGGGGTGGCGTCCCAGCGCGAGCTTATTCGCCACACTGCACGACGCACACTGTCGACCCAGAAAGGTTGACGGGGCGGTGTCCAACTTCGGTAATGTGGACTTCGTGCTCCGGGCGTCATGCGCGACGTTGTTCCCCGTGCCAGCCTCGTCGGGGCAATGGGCGTCCGGCTGGACTCGGCGGTGGTTCTATTACACCGTGATCGACAAGAGCGGAATGCAATGCCGAGGTGGGCCGATCTCGTTTAACAGTACGCCGAGCCTGAAGGCGGAGATTGACGACACGCAAAAGCTACAGAGTCTTGTCGGTGTCGCCCGTTGAATGAGCGTGCACGACCTAGTCGAGGAGTTCACAATGTATGGGGCGGCGCCACTCTCCTCCCGGGGGAAGTATGTTGGACAGAACGGCCCCCGCAAGGACGGGTTCAATCCATCCGTATCTCGCCTGCTTCCGCCCTCCGCTCCTTGTAAGTCGCCCAGCACGCTTTACGCGCGCCATTGTATCTGTTTGGTTTCCGCCTGACTGACGTGATCTCCTGCGCAGTGGCTCGGCTAGAAGATGCGGAGCGCGCGGTTGCGGCGCTCCTCGGCCCGTACACGCTTAAGGAGCACCAGGCTCGCGAGGCCGCAGTCAAGGCGGCTAAGCAGGGGCGGGTAAACCGCACCTGCGAGGCTCTGGGCATTGCTGTGCCCGAGCGCGCGGTGTCGGGGGAGCTTGCCGCCGGGACTCCGAGCGCTCAGGACGGTGATAGCCCTGCGGGGGTGTTATCTTCGCGACGCCGGGCCCGTTCCCCGTCGGCCGTATGCGACCGCGCAGGCCCCTCGGTGACTATCACAGCTGAGACGGTGTGTGCGACCGGCGGTGGGCCTGGCCACCCTGCTTCGGAGGAGCGCGCCGCCTCGGATCCCCCGGCACCCTGTGCCGACGCCAACGAACCCGTGCTCGCGGCCATCGTTGAGCTGGAACTCGCCAACCCGGGGGGAGCACCGTTCCCGGCGAGAAAACCACGGTTGATGGTGCGCTATCAACCGCCGCGGCCGGGGAGGACGCGCCCCCTGCAGAGAAAACCGTGGAGGCGACGGGAACCGTAACTGGTGTTGCCCCGGAAGAATCGCTTGTGCCACCGCAGACGAAACGCCCTCGGACGCAGTCCCCGCCGCCAGCGAGGGGGCGATACGCCGTTGCGGGGCCTTGTCGCGGGATTACGGCGTCTGGCGCGGCCGAGAAAACCTCCGCGCCGACCACCGAGGCGCCCGCCTCCGACTTGGCCACCGAAACGACGCCACTTCCTACCGCGACGAGGGGCGCAGGAGGTAGGCGTGAGTCCCTTTCTTCTCGCGACTTCGCGAGACTGTCTCCGATCTGCTCACTCATTCTGCCAACATCAGGTGAGACGAGGTCTCCCGGACATGGCGAAGGATCGAGCAGCGGAGGCATGCGCGAAGTCGAAAGCCTTGTTCAGGGTGCCCCGCAGGTGTCCGTTGCTGTTGACGTGGCCGCGGCCTCGGTAAATCCTGGCGCGTTGGGGTCAGGGCTCGCCTGCGCGGACTTCCTCCCTCGCCTGGAGATACTTGGCGTCCTCACCGCAGCCGCAGAGCGTGCCGACAACGGCCTTGACCGAGAGATATTGTCGTCATGCGAGGGGGATCTCCTAGCGCTCGCGCTGCAGGCCTCTGAGATGAGGGTAAATATGTGCGCTTCAGCTTGCAAGGTATTGCTGGGCGCCTGCTGACTTGTTGTTTTTGCCAGACGCTTGCCCTTAGCCGGTCCTTTGACGAGGCCCGTGTTCGGGAGCGGAGGGCTCTAGAAGCCAGCCTTCGTGAAGCAAACAATGCTCTCGCAGCGAAGGATGAAGAACTTCGCGCGCTGGAGGGCGCCATGGCGGCCGCACAACTCGAGGCCACGGGAGCCAAGTGTGCCGCGGCTGAGGAGCGTACCGCCTTCCTGCAGCAGATCGCCGTCCTAGAAGGGGAGAACGCCTAGCTGGCGGAGTCTGCTGCAGGGAATAGCCTTGTCTTGGAAAATGCGTCTACGTCGGCGTGGCGGGCCATAGAGTCTCTGAACCAGGCCCTTCGAGACCTGTGCGTCAGAGTGCCGAACACTACGCACGGGCCAGAGGCCCTGTCGGAGACGCTCGGGTTGATCGAGGAGGGGGCAGGCGTTGCTCTTCGTGGCGCCAGAACGTTTGGCGAGCACTGCGGCTATGTTGGTGCGTGCTTCGCCCTCGCCCTGCTTCACACTCGTGGGTGTAGACATACCCATGAGCTGGCGAATCCTCAACTGGATCCTCCCGGCCGACTAGGGGTTATGTCGGACGCCATTCGCTCCATCGGGCCTAACTTGCAGAACTTCCATCAACGGATCTGGGGCCGCTTCGGGGAAGATGCCGCGAGGGTCGCCGTGCAGCAGACGCTGCATGGGGAGGGGGACCTCCTCCACTGGCTCGAAGGAGTCCTGCTGCGTCGTGACGACGACGACACGGGTTCGTCCGCACCGCGCCAAGGTTGAGCGGTTGGTCGGGTGGGGCGGGGGGATGATATACTGGTTCTTATGCTTGTAACCATGTAACCCCTTTGCTTTTATAATGAAACCAAGTAGTACCTTATTCTTGGTGTTACCTGCCGCCGAACGCGAAGGGAAGACCTCTGCATCTTGTTTACACTCCGTAGGGTGCGCAGGGAGTACCTCTGCGTCTTATTTAAAGTCCATGGACTGGCACGCGCGGAGGCGAACCTCGACACTACAACTTTCTTTATGGTCCGGAGACTCGCGCGTGCGGAGGCGGACCTCAACGCTACGTCTTGTTTAAAGTCCGTAGACTAGCGCGTGCGGAGGCGGACCTCGACGCTACGACTTCCTTTATAGTCCGGAGACTCGCGCGTGCGGAGGCGGACCTCAACGCTACGTCTTATTTAAAGTCCGTAGACTAGCGCGTGCGGAGGCGGACCTCGACGCTACGACTTCCTTTATAGTCCGGAGACTCGCGCGTGCGGAGGCGGACCTCAACGCTACGTCTTGTTTAAAGTCCGTAGACTAGCGCGTGCGGAGGCGGATCTCGACGCTACGACTTCCTTTATAGTCCGGAGACTCCCGCGTGTGGAGGCGGACCTCAATGCTATGTCTTATTTAAAGTCCGTAGACTAGCGCGTGCGGAGGCGGACCTCGACGCTACGACTTCCTTTATAGTCCAGAGACTCGCGCGTGCGGAGGCGGACCTCAACGCTACGTCTTATTTAAAGTCCGTAGACTAGCGCGTGCGGAGGCGGACCTCGACGCTACGACTTCCTTTATAGCCCGGAGACTCGCGCGTGCGGAGGCGGACCTCAACGCTACGTCTTATTTAAAGTCCGTAGACTGGTGCGCGCGAAGGCGTCCCCCCGTTGCGTCTTATTTAAAGTCCGTAGACTGGTGCGTGCGGAGGCGGACCTCGACGCTACGTCTTATTTAAAGTCCGTAGACTGGTGCGTGTGGAGGCGGACCTCGACGCTACGTCTTATTTATAGTCCGTAGACTCGCGCGTGCGGAGGCGGACCTCGACGCTACGTCTTATTTAAAGTCCGTAGACTGGTGCGTGCGGAGGCGGACCTCGACGCTACGTCTTATTTATAGTCCGTAGACTCGCGCGTGTGGAGGCGGACCTCGACGCTACGTCTTATTTAAAGTCCGTAGACTGGTGCGTGCGGAGGCGGACCTCGACGCTACATCTTATTTATAGTCCGTAGACTCGCGCGTGCGGAGGCGGACCTCGACGCTACGTCTTATTTAAAGTCCGTAGACTGGTGCGTGCGGAGGCGGACCTCGACGCTACGTCTTATTTATAGTCCGTAGACTCGCGCGTGCGGAGGCGGACCTCGACGCTACGTCTTATTTAAAGTCCGTAGACTTTGTTCTGCTCAGCGCGGACAGGGGATGCTCTGGGAACAGCAACCTTTATTGAACTTCCGTTTGCGCGGGCGAGCATCGCATAACAAAGGGCTGGTGGCTCTACGCTTGCTGTCATGCTTCTAGGCGTAGTATCGCCGCAACCTGTCCGCGTTCCATGTGTGCCGGAGGGCTTGTCCTTCGAGCGTGGCGAGGCGATACGCCCCCTTCGGTAATGCCTCCATCACGATGTACGGGCCTTCCCACTTGGAGTCCAGCTTGCCAACGGTCTCCACCTGGAGCGCTACTCTGAGAACGAGATCCCCAGGCTTGAACCCCCGCGGGCATATAGAGCGGTCCCGAGTACGCATTGTCTGCCGCGCGTACTTCTCGACATGGTGGGCTGCATCTGCCCGTACCCCGTCGAGGAGGTCCAAGGACACACGACGCTCCTCTTCGGGCGCTTGGACGAGGACCCTCCGCGAGCCGGCCTTGATTTCCTCGGGCGTCACCGCTTCGTCACTGAAAAGGAGCTTGAACGGCGTGAATCCCGTCGGGCGCGTTACCGTTGTGCGAAGCGACCAAAGGACGCTGTGAAGCTCGCTTGGCCACTTGCCCTTCGGCAATCCGACCAGGCGTTTTTTGATGGCAGCGGAGATGGCGCCATTCGCCCGTTCGACCACCCCGTTGGACTGGGGATGCCATACCGAGGCGAATCGGAGGGTGATGCCCATGCTGTCACAATAGTCTTTGAAGAGGGTGGCGTCGAACTGCAGGCCATTGTCAACCGTGAGCTCCCTGGCACTACAGGAAAAAGGGCCTCTAGACACGCTTTTATAGTAACGCACGCTAAAAGCGTCTCTACATGGTCATGTAAAGATGTTTTTTGACACGATTTTGTGAACATATCAACATGACACGACATTAGACACGCTTTTAGTGTCAAAAGGCATCTGTAGACACTTTTTTAGACGATATTGAAAACGTCTCAAACTGACACGGTGTTAGACACGCTTTTAATCGTCAATAGCATCTAGACACGTTATAAAGCGTACCAGAGAACGCTCCATAGCCAATTAAACATGTTCTTTAACGCGATACTAAAGTCGTCTCAAACTGACATGGTGTTAGACACACTTTTAATCGTCAATAGCATCTAGACACGTTACAAAGCGTATTAGAGAACGCTCCATAGCCAATTAAAGATGTTTTTTGACGCGATACTAAAGTCGTCTCAAAATAACACGAATTTAGACACGCTTTAAACCGTCAGTATAATTTATACACGTTGCAAAGCGTATCAATAATCATACATAGTCACGTAAACATGCTTCTTGATACGATATTGAAAACATCTCAAAGTGAAACAAAATTAGATGCGCCTTTGTCATCCATCAGTAGCATGTAGAGACGTTGTAAAAAATATATTAAACATCCGATACATATCTAAGCTCTCTCTGATCTCTCTCACACAAAGTCTTCTTCTACAAATTTGTAGTTACCTACAAGCAATCAATATAGCCATAACACACCGTGAGGCATTAACGTCAAGAGTTAATGAAATACTTCCATTATTGCTAAGCAAATATAGGCCAAAACCAAACATCTAATACTTATGACAAAATTATATTGCCATGACATAATTTTTTGAAATAATTTCCTTAACATTCTATTTCATGTACCTTTCGGACTTACTACTTGACTCGATTTTCTCAGCGTAATATGAGCCGAGGCCTAATACTATTGTCCACTATCAAGTTATATAATATGATGAAAAAGAAAAAAACATAGTGCCGGTTTCAGGTTCGAACCATGAACCTTTGTTATGGGCTGAGCCGTAATAGTATTGTCCACTATAGAATTTATATAATTTATGTAATATAAAAAAGAACAAAAATATAGTGCAATCTAAGATTCGAACCTGAAACCTTGGTTATCTTAGATGGCAACATGACCACTGGGCTACAAGGAAACTTCAGTTGTAATCCATCTAGAATTTCATGTGTATATTGTTTTGACGATGGACTATTATTATTCCATTCCCCAATCCAGTCGTTCTCTCCGATAGAACACTTGTGTAGCGGTGGGGAGCGTGGCGACGGCGGCACAGTTATGGGAGACGGCGGCGCCATCCTGGGGTGATGATGGTACACACCTGCAGCAAGCCGACGACGATGACGTGAATCTGTGGTGCCCCATAGCGCCCGGCGGCACACCAGTGCAGCTTCTTGTGGTTCCCGACAGCGGCGTAGGCATACGGTGCATCCTGCTGGCGTGACGGTGGATCCTAGCACAGCAGCCACGCCTCCGAGGCAGCAACGTTTGCCCACAAGGCCCTACATCCAGCTGTTGCATTTGGTGCAGCCATTCATCCACTAAAGGTATAGACGCCCTCTAACAGTTCAGTTTTTTATTATCTGAGCCATGGATCGCTGAATCAGCTGCAAATTGAGCAAGCTCACATTCTTAAAACAGAGAGAATTTCTTAATTTCGACAAGCTCCATGGATACCATGACTGAGATTTATAGCTTAGCCCAGTGTAGTTGATTAGGAACTAAAACTTGTTCATGTTTTCTGCAACAATAACGTGCTGTTGAGCCCTTTCTCCAGCGCAAAGGAACCGACGTTGTATGCCCCTTAAGAGAAAGTGAGATATAATCATCAGGAACTGAGTTCCACATGTACTTAGCAAAAAACAAAACTCTGCAAAAAAGTTAGCTCAAACATTTCCATGTAATAGTCACCTGCTGTTTGATCCAAATGTTGTTTTCTCCTTTCTTTTGCTTCACTCTGAATCTATAGACTTAATCTCTGTACTGAATTGGTAAATGATACATGAGTGTTTTAGATTTTATTTACCCTGAATGGTTATGTTCATCTCTGACGGCTTAGGAGGTAGGATTCTAGAACCGTGTTTTGGGCTGATCTTATTTATTTATAAAATTGAGTTTGCATATATTGCAGCTATAATTTTCTTGGTGTGTTGGTTGAATTTAGAAGAGGGCTTCAAGGTGGTCACTTTGCTGAACTGAAACCAGGAGATTGAATATAGATATAGATATATGAATTTTTTTCCAGTCCTAGATTGATCCGTTGAAGATGAAATGAAAATGGAGCAGATCCAATTGTGGTGTCTCCTAATTATTGTACTATCATGTTCTTGATTTACAAACAAGTGTAAATTTCAAGGCAAGCTTACAGCTCAAATTAGGATTCTGTCCAGTAGCATGCCTACAGAGAATAAGTTCCTGGTTTATTAGTTCATCTATCTAAAAGATTGTTGATCTGATTTTGTTGGTACAAATCTAGTACTATTATTCGTCCTCAGATATATATCTATATGTATTGCAAAAGAAAAAAATACTGATTGATTCCATTTCATTCTTACTGCTTGTCAAAGGGTGATGGATCGAAGTTGGATGAGTAAGCCAAGACAGGATACTGCATATCAAGATGGTGTTGAGCAATTTTTGGCTTTTGCTTACCGGGACATTCCACATGATAGCGAGATACTTTGTCCTTGCAAAAAATGCAAAAACAGATTAAACCAGAGTCATGATGAAGTCAGGACACAATTGAGATGTGATGGTATTATTCAAGGTTATACGACCTGGGTTCATCATGGAGAGATGTATGACAGTCCATCATTTGCATTTGTTGACGTGCCAAATAACACTACAAATTTGCCTACTTCGGGTGTCCCAAGGGCTGCTGCAGTACAAGATGGCATGCAAGAACTACTTCAAGCTGCCTTTTGCAAGGCTGAAATGTTCGAGTCACTACCAAGTATGTCTGAAGGTGAAGTAGATGATGTTGAATCCGGATTAGCAAATATGGAACATATTGTAGCTGAGGATGTGCATCCTACAGATGACAATGCTAAGGAGAGTGAACAGAATCTGTATGCAAGATACTTGAAGGATGCACACACAAGTTTATATCCTGGTTGTAAATTTTCTAAGTTGTCATTTTTGATCACCTTATCTCTACTACTTAAAAATTAGAGTTGATGGTCATTGATTCGTTCTCTCTCCTTTTTCTCAGCTGTCCGATAAAAAATTAGCCGCCCACTTCTCCCACGTTCCTTCTCCTCTCCCTCCCCACCAAAAACAATCTGCGTATCTACGTCTATGCAGAAACCGCCGCCCACTACCCCCAGTCTCCTCATCGATTCTTATCATCCGCCCCCAAATCCCAGAACCAACCAACTCCTCCGCCTGAAGGCCGCCTCCGCCTCCGTTTCGCCCGCCGTCTCCCCACCCCGTCGCCGCCACCACCACCGTGAGGAGTCTTCACGCCGCCGCGACCTCCGCTCCCCCATCGCCTCCCCCGCCTCCGCTCCCCCTATCGCCCTCCCCGCCGCGCCGCCCTCGCTCCCCCATCTCTGCCCCCGCCTCCGCTCCCCCATTGCCTCCCCCGCACGTCGCCTCCGCTCCCCCCATCTCCGCCCCGCTCCGCCTACCGATCGTTCTCTCCTCCTCCTTGTCGCCTCGCGCCGCCCTCCATCTCTCACATTTCCCTACGTTGGCCCCCTCTCGTGTAACACAAAACAGGGAGAGAATCTCAAAAGATGGCGGCGCCCTTGCCGTTCCGAGCGCCGGGCCCGATCGGCCGAAGAGCTCCTCCGCCAGCGCTCGCCGCCGGCCTTCTGCGCGTTGCACCGGTGTGCCCCAGCAGCACCCTCTCCCTCAAGCCGGGTTGGTCCAAGAATTCCCTCGGCGGCTCCGCCGGCCTGCCTAGGCACTATTGTTGGTGCGGATGTCTCTTCAGTGATTCTTGGGCACTATTGTGCCTCCTACACATCAACTGTTCCAGGTTTGTTTAGATACATTTATGGCCATTCTTTTAGACATTAATTTGTTTCAGGTTTGGACTTTCTTGATGGCATAGCTCCTTTTTATTTCAGAGTTTTTGCTTTTACGGCTGTCCCTCAAATATGGAGGCTACTCAGATGTTTCTTCAGAAAAGAAACTACTATTTGCTATTCATCCTCCTATCATAAGAGTGGTGTATGATTAATTGATTAGTCTCTGATGGTTTGTTAGACTATGGAATGTCATTAACATAGAAGATCTAGGAGGCAAATACAGATGATTTAACTGTTTTATACGATGTATATTTTGATTTTGACGGTAACCAAGGAAAGTGTGGGGAACTAGAGTTTTTCGTACAGCTAATTGATTTTCGTATAACTAATTGATGTATGCATTTTATAATTACCTGTTTCAATAATTATTCTTGAAATGTGAAGGCGCATTGATTGGCCATCGTTTGTGGTGCTGATGGTTGAGTGCCCAATTCTTTCTATATCTGGCCTTTCGCAGTACAGACAAGCTGTAAGTGCATTTTCTTTCTCCAACTCTATTTCCAATTGTGTCAACCAATAGGTTGTCGTGGTAGCTATATGATTATTTAAGAACGTTGCTTCAAACAGTTGGTTAATGTATAGCATTGCCTCATCGTTTTTGAAATGTGTGTCCATGCTAACTGCAAAGAACTGAATGGTTTTATGTTATCAAGTTACAAAGCTAGAGAAACAAAATTGTTGAAAATGGAAGTTGTGCATTTATTTCCAAAATTCTTGCGTTGAATGGTAGTAATGCATTTTTACTTCACAGCGGGTTACCAACACTGGCGATTCATCACTGTAGATTAGTCATCCTTTTGTTTATTGTAAGGCCTAGCTCTCTGAATGGCCCATTGGAGACCATTTTTTGTGGTTCAGTTTTGCATATTACAAAACTCTGTGTGAAATTCAGCTGCTATTCATGTGCAAAATCTAGGTATATGAAATTTACTGTCAGGTAAATAAGCCTAGAGAAAAGTTCCCATTTATTTTTGGTTGTTATCCTGGCCATATTAGTGCAAAGAATGCCTTAAACATGAATTTAAATGTCTAAAGATAGGTTCTATTGTTTGTCTTAGTGTCATATAGCTTAAACATGAATGCTACGTTGCTACTCTATGCATGGATGAAGGATTCCTTTTCACTGTTTCATATCTTAACTGAATGCCAGAGTTTAAATTGGGGTGATGCCTTCCGATGTCACAAATTAAGTATTCAATGTGGTTGTATTGTTGATTGTACATTTGCCGCAATTCATATTTGGGACGTCCTACTTTTACCCGCGGCAACGCTCAGGGTGCTAACTAATAATTAGCAATTAATGAAAGACGAACTGACCTATACATGTTTATGTGTGGAGCACGCAGTGCATTTGGGATCAGAGGAGCAGAAGGACAAGTATTTGCCACCATTGAGCAAAATGCAAAAAAGTTTGTGTTTATGTAAGCGAAAAGATCAACTCAGATGTGTGCAGTTCTACTGGTTCAACGGCAGGTAGGCCTGAATTCATGGTTAGATATATTTGTTTTTGGCTGACCTTGCGCATTTGCAGGCCTTGAGTGAGCTGGACCATGGCAGTGATGTGAGCTCTCCGATCACCACTGCTAGGATAAGCCAAACTTGACCTACTTCAGTGTCAATCCAACTGTCACTAAATACTTCCAGGAGCTAATTATAAGTTGTTTTTAATTAAGTGCAGCCCATTGTTACATTTCCTTCCGAGTGTTGCTACTACTCTAAATATGATTTTTTTGGGAGGGAATCTGAATGTGAGATTTAGTTTACAGTCTTGCTGAAACTCCCAATATGAAGTTGAAAACAATAATCTGCGCTAAAATTTATGGAATATTTGTGTTCATTGGCTATAGGCTTGCTAGAGTTTTCTTGCATGAACTGAAATCTCCAATATGCAATATGGTCTGAGATGTGCTAACATTATGAAATATTCCAGTCATGTACATCTATTTTGATTATTAGAAATCTAAATTGAGCGGTAGATAACCCATGTTACATGTCACAAAACTGAGAGTCCAACTATGACTGCAGGTGGCACATATTGAGAATCAGGGTCAAGCAGATAAGGGTTCTAAAGGCCTAACTTTACCACGTGGTAGCATAATGACCAACATGGTATGTCTATGTTCCTGTTACTGTAACCCTTCATATAGATAGTATGGCTGAACTTGCTAGATTGATGATATGCTTTGATTGTGTCTACTGCAGAGATCTCAAAGAATGAATGCTCCAGCTCATAATCAATCAGGATCGGTATGTACTTGTTTCCCCTGTTGTTTCGAAGCTAAATTAATTAGAAGTTTGAAGATCATAGCTTTATGTTTTACAAAATGGTAGAGCCAAGTGGAAGTCTATCTTATTTCACTAAGAAACAAATGTAAAGTCGTGGCCAAAGGAAAGTTAGTGACTACTGACAGCACTCGAAATATTGGTGGCACCATGCTTGGGAAAGAATTTGTTGGGGTTTATGTTGATGCTCTTGAAAATAATGGCAATGGAAACAATGGAGATGAGATGTTACCTAGACCACTCTATTCTATGAAAACTATGAGAGATGCTATTAGCTTTATTGTTGCTTAGCCCCGTTCACATGTAAGTTTTCTCTTATATTAACCAAATGGTTTACAGTTTTGTAATTTCCTAAAATTGTACTATCCCTCTAAACACATGTCTCATTGTAGGTTAAAAGACTTAAGAGTTCAACTCAAACCTGCACAACCTTGGTATGTTTCATTCTTCAAGTGCTAGATCCGTTTGATTAGAATTCATGTGCGTCAACTTAATCTCTTGTTTTGCAGCATAATGGAAACATGTAACTTGATGTGGATGGAAAGACAAGCTACAAGTTTCGGAGTGAACAAGATAGATTTTAGATGTTAGAGAAAAAATATAGATATTTGTACGATATTGCCACTTTTCCTATGCTTCTTTATGAATATGGTTTGTCTTTGAGAGTGCACTTTAATGAGTTATTAATCAGTATCTTGTTTTGTAAAGACAAAATGGATTTTTCAATGCAATGCCTTCATGATTCACTTTCTCATTATCTAATCATACAAATTCATTTGTGTCCAAATTTGTATACAATGTCTCTTTATTTCTAGTATGTAAGAAGGCATTACTATAAATGTGCCTATATTAATAGACACGCTATAAAGATGCATCAATATCCATATTTTTGATATGATGTTATAAAACATTACTATACAGCGTGTCTATATTAGTAGACACGAAATACAAATGTATGTATAAAATTGTCTCTATATTTCTTGAAACGCAAAATAGTGTTACTATACAATGTATCTATATTGTTAGACACACAATATAAATGTATCTACTCAACCGTCTCTATACTTCTTAATACACAATACGACGTCATTACACAACGTGACTACATTAGTACACACATAATATAAATGTATATATGAGAACGTCTCTACATTTCTTAACACGTAATGAAGCGCTGCTATATAACGTAACTACACAAATAGACACGTTATATAAATGTATCTATAAAAGTGTATCAATATGCGTAGGCATGCAACTAACGTCTCTACAAAATGTCTTTTTATCTCCTTGATACGTTTAGAGAACTCGTTTCTACAAGTCCTGACACGGTCCATGCGTAGACGCTTCTGACACGCTTTATAAAAACGTGCCTACAATCTTGTAGAGATGAAATAAAGCGTGTCTAACGTATAAATAAAGTGTCACTACAGGGGGGATTTCTTGTAGTGTGGGCACGCCGAAGCGACATATGATGTTTTGCCAGAGGAAGCGTTGTATGGCCGCCGAAGTTACTTTGGCCAGGGCGACCGCTTCCGGCCATCGGGAGAAATACTCCAGCGCGACTACCACGAATCGGAGGTCCCCTGGAGCTCGGGCAAGTGGTCCTACTATGTCGAGGCCCCAGCGTGCCAGTGGCCACACCGGGGGAATGGGGTTGAGGCTTGTCGGGGGCCTGCGGATGATGCGCGCCATCCACTGGCACCCTTGGCACCGACGGACGAGGTCCTGGGCGTCGGTGATGGCGGTTGGCCAGTAGAAGCCTTGCCTGAACGCCTTGCCGACTAATGACCTCGGTGCCAGGTGGGATTCGCATACGCCCGCGTGGATCTCCGCAAGGAGCTCCTTTCCCCCTCCGTCGAGAGGCAGCGCAGGAGCGGTGCGCAAACCCCTCTCTTGTAGAGTATCCCTTCGAACACCTGGAAGGATCTTGCGCGGTGCTGCAAGCGCCGAAGCTCGGCGGGGTCCTCCGGCTCGGCGATGCCTTGCAAGAAATTGAAGATGGGCTCTCGCCAATCACCTGGCCGGTCAACGTGGTGGACGAGCGCCGCGTCCCGGTTGTCCTACGCGATGGCCGCCTGCACTAATATCTCGTAAAACGCCCCCTCAGGGGGGGCAGTTGCTGGCTGGCCGCCTTAGCGAGGGCGTCGGCCTGCTCGTTCTCCGCGCGGGGGATGACCTTGACGGTGACGCCCAAAAAGTGTCTTTCCCTCGCCCTTACCGCCGCGAGGTACTTGGCCAACTCAAGGTCCTTGGCTTGATATGACTTGTCCACATGACCAGCCACCAAGCGCGAGTCAGTGCGGACTAGCACTCGTCTCGCGCCGACTGCCTTGAGCTTCGCCAGGCCAAAGAGCAGTGCCTCGTATTCAGCCGTGTTGTTGGTGGCGGGGAAGGCAAGGCGCGTCGAGTATAGCAAACGCTGTCCTTCGGGCGTGACGATCACCGCACCTACGCCCGCGCCGGCGACGCTGTAAGCTCCGTCGATTGTGAGCGTCCAGATGGGGTCATCGTGCGTCTGGACGGGTTAGGCCGGCGGGGTCCATTCGGCGAGAAAATCCGCAAGGACTTGGGATTTGATTGCCATTCGCGAATCATACGTCAAGGAGAAGGGAGCGAGCTCGGCAGCCCATTTGCCGATGCGCCCTGTGGACTCCTTGTTGTGTAGCATCTCTGCCAGGGGGAATGAGGAAGGCACTGTGATCAGGTGGGCCAGAAAATAATGCCGAAGCTTCCTGGAGGCCATGACCAGCGCGTAGGCGAGCTTCTCAAGCTCCGTGTATCTTGTCTTGGCGCCTTGGAGAGCTTCGGAGACAAAGTAGACGGGCCGCTGCATGGCGCCTTCTTCTAAAACGAGGACGGCGCTGACCGCGGTGGCTGACGCGGCCAGATAGAGCAGGAGGGGAGCCTCTGGTGCTGGGGCGACCAGCGTGGGGAGGCTGGCCAGGTGCTCCTTGAGCTCGTTGAAGGCCTTCGCGCAATCTCCGTCCCAACGAAATCCATCGCACCCGCGGAGCGTCTTGAAAAATGGCAAGCCCCGCTCCGCCGCCCTGGATAGGAAGCGGCTTAGTGCTGTCATGCGGCCCGCCAGCCTCTGGACCTCCCTCGTTGTCTTGGGCGGCTCCATACCCAGGATGGCGTCTACTTTGTCGGGGTTCGCCTGGATGCCCCGTCCGGACACGAGGAAACCTAGGAGTTTGCCTACCTGCACCCCGAAGACACATTTGTCAGGATTGAGCTTGATGCCCGCCTTCCGGAGGTTGTCGAAGGTCTCCTGGAGGTCCCGGCCATGCAGGGCAAGCTGCCGAGTTTTGACCACCACGTCATCGACATAAGCTTCGACGTTCCTCCCGAGCTGGGCGGTTAGGGCAATAGCGACGAGGCGGGTGAAGGTAGCGCCTGCGTTCTTCAAGCCAAAGGGCATTCTGACGAAGCAGAACGTCCCAAGTGGTGTGATGAAGCTGGTCTTCTCCTCGTCGTATTCGGCCATGTATACCTGGTGGTAGCCGGAATAGGCGTCCAGGAAACTCATGAGTTTGCACCCCGCAGTGGCGTCGACCAGCTGATCGATACGCGGCAAAGGGTAATTGTCCTTCGGGCACGCCTTGTTGAGTGCCGTGAAGTCGATACACATACGCCAGGCCCCGCTGGCCTTTTTGACTAGCACCGGGTTAGCGAGCCACTCTGGATGGTGGACCTCACGGATGACCCCGGCGTGGAGGAGCTTCGCCACCTCTGTTTTGGCCGCCTGTTGCCGATCCATTGACATACGCCGAAGCCTTTGCTTGACCGGCTTGGCGTCGGGGCGGACCGCCAAGCGATGCTCGATTACTGCTCGGTCTACGCCCTTGATGTCCTCCGGAGACCATGCGAAAATGTCAACGTTGTTCTGAAGCACTCGGAGCAGATCCCGTTCGACCCCCGGTGGGAGCCCCTCGCCGATGGACACAAACTGCCCCTCCGCCTGGAGCGGCACCTTCTTGACTCCGCCCTCGGGCCGAGGCTTGGGCGTCCACCCGGGGGCGGAGGGCCCATCACCGAGCGTGCCGGAGAGGGCATGCACCGGGCGATGCGGAACGCGGCTGCCGACCTCGGCACGTCTGGCCAGGTCCTGATCGCCGAAGACGGTGATAACACCCTCTGGGCCCGGGAGCTTCACACACAAAAACGCGTAGTGTGGGATCGCCTCGAAAGAGTTGATGGCGGGTCGACCCAGTATGGCGTTGTAGGGATGTGGGATATCTACGACGTCAAAGATGACATGCTCGGTCCGGATGTTACCCTTGTTGCCCTCCTAACGGAAAGTGACCGGAAGGGACACGTGCCCCAAGGCCTGCAGCGGCTGACCCCCGAAGCCCTGAAGTGGAGCTCCTGGTTGCTCTAGCCAGCTTCGGGGGATCCCCACACGGTCGAGGGCCTCTGCGAACAAGATATTCGCGGAGCTTCCCCCGTCGACAAGGACGCGCCTGACGTCACAGCGTGCTATGTGGGCCTGGATGACTAGAGGGTCTTGGTGAGGGTACTCCACACCCCTGGCGTCGTTCAAGTCGAAGGTGATGTTGCGGGGCGGCATCCATAACTGCGGCTGTTCCCCGGGGGCCCTTGAGGAGGAGCCTCCGGTGATGATGCTGACGGTGCGATGCTGCGCGCCCTTCGCTGCGGTGGCTCGTATGGGGCTACCCCTTGGGTGCCCCACGTGGGCTTCGGCGGGGGGCCGAGGAGGCGGAGCCCGAGACCCGGCCATCACCCTCCGCAGCTCCATAACCGCGGTGCATGCCCTTGTGTAATGATCACCGTAGCCGTGTACCTCGCACCACTTGCCATAGTGTAGGAGCTCTTGTTCTGCGTGGGGTTGGCCGCCGCAATCAAGTCCGCCTTCCGATCCCCGGTCTCCCCTCCATGAGGCGGGGTCGGATCCTTGGCGGGCGCTCTCGGTGTCAAGGACATGATGGGCAGCCTACGACCTGCGCTGGCGGCGCCGAGGTTTATGCCTGCTCCTTGAAGAGCCTTCCTGTACCCCGGTATCGCTGCCTCGGGGAGGGCCTCCTCGGGGCTCTCGGCTGCGGCCCTGCTTCGAGGAGGGACCACCCGCCCCCACTTCGCGCGGGGGGCGCTTCTCATGGGCGAGGCCGAGGGCGGTAATGCTGCGTATGGCCCCATTTTGTCGAAGAGCTTGGCGACGGTCTTGATTGGCCTCCGCGCGTTGTACTCGGCCATCGGGCCCGGACGAAGGCCCTGTATGGCTGCATTAACGACGGTGGTTTCATTAATGTCTTTCACCTGGCATCGAATCTTGGCGAAGCGTTTGAAGTAGTCCCGGAGCTTCTCCGAGGGTCTTTGCTTCACAGCGAAGAGTTGGTCCGCATTGACTCGCTCGACATAGTTTCCTTGGAAGTTGCTGTGAAGGCGGTCGCGAAGCTGCTCCCACGCGTAGATGGAGCCCGGCTCTATGGTAAAAAACCAAGAGAGCGCCACTCCATGCAGCGCGAGGGGGAGTCCCTTCGCCTTCGTGGTGTCGTCTCCGCCCGCGGCCTCGATCGCAGTTTCGTACACGCGCACGAACTCGCGAGGGTCTGTGTCGCCTTTGTACGAGTCGGTGACGCTAGGGAACTTGAAGTCTTCGGGCCACGCCGCCTGCTGCAGCCCCGCCGAAAGCGGGGACTCCGGATCTACGCGCCTCAGCGGGACGCGGCTAGACGTGGGGGCTTCACGGCTGTCCGCCCTCTCTGGCGTGGGCTCGGGCGCTATTATTGGCGCGGTCTGCTGGATCCGAGCCTCTTGTATATCTTGGACGGCTTCGCGAAGGTCCCCTAGCTCCCGCTGGAACGCGCTGAGAGCTGCTAGCAGGGCGCTTTCCACCGCCGGCGTTGTCGGGGCCGTCGGAACGCCCAGCGGACGGGTCGGTGCAGGGACCATCGCCTCACGATCTCCGGATCCGCCGGATGGTTCGTTGCGGCTACCCCCGGCCGCCTGATCCGCGCTACCGGCGAGGGTGGCGGGGGCTGTCGTTGCAGCGCCGGCGACGGGGTTGGATGCCATTGTAGCGGCGCTGGCGGGGTCGGTCGTTGTAGCGTGAGCGTCGGTACCCGCGACCACGGCGCCTACGCCGCCGCCAACTCCTTCGGCGGCCGATGCCGAGACCCTGGTATTCACGCGCCGCTCCGACCCAGCCGTCTTCTTTCCCTTCGCCGCCGCTGGTGAAGCTTTTTTCGGTGCCATCCTTTTTCTTCGGTCTTCAGGCTTGTCCTCGTCCTCCCCACGGACGGCGCCAACTGTTGTGGTTACAGACCAAACAGAGAGAGATGGTAGTGGAGAGGTGGGAGTGTTCTGTCTCACCCTCCCCCTCATCTTGATATATATATTCACATGGGGTATACTTTTACCGTTATGCCCTTACATCCGTACATCCCCATTAGGGGCACTTATGTCATTACACATGTTACTCTGGTTCTTATAACCTCCTAACAGGCCTGCTGGGCTTAGGTGGGGGCCACCCCTACGACACATAGGCTCGAGCGGCATTGAGGGAGAGTGTGGACACATCACATATGTGTTGGATGTGCTGACAAGGTCCTCCAGCCTGTGCGACCTCATGGGAACTAAAATGGCCAACTCGTCGAGCGTCCCCTCTAGTGCTTCCATGGACTCCCACACCAAAACGGGCGCTTGGTCGCATAGGCAGTAGCCTTTCGCAACCTCAGCCATCAGACAGGCTTTCTCCTACTCGAGGACCATGATCTACTACAAGAAGTTGTTCCTCACCCCTGTTACCTTGGCACTTGCCTCCAGCGCTATGGCCCTTGTGTCGAAAATGGCCTTCACCCCCTCCATCTCGACGAAGAAAATTCAATCCACTTGCTCAATAGCGAGCGTCGTAGCCTCCTCCTTGGCCCTTCGAGTGACCACGAGCTGCTCCGAGGTGTTTGTGGACTCACACTAGATCGCCGTCTGTAGCACGTGTGGTAGAGCCACCGTCTAAAGAAAAACGCACCTAATAAGGCACTACCACCAAATATGGCTAAAGAAGCATTATAAGACATGGTACCTTCACCTCGTAGGTCTCAAGGGTGTTGAAGAGTAGCTTTGTCCTGCACGACTGGAGCACCCTCCAATCCAACGATGCTTCAGCACAGTCCGCAATGACTCGCATGGTGTGAAGAGCGTCTGGTCGGGGAATGAAGTTGCTAAGCAATAGCCAATGAGCTTCACCGCTTGAGGAGGCACCCTCGGCAAGAATCGTAGCTCTGCCACTATGAGCCGCTCCATAACTAGATGTCTGTGCGATCATCATTGGATATGCAGGGCTCATTGTCGAGGGTGACAACATCAATGAACAAAGTAGAGATAGCCTCGCGAAGTCATCGGGGATGTGAACGGGAGTTCGACCGTCGTCAGGATGTCTGGGCTTCACACAGGAGGGGTCACAAGAATGTAGTCCGCTACTTCACCTGGGGGCCTTCAGGGGCGCCCACCTCCACACCTTTAACCCTTTGGCAAATCAAGCAGTACACACTTCTCGAATACCCCTTCCCGTCGGCCAAGACCCCTTCACCTGTGTAGGGAGACGCAGTGAGGCCCACCTCCACCATGGCCAGCAACAGGAGTCGCTCAGTGTTGGTGATGGTGTTGCCACTGCCTGCTAGCGGGACATGCTCGGGTGGAGGTGGGAGAGGAGCACGGCGAGAGCTGCGCCGGTGCCTTAGGGACGGTAGAGACATGGCTTGTGTGTGGCATCCGGTTTGGGCTAAGGGTGAATGTAGGTGTAGCCCATAGCTTTTTATAATTATTGGGCTGTACTTTTGCATTGTGTAGTTTTTACAGGATCGATTACTACAATCAGAGAGAGGTGAATGATTGTCGCCATATTTTTCCAAAGTCTCCAGGTGGTCGGTGAAGCTTTTGACTGCTTGAAGATCAATCGCCAGAACAGATGTCCAATGTACTACCACTTGATCAATCGTTCTGCTTGACCGCCCGCTCAATTGGTCGATCTATTCGAAACTTGCTCATCAAGTTATCTGGCACAAAGATATAGCATACACAGCCAAATACTTTGAAGTGGCTGACAACTGGTTTTATCTTCCACAACTTCTCATATGGCGATTTAAATCCCAACCTTATTTGGGGTAGCCTATTAATCACATAGGCTACAGTCCTCATACACTCGGCCCAGAATCTTCCTGGTACATTCTTAGCATATAGCATACTCCAACATGTTTCTGCAAGGTGATGATTCTTGCGCTCCGCTACTCCATTTTGTTGTGGAGTATTGAAGCAGGTTAATTGTCTTTTTTATCTTATGCTCCTTGAGATAGATAGTGAACTCATTGAATAAATACTCTCTCCCATTGTTAGTGCATAAGCACTGAATCTTTTTGTCAAGCTCACTCTATTTTCTTCTTAAATTCCTTGAACTTCATAAAAGTTTCAGATTTTTCTTTTATAAAATAAACCCAAACATACCTTGAGAAGTCGTCGATAAATGTCACCATATACCTCATGCCTCCAAGTGATATTTGCTTGACTGGGCTGAACACATTTGAGTGTATGAGCTCTTGGACTGATGTTCTAACTCCTTGTATGGCAATTGGTGAGCCTTGCCATACTGACAGCCAGCACAGATTACATTTGTCCGGATGTCCAAATGAGAAAGTCCTTTCAATACGTGCTTCTCCATCATTCCCTTCAACTTGTTGTAGCTAATATGTCCAAGACGCGTATGCCAGAGATCATATGTTTCATTCTTTTGAATCTTGTCCACATATGCTAACTCTACAGAGAGCACATAAATAGACTGTCTTCTTCTCCCTTCCATGATAGGTGTGCCGATCACCTTTACTTTTCTAAAAACAGCAACTTCTTCATGGTCGAAGAGTACACAGTTCTCTTCTGCTATCAATTGAGGCACTGATAGCAAATTCTTTTTCAGGCTTGGAACATGATAGACCTTCTCAATATGGAATTATTGAGGACTGTACTTTGGAACAACTGTGTTCCCAGTATGAGAGATGGGAAGCTTAAGAGTTATTAGTTGTTAGCACCACTTTTCTTCCCTTGTACTTAGTCATACTTTGCAGCTTCTTGTCATCACTAGTCATATGATTGGAGCAACTAGAATCAACAACCCAATTTTTCTTATAATTTATCCCCGGATCTGTCGTTGCTACAAAAGTTGGTGCTTCCATGTCCTTCTCAAGCTCATCTTCAACTTCTTGAGAAAAGCCAACTTCAGCATACCATTCTTCTTCACTTATAGATGTTTCTGAAGTGATCTCCTCCTCCTCCTCCTTTATGGTGGCCAAGTTTGCTTCAAATCGCCTTCTCGAGTACCAGCAATTTCAAGCAAAGTGACACTTCTTACTACAATTGAAACATCCACCACATTATTTCCTCTCATTCTTCTCTTGTTGTTGATCTTGTCTTCCTACTTGAGCTCCCCCTGAAGAGTTGCTTCTCTCTCTTGGATGCTGCTTGCCACCTTCTGTCCACCTTGTTTTGGGCCTCCATGGTCCCCGAGGTGGACCCTTCTTCTTGTTAGTGAAGAGTGACTCCTCTTCTTCCTTTATAGTAATACTTCTCATCTACTTGGCTAACTCATTTTTATTAGCCAACAAATTCTCCAACTCCACCGATGATAGTTGCGACGGCCATCCTCTTATTGCGGCCATAAACCCGTTGTACAGGTCTTAGGCCATGGATGATGATACTCTTCATCCTTGACTCGCTAATTTTTTCCTCAGGCTCAAGCTAAGATATCTCATGGCAAATATTTTTCACTTTCATAAAACATTGACTAATACTCAGAGTGCCTTGTGAGATACCCGCTAGCTCATTCTCAAGGAGCTGGAGACGTGACTCATTTTTCTTCGAGAACAATTTTGCCAAAGTCTCCCAAGCCGACTATGGTGTCTTTTCATCACGAATGTGCTCCAGTATGTCCTCCTCAATTGTTGTCTTCAGTACAAACGAAACCTTGTCGGTATTGATGCGCCACTTCCGCAATGCTTCTACATTCTCCTTTAGTGGAGGAGTTGTCTCGATGCACGCAACGACCTCCCATAGGTCTTGACCTTGTAGGTAGGACTACATGCAGGTCTGCCAATAATTATAGTTGTGGCTATTGAGCTTCTTGATCCCACTGCTTGCGCCAGTAAGATCTGCTATGGTGATTGATGCCCAGCATCAAGTAAACTTTGGTCCTAGACCAATGAGCTTCACAGTCCCAGACTGTGCACCGGCAGAGTTTCCCTTAGCGGCTCAAAGACTCCTCTCGATCCTAACGATCTCGAGCCGCCTACTCTAATACCACTTGTGGGGAATCAGATCACTCAAAAGTAGCATCATGAGAGGACAAAGTAGCTTTAGGACACTATTTTCTCATTTCTCTCTAGCAAAACATACACATACATGAAGCTTAACAAGCTTCTCATGGAAGGGAAGTTCTGGCTTATATGAGACGTCTACAAAAAACACACACATCCAACTCTGGCTTTCTTCTTCTTTTATAGATACATTGAACCGACATGTTACAACCGATATCTAGACAACACCAATTAAGTAACTAGCTATTTGACTAAGGAAAGCTAAGCCCAACTCATGTCTTTAGTATAGTCTGGTTCATTCTCATGAGTAGTCAAATTGATTTTTGGCTTTGTATTATTAATTCCAAGCTTCCAGCTTAAGGCTATTGCGTTGCCAGCACAATCCTAGTCTTGTTTTGCTAGAAACTTCAAATGACATGCACTCAAAGCTGCCCGTCGGCAGCTAGCTCCAGAAGACACTTGACTGGCTCATGAGGCTGCGTAGTTTGAGTTTGTATTCATGAGAATTAATAGTGATATATATTCTTGAAGCTCCAAGAATGCATTGCTATTTATTTAACACAGCCCAACACAACAAATTGCAATTTTTACAAGATAGTGATTTCTTTGACTGTTCATTTCCTTTGGTCCCTCTTGCCCATGCAGATATAATAATACGGACTCTCGCCGGCGTATTGCTGCTGTGTCTGCTTCTTGCCACTAGTTTCCTGTGCCATCAGAAATACCGTGGCTTGCCGCCTCCTGAAGAGGGGGATCAACGATCCCTCCAAGGATAGAACCATCTCAGAGAAAACATAGAACTCAGCATCTGAAAAGGTACACTTATTCTGAAGTTGAGAGAATGACCAAAACCTTTGCTGACAAGCTAGGCCAAGGCAGCCATGGTGATGTTTACAGAGGCAACCCCCGCGACGGCCGTCAGATAGCGGTGAAGGTGCTGAAGAACTGTAAATAGGCAGAATTTCTCATGTCAATGTTGTCCAATTGCTGGGGTTGTGCTTGCAAGGGCCAACAAGAGCTCTATTCTACAAGTACATGCCCAACGGCTCGCTTGAAAGCTATTGTTTCAACAATGATGACTCTACGGAGGAGAAATTGTTCGACAATGCAGTTGGCGTCGCACGAGGGCTCGAGTATCTCCATGGAGGGAGCAGTGCTAATGTTGTGCATCTCAATATCAAGCCCCGGAACATTCTACTGGATCAGGATTTATGTCCATAGATATCTGATGTTGGTGTTGCAACCTATGCTTGTGCAAACAGAGTAAGACATCATCTACTCACAACCTGAAGGGAAGAGACGGCTATGATGCACCTGAGGTAGTGTCTAGGAAATTTGGAGCAGTCAGTAGCAAGTCTGATGTCTACAGCTGTGGTGTGATGGTCCTTGAGATGGTTAGGGCAAAAAGGCACATCAACGTTGGTGGTGACACTACCAGCAGGTATTTTGCTCAGTGGCTTTATGAGCACCTGGATCAGTTCTGTAACAGTATTTCTAACATTAGTGGTGACACAAGAGAGCTTGTAAGGAAGATGGTCATGGTTGGACCGTGGTGCATACAAACAGTGCCTACAAATCGGCCTTCAATGAGCAGAGTCATCGAGATGTTGGAAAGTAGCTGCGCAGACTTGGAAATGCCAGGAAGAATCTCTTGAAGCGTAAAAGACATGGTTGTAAGCATTATTCATATCATGAAAAGTTGTGTTTGTATGATCTCCAAGAAAGAAAAATGCACATGCTTTTTGGATCTGTATAATGTTTGTTTTCAGAAGAGTGCAGAAGCACTGCATTTTGTTGTTATCGAAACTAGCTGATTTACTCACGCAATTATGTGGCTAGATATTATGATGCGGTTGTTTTCAGTATACAATTCTATTGCCTATAATTAAAATATAATTATATTTACTATACTACTCTAATATTCAAGCCACCATAGATCTGCACCTCCATAGCCCAGCCTGCATTCTGTTATCCACAAATCTAAGAGTGTGTTCTTTTCGGCTGTGGCTTTTGGCTTTTGGCTGAAATTTTTGAATTTTGGCTGTTTACGGGTACAGATTACGGAGAGACAGATACTCACTTGCGATTTTGGCTGGTACAAATGTTGGCCTTTTAACGTGTAGATCGTTTAACTTGTAGACCCCGTCTTGAGAAAATACTCCGTTTGAAAGTTAGGTACTGTAGCAAAAGCTAAAAGCCGTCAGCTTTTAACTTAAAGAACAGGCCCTAAGCCCCCAAATCCTCACTTGGACTCCTCTTCATCAGCAAGACACGCTGGAGGGGACGACAACCTGCACCAACTCCTACTGCTCCTGACCTCATCACCCCCGGATCTGCGACACCGACCCCTGCTTCTTCTACTTCTTCTACATGGTGACCTATTGCTACTCCTCTGCTCGTCTTCCTCTTCCACAACATTAGCAAGATTTATTTGCACTACATCAACACCTCCGCTGCTTGTTCCCATCTACACTGTGTCCTCTTATAAAATTATGATTTTTTTTGCACAGGCTAGTTAGTTAAATCATGTCCAAGTTGTATAAAGGATAGGACGTGCTCTCTAGTTCATAAATTGAAAACTCTTGTGTTCATGAAACTGGAAACAACTTTGCTTGCATGACTAAATAAGAAAGAAACAATTGGTGATTTATCGTGGCATACAAATAAAATTTGACTCTTCTACGTTTTTTTTAATTACCAAATGTATGGTTAGATATTTTCCTTTTTCACGTAATTAACACTAAAGTTTTCAACTACCAAATGTATGGTTAGATATTTTTTTCCTTTTTCACCTAATTAACACTAAAATTAAGTGATTCATGCAGTATCAATTTACAATACAATTAAAAAACATCTAAACTTACTTAACCACTCCAACGCACACATCAATTATTTCAAATACCCGTTTGCATACATGAAGTATTAAAAGAACAAAAACCAAATATGTGGCAGAGAAGGATCATACCGATTAATGCACTAAATATCATCTTTTGGCATTTCATTCAAATTCAGCGTATTGGTGGATTTAATTATATTCCCAATTTATATACATGGAAAGAATATTTGCATAAAAATCAAATAATGAATTCAGTTTTTTAGATTTGAAATCCAAATAAAAATCAAATTTCAAATTTTTGTTTAATTCTTATCATGAATTTTAATATTTTCAAATTTTATTTAGGAATACGTATAAAAATCAATTTGCTCACTTCCTTTGATGTTTATCCCAAAGATGCATTTTTTATTGTACTTGACACAAGGTCTTTTGTTTTTTTGGCAGTTTAATTTGCAATTCTTACACAAATCCTATCGCTAATTTTAATTTACTTTTTACTTTGAATTTTAGTTATTTTGGAATTTTATTTTCGTGTTTTTATGGAAATATAATTTCAAATTGTATTTTACTTTTTATGTTGAACTTAAGCAATTTTTGATTGTCCTTGAAATGGAATCTTTCTTGTAATCTAAGCCATTATAATTCATTGTCTGGTAGATGGACGAATAGTTCTTTCTCATTTTCTCTGTTAAAATCACATTATTTTTAGAAATTCTTAATATGTTTTTAGAATATATGTTGAAATCATTTTTTGGGACTTATAAATCATGATTTGCATATCTTTGGAAGAAATAGTTTTGTTTTAAATTCACAACTGTTAGAGCATGTGGATGGTTGTAAATAAAGTAATGATAAATAATTGACATTTGGATTGCTTTAGATTTTGTATTTGTGAAAGTTTTGGTCGATCATGGTCAAAGATTTCAAGTTCAAGTAGTTTCAGTCTGCTCCAAGTGGTTTTTGTCTTCCAAGTGTTTTTGGTTGCTCCGAGTAGTTTCAAACCAGTTCGATCGGGTTCGAGTGGCATCAAATGGTATTCGAGTAGCTTTGAAGCATTAAACGGTTTTTGAGACGCATCGGAACATCGGACGGCACTTGAGTGGCATTAGAGGATCACACGTCTGAACGACCACGACAGACTTCGACCACAGCGGCTTACGACCATATAAGACTTCGATCACATCAGACTTTGACCGCATTGGTTACGACTTAGAATCGTTTATGACTATGTTCTACTTCGACCACGTCCAGCGTTGGCCACAGAATATCAACTACGGTAGTTCAACAATGTTTGACTTCGACTATGACAGAACGACCACTAAAAGTAATCATAGCTACAATACTTATTCATAGTCGTAGCTACAGTACCTGTTCGGTACTCGATAGTCATAGATTTTACTAGTCGATAGTCAAAAGCTTTGCAGTCGATGGTCGTACACTTTGCGGACTACTGTTATAGTCATAGACTTTTCGTAGTCTTGTTTTCATAGTCGTAGACTTTGTAGTCTACTATCGTTGTCTTCGGTAATTGAAGGCTTTGTGATCGGTTGTTGTAGGCTTCGTGGTCGGTACTCGTAGACTCCATGGCCAGTACGAGTGCTTTAATTCCAATGATCTTCGAGTACCTTGAGTACTTGTGTTGGGTCAGTGGTTGACTGATCTGGTCAAAGCGGTTATCGACGATACTCTGTGCTTAGTGATCGATGGTGCGGTGATTAGTTGATGATCGATAGTCATAGACCTGGCGCTCAGTACTTAATGGTTTTGGTCGGTAGTGATGCGTTTTATCCTTGAGTGTTTGGAGTGGAGCAATAGTATTTCCCGAGTACTTGTGATTTTCGAGTTCTCGTTGAACTAGAGCTGATTTGTAGTATGCGATGGAATGTGTGGTCATAGACAACCTGGCTGATGGTCATGAAGGGTATTGTTCTTATCTATGGATGGACAAGGGTGGTGTGAGTGTGCGTGCTGATGACAGTCAAGTTATGGAGAACTTGTGCCGGGAAATATTTCTTTGTTCTTTACATGTGCAGGATGGCATAGAGATGATCATGATTGGTGATGAGGAGGACTGGGATTAGGATAGAGAGATCTAAGGTCTAGATGGCTAAGGATGTCACACAAGATGGTCGGGCTAACGCTGGAGTACAAGGAGATCAAAGGTGGTGATGCGTGGAGACTTCTACACGGAGGTTGTTGATGCGAGATGGAGCTACAAGAGGTGCATTTATGAATGTTTCATCACATGGTGAGATTAGAAACGTTATGGAGGGAGTCCACAACGGGAGGGATTAGAGATTTGGTAAAATCCATGTTAGAAAGGGTTTTGGGTCCTTTGATTGGACAAGGAGATAGAATTCCATGTTTGTGTTTGAGTCAAACACGGTTTAGGGCTCTAGCACATAAAAGCAAGGGGAAGCCAAGTGTTTTGGCTGTGGTTTTATGCTTTGTAGCCACAAATATGGTATAGAAATAATAGAACAGATCTATTCCAGGAAAAGTTCATCGCTGGTGTGTTTTCCTGAGCATTGCTTTTCTGTGTTCTCAGCGGTGTGCTAACGCATCATGATCCGACGTGCTACAAGCATGGTGTTTTCTTCAGCATGGTGTTTGAGCGACAAAGCGTTCAAACGATCGAAGCTTTTCAAGCGGAGGGGGGTTTCAACTACATGCAAAAGCCATCATAGCGAGTGATTGAGTGAGCGGTCAAATGGTTTGTAGTCAAAATCTACATTTGGTAATTTAGATTGCTTTTCTTTTGGTTTGATACTTGTTTTCATGTATCAAAAATCGAAGGCAATCATTCACCCCCACCTCTGATTACGCCATACGATCCTACAAGTAGTATCAAAGCCAAGTTACAATGGCATCAGATCAGGATCAGTTCTCAGGCAAGCCACCATTTTTTGATAGATCAGACTATCTCTATTGGAAAACATACATGGATTTGTTTCTACAAGCGCAAGGTAATGCTATCTGGCAAAAAGTTGAAAATTCATATGAAGTACCTTCTGTCGTTACCATTGAAAGTACTGCTGATGTAGAAGCGAATGCTAAAGCTAGAAATATTTTATTGCAAGGTTTAAGTAGAAATGAGTTTATTAGAATTTCTCGTCTTAAATCTGCAAATAAAATTTGACTACTCTAGCCGATTGCCATAAAGGATCCAAGTCTGTTAAGGGTGTACGTCAAAATCAATTCAAAAAGGAGTATTCTAAATTTGAGATGAAACTTGGAGAATCAGCAGATGCTCTTTTTGATCACTTCAATAAGATTATTAGTGATTTACAAACTGTTGGTGTCACATATATTGATTCTGACAATGCTCGGTAAATTTTGAATTCTCTGGATATGACTGTTTGGAATATTTTAATCACTACCATCAATCATTTTATTAGCATGGAAACACTTACCTTGAATGATCTTTATTCCAAGGTGAAAACACATGAGATTGATGTTTTGGCTAGGATAAACAAGACTAATTCTTTGGGCTTAGTGACTAACCAAACTGACAGTTCATCTAGTTCTTCTAGTGCCTCTGTGTCTGCTCTGTGCATGATTTCAGATGAACAATTGGAGGAGATTCCTGAAGATCAGCTTGTACTTCTCTCCAACCGGGTGACTAAGGCAATCAACAACATCAGAGTAAGGTGGAGAGGAAGTCCTGTCAGATGCTATGAATGTGGTGACCTCAATCACATTAAGTTTAATTGCCCCAAACTAAAAAGCAAGGAAGTCGATGATGACAAGTCACCAACTCGTCAACTTCGGTTCAAAACTGCCTCGTGCAGGAAGCAAAACTATCCCAAGGCGGTCAACAAGGTACTCTCAGCACTTGAGGAGATTGGTTTGAGCGATGTCAAATCTGCAAGTGATGAGGACAATGGCAAAAGGCAAAGGAGGCAGATTTCACGGGGATATGCTTTATGGCAAATAGTGAGGATTACGATAATGATGACCTCTACAGTGATCTGGATGAGGTAAAACCTTCTTACAAAGATTTATCTCATGCTATGCTTAGATTTACAAAGGAGCTCAGGAAATATAAAAAGAAAATTAGAATCATGATTTTATTATTGAGAGCTTAAATTTTGAAATTAATAGACTTAGAGCTTCAATTCCTGATGATGGATCTTGTGAGTCCTGTTAAGTTTTACATTCTGAGTTGGAGTCTGCCAAAAAATTAATACATCAAGCTTAGTTCAATTTAGTGATGTAACTGCTAAATTTGTTGAATTAAAATTGGCACACACCTCTTGTAATGAAAAGCTAAAACTTGCAAAAGACACAATTGAAAAGCTCAAGTCTAGACCTTCTGTTCAATCTAAAGCTTGCTCTAGGTGTGATTTGTTTCAGGCTAAGCTTAATTTATCTTAGGAGTCAATTCAACAAATGCTTTATCATAAGACTCTTTCCTATTATAACTGTCTGAAGCTTAATATTGAGATAGAAGCATTGACTAGACAACTCAATATTTTTACTAAAAAAGAGAAATTAATTCAGTCTAGTGCTTCTAAGGAGATTTCAAATGAATCTATAAATTGCTCATCATGTTCCACACTGTCTAAAGAGAACGAGTATCTTAAGAATACTTTAGATAGGTTTTTTGGTAAAAGAATTTTGAATATGATCCTAGACAAGTCAAAAAGAGTGCGAAAAACAACGGTGTAGTATTTGATTTTTTTTAAGCATGTGAAGAATAACCCTCCTAAAGTTGTCAAGATACTCAAATCTGGAAAATTTTAAGTAGAGTTTGAACCAAAATGAGTTGTTTTTAGATCTACTGGTTTTACAAAAGAATTCTCTAGCAAACTAAGTGCTGTTAAATCGGTTAATATAACCACTCGTCAAGTTAAGTATCAATGCACTCATTGCGGGAAAGACGGTCACTTGGTTTAATTCTGCTTTAGAAAAGTGAAGAAAGATAGGATAAATAAGTGTTTTCGACCAACTACTTCCCTTGGTCAAATCAGTATGGTTGGACCAGGTGCTCAACCAGCTGGCTTTCATGGTCGAACCAGAGCAGTCGAACATGATTTTCGACTAGCTATTCCCTGCGGTCGGACCAACTCCTCAAAAGACTTTCAACCAACGTTTTGTACTCGTTTAGACCAGTCGATGGCTAGACCAGTTTCATGTAATCAATTTGGTCACTTTCAACTAGTGACGTTCATGCGATTTGATCGATCGGTAATAAGACCACCTCTACTGAGAAGATCAGACTACTCCATAGTCGAACCTGCTTTTCAATGATCGACTGGTCGAAATATGTCAAATGCTAATGCTTCACTTAAATCTTTATCAGTGCATACTTTTGCTCCTATTCGTCGAGTATCTTAGTACTGGATACCTAAATCTCTATTGTCTAACTCCAGTACTAAGATACTGACCGATGACTGTTTGTGCTCTGTAGGCTCGTCGCAAGAGGAAGAAGAGCATATGGTTCATTGACTCCGGTTGCTCTCAACACATGACTGGAGACTCACGATGGTTCTCCTCCCTCACTCGTGCCCCCGATGATGAGATGATCACTTTTAGGGACAACTCTCAAGGACGAGTTCTTGCTAAAGGCACCACTGTGTAACCACTGCGCCCAGGAGGGTTCAGGTTCAGCAACATTTAATTTGTATGCTATACATGCAGTTCGATCATGTGAGCTCTAGAACTGAAAATCTTATTAATCTTGTCGATACTACTAATGTAGATAAAGCGAAAGATGGCTTGTTGTGAAATGGGGGTAAAATAAGCGTACTGAAAATACATTTGCAGAAAACTATGCAAAGACTTATCCCTATCTTTTTGTAAACGCGCTCATTTGGACTCTTCCCTACTGTTTATATTGGAAAAGCTGATCCTTATGCTGCATTAATTACATCTCAATTTATGATTTCCACCCATATACCTTTGATATATACCTTTTGCTTATATTTTGTGTGAGTTTTATATGAATTTTAAGTATTTATTCATAAAAGGAGAGAGAATATCTTGCACATGACAGTAAACTAACTGCGACACAGAATAATATAAGCCCTACAAATAAGGTGGGTAAGATAATTAACACAGTTGAGTACTTGTAGGATGCTCCTCCTCGTGGAGTCTTCGTTGTACATGCATGGCATTGGAGGCCGTAGTGTGCATTTTGGGAGTCTTTTGTGTGCATGTTCCATCTGATTGTCTATATCAAGTACTATGCTTCTACGGTTGTTCTAGGTAGCAACATAAATAGGAGGAAACATGAGACATGACAATTAAGAGCCAAAAGAAAATAATGTAAGCGGGAAGAAAATTAGTTATGATATATGCAAACGTAATTAATCAGTGTACTGAAGTAGTGCAAGATATAGCCTGATCTCGACGTGATTTCCAATTTGAACAGCGTGAGTCCGCCTCACCATCATCTGCCATCTCCTATTGCACATGGATGCTTCTTCCTTTCTTTGTTGTTGTACGTGAGGCTTTCCTGATTTTCTCTGACATGATTAATTAGTGCAGCATGGGGATTAACTTCAGCTTTGTTCTTGATCTGGTCTTTTGTCGTGCATGGCTCGGCCACTCGGCATTATTGTAGTCTCTTTTACATGCTGTTGTTGACGACTTAACATCCTGCACTTTCCTCCACTCCAGGGTTGACATCATAGCATCAAGATTTTCTATGAGATAACCATCTTCATTAATATTCCAAAAATGGACCCTCTGTGATTATACTCTGTTTTCACGAAATGGACCCAGGAACCAATGCAAAGCATTTGAGTGTGCCAGATGGCCCAGATGGAAGCATCCCTTATAATGGTTTGCAGGTGAAGGGAAAATGACAAGTTTGTTCCAAAAAAAGAAGCAAGAGTAAGTTGTGCCAGATGGAACCATCACTTATAATGGTTTGCATGGTTTACCAATTACACATACTTCAGAAATCATGTCATCCCGCTCCCTTCGTTTCGAAAGGGGGTCATCGTTATTATATCATATTTATAGATGATTTCTCTCGCCACACTTGGATATATTTCATGTCTTCTTGTAGTGAGGCCTTGCCTATCTACAAACAATTTGCCACTATGATTCACACACAGTTCTCCACTCCTATTCGTGTCTTTCGTGCTGATTCTGCTGGCGAGTACCTCTCTCGTCACCTGCGCGGCTTCCTTGCTGAGCAAGGCACTCTCGCTCAATTCTCTTGTCCTGGTGCTCATGCTCAGAATGGTGTCGCTGAGCGCAAGCATCGTCACCTCCTTGAGACTGCTCGTGCTCTGATGATCGCCGCCTCTATTCCACCTCACTTTTGGGCCGAGGCTGTTTCCACTGCCACCTATCTCGTCAACATCCAGCCCTCTTCTGCTCTTCAGGGTGTGATCCCTGTTGAGCGTCTCTGTGGTCGTCTTCCTGACTATTCTGCCCTTCATCTGTTTGGCTGCGTTTGCTACGTTCTCCTCGCCCCTCGAGAACGCACCAAACTGACCGCTCAGTCTGTTGAGTGTGTCTTTCTGGGATACAGTGCCGAGCACAAGGGCTATCGGTGCTGGGATCCTGTTGGTCGTCGGATACGGGTTTCTCGGGATGTGACTTTCGACGAGTCTCGTCCATTCTACCCGCGTCCTGCCTCTACTTCGGCTTCCTCTGTGGAGTCTCTGTCTTTCTTGACCTTTCCAGATACACCTATATCTGTTTTGCCCTCGTCCACCTGTCCCACTGAGTCTCCACATATTCCCCCTGTGGCCTCTCCGCCGTTGTCGCCGCCTGTGTCGCCTCCTACGACTCCCCAGGCTCCTCCCACTACAGTACCTTTTCCCCCTTATTGATGATCTTCCAGATGAGCCATCTTCTCCTGATGTTCCATCTTCTTCTGATGCCCCATCTTCCCCTGATGGGTCATCTTCTCCTCGCTACGCTCTCCGCGATCGCCAGTCGATTCGGCTTCCTGCCCGTTTTGCCTTTGCTGGCACAGCTACTCGTGAGCCTGTCTCCTACCGGGATGCTGTTACTCATCCTGAGTGGCAGCTTGCCATGGCCGAGGAGATTGCTGCCCTCGAGCGTACTGGTACTTGAGATCTTGTTCCTTTTCCATCTCATTCTCATCCCATCACGTGTAAGTGGGTCTATAAGATTAAGACTCGCTCTGATGGCTCTCTTGAGCGCTATAAGGCGCGTCTTGCTGCTCGTGGCTTCCAGCAGGAGCATGGTGTTGATTACGACGAGACTTTTGCTCCTGTGGCCCACATGACCACTGTTCGCACTCTTCTTTCGGTGGCGTCTGTTCGCCACTGGTCTGTTTCTCAGCTTGATGTCAAGAATGCCTTTCTTAATGGCGAGTTGCGTGAGGAGGTCTACATGCATCCGCCACATGGGTATTCTGTTCCTGAGGGCATGGTCTGTCGCCTTCGTCGCTCTCTCTATGGCCTTAAGCAAGCCCCTCGTGCTTGGTTTGAGCGTTTCTCCTCTGTGGTCACTGCTGCGGGCTTTTCAGCTAGTGATCATGATCCTGCGCTCTTTGTCCACACTTCGTCTCGTGGTCGGACTCTTCTTCTTCTGTATGTTGATGATATGATCTTTACGGGAGATGATTCTGAGTACATTGCCTTTGTCAAGGCTCGTCTTAGTGAGCAGTTCCTTATGTCGGATCTTGGTCCTCTTTGTTACTTCCTTGAAATTGAGGTTACTTCCACTCCAGATGGTTTCTTTATGTCCCAAGAGAAATACATTCAGGATCTTCTTGATCGCGCCTCTCTCACTGATCAGCGTACTGTTGAGACTCCCATGGAGCTCAATGTTCATCTCCGACTCTCTGATGGCGTGCCTCTTTCTGATCCGACTCGCTATCGTCATCTTGTTGGGAGTCTTGTCTACCTTGCTGTTACTCGTCCGGATATCACTTATCCAGTTCATATTCTGAGTCAGTTTGTTTCAGCTCCCACTCAGGTCCACTACAGCCACCTTTTTCGAGTTTTGCGATACCTTCGCGGGACTATCTCTCGCCGTCTGTTCTTTCCACGTTCCAGCTCGTTACAGCTTCAGGCCTATTCGAATGCTACTTGGGCCAGCGATCCCTCTGATCGTCGGTCTATCTCTACTTACTGTGTTTTTCTTGGGGGTTCTCTTATTGCCTGGAAGACGAAGAAACAGACTGTAGTGTCCCGTTCGAGTGCAGAGGCTGAGTTGCGAGCCATGGCTCTCTTGACAGCAGAGATTACTTGGCTACGGTGGTTACTTGAGGATTTTGGTGTTTCTGTCACTACACCGACCCCTCTCTTGTCAGACAGTACAGGTGCTATCAGTATTGCTCGTGATCCTGTGAAGCATGAGCTCACCAAGCATATTGGTGTTGATGCTTCTTTTATGAGGTCTTGTGTGCATGATCAGGTGATTACTCTTCAGTATGTGCCTTCGGAGATTCAAATAGCGGATTTCTTCACGAAGGCCCAGACTCGCGCACAGCACAGCTTCTACCTCTCCAAACTCAGTGTTGTTGATCCACCATGAGTTTGAGGGGGGGTGTTAGAGATATATGTATAGTTTGTTATTCCCCATTGTTATGAGGGGTTCTTTGCATATTTACCACCTGTACTTTGTGTATATATACCGGCCCATTGGCCTCATATTGAATACAAGCGCTATTCATAACAATGTCAAGATTGTTGTGTACTGAGTTTATTAATTGGTGTAAATTTACACCGACAAATTAATTGGAGTCTGCATACTCTCAAGTGTTGTTAATAATAGTGAGCAGAGACTAGTGTTGAACCACTTTTCTCGTGTTGAGCAGTGGAGATAGTTGTAAATACTAGTAGTCTTGTAGTGAATTCCGGGGATATAATGAAAGGAGATCTCGCTAATCCTGTTCTACGGTGATACCTCCACAACGTGCCAATTGTAAGCAGAAGCTCAGCTAAGCATAGCGGGCGAGCTCGCACCGACGGAGTCTAGAATTTTTTTAAAAATAATTCATATTTTATTAAAAATAATAGAAATATACCCGTACGAATATTTTTTTTACAGGTATGGCTTCTAGTCGTCAAACCGTTGGACGACTTGAACCTATTGCCCAACGGATGCGCGACGCGCAAGCTGTCCGTGGGCCGTTGGGCGACAGGTTCCAGTCGCCAAGCCGTTGGACGACTGGACGACTATATTTGCAGTCGTCCGACTGTTCAGCGACTGCAAAGGAGCCATTCCTGAGGCAGCTAGGAAGCAATGTCGGTTGATCCATTTGTAATTTTCGTAGATTATAAATGGCAGATAATTTGTTAGATTCACAATAACAGTTTGCGACCGTCGTATATTGTTGTAGTGTAAGAAATTTAGTGAATTTTTTTTAGAATGGTTGAAATAACAACGATTAGTAAATACAAAGATAAGTGATATTGTGATGTAACCGGGAATTTATACACGGAGGATAACTTGTTTGTTAATGTTGTTGGATGTCTTACTATACGAATAATTGAATGTGAAAAGACGAGAAAATACACTTGTTCGAATTAAAATAGACTTCATAGTAAAGTTGGGAGTAATACGGCGCGTAGGTTTGGTTACATGCGTAAGAAAGACTTTATACACGATTTAATAACCGAAATGCTCATACCATACATATACGTGGTTTTGGAATGGAACTAAATTCGACCTTCAGAGGACTAGTTATTACGGGACGGCACAACCTACTGCGTGGACCATGGCCACTTTCCCTTCCTTGCGAGCTTGGCGTTGAACTCCTCGGTGGCCTCTTTTGCCTTGGCCGCCATTTCCCTCATTTCTAGTGCTCCCTCTCGCGAGCCTCATGCTCCCTGCACATGCACGCCTCGATATGAGCTTTCGTCTCTCGACGTATACGCTCGGTTTGCTCATCATTGTGGTGTTCCTCTCGATCTCGCAGGCCCTTTTGACATCCCACTCCTCGAAGTCGAGAGCCCATTGGTCATGTGGATGGATCTCTAGGTCAATCCACTTACGGTAGCCACATAGTAGTTCCAGAGACTGCAGTTAGATGGAAGAGGTTGTTAGTGCGTACTTTAAAGGAGAAATAGTAGGGGGAACACACTGTAACTGATCCTTACCGGCAGCCGATAGCTGCTCGTGTCTCGATGGCAGTCAGGATAGTCACAGGAGTAGTTTGTGCAACCCCAATAACACATGCCCAGGCTGAGCCGCTGCTTAGACTTGAAAAGGTTGCATGGGTTCCTGCACCAACAGAGGGGCAGCGTCTCTCCTTCGGGCAGGTGTTGTGGTGAACACTCGATTGAAATGTTCATGATGGAGTTCTTACTACGGGGGACGTCATTGCGGGGAGCTGACCTCCTGGCACACTCTGCTTGTTAGGCCCAGGCCGCAGGAGTCCTTGCTTGTTCGTTGCGGGCAACAGCAGACCTTGCTAGTTCACGGGTCTCCTCCCATTGCTTCATCATCTTGTCACATTGCTTCTTCTGCCTCTTGTCCATCCCGACGTGGTGAAGCAAACTCCGATGTAATGTTGGATTTGGTTGTGTAGTGTTCTCTCCCAGATCTCTTCTACCTCCTTTTATAAGCCAAAGGGTTGACATGGTGTGATTTATTTCATGTGAGTAGGCTGCGAGGCGAGTGTTGCCTTGTCTTTCGGAAAAGTTGCTAGCGAAAAGTTGGCCAGTCTGGTCTACTCACTGTGCAAAGCTGCACCCTTTGGTCTTGTCGCTGTGTAAAGTTGACTTGTGTGGTCTTATCACTGCACAAAGCTGCCATGTGTGGTCTTATCACTGCATAAACCTGCCCCGTTTGGTGTATTCACTGCACAAAACTACCTCGTCTGGTGTTGTCACTATGCAAAGCTAGCACGTGTGGTCTTGTCGCTACACAAAGCTGCTTCATTTGGTGTAGTCACTGCGTAAAGCTTCTCCGTCTGGTCTTCTCACTGCGCAAAAGCTGCCTTGTTTGGTGTAGTCACTGTGCAAAACTGACTCGTGTGGTCTTATCGCTGTACAAAGCTACCTCGTGTGGTCTTGTTGCTACGCAAAGATGGCCAATCTGGTCTTCTTTTTGCGCAAAACTGCACGTTTTGGTCTTGTCGCTGCGCAAAGCTGGCCCATGTGGCCTTGTCACTGCGCAAAGCTGCCCCCGTGTGGTCTTCTCGCTGCATAAAGCTACCCCGTGTAGTCTTGTTGGTGCACAAAGCTACCGCATCTGGTGTAGTCACTGCACAAAGGATGCACATGATGCGGTTTGTCATAAAGCATGCTGCAACACCCCACGGGCTATAAAATGCATGCCCCACCCATTGATAGTAGAAGAACTACCTTCTCTATCCTAGAGTAAGATACTATGACAAACACCAAAGGGTCAGTTGAACATGGGTCACCAAGGGGAAACCTTCTGCTTGAAAGGACGGAGGACTTTGGCGTTAACTACTGCTTTGCTAAACAAGCGTGCTCAGCCAGTGTGGCCAAAATATAGACACATGGAGGACACGGTCGTGCAAGTGGCAAAAGGCCATTTGGATTCGTGCTTGTCATGTGTGGTAACACCCTCAATATCAAATCGATTTCATTCCTGCGAGATGGGAGCTTCGTCCTCATCCGAACTGTCCTCATCGTCCTCCTATACAGCTTCCTCTTTAGCCCAAATCATCCGGTCATCACTCTCCATTTGATGCACTATGTACTCCATATGCTCCCCTTCATCAGCTTGTCATGTAGCCTCACCATGCCGTTACCATTCTTCTTCTCCTCCATGTATCGCATCGGTCTCATCACAAGTAACTTCCTTCTCCTCACCAACATGCTGGGAAGCTGAGCTGCTCTCACCTTTCGGATGATAGCTATCGGCACGACCTTGTACAACTTCTATTGGGCATGGTTGCACAAGCATCACGCACTCGTATCCATGGTGCCGACACTCTTGCACAAACCCCTTCCACATAACAGTACGCATCAATGTTCAAGTACATCACATCTGCGATTTGAGCATTCTCGCCGTCCGAGTGTACCATAGTGGCTTGCACAAAACCGCTCAAGTCAACACCATTCGGACCTTCACGAACAGTGCCAACATCGTAATGCAATTTTCAATGTAGTGGGCATATTTTCAATGTTGCAACTAGTCAAATCGTATCGTACATTATGTAAGTATTGATGTACTGTAATTTACATTTCAACGACCGTTCGCCTATAGTAACCAACTACACTAGCCTCATGGCATTAACTTCCTATCGGCAGACCGTGCACCAACGCCGCTCTTGTCTCACTACTCGAGCTCTTTTCTACTTTAAATATTCCTAATGGGTTTTGATAATTTACATGACATCACTACTACAGAAAAGGTTATCACAGACGGTTCAAAAACGTCATCACAGACGATTTTGTGAACCGTCTGTATTTATGGGTCAGTGATAATCGAAGGTCATCACAGACGGTTTTCGAACCGTCTGTGATAATCAGCTATCATAGACGATTTTTGAGTAAAAACCGTCTGTGATAGCTGATAATCACAGACGATTTTTAGTTAAAAACCGTCTGTGATACTGATCATCACAGACGGTTTTTACTCAAAAACCGTCTGTGATATTCCCTTTGACCCCTACATATATTTCTGTTTATTGGCTAGCCTCAGGAAATGCTAGCCATGCCCTCTGAAACAAGCAGATCAACATGTACATGTATACATCCAATTCACATCTCAATTCATTTCATAAACATAAAACATCAATTTTTATTAAGATTAGAGTATACCATTACAATATCTCAAAACAACGAGCAGGTTACACAACAAGAACAACGAGCAGGTTACACAACAAGAACAACGAGCAAGTTATACAACAAGAACAACAAGAACAACGAGCAGGTTACACAACAAGAACAACGAGCAGGTTACACAACAAGCAAAGATCCTCTATGCCTTCTCGCCCCTGATGCAACGCATGAGCTGAATGTCTTTGACGACCACCATCGTCGGCGTTGATTGAGCGTCTGCCCGGTTGGCACGAGCTAGATGCTTCTGCATCGTCTACAAGGAGGAGGACAGCAAGGAGGAGGAGAACAACAAGGAAGAGGACATCAAGGAGGAGGACAGCAAGGAGGAGGAGAACAACAAGTAAGAGGACAACAAGGAGGAGGACAGCAAGGAAGAGGAGACCAGCAAAGAGGCTGGATTTTGGTTATATTTATAGGGGAGGGACAGGGAGGGAGAGGCGGGAATTCGAAATTTTTGGCGCGGAACGGAAAGGCGGAGCTACGATTTGTGGGGCTGAGGATCGACGGGCCCAGCGGTCAGATTATCACAGACGGAGAACCGTCTGTGAATTGGAGCACAAATTTTATATACCGATGCAATATAAATAACTAGTCTGAAAAAATAAAATAGCAAAGGTTTATATAGTTTATATATACTCATTTGAAATGTTTCAACGAGATCTACAACTTTGCAGTTGAAGAAAAATCTAAATTCCGAAAATAAAACCAAGAAACAGGGCAAAAATAGAAACCAAAAACTTGCGACGCAGGTTTAGATCCAAATATGGCCGATTTTCGGGGTCTTGGAGGGTGACTGGTGCAAGCAGGTCATTTTTTTCGGGCTTGTCGTTAGCTTTCCAACGAGTACAAGAACGTCGAAAACGGACACCGTATGCAAAAGTTATGCCCGTTTTACTGAAGGTGTCTCAAAACTGAACCATACTTGGACTTAAGCGGGAAAATATGAAATTTTGAGGGATTGCAAGGCGGGAAACGTATCACAGACGGTTTTTATTATAAAACCGTCTGTGATATTCCAGTATCACAGACGGTTCAGCGGTAAGAACTGTCTGTGATACTCCTTTTTCCCGCCACAAATACCACAGACGACCTCCAAATTAAAACCATCTGTAATAGTGTAAATCACAGACGGTTTCACAAAACCGTCTGTGATTTGGCGTCTACTATTAGGCTTTCTGTAGTAGCATATTGATTTAAATGCCAATATATCAGTTATAACGGTACACATGAATTTTTGATGTACTAACGACATTACATTCATTTGTAATTAATCATAAATGTTACGTATTATTGCTTTGTACAAAGCAAACTATTTAATTCTTACAAAAATATTGAATGATTTTTTAATACCTACAAATTTCTACAGAGGCTTAATTTATACATAACATTGACTACATTTTCTACAACTACAAATTCGTATAGATGCTAATTTGCTACGGATGATAATTTTCTATAACTATATTCATTAAATTTTCTACAACTGTAGGTTCTGCAAATTTTTTATAACTACATTGACTAAATTTTCTATACCAAAGTTGTACTATTCTTTTCTACAGCTACAATTTTATATGGATACTAACACTAACTAAACTATTTACTTCATATAAAAAATATTAACTACAATATATAAAAAATTTACCTAACAGAAGTAGCGGAACCTTTGCTTCTCCCTCTCCTCTCTTCTCCTCCTCCTCCCTCTCCCTCTCCTCTCCTCTCCTCTCCTCTCTTTTTTCTTTCCTTTCCTCCTCTTCTTTCTTTCCCGTCTGTCTGCTTTCTGTTCACCGTGTGGCATCAGCGCTTCGGGGGCTCAGCCGTGCGGCTGATTTATATGCACCTCCAGTCATTGAAGAGTTGGATGACTGAAATTGCAGTCGCCTAACCGCTGGGCCACTGAAAGAAATCGCCTGACGGTTCGGCGACTGCAATTATATCATCCAACGGCCCACGGCTTGCTTACGCATCGCACGTCCGTTGGGCAATAGGTTCTAGTCGCCCAACGGTTTGGTGACTAGAAGCCATTTCTATAAAACAAATATTAGCGTGAGTATATCTATGTTATTTTTAATAAAATAGGGATTATTTAAAAAAATCACGGAGTCTACAGCTCGGCACGGGCACGTTGCATGCGGCGAACACCTTCTTGGTGTGCTTGGAGCTGACGAGCCGCTTCAGGTTGGTGTCGTCAACTCGTCATTGAACAGGCACAGGTAGCTGGGCCCCTGCGCCTTGAGCTTGCCGCAGCAGGCGGACGTCGGCGCCGCCTTCCCGACAAATGCGCTCGCGCATGGGCTCAGCTGCATCATGTCGCACGTCGCCGTCAACGCCTTCGCGTCGGCTGCGGCAGGGCTAGCGAGGAGCAGGCTCAGCAGCACGCCCGAGGTGAGCACCGCGAGGAAGAAGAACAAAGACGGCCTCATCGCGAGTTCGCGACCGACGATTGGATGGGTCTCAAAATCCCACCGGACTAGGAGGTCACTAACGTAGGACGCTGGGATGCATTGCGGTGGCCAGTGGTGTGCGTAGTTTTTGTAGGCGCCGGCCGGGCAGCGTACGTCGCAGACTCGTAGGTGAGGCGCGATGTAAGCGTGAACGTCAGAACGTGCAACCAAGGCCATGGCGAAAGCACCTCGTACGCGTCCACCCTTTAGTTAGTAGGGGGCACTACTACAGAAAAGGTCATCACAGACGGTTCGAAAATATCATCACAGACGGTTTTGTGAACCGTCTGTATTTATGGGTCAGTGATAATCGAAGGTCATCACAGACGGTTTTCGGGCCGTCTGTGATTATCAGCTATCACAGACGGTTTTTGAGTAAAACCCGTCTGTGATATCTGATAATCACAGACGGTTTTGAGTTAAAAACCGTCTGTGATACTTATTATCACAGACGGTTTTTGAGTAAAAATCGTCTGTGATACTTTTTATCACAGACAGTTTTTGAGTAAAAACCGTCTGTGATAGCTGATCATCACAGACGGGTTTTACTCAAAAACCGTCTGTGATATTCCCTTCAACCCCTAAATATATTTCTGCTTATTGCCTAACCTCAGGAAATGCTAGTCATGCCCTCTGAAACAAGCAGATAATCACAGACATAAAACATATACAATTCACACATCTCATTTCATTTCAGATACATTTCACATCTCAATTCATTTCACAGACATAAAACATCCAATTGACAACGCACTTCATTTCACAAACATAAAGCATCCGTTTCGCAAATCAATTCATTGAATTGAAATAAAATATCCATTAACAAATACACAATTGTAAAAGATCTACACTGCATTTGCACTTAGAATTACAATAAAAAATCATTCTGGGCAGTGGAACTCTCCATCTGATCTTACGACTTTAGTCCACAAAAACCAAATTAACTCTCCTCGAATTTTTGCTAAATCCGGCTGTGTCAATGCAGATGTAGAGATGGGCGCAACCTGTCGATAGGAATATCAACGCGCACACATATAAAACTTGACATGCATGAAATAAATGTGGAAAGATTGACAAACCTTAGGAGTGGTGATCTTGCTGAAATCGAGGAGTAGTCTCATATGGTGGCACACGTAGTATCCACACGTGTTGCCCGGCTGCTGCTGGTGGCACTGCAAAAAATTGCGATTACTACTAAGTGTTGTATATGATTAATTAATGTGTAGCTAGCGAATACCCGAAAATTGCGATCATGTTTCAAGGGCTTGGCAGCTATCGTCGAGCCACTTGTTTGTTGAACGTATGTGGCGAACGACCTTCGTTATTCGAAAAAGTTAGATTAGTCATTCGGAAGGAAAGAAAGAGTACAATGTACGTACCTATCGAGTATTTGGGCGATAGCTGTGTACTTGGATTTGTTCTTACTTAGAGAATCAGGCGCTGGGACACTTGCTGGTCTGCAGGGTTTCGAAAGGAGACGTCCCCCGATGTCGTTGTAGATGACCTTGCTCTAATCCAATTTCGAGCGCGGTCATCCGGGATATTGGAAAACGGCGGGGCGATGTCCTGTGCAGCTGCCAGGTCATCCTCCTTCCTCCACTGCGGGATTTTACCCGCATACCCAGCTGTGTCAAGTCTGTGGGGGTGTGTGTTTTTTGCCTGGAGGGCCTTGTGCGCCGTACTTGTACTTTTGAAATCTTCGGACGCCTTCATCGCCTTGAACTCTTCCCATTGTGGTTCCAGGAATGGGTATTTATGAAAAGGTGTTTCATCCGTCTCCACGTATTTCCTGACAAGCGTGCTCTTGAAGTTCTTCCATGCTTTGCACGCCGCTAGGTAGGTTTGTCGTTGCACATCGTATAGGTGTTCTTCTGGGAACTCGAACAATGCCAAAATTTCGGTTCACATCTCACGTTTTCGAGTGTCAGGCATGTTATTCCACGAATTGTATGTGATCTCAATTCGTTCTTGTGCAACTATTCCGACCAGGCTTTGGAATGCGTTTACCGCTTTTTGAGGAAGGATAGGGACCCCAGATGCGTTTACCGCTGTGATGGTCTGTCGGTCCTCAGGCTTCTTCGATAGCCCTCTTCCTTGGCGTCTTGATGTTGGAGCGGACGGCTCTGGTGATGATGTTGAAGAATGCGCGGATGACATGTTGCTCATTTTGTGGGTCTATTAAGATAAGATGAGAAAGTGATCATATTGAATTGGAAGAGAGGAGAGGAGTAGAGGGGTGGGGGTGATATGGACATAGAGAGGGGGTGATGTGCCTATCTTAGCACCTACTTTAGTTGCTAATACTATAAACCAAATAGCAAAGTCCCTAAACTAGTGTATCCGGTTCATTGAACGGGAACACTAGAGTATGTCACTTGCTTCATTTGTTGTTTTTTGGCTAGATACATGGAGCATTTGGGTGGAAAGATGAACTGTTTCGTCAGGCGCATGACTGCCAATTCGAAGCATAGCATAGCATCCGAGGCACATCCGAGGTCTGCTACTGTGTCTTGAGGAATGCCAAGAGCTGGACTTCAGATGTGGCATTCCTCAAGACACAGCAGCAGGCCTTGGATGTGCCTCGGATGCTATGCTCCATCTGAAGACCAGCTCTTGGCATTCCTCAAGACACAGCAGCAGGCCTCGGATGTGCCTCGGATGTTATGCTCCATCTGAAGACCAGCTCTTCGCATTCCTCAAGACACAGCAGCAGACCTCGGATGTGCCTCGGATGCTATGCTATGCTTCGAATTGGCAGTCATGCGCCTGACGAAATAGTTCATCTTTCCACCCAAATGGTCCATGTATCTTTTGCAACAATCGCAAGATTTCTTTATCTGGGAACCTCATCCACAACATTCTCCACTCCGACAATCCTTCTTTTTCCCGCAAAATTCAAGGCAATTTTATTACAAAAGTGCAAAAAAAAGACATTCCCAGATTATTCGGTGAGCAGCCGACATAGCCGACTTCTTCGATGAGCGACTATCCATCTACTTCTTCCCACTTCTTTTCTTCATCTCTGGTCTCTGGATCACGCACGCCAGTAGCGATGATTCACGTACGCCATTTAACTTCAAATCTTGCATCGAAACAAGTTTCTTCACGTTGCCGGAGTAACCAGACGGAACTTTGACACCATGCAAGCACTGACACAGTTCTGTTTTCTCAGCCTTGGACAGAGTGTAACACGCAGGGGGAAGGTACGTTCGTCCATTATCAGTGCTTGTCGGTGCTAACTCAGGCCTGATGTCCATGTCAGCCAAGTCAAGCCGTGCGTTGACACCGTCCTTTGTTTTATCACGGATGTTCAGTAAGAGACCAATCAAGCTGTCGCACACATTCTTTTCTACGTGCATGACGTCGATGCAGTGCCGAACATCTAGGTACTCCCAATAAGGTAAGTCCCAAAATATTGATCTCTTCTTCCAGGTGTTCTTCTCATGAGCCCTCAATTTACGTCCCTTTCCGAGGACAACATCTAAATCCTTAACCATATCATAAACCTCGTGTCCCCTTAAATGCCTTGGAGCTAAACCGTCTTCCTTCTCTCCGTCAAATTGTTTCTTCATCTTGCGGTATGGGTGAGCCCTCCGAAGGAACCGGCGGTGACGCATGTAGACGGTTTTGCGTGAGTGTCTCAGCCACACACTCTCGGTACCATCTAAACAGTGAGTACAAGCTTTGACACCTTTTGTACTATGGCCCGATAGGTTACCAAGGGCAGGATAATCATTTATGGTGCAGAACAATATGGAGCGCAGAGTGAAGTTCTCTCGTTTGTATGCATCCCATACCTGTACCCCTTCGTTCCACAGTACTTTTAGATCTTCCACCAACGGTGCTAGGAACACATCGATATCATTCCAAGGTTGTTTTGGCCCTTGGATAAGTATCGACAGCAAAATGTACTTTCGCTTCATACACCACCAAGGAGAAATGTTATAGATGCAGAGAGTCACGGGCCATATGCTATGTCGGCTGCTCATGCTACTGAAAGGATTCATTCCATCTGTACTCAGTCCAAACCTTATATTCCTTGGTTCTGCACCGAACTCTGCAAAACTCCTATCGATGTTTCTCCACTGCGCGGAATCAGCAAGGTGTCTTATCATTCCATCCTTCTTGCGCTCCTCCGAGTGCCAACGCAGCAGTTTTGCCTCCTTTGGATTTGCAAAAAACCTTTTCAAACGGGGAATTATAGGAAAATACCATGCCACCTTAGCAGGAGGTCCTTTCTTCGCCTCTATTCCCTCGCCATCATCTGATTGATTGTTACGTTTGTATCGGGATGCGTTGCACACCGGACATACATGCATGTTTGCATATTCTTTACGGTAGAGGATACAGTCGTTCGGGCATGCATGTATTCTTTCTACTTTCATTCCCAACGGACAAAGAACCTTCTTGGCTTTATACGTGGTTTTACGCAACTCATTTCCCTCCGGAAGCATGTCCGCTAAAAGACCTAGCAGCGCCGTGAAACTCTTGTCGAACCAACCGTTGTTTGCCTTCAATTTCAACAGTTCAAGCACGGCCGACAACCTCGTGTACTTGCAGCCCGTGTACAAAGGTTTCTCTGAGTCCTTCATCAAGCCACGGAATTTAACATACTCTCTCTCATCATAGTTCTCTTCTACATCGCGAAGCATCTGATCCAGATTATCATCGTGCAACCTATCCGAATCCGAGCCACAATCGACATCAGCCGGCGGCATGTCATTCACTTCACCAGCGATGTCATCCGGGGGCATATCATTCACTTCACCGGCGATGTCATCCGGCGGCATATGATCATTCACTTCGCCATGACTGGTCCAACACGTATAATCTTTTTTGAAACCCCTCCGAATCAAGTGCGCTTCAATTTGCCCTCAGTTCTTAAACATCTTCAAATTCTCGCAATCAGTGCATGGACAGCACATATATTCCACCCCCTTATTCAACATATCCTCCTCGGCGGCTCTTATAAAAGCAGAAATGCCATTAATGTACTCTTCACTCACACGGCTCGCGGCATACATCCAGCTTCGGTCCTACGTTACGTACATATATAACAACTTAGTATTAAAATCTAGATTAACTAATTATAACTACATATATACCGGCCACATTTATTATATTGAGACTTAATTTGCTAGCTCAATTCATATTACAAACACAACAGCTATTATATAACCAACAATTTTGCAAATTAACCATCTTCAATAACCACTCATGGATTACTTAGACCTAAATTGTAATGCAATTAAAGAAAAAATAAATTTCATTACTAACCATATCTACAGCAACCAGGAAAGTCTGAATCTTAATTCAAAGCTCAATCTCTGCCTCTTCCCACCAAATTAACTGGCCTGAAATCGCCTAGCTTCCTCCCGAGTGAAAAAGTGCGCAGCAGTGGCTAGATCTGGATCGAAATGAAGACAGATGCGGTCTGAGCAGCGCAATAAATGCCTTAGTCATTATCACAGACAGGTTTTAACTAAAAACCGTCTGTGATAACCAACTTATCACAGATGGTTTTTTATTAAAACCGTCTGTGATAAATATTATCACAGATGGTTTTTTATTAAAACCGTCTGTGATAAATATTATCACAGACGGTTTTTTATAAAAAACCGTCTGTCATAAGCTTCATGCCAGAACGCTTCGCGCGTGTTTCGATTGCCAGAACGCTTCGTGTTTCGATTGCCAGAACGCTTCGTGTTTCGATCGTTTAATTAACGTCTCTCGATCGTTATACGAAGCGTCTATATCATTAATGTTTGGGTATACGAACCGTCTGTGCTAAAGGTTAAATATGCGCGCCTAATCCAGGTCTCTTCTACATATACGTACAATATGGCTTCTACTATTCTTGTGATCATCTCCTTTCTCTCATCTGTTCATCAAGAATTGTTCGGCCGGAACCTTACACAGGCGGCCAGCAATTTGCATATGGAGCAGCTTCTCCGCACACGCCCTGCTCTCCTTCCTCGACTTTCTTGCATCCGTCAGCTCGACCTGATCATCCGCCGTCGACGGAGGCGTCTCGCTGCCGCTCAAGAAAGGGAAACAACCCTTACCCTGGTTCTTCTCCACAATGTGCGCAAAGCGGAAGAAGCTCTACACACATTGAAGAGACTGATGGATAGCCTTGCCGATCAAGCAGAAACGGCAGATTCTGAGGAATCTGCCCATGCATACCTCTACGACATTATGGGCTATGCTACTGATTATTTGCCCAGGCTGGAGGAGGAACTGCTGAGGACAAGGACAATCTTAACGGCGTTCGAGAAGTCAGTGGCTGATCCTCCAAGTCCCAAAGTCGAAGAAGAAGCGTACGAAGCCCAAAAGATTACAATCTGGGAAACTCTTTACCTGTGCGACTTTTGTAGTAAATTTGCCTCTAATTGAAACTAATAAATTTGCCTTTAATTTGTGATCTCTTGTCTCAGTAGTTCTGTAGTTAAGTTATTAGAAGCAATGTGTACTTATATATTAACCTCTGATCATGAACAGAATATGACAGACAAAGGGACATCACAGACGGTTCTTGTTAAAAACCGTCTGTGAACATTAACAGACGGTTCTTAACAACAACCGTCTGTGATAGTCCCAGATTATCACAGACGGTTTTTAATAAAAACCGTCTGTGATACTTTAGTATCACAGGCGGTTCATCGGTAAGAACCGTCTGTGATACTCGTTTTATCCGACGTCACTAACACAGACGGTGTCCAAATTAAAACCGTCTGTGTTAGTGTCAATCACAGACGGTTTGACAAAACCGTCTGTGATTGGCCGTCTAGTATTAGGCTTTCTGTAGTAGTGGGGAGGCACAGCGAAGCGCTGTTTTATTACCAGCGGTCTCAGCACACTGCAGAACGGGGGCATTCACCACGATTCTTGCAAGGTACAAGACATGGGGACATATATGCATGCGTATGGACGAACGAGTTCTATGTTAACCTACAGTCAGACTCATAGTCTCATTGGCACTGGCAGCATAAACTTGGCGTTCTGGCAAGCTTCTAACATAAACTAATGGTTGACAGCTAAAACTTGCTTCTTGGCTATAACAACGAGTTCTCCCATCTCCTGGCAAATATCTGGTTGAAGCAAGTCCTGCATTCGTTTATTCCCTTCAATGGCCGTTCTGGCAAGCTTCTAACATAAACTAATGGTTAAACAGCCAAAACTTGCTTCTTGGCTATAACAGTTCTCCCATCTCGTGGCAAACATCTGGTTAAAGCAAGCTCTGCATTCGTTTATTCCCTTCAATGGCACAATCCCCTAGAGGCCAAGCTATCCTTTCCTTGTCAACGTAGGCTCCCTGATAGATTATACTAGCATTTTAAGTGCTTATAAAGACGTAGTTTCTGTAACTAGACAAATCAGACATAGCAAACCACCAGCTAAACATCCCAAACACATAAAGCCATGCCTCTTCGTTTTCCAAGCGATTCTGACAATGGACGACGAGCCGGAATGCCATTTCATAGGCAAAACTCGATCCATAAGCTTCTGGGTGGAGGGAAAGGTGTGCTATTTTTGCTCTCTGGGCAATTAGTTTGCATTATTTGCGTCACCATAGTTTCTCCATAAGTCAACGTGGTTATGGATTCCATTGTTGGGGCCTTGCAGTTGCGGACATTCTGCTGTGGAAGGACAGGAACTTATCTGCAGGGGTCCTTGCTGGGGCCACATTGATATGGTTCCTGTTTGACGTGGTTGAATACAATATAATTCCGCTCCTTTGCCAGATTGCCATCTTTGCCATGCTTGTGATCTTCATTTGGTCAAATGCTGCACCACTCTTTGACAGGTATGTCTTCCTTGTCTTTCTCTGGAGACAAGATCACAGAGTATACAGCTTAAAGAGATTTCAAATCATAAGTAAAACTCAACTGACCAATTTCGAATTGCAGAGCCCCACCAAGGATCCCAGAAGTAATCATCTCTGAGCACGCCTTCAGAGAAAAGGCTTTGACAATCCATTACAAACTGGCATATGCCGTATCTATTCTTTACGACATTGCATGTGGAAAGGATCTGAAGAAATTCCTCTTGGTACATAATCCGCTTTTTTCTATCTTGATAAGAAAAGACAAATCCTGGGACGATTCCAGTACCAACACCTATAAGGATTAATGCAAAGACACTAAAAGATCTTGAAAAATCAACCATATTAGACATGATGCACTATTCAACACAACTTTTAGCCAATAATTCACACCTTTATTTTGCTATTTATGTTCAACTTAAATTTGTACTAACATTCAGATTGTTTTCTAATATTAAGGTGGCAGGATCCCTGCTGATATCATCAGTGATTGGAAGTTCTTGCAGCTTCACAAGCCTACTCTATCTTGGTAAGTATCACAGAAAATAGTGATTTTCAACAAAACAAAGACAAAAAAAAGTAGGACAGAAGGGATGCAAGAAGAAAACATTAATCAATCCAGTCCGATAAAATAATACAAAACCGAACTTTCCATACATTATAACGAGCCTGTAATTCTTACTTCCACAGGATTCTTGTGCGCCCACACTTTGCCATCATTGTACCAACAATATGAGACGGAAGTGGACCATCTAGTTGCAAGGGGTAGCGAAGACATCAAGAAATTCTATGAGAAGATTGATTCCAATTTGCTCAACAAAATACCAAGAGGCCCTGTCAAGACAAAAGTTAGATAAAATATACTCCATGAAGTTGTTAGCACATATTAACAACTCCCTTGAAAGGGAATGACCAGTTACTGGAGTAGGTTTCAAGGAAAATGAACCTATTATAAATAGCAAAACAATCTGCAGGAATCCAGTTTCGAGAGCAGCAAAGCAGATGAAACTCCAGATGAACCTGACTGCTAGCATCCAAATGTACCTGTCAATGCATATACAAGCATATTTTCATCAGCTAAGCAATCAATATGAAAAGAGATTTAATGCTATAACCTCAAACAAAGCATGTCACTATCAAGAATTCAACTGTGTTCTTTTTTCAACTGTGACACTGAAGGGTCTGTACAAGTACGACACATGAAGTGACCGATAACAGTATACTCAGAAAGACATGGCAAAAATCGCCTGATTGTCCAAGAAGGAAGATAAACAGGCATTCATTATCTTTTGACATCTATAATACTAGTTCCATGTGTTTTACCTGTCATAAATATTGTGTGTATATTCATGATGCCTAAAGAATCCCGGCGAGGATGAGCTTCCCCAGGCTGATCGACGCCGTGGTCTCCACCGCCCCGGCACCGGCGCTGCCCCCTGTGCCAATGGAAGGTACCAGACCAGAATCGGGAGGTGAGCAGGAGGCCTGGAACGTTGCTCTGCTTGCGCGCAACGTGTTTGGCGAAATGCCTCAGACAAGCAGAGCAAGAAATTCTCTCCAGATCACCGATCGTCGCGGAATTACAAGTTCTCGCTCCAGGAATGCTGCTGTACCTGCCTCTCTTCTTCTCCCGATGGTGATCGGTGATCGAGAGGGACGTACGCCGTATCAACCAAGGGCAACGAGGATGTCCAAGGTCCAAAACCATAGCAAAGGTTTCTGGCCATGGAACGGGAAGCATGGCTGGAAAGGTCCGTTGCCGAAGCCTAGATGTTCCCCATCGAGAACATTAGGGGATATTCTTGTGCCTAAGCTGATTGAAGCACATGATTTGCGAAGTTCGTCATTTCCGGCAAGGACTCAGTCACAGGATTGTCGCACAGATCTGGATCAGCGACAAATTCAAATTTCGAAACTCTCTCATGTTGGGCTATCACCTGGGCCGAGCAACACAGTGGGCCAAACAACTTTGGCTTGGTCACGTCGATATCCCGGATTGGCATCTCTGCAGCGACGCCTAACGCGAAAACCTAACACGCGTGATTGTCGCACGTACGCAGAGGTGGTCATGGCCGGCAGTGCGGCGATGGGAGGTCCCGGTGGAGCTGGAGATGGTGATCAGCGTCGTAGCCGCAACTATAGTGGCCAGCTGCATTTCACACGGGGCGGGGGACTGTTGGATATCTAGTCAATTTTCGGCATATTGTAATCCAGAAATTCAGCATATAAAACATGACATAAACATGCATGAGTGATCTATTAACGATGTATTCATATTTGCTAACGAACAAGCTAACAGAAACATCTATTAACATATTCGTAGCGCACAGAAACAAATACACCAGAAAAGTTTTAGATTTATACCCTCGGGCGGGGCCAGTGTCGGAGACACCGGAGGCGCCGTTACCATCAGTCGACATGATGGCCTATTCGATGTAGTCGATCAAGACGCGATGCAGGACGAAGCTTGATGCAGGAAGATGTTCGCAGTGCAGTCCCGCGAATGATTCACCACCAGGAAGGAGACGTCGCAGATTGAGTAGTCGCGCCGATGCGCTCCCCAAAAACTTGATCGCCCGCCTACCCGTGCAGGTACACAAACGGACGAAGTTCCGGAGGCCTACTCGCCCAGAAACTTGTGCGCGCAAGGTTCTGGACCGGAGATTGCAGAGAGCAGCAACAAAAACAGAGGGAGAGAAAACTGTTCTTTCGTATGGAGAGGAGAGCCTTCTTATGCTGTTCTCTTGTAACAGAAAAAATGAAGAGACTGGTAACTGCAGACATTAGTTACTAGTAACAGCAACCATTACTCGAAAGTAACTGCAGCCATAATCCCTCACCGTTACTGCCAGCCATCAGTGCATTTCGTTTTTCGAATAGATAAAGAAAAACGCGCCCGCACCCGACACGCCTGCGCGCGTACGTACGCACGCACACGCACGGCACGGCACGGCACGGCACGGCACGGCACGGCTCGGCTCGGCGTGGCGTGGCGTGGCGAGGCGAGCGAGCGAGCGAGCGCGCGCGCGTGTAATGGCTCTCTCCAATTTCACAAGGGGGTTATCACGTTCCACCTTTTAAAGTGGTGTAACTCCCACTCAATTCTCCATATGGGACTAAACAGTTTTACACCTAGCATTAATAGTGGGCCTAGGAATTTCATTTGATTAATTGCTAAATTAATAATGGACCAAGCCAGCCCAATTAATCTAACAATCCCCACCAAATTTCAAGGCACACGAGAAATGCTCTCAGTTCTGCTGTTGTTTGATATACCAGTGTTTCGATGGAGACTGTTAAGTTGAACATCCATCTAGGAAAGGAGTTACACTCATCCACAACTGAACAATGGACTATGCCTTGAATTGACAGTTTTGTGCGAACAAGCTTTACCCAATTCCTTTACTAGTACTAGGCTGCCTAAAGCATCCCCTCTAGTTGGAGCGTATAAGTCATACTCCATGCCTTTTCCATGAGTATCTAGAGATCACCCAAATCTCATAGACTGTGACCAGCAGTCGAACTCATATAGGTGTGTTCCTTCTAAGATGTCCTGTAGGCCGACATCTCTGCTCTAAATAAGCCACTCGGATCACATTAAGGTAAAAACCAACCTGCCATACAAAATAGGAGAGAAGCGCATCATTCAAGAAATGAGCCCTGTAAGGGTCTCTCCTCCCAGTCAACCAACAGCTTGTTTCACCATCCTACTTCACGGGATCTCCGATCACGTAGAACAGGTTACCACTGTGGTATGACTCATGTGGGTCTCAGGCCCATCTCACTCGATGCACTATCTATCACATTACGTGATAAACCCTTTATAAATTGGTCGGCCAGATTATTAGCTGTCTGGACATAGTCCAGTGCTATCACTCCGGAGTTTTTCAGCTTTCTGACAGACTTCAACCGCCTCTTAACATGCCTAGATGACTTCATGTTGTCCTTAGAACTGTTTACTTTGATAATTACAGTCTGATTATCACAGTTCATCAGGATAGCTGGTATCGGTTTTTCAACCACCGGCAAATCCATAAGGAGTTCACGAAGCCACTCAGCCTCAACAGTAGCGGTATCTAATGCTGTGAGTTCTGCTTCCATTGTTGACCTCGTTAAGATGGTCTGCTTGCAAGACTTCCAGGAAACAGCACCACCTCCAAGTGTGAACACATATCCACTCGTGGCTTTTATCTCATCAGCATCAGAGATCCAGTTTGAATCACTATAGCCCTCCAGTACCTTTGGGTACCCAGCATAGTGAATTCCATAGCTCACGGTTGCCTTTAGATAGCGCATTACTCTCTCAAGAGCACGCCAATGATCATCTCCCGGATTTGAAACAAACCGGCTTAGTTTGCTCACAGCAAACGAGATGTCAGGCCTCGTAGCACTAGCTAAATACATCAATGAGCCAATGATCTGGGAGTATCTCAATTGATCCTTTGTTATTCTTCGATTTTTCCTCAACAACACACTAGGATCATAAGGAGTAGAAGCAGGCTTGCAGTCACTATAACCAAAGCGACTCAAGACCTTCTCCACATATTGGGATTGCACGAGTGTAACCCCACCATCACCTCCTCTCAGTAGCTTAATGTTAAGAATCACATCAGCCACTCCCAAATCTTTCATCTCAAAACTCTTGGACAGAAAGTCCTTGACCTCCTCAATCACATTAAGGTTGGTCCCAAAAATCAGTATGTCATCAACATACAAGCACAAGATCACTCCTTCTCCCCCACCATAGCGATAGTACACACATCTGTCGGCTTCATTTACAACAAAGCCAGTAGATGTCAATGTTCTGTCGAACTTCTCATGCCATTGCTTAGGTGCTTGCTTTAGGCCATACAAAGACTTTAACAACTTGCACACCTTTCCTTCTTGACCTTCTACCACAAACCCGTCTGGCTGATCCATATAAATCTCCTCCTCCAACTCTCCATTTAGGAAAGCTGTCTTAACGTCCATTTGATGAACGAGCAGACCATGAGAGGCAGCCAGGGCAAGTAGTACTCGAATTGTGGTCAATCGGGCAACAGGTGAATAAGTATCAAAGAAGTCCTCGCCTTCTTTCTGGGTATAACCCTTGGCCACAAGCCTTGCCTTGTACTTTTCAATTGTACCATCAGGCCTAAGCTTTTTCTTGAAAACCCATTTACATCCTACAGGTTTACACCCATAAGGACGGTCAACGACCTCCCAAGTTCCATTAGACATAATAGAGTCCATCTCACTCCGTACTGCTTCCTTCCAATAGTCAGCGTCAGGAGAAGAATATGCCTCTTCAATGGTTCTAGGAGTGTCATCCACGAGGTATACAATGAAATCATCACCAAAAGACTTTGCAATCCTCTGTCTCTTACTCTTTCGAGTAACTTCATTGTTATCCTCCTCAGGATTTTCCACAGGTGTTTCCTCAACATGTTCTATCGGCACAAAAGAATCAAGGGAAATTATAGGTTCTTGACTAGATAAGCTAGGTACATCACATTTCATAGGAAATTCATTCTCAAAAAATGTAGCGTCTCTGGACTCTATGATTGTACCAACACGCATGTCAGGTACTCCAGTTTTTATAATTAAGAACCTATAACCCACGCTGTGCATAGCATAACCAAGAAATACACAATCTACGGTTTTTGGTCCAAGTTTGCGCTTCTTGACAATTGGCACGTTAACTTTGGCCAAACATCCCCAGGTGCGCAAGTATGAGAGAGTCAACTTCTTCTTTTCCCATTCCTCGAATGGTGTTACTTCTTTATTCTTTGTAGGAACTCTATTCAGGACATGACACGCGGTCAATATAGCCTCACCCCACCATTCCTTAGAAAGTCCCGCAGTGTCTAACATGGCGTTAACCAAATCAGTTAGAGTGTGATTCTTTCTTTCGGCAACCCCGTTTACTCGGGAGAATAGGGAGGCGTCCTCTCATGAATAATTCCATGTTCCTCGCAGAATAAAGTAAACTCATTTGAAAAATACTCTCCCCCACGATCAGACCTTACCCGCTTGATTTTCCTCTCAAGTTGGTTTTCTACCTCAGCTTTATAGATCTTAAAGTAATCCAACGCTTCATCTTTTGTTTTTAATAAGTACACGTAGCAAAATCTAGTGCAATCATCTATAAGCGTCATGAAATATTTCTTTCCACCTTTAGTCAACACGCCATTCATCTCGCACAAATCGGAATGAATGAGTTCTAACGGTGCCAAATTCCTCGCCTCTTTTGCTACCTTGTGAGGCTTGCGAGGTTGTTTCGATTGAACACACGCATGGCACTTAGAACCTTTGACCAAAGTGAATTTCGGGATTAAACTCATATTAGCTAAGCGCGTCATACACCCAAAATTAACATGACAAAGTCGTGAATGCCAAACATTAGATTCATCATCATCGTTACACACATGGTTCACAAATTTATTATAAGAATCCATCAAAGAAAAGCGGAACAAGCCTCCGCTCTCATAGCCTTTACCAACAAATGTTCCATACTTAGACACGACACATTTATTGGACTCAAATGCAAGCCTAAAACCATCTCTACACAGTAGAGATCCGCTGACGAGGTTTTTCTTTATGGAGGGGACATGCTGCACGTTCTTCAGCTGCACGGTCTTTCCCGAAGTAAACTTCAGATCGACCGTACCAACACCATGAACAGCTGCATGCGATCCGTTTCCCATCAACAAGGAGGAACCTCGACAGACCTGATAAGATGAAAACAAGGAAATATCAGCACACACATGAATATTAGCACCAGTGTCAACCCACCACTCAGGTGATTGACAAACAGAAAGAACTGTAGGTAAATAATTACCATACCCCGATGTTCCTCCAGCATCACTAATAACCATGTTGGCAGACTTCTTCTGCTTATCCTTGCGGTCTGGACAATCCTTAGCCCAATGGCCAGAATCACCGCACACAAAGCAGCCGCCCTTTCCTTTGCCTTTCTTCTTAAACTCAGTAGTAGCCTTGGGCTTGACAAAAGGCTTATTTTTCTTTTTATTGTGGGAAGCCTGTGGGTTCTTCTTCTGCACCAAATTGGCACTAGAACCTCCCTCAGCAGCAACTTTCTTGCCACGAGTATCTTTTGCCCTCGCCTTCTCTTCATGAAAGACCATGTGGTCGTGCTCCATGAGAGTGATGAGTAATTGACAAAGGTTTAGGTTAGTCGAGTTTGGTTTGAGTGGTTCGGAGTCGAGTCGTTGCGTGGCGCAATCGGGCTCGGTCGGACTTTGGTCAAATCTGGTCATTTGGGTTTAGGATGCATATTCTAATGTTTTGACAGGTTTTGACTTCATCTGCGGTAAGTGTAATGGTATTTACGCTTTCATGTGTCGAGCGGTGCTATTTGACGTGTTTCTTGTCTTTGTGACTGCAGGACGTCGAGTTGGAGTCGTGGCGAGACACGGTGGACCGGACTAGGCGCAGGTGGCGCTGAGGTCAGAACGGTCGGGATGTGTCGAAGACGACGTGGACTCGAGGTGGTTGCGAGGCGTGCGAGGCAAGGAGCGCGGAAGCTTCCCGGAAGGTGCAGAAGGGGCGAATCGGGAAATTCGCAAGGCTGCACACGCGGGAGCGGGCTCCGTTGGACGTAGCGGGCGTAACGGGGCGGAGGCCCGTTAGCCAGGCGCTATAAAAGGAGAGGAGGGGCTGCATGCCCTCCTTGAGCACTTGAGGTGGAATTAGGGTTTGCTAGAGTCAAAAGAGTCTTTAGTGGTTGCTTTAGGCTTTAGGCTTTAGTTGTTGAGAGTGGGTGGAGAAGGCAGAGGGTTGTTCTGTCCTCCATCGGTGTGTTCTTGAGTGCTCCCTCCCTCATGTGTTCTTGAGTTGTGTTCTTGAGTAGAGAGGGAGAGGATGGTTTGAGTTGAGAGCTTGTAATCTTTCCTTTTGTATCAAGTCGGGGTATCGGGACTCCTCTGTATTCATTGTGATCCAAGAAATGAAAATCTGAAGTTTTTATTCCCGTGCTCTCTGTTCTTCCTTCGTTGCTCTTTTGGTGGATTTCTTGAGATTTTGATTTTCGAGTTCTTGCTTGCTGTGGAGGTGTAAAATGGGTTGCTCCATGATGGGATAGTGCTTCAAGATCATTTGATCAATTAAAATCCCAGAGACAAGGTTTTAATCTCAGTTTTGCCTTTTTGACCTCCCCTGTTCAAGCTTTGCATTTCTAGGGTTTTGGTGCTCTCAGTGTTCCCCTTGTTGTAATGGCTTGAAATTTGGCATGGAGGATCCAGAGGCTATCTTATAGCTATCCTCAAAATTTCATAGCCAAAGGATCAACCGTTTGGGAGCAATTTGATTTTTGGCTCGGGTCGTGCAAGAATTCAGATTTTTACCCAAATCTGAAATTCTTGATTCTTGGAGTGGATTTCTTGTTATTGTCTTTTGGCTTAGTCTTCTGGGAGTGTTCCCTAGCTATCCTCAAAGTTTCCCAAGCCAAGAATCCAAGAATCGGTGCGAATCTCTCAATTTTCTGAAATTCCTGTTTGCTGTTTTTCTCGAGAGGTACTACCGCTCGGGGAGCGGTACTACCGCTCAAAGGTACTACCGCTCGACCAAGCGGTACTACCGCTCGAGGTCAGATTTGCGCTGAATCTGTTTTTCTTGATTGCTTCCTTCTGGGTCTAGCTTTTCAGTGTCTCTGTGATTTCCAGTGAGGGCTTATTTTTCTCCTTCATAGCTCCCATAGCTACTAGAGAAGAAGATATTTGTTGGGGGCGATTTTTAAAGATCGACATTCACCCCCCTCTGTCGCCATTTCGGTCCAACAATTGGTATCAGAGCCGGTTAGCTCTAATTCATAGATCTTAACCGGTCTCAAGAGCCATGGCGACGGACAAGTACTCGACCAAGCCGCCCGTTTTCGATGGCATCGATTACCCCTTCTGGAAAAGCCGAATGGAGACATACATCCAGGCTCAGGGGTACGCTATCTGGCGCAAGGTCAAGGTCCGGTTTGTTGTTCCTGCCGATGAGAACATCAATGCTGGGAATATGCATGATGTTGAGGCAAACGCTAAGGCAAGGAACATCATTATCCAGGGCCTGAGTCGTAGCGAGTTCGATCGCATCTCCCACCTGTCGTCCGCCTACGATATCTGGGTGACCCTCGACGCATACCATGAGGGCACCACCCAGATCAAGACGGTTCGACAGGACCAGTTCAAGCGCGAATACAACAAATTCGAGATGCTTGCTGGTGAGTCCCTAGATGAGTGTTTCGCACGTTTCCACAAGATCTTGAGCAACTTCCGAGCGGTCGGTCTCACATACCCCGACTCAGACAATGCTCGTCAGATGCTTGCGGCACTCGATCTGCGAGTGTGGGAGATGAAAGTGACCACCATCAAAGACACGACAGACCTCTCGACCTTGACTCTTGACGCGCTGTACTCGCGCCTCAAGACTCACGAGATTGACGTTGTCTCTCGTAGGTCGAAGTCACAGTCGATGGCTTTGGTCACCGATCCCAGTTCAGCTTCTGGTCTCTCTTCTGAGTCTTCTTACGGTTTCTCCCTTGCTGCTCTCAGTGACATAACTGATGATCAGTTAGAGCAGCTTGCGGATGATCAGCTGGCCCTCCTTGCTCGAAGATTCTCCCATGCTTACAAGGGGAGGAGGGACAGAAAGAGAGGAGGACCCGTGATTTGCTTCGAGTGTGGTGGCCCCAACCACATTCGGGCAAACTGCCTGTAACAGCCCAGGTTTTTATTAAAATTAAAATGAATGAATGAATAAATAAAGAATATTAAAATAAAATCTGAATTAAATTTAAGTATTTTTGTGCCTAAGTTTTAAATTTGGTTTTGCCCTGAATTTCTGTTTTTGAAAAAGCCTGATTTGAAAAGCATTTTAAGAAAAACCTAAAACTATTATTAACTAAAATGATATTTTGATTTTCTATAAAAATTCTATGTCAAATTAATTATTTGGAGTTAATCTGGTTCCCTGGATTTTCTGGAGTTTAAAAATGTATTTTGAAATTAAAAAGTAATTTAAAGTATGAAAATTATGTACCAACATTAGTTGGAAATATTTTTATTTAGTCCCAAAAGTGTCCAGAAGGTTCTCAGAATTTTTCTGGAATTTTTGGAGTTAGTTTTGTATTTTTCTGAGGCTTAATGGAATTTCTGGGCTTTTCTGAAAATCCAAAAATCAATTTCCAAAAATTAATTCCCTCTCCCCCTCCCTCTGGCCGCCACGTGGACGGCCAGATTTGCGCCCACGCCGCCCGCCGGATCCCGCCTTCCCCCTCCACCCGGCTGCCACGCGTGCGGCCCAGATTCCCCTTCCCCGTGCGCCCGGCCCATCTGGCCATCCGCGCCCCCAGCCGCCCGATCTCCCCTCCCTCCATCGCAGCCGCCCGCGCTCTCTCTCTCTGCGCCTCCGGCCCCACCCGTCGGTCACCCGCTCCCGCTCCCCGCCTTTCTCTCTCTGCCCCGCGGACCCCACCCAGCAGCCGCCCGCGCCTTCCCCTCTCGCTGCGTGTGGGCCCGCCTTGTCAGGCTCGTCTCCCACACGGGCTTCTTCTTCCTCCCGCCCCGCCGCCGGCCGTTGCAACGGCCTCCGCCCTACCCAGCCGCGCCGCCTCTCTCCCGCGCACGCCCCCTCTCTCCTTCGTGCGCCGCCTCCCCGCAGGACCCGCTCTCACCTCCACCACCCCACTCCCCGCACGACCCGCACCACCCTCGCGCCCGCTCGGCCTTATCCCCTCCGCAACCGCCGCCATGGCCGCCCGCCTCCGGCGAGAAATCCTCGCAGCCTCCGTCCTCCGCCCCCTATAAATCCCCCGCCCCGAGCTCCGCCTCACTCCGCACTACCTCCCTCCGCCTTCCTCTCCCCTCTCCCGAGAGCCGAACGCCCCCGCGTCGTGGCCTCCCCTTGCCGAGCTCCGGAGAGACTCCGGCGAGCTTCCCTCGCCGCTTCGGTAGCCCCCGAGCCCCACAGGCGCTGCCATCGTCTTCCTCGCACCTCCGCCGTCCTCAGGCGCCTCTTCCCCGGGCTCGAACGCCACCGGAGAGGCCTCGCCGCCAGAGCCCGAGCCGCGCCGCCGCTTGCGCTCGCCGCCGGCCAAACCCGGCCACCCCCGGTAACCCCCGTGCCCTCCCCCGAGACCGCCGCATCCTCCCCTCCCTCCTCCAGCAGTCGCCGACTGCCACCGGCCATCGGCACGCCGCCGCCGTTACCGCCCCCGTGCGCCTCCGGCCGGCTGCCTCGGGCGCCCACGTGGCAGCCACGTGGCGCCACGTGCCCCTGCCACCTCGGCGTATCCCGCCCAGTCAGCGCCACCTCAAATCCCCTGCCACCTCAGCCAGCGCCACCATCCGTGGGCCTGGTCCATGGACCAAGGTCCCACCGGTCAGTCCGACCGCCCCTGAGCTGACGTCAGCTGGCGCAATAATCCCCTTTTTTCCGTTGAAAAATAATTCGGCCGAAATGAAATTCAGTGCTGACGTCATAAATCCCATATTTTCCTTTAGAAAAATAATTCCAGAAATTTCCTTTTTCCATTTTCTCTCTTCTCAAACTTCCCGGAGCCCGTTCTCCCTCGTTTTAACTCCGATTTGGCCCATTCAAATTTCTAAATTCATCAAAAATTCCCCTATATCTATTTCTAGCCTCAATTTAAATATTTAAGTTCAATTTTAATTTAATTTGAATTTATTTGAATTTGGTGGGTTATTTTCACGTGTAGACTTCGACGATTCGGGAAAATTCGACGACGAAGGTTTGAACCAAGTTGAAGAGCAAGGCAAGTCACCCTCCTTGATCATGTTGATCCCAGTTTTCAAAATAAAATTATGTTGATTTAAATTATATTGCATGCATATTTATATTCAACGTATTTCAATTCAGTTTTAAATTTAGCTATTGCCTACTTGTTAATCCCTCCATTGAATTTGAATTCCTCAATACCTTGGCACCCTAGACTCAAACTCTAGTTAATACATTAGTGTTGGCTAGAGGAATTTATATCAAATGCTTAGACTGCTTAGATATAATATTTGTTTTGGGATATCTTTCACATAAAATGACAAACCCTTTCGCATAAAATGATATGAACTCTTGACTTTGGTGAGTCAACGAGGTTTATGAAGCTATTTTGAAAACAAATATAAAACTGGTTTAGACTTAGGCAATTGGTTAGAGTGGTGGGTGCAGGCATGCCCTGTTGGTTGGAGCCGCAGTGGTTGATTGTCGTGCACGGGGGTATGTGGTTGGGCCTGAGTCAATTAAGGACCGGTCTGTGAGCTACTGTTGCAAAGCCTTAGCGTACTACCACATGGCTGGTATGGGACAGCCCTGGCCAAATAATTTGCGGGGTCCCAACTCGAGTCAAGTCGTAGGTTGAAAGTGGGCGTGGTTGGTGCCATGCGAAGTCCCACTTGGGTGAGCGTGGTTGTAGCCATGAGAAGTCTCACCTAGGCTCAAGAGGGGGTCCCGGTCTGGTGGATTCCTTACTGGGGTGAAACCTTAGAGTTGGCTTGGCCGAGTTGACGATTTCGCATTGTAAAGGCCTTGTTATGATTACTCAGTCGCACGCCTAAGGAAGCGTGTATTGGCCGACATTATGAGGACATCATATCTTGTGGGTAAAGCTGTACAACCTCTGCAGAGTGTATAATCTATCCTGGATAGCCGTGCCCACGGTCACGGGCATGCTGAGTAAAAGTTTTTCATGGATTAGATTTTGATCTTCAAAATTGTTTTCGAAAACCTTGCGGATGGATGGAATCCGTGAGAGATTGAAATCTGGTGAATGGATGGAATTCATCAGAGTTGCGAAGTGAAAGCGTGTGGATGGATGGAATCCATGCGTGAGCTTTTGAAAAGATGGTCCGGGTGGGATGCCCGTGGATAGGTTGGTGTATGGTCGGAGCCTGCACTGACGGTATTATTTTCAATTACAAGTAATACTTTTACTTACAGTATTAAATTCTGCGATTTCAATCTATCTACTGTATTTCTAAATGCTGTTTTATGCAAACTAACCCTATAAGCCTTCCGTTGAAGCCTTTATCATTATGTTGCATTTTCCCGGGTGACCTGCTGGGTACAAGTTTGTACTCACGTTGCTTTTTCCACACAGAGAAGGAAGACGTCAACTACGGTGAAGATCTGGACGAGTAGGCCGCGTCTTACTGTCGTTTGCCTGTGGGCAGGCTTGGGCTTCGCTTTTATCAGTTTGCTTCCGCAGTTATTTGCTTTATTTATTTTGCCAATGAGCATTGATGTAAGACTTGGCCATAAGGCCATACCTTTTATTTAATATAAATGTCATTTGGTTGATATTTATCTTTGTTGTGACTGTGTGCACTAGCTGATCCTGGACTAGTGCGATTTACACAGAGGATCCAGGAGTCGTTACTCCGGGTTCCGACAAAGGTGGTATCAGAGCCATGACGATACTAAGACGCGACCGTTGGTAGAGTAGAATGGTTTGACCCTAAGGACTTATTTTACTAAACAGTAATTTCAAAAGTTTTGCTTATTCTTACCCCTTAATCTTTGCTTATCCTTATCTCAATTCTTTCTTGTCTATATGTCATTTTTGAAACAAACCTATTTCTACATCTTCCCTTGCTCCAAAATAACTATAGATGGCAACAGCTGGAATTCTTCGACTCTGTCGCCACTTCAATCTTTTCATGGAAGGATCACGCTTTGTACCTCGAGAGCTGCGAAGGATGACACCAAGACAACACTTACCTCTTTAGTTTAAGTTGTTAAGCTAGATAGTAGACGAGGTTATGAGCTGTCAAGTTTTCTCTTTTGTCGACAGCCATAACTATTACTTATTATGAGGTTAATAAGGGTCTTAATAAACTTAAAATTCAGTTTTGGGTTGTGCAAAATATCCCCTATTCCTTCCTTTGCCTTGAGTCTCCTCTTTCCTAGTCTTTGGAAGCATCAAGCTAGAGCACCAACTGCCAACGACCTTCGTGAAGGGATGTTTAAACCAAATCTCAGCTCAAGCCACACCGGGTAAGATCCAAACCTATTTCTCTGCTAGCCTGTGCGAATCTCGGGGACGAGATTCTGTTTAAGGGGGGTAGATTGTAACAGCCCAGGTTTTTATTAAAATTAAAATGAATGAATGAATAAATAAAGAATATTAAAATAAAATCTGAATTAAATTTAAGTATTTTTGTGCCTAAGTTTTAAATTTGGTTTTGCCCTGAATTTCTGTTTTTGAAAAAGCCTGATTTGAAAAGCATTTTAAGAAAAACCTAAAACTATTATTAACTAAAATGATATTTTGATTTTCTATAAAAATTCTATGTCAAATTAATTATTTGGAGTTAATCTGGTTCCCTGGATTTTCTGGAGTTTAAAAATGTATTTTGAAATTAAAAAGTAATTTAAAGTATGAAAATTATGTACCAACATTAGTTGGAAATATTTTTATTTAGTCCCAAAAGTGTCCAGAAGGTTCTCAGAATTTTTCTGGAATTTTTGGAGTTAGTTTTGTATTTTTCTGAGGCTTAATGGAATTTCTGGGCTTTTCTGAAAATCCAAAAATCAATTTCCAAAAATTAATTCCCTCTCCCCCTCCCTCTGGCCGCCACGTGGACGGCCAGATTTGCGCCCACGCCGCCCGCCGGATCCCGCCTTCCCCCTCCACCCGGCTGCCACGCGTGCGGCCCAGATTCCCCTTCCCCGTGCGCCCGGCCCATCTGGCCATCCGCGCCCCCAGCCGCCCGATCTCCCCTCCCTCCATCGCAGCCGCCCGCGCTCTCTCTCTCTGCGCCTCCGGCCCCACCCGTCGGTCACCCGCTCCCGCTCCCCGCCTTTCTCTCTCTGCCCCGCGGACCCCACCCAGCAGCCGCCCGCGCCTTCCCCTCTCGCTGCGTGTGGGCCCGCCTTGTCAGGCTCGTCTCCCACACGGGCTTCTTCTTCCTCCCGCCCCGCCGCCGGCCGTTGCAACGGCCTCCGCCCTACCCAGCCGCGCCGCCTCTCTCCCGCGCACGCCCCCTCTCTCCTTCGTGCGCCGCCTCCCCGCAGGACCCGCTCTCACCTCCACCACCCCACTCCCCGCACGACCCGCACCACCCTCGCGCCCGCTCGGCCTTATCCCCTCCGCAACCGCCGCCATGGCCGCCCGCCTCCGGCGAGAAATCCTCGCAGCCTCCGTCCTCCGCCCCCTATAAATCCCCCGCCCCGAGCTCCGCCTCACTCCGCACTACCTCCCTCCGCCTTCCTCTCCCCTCTCCCGAGAGCCGAACGCCCCCGCGTCGTGGCCTCCCCTTGCCGAGCTCCGGAGAGACTCCGGCGAGCTTCCCTCGCCGCTTCGGTAGCCCCCGAGCCCCACAGGCGCTGCCATCGTCTTCCTCGCACCTCCGCCGTCCTCAGGCGCCTCTTCCCCGGGCTCGAACGCCACCGGAGAGGCCTCGCCGCCAGAGCCCGAGCCGCGCCGCCGCTTGCGCTCGCCGCCGGCCAAACCCGGCCACCCCCGGTAACCCCCGTGCCCTCCCCCGAGACCGCCGCATCCTCCCCTCCCTCCTCCAGCAGTCGCCGACTGCCACCGGCCATCGGCACGCCGCCGCCGTTACCGCCCCCGTGCGCCTCCGGCCGGCTGCCTCGGGCGCCCACGTGGCAGCCACGTGGCGCCACGTGCCCCTGCCACCTCGGCGTATCCCGCCCAGTCAGCGCCACCTCAAATCCCCTGCCACCTCAGCCAGCGCCACCATCCGTGGGCCTGGTCCATGGACCAAGGTCCCACCGGTCAGTCCGACCGCCCCTGAGCTGACGTCAGCTGGCGCAATAATCCCCTTTTTTCCGTTGAAAAATAATTCGGCCGAAATGAAATTCAGTGCTGACGTCATAAATCCCATATTTTCCTTTAGAAAAATAATTCCAGAAATTTCCTTTTTCCATTTTCTCTCTTCTCAAACTTCCCGGAGCCCGTTCTCCCTCGTTTTAACTCCGATTTGGCCCATTCAAATTTCTAAATTCATCAAAAATTCCCCTATATCCATTTCTAGCCTCAATTTAAATATTTAAGTTCAATTTTAATTTAATTTGAATTTATTTGAATTTGGTGGGTTATTTTCACGTGTAGACTTCGACGATTCGGGAAAATTCGACGACGAAGGTTTGAACCAAGTTGAAGAGCAAGGCAAGTCACCCTCCTTGATCATGTTGATCCCAGTTTTCAAAATAAAATTATGTTGATTTAAATTATATTGCATGCATATTTATATTCAACGTATTTCAATTCAGTTTTAAATTTAGCTATTGCCTACTTGTTAATCCCTCCATTGAATTTGAATTCCTCAATACCTTGGCACCCTAGACTCAAACTCTAGTTAATACATTAGTGTTGGCTAGAGGAATTTATATCAAATGCCTAGACTGCTTAGATATAATATTTGTTTTGGGATATCTTTCACATAAAATGACAAACCCTTTCGCATAAAATGATATGAACTCTTGACTTTGGTGAGTCAACGAGGTTTATGAAGCTATTTTGAAAACAAATATAAAACTGGTTTAGACTTAGGCAATTGGTTAGAGTGGTGGGTGCAGGCATGCCCTGTTGGTTGGAGCCGCAGTGGTTGATTGTCGTGCACGGGGGTATGTGGTTGGGCCTGAGTCAATTAAGGACCGGTCTGTGAGCTACTGTTGCAAAGCCTTAGCGTACTACCACATGGCTGGTATGGGACAGCCCTGGCCAAATAATTTGCGGGGTCCCAACTCGAGTCAAGTCGTAGGTTGAAAGTGGGCGTGGTTGGTGCCATGCGAAGTCCCACTTGGGTGAGCGTGGTTGTAGCCATGAGAAGTCTCACCTAGGCTCAAGAGGGGGTCCCGGTCTGGTGGATTCCTTACTGGGGTGAAACCTTAGAGTTGGCTTGGCCGAGTTGACGATTTCGCATTGTAAAGGCCTTGTTATGATTACTCAGTCGCACGCCTAAGGAAGCGTGTATTGGCCGACATTATGAGGACATCATATCTTGTGGGTAAAGCTGTACAACCTCTGCAGAGTGTATAATCTATCCTGGATAGCCGTGCCCACGGTCACGGGCATGCTGAGTAAAAGTTTTTCATGGATTAGATTTTGATCTTCAAAATTGTTTTCGAAAACCTTGCGGATGGATGGAATCCGTGAGAGATTGAAATCTGGTGAATGGATGGAATTCATCAGAGTTGCGAAGTGAAAGCGTGTGGATGGATGGAATCCATGCGTGAGCTTTTGAAAAGATGGTCCGGGTGGGATGCCCGTGGATAGGTTGGTGTATGGTCGGAGCCTGCACTGACGGTATTATTTTCAATTACAAGTAATACTTTTACTTACAGTATTAAATTCTGCGATTTCAATCTATCTACTGTATTTCTAAATGCTGTTTTATGCAAACTAACCCTATAAGCCTTCCGTTGAAGCCTTTATCATTATGTTGCATTTTCCCGGGTGACCTGCTGGGTACAAGTTTGTACTCACGTTGCTTTTTCCACACAGAGAAGGAAGACGTCAACTACGGTGAAGATCTGGACGAGTAGGCCGCGTCTTACTGTCGTTTGCCTGTGGGCAGGCTTGGGCTTCGCTTTTATCAGTTTGCTTCCGCAGTTATTTGCTTTATTTATTTTGCCAATGAGCATTGATGTAAGACTTGGCCATAAGGCCATACCTTTTATTTAATATAAATGTCATTTGGTTGATATTTATCTTTGTTGTGACTGTGTGCACTAGCTGATCCTGGACTAGTGCGATTTACACAGAGGATCCAGGAGTCGTTACTCCGGGTTCCGACACTGCCCCAAGCTGGAGAAGGGCAAGAACGACTACGGCGGTTCGGGCAAGATCGACTACACCGACAAGAACCGCAACAAGAAGCCTCCAGCTCAGACGCCGGGAAAGAAGAAGTTCCGCGACTTCGGGAAGGCCAAGAAGCTGTTTCACCGCGTCCTCACCGCCTTCGACGACCTTGACCTCAGCGAGGTGGAGGGATGGAGCGACGACGACGGGACGGGTGACCAAGATCCCAAGGATGGCGGCGACGACTTCTCCGGCATGTGCTTCATGGCCCTTGAGGGCGAACTCAGCGACAGCGAGCTGTACTCCGACTCGGACGAAGTTCGCCGGGCAGGGAAGGGAAAGGTTTGGCTTGTAGACTCCGGGTGTTCACGACACATGACCGGAGACTCCCGTTGGTTTTCTTCCCTTGCCCGTGCTCCAGGTGATGAGAGGATCACCTTCGGAGATGCTTCATCTGGGCGCGTCATCGCCAAAGGTACTGTGCGCATTAATGATTCTTTTATTTTGAAAGATGTAGCCTTGGTTAGTAAGCTGCAGTACAATTTGCTTTCAGTTTCTCAGCTTACCGATGACGGTTTCGAGGTGAGCTTTAAGAAAAATGCTTGTAAAATTCTTGATTCTTCGGGTAGTCTGATTTGTGGGATTTCTCGTTATGGGAGGATCTTTCGTGCTGATTTTTCTGAGTCTTCTGGTGATCCTCTCAGGTGTTTAGTTGCTTCTGAGTCCCGCGACCTCTCTTTCTGGCATAGGAGACTTGGTCATATTGGATTTGACCATTTGACCCGAGTTAGCGGCCACGATCTCATTCGTGGTCTGCCGAAACTCAAGATGGTCAAACATCTTGTTTGCGCTCCATGCCGGCATGGCAAGATGGTTGCCGCTTCTCATCCTCCGGTCACAGTCACTATGACCGATGCACCGGGACAGCTGCTCCACATGGACACAGTTGGACCAGCTCGAGTGCAGTCAGCAGGAGGGAAGTGGTATGTTCTTGTTGTGGTCGATGACTTCTCGAGGTATTCTTGGGTGTTTTTCTTAGCCTCGAAGGATGAGACGTTTTCACTTTTCCGAGGTCTTTTCGGTAGGCTTTCTGTTGAGCTCCCGGGTGCCTTACGAGCGATCCGCAGTGATAATGGCACGGAGTTCAAGAATTCCTACTTCGAGAGTTTCTGTGGTGAGACAGGTGTAGAGCACCAGTTCTCTTCTCCATACGTCCCTCAGCAGAATGGCGTTGTGGAGAGGAAGAACCGTACCTTGGTCGAGATGGCCAGGACGATGCTTGATGAGTACTCTACACCGCGGAAGTTTTGGGCTGAGGCTATAGCCACCGCGTGCCATGTCTCAAATCGAGTTTTTCTTCGGGCACACTTGCATCGCACTTCTTATGAGCTGAGATATGGGCGAAAGCCTAGCGTCTCTCATTTTCGTGTGTTTGGTTGCAAGTGCTTTGTTTTGAAGTCCGGGAACCTTGACAAGTTCGAGTCACGTTCTTGTGATGGAATCTTTCTAGGTTACTCGCCTTCTTCGCGGGCTTATAGGGTCTGGAACTGCGAGTCTAGTAAAATGGTAGAGACCTGTGAGGTGACCTTTGACGAGACCATCTTCGTGGATGATGAGGACGATGGAGACGACGGTTGTCTACCTGATCCTGTCCCTCATCCACCCCTTGAGGTGCCGTCTTCCACCGCACCTCGAGGCGATCAGCCTATGCCTTCTGCTTCTTCTGGAGCTGGTGGCTCTGTTCCTACCTCGTCAGCTCACGAGGTAGATGCCACTTCTTCATCTCATCCTGGACCTCCTAGACATATCCAGAAAGCTCATCCTTCAGAGCAGATCATTGGAGACCTTTTCGAGCGTGTTACCCGCTCAAAATCTGGCTTATCTCAATTCTGTCTCCATTCTGCTTTCATTGCCTCCTTTGAGCCCAAAGATGTCTCTCATGCTTTATCTGATGAGTCTTGGGTCAATGCCATGCATGAGGAGCTAGAAAATTTCGAGAGGAACAAGGTCTGGTCGCTTGTCGAGCCCCCGCGAGGTCACAATATTATTGGGACTAAGTGGGTGTTCAAGAACAAGCAGAGCGAGGATGGAGTGGTTATTCGAAACAAGGCTAGACTGGTTGCTCAGGGGTTCTCCCAGGTTGAAGGTCTAGATTTCGAGGAGACCTTTGCCCCTGTAGCTAGACTTGAAGCCATTAGAATCCTGCTTGCCTTTGCAGCTTCTAAGGGTTTCAAGCTTTACCAGATGGACGTCAAGAGTGCCTTTCTCAATGGCCTTATTGAGGAAGAGGTCTACGTCCGACAGCCTCCTGGTTTCGAAAACCCCAAATACCCAAACCATGTCTTCAAGCTTTCCAAAGCGTTGTATGGACTTAAGCAGGCCCCCAGGGCTTGGTATGAGAGGCTTAAGTCCTACTTGTTGAGTCATGGGTTTGAAATGGGTAAAGTTGATAAGACCTTGTTCATCCGCCGGCTTGGCGCTGACCTTCTGCTCGTCCAGATCTATGTCGATGACATTATCTTTGGCGGCTCTTCCCATACTCTGGTTTCCCAGTTCTCGGATGTCATGAGCACCGAGTTTGAAATGAGTATGATGGGTGAGTTGACCTTCTTCCTTGGCTTCCAAATTAAGCAGACTCGGGAGGGTACATTTCTTCATCAAGGAAAGTACACTCGTGACCTCCTGAAGCGCTTCGATATGAGTGATGGTAAGCCGGTGTCAACTCCCATGGCTTCGACAGCCTATCTTGACCCAGATGAGGATGGCGAGCCAGTTGATCAGAAAGAGTTCAGAAGTATGATCGGCTCCCTTCTTTACCTCACTGCCTCGAGACCAGACATACACTTCTCCGTGTGTCTGTGTGCTCGTTTTCAGGCTTCTCCTCGCGTATCTCACCGTCAGGCGGTGAAGCGCATCTTTCGGTACCTTCGAGCTACCATTGACTATGGTATCTGGTACTCTTCCTCATCCTGTCTTTCCCTGAGAGCCTTTTCGGATGCAGACTTCGCTGGCTGTAGGATAGATAGGAAGAGCACTTCCGGCACCTGCCAGTTCATTGGCACTTCTCTCGTTTCCTGGTCTTCGAGGAAGCAGTCCGGTGTTGCACAGTCCACTGCAGAGGCCGAGTACGTTGCTGCTGCCAGTTGCTGCAGCCAGGTACTTTGGATGGTTTCGACCCTGCAGGACTTTGGGTTAGCCTTAGACAGTGTTCCACTCTTTTGTGATAACACGTCTGCTATCAACATTGCTAAGAACCCAGTGCAGCACTCTCGGACCAAGCATATTGATATTCGCTTCCACTTCCTTAGAGACCATGTAGAGAAGGGTGACATAGTGCTCCAGTTTATGGAGAGTGACCACCAGTTGGCTGATATCTTTACCAAGCCTTTGGACAGTTCGAGGTTTTCAGCTCTGCGGGGAGAGCTTGGGGTGGTTTGTCCTTACGAACTGTAGTGAGGGGGAGCTTGGGCTTTACTGCTTTATTATATTAATTATGCTTCTGTCTCATTTCTGTTGCATTGCATTTGCGGGTGCATTGGGTTAAGTCCTTCTAGCATAGGTTAGAGTGTTTCTTGTGTTGAGTTGTTTAGACTTCTTACTCTTATCTTGTGCTTCCAGGATTAGCTATTTCTTATCTCACTAGGTTGAGCTCACTCACTTCTTGTAGGTTCTAGCGAGGGTTGGGCCACCCTCGGGTAGACAGGGTACGTGTTTGCTCTCTAGTGTGTGTTCAACGATCAGCTGTTAGTCCTGGAGTCATTTGGGGTGGATGAGAGTCAGTTTAAGCCATAGTTGCTTCTATATCTTTTCTATGCTTTAAGGACTGCCTGTTTGGTTTTCTTTGCCAGCTTCTCGATTTTATTGCTTTGGTTCAGGGGGAGTTCATTTGGGAGCTTCTGAAGCTTAATTTTGACATAACTCAACTTGAACTAAAAGTTGCATGTCATGTTGAGGGGGAGCTGGATTTTTTTTGCATTTTAGCATTTCGCATTGTAATATAACTACATTGAGCCTTGATTATTATCCTGTTATGACATGTTTACAATGCTTTACACCTTGCCATGATTTGTGCCCTATATGCTAGATTGATCATGACTTCATATGTGTAGACTAGCTTTTACCATGATAAGTTAATTAAAATTGCCCAACTTGAAGTAAAACTTGTCATGCTAGCATTTGAGTTTAGTCTTTCTGGAGTTATCTCTTTATGATTCATGCCATGTCAACTAGGCTTAGCTGAGCGTTGAATCTTTTATTGAGCCTTAGATTGAGCTATTTTAGTCTCTTGATGTAGCATGAGGTAGTACAATATGTTAAAAAAAAGGATCTCTCTTGTGCGAAAAAACTGATTTCACCAATCCTTTCTCATGAGACGGCTTGCCATTGCACAAGGCATGAACTCAGGGGGAGTTTTGGATGACCTAGACTATCTTCTTAAGCTTCTCGCTTGGAGTAGTCGCATAAGGCTTGAGATCTAGCACAAAAAAAATCTCCTTTGTGCGAAAAAACTGATTTCACCAATTCTTTCTCATGAGACGGCTTGCCATTGCACTAGGCATGAACTCAGGGGAGTTTTGGATGACCTAGACTATCTTCTTAAGCTTTTTGCTTGGAGTAGTCGCATAAGCACATAAACAAAATTTGGGTTAGAAACGACCATGAGCTTTAAAAAGACAATGTCTTATGTGCTCAAATTGCTTAAGCTACAAAAAGAACCAAGTACTTGTGCCAATGTTTCATTCTTGAGCATAGCACTCTAGTTGGTCTCAATATTAGCTTCTTGGTTCCGCTTAGCTTACTTGACATGGCCGGCATCATCCTTGGGTATCTCTAGTTAGACTTTACCTCTTGATGACTTGGCATTCTCACTTAATGCACTATATTTCAGATTGTCATCTATGTGTTCTAGCTAGCTTATACATGTCAGGTCATGATCTAGATAGCTTTTTATAGAGTTATGGCTTGGTGTATCTCATTATGGTCAATATGGATAATTCTCATGGCTCTAAATGCTTAAATAAACAAACTTCAGCCATATTCATCCATTGACATGTCATATTCTCTCTATTGCATCTTGATGCGTTTATTGCCAAAAGGGGGAGAATAGAGAAGAAAAAGTCTGTTGGGAACAGTTTAGAGCTTTGTAGATCAATTTGCAATTTGCTCTTTCAGTTGCTGCTCTAGTGATTTTTCTGTCGACATGGTCATTAGCTTCATTCCTTTCTTTGGACCATGTTGGATTATTCAAAATCAAACTCTTCTTATTGCTTTTTCTGCGTTTGTCAATAGACTCATCAAGGGGGAGATTGAAAGACCATGTGGTCGTGCTCCATGAGAGTGATGAGTAATTGACAAAGGTTTAGGTTAGTCGAGTTTGGTTTGAGTGGTTCGGAGTCGAGTCGTTGCGTGGCGCAATCGGGCTCGGTCGGACTTTGGTCAAATCTGGTCATTTGGGTTTAGGATGCATATTCTAATGTTTTGACAGGTTTTGACTTCATCTGCGGTAAGTGTAATGGTATTTACGCTTTCATGTGTCGAGCGGTGCTATTTGACGTGTTTCTTGTCTGTGTGACTGCAGGACGTCGAGTTGGAGTCGTGGCGAGACACGGTGGACCGGACTAGGCGCAGGTGGCGCTGCGGTCAGAACGGTCGGGATGTGTCGAAGACGACGTGGACTCGAGGTGGTTGCGAGGCGTGCGAGGCAAGGAGCGCGGAAGCTTCCCGGAAGGTGCAGAAGGGGCGAATCGGGAAATTCGCAAGGCTGCACACGCGGGAGCGGGCTCCGTTGGACGTAGCGGGCGTAACGGGGTGGAGGCCCGTTAGCCAGGCGCTATAAAAGGAGAGGAGGGGCTGCATGCCCTCCTTGAGCACTTGAGGTGGAATTAGGGTTTGCTAGAGTCAAAAGAGTCTTTAGTGGTTGCTTTAGGCTTTAGGCTTTAGTTGTTGAGAGTGGGTGGAGAAGGCAGAGGGTTGTTCTGTCCTCCATCGGTGTGTTCTTGAGTGCTCCCTCCCTCATGTGTTCTTGAGTTGTGTTCTTGAGTAGAGAGGGAGAGGATGGTTTGAGTTGAGAGCTTGTAATCTTTCCTTTTGTATCAAGTCGGGGTATCGGGACTCCTCTGTATTCATTGTGATCCAAGAAATGAAAATCTGAAGTTTTTATTCCCGTGCTCTCTGTTCTTCCTTCGTTGCTCTTTTGGTGGATTTCTTGAGATTTTGATTTTCGAGTTCTTGCTTGCTGTGGAGGTGTAAAATGGGTTGCTCCATGATGGGATAGTGCTTCAAGATCATTTGATCAATTAAAATCCCAGAGACAAGGTTTTAATCTCAGTTTTGCCTTTTTGACCTCCCCTGTTCAAGCTTTGCATTTCTAGGGTTTTGGTGCTCTCAGTGTTCCCCTTGTTGTAATGGCTTGAAATTTGGCATGGAGGATCCAGAGGCTATCTTATAGCTATCCTCAAAATTTCATAGGCAAAGGATCAACCGTTTGGGAGCAATTTGATTTTTGGCTCGGGTCGTGCAAGAATTCAGATTTTTACCCAAATCTGAAATTCTTGATTCTTGGAGTGGATTTCTTGTTCTTGTCTTTTGGCTTAGTCTTCTGGGAGTGTTCCCTAGCTATCCTCAAAGTTTCCCAAGCCAAGAATCCAAGAATCGGTGCGAATCTCTCAATTTTCTGAAATTCCTGTTTGCTGTTTTTCTCGAGAGGTACTACCGCTCGGGGAGCGGTACTACCGCTCAAAGGTACTACCGCTCGACCAAGCGGTACTACCGCTCGAGGTCAGATTTGTGCTGAATCTGTTTTTCTTGATTGCTTCCTTCTGGGTCTAGCTTTTCAGTGTCTCTGTGATTTCCAGTGAGGGCTTATTTTTCTCCTTCATAGCTCCCATAGCTACTGGAGAAGAAGATATTTGTTGGGGGCGATTTTTAAAGATCGACATTCACCCCCCTCTGTCGCCATTTCGGTCCAACAATTGGTATCAGAGCCGGTTAGCTCTAATTCATAGATCTTAACCGGTCTCAAGGTCCGTTGCCGAAGCCTAGATGTTCCCCATCGAGAACATTAGGGGATATTCTTGTGCCTAAGCTGATTGAAGCACATGATTTGCGAAGTTCGTCATTTCCGGCAAGGACTCAGTCACAGGATTGTCGCACAGATCTGGATCAGCGACAAATTCAAATTTCGAAACTCTCTCATGTTGGGCTATCACCTGGGCCGAGCAACACAGTGGGCCAAACAACTTTGGCTTGGTCACGTCGATATCCCGGATTGGCATCTCTGCAGCGACGCCTAACGCGAAAACCTAACACGCGTGATTGTCGCACGTACGCAGAGGTGGTCATGGCCGGCAGTGCGGCGATGGGAGGTCCCGGTGGAGCTGGAGATGGTGATCAGCGTCGTAGCCGCAACTATAGTGGCCAGCTGCATTTCACACGGGGCGGGGGACTGTTGGATATCTAGTCAATTTTCGGCATATTGTAATCCAGAAATTCAGCATATAAAACATGACATAAACATGCATGAGTGATCTATTAACGATGTATTCATATTTGCTAACGAACAAGCTAACAGAAACATCTATTAACATATTCGTAGCGCACAGAAACAAATACACCAGAAAAGTTTTAGATTTATACCCTCGGGCGGGGCCAGTGTCGGAGACACCGGAGGCGCCGTTACCATCAGTCGACATGATGGCCTATTCGATGTAGTCGATCAAGACGCGATGCAGGACGAAGCTTGATGCAGGAAGATGTTCGCAGTGCAGTCCCGCGAATGATTCACCACCAGGAAGGAGACGTCGCAGATTGAGTAGTCGCGCCGATGCGCTCCCCAAAAACTTGATCGCCCGCCTACCCGTGCAGGTACACAAACGGACGAAGTTCCGGAGGCCTACTCGCCCAGAAACTTGTGCGCGCAAGGTTCTGGACCGGAGATTGCAGAGAGCAGCAACAAAAACAGAGGGAGAGAAAACTGTTCTTTCGTATGGAGAGGAGAGCCTTCTTATGCTGTTCTCTTGTAACAGAAAAAATGAAGAGACTGGTAACTGCAGACATTAGTTACTAGTAACAGCAACCATTACTCGAAAGTAACTGCAGCCATAATCCCTCACCGTTACTGCCAGCCATCAGTGCATTTCGTTTTTCAAATAGATAAAGAAAAACGCGCCCGCACCCGACACGCCTGCGCGCGTACGTACGTACGTACGCACGCACACGCACACGCACCACACGGCACGGCACGGCACGGCTCGGCTCGGCTCGGCGTGGCGTGGCGTGGCGAGGCGAGCGAGCGAGCGAGCGCGCGCGCGTGTAATGGCTCTCTCCAATTTCACAAGGGGGTTATCACGTTCCACCTTTTAAAGTGGTGTAACTCCCACTCAATTCTCCATATGGGACTAAACAGTTTTACACCTAGCATTAATAGTGGGCCTAGGAATTTCATTTGATTAATTGCTAAATTAATAATGGACCAAGCCAGCCCAATTAATCTAACAGGGACGACCACCAAGGCCATATGGCCGTGGGCGAGGTCGTGATCGCGTACAAAGTGGCCGCGGCTACGGCGACAACGCCATTTGCAGACCTCATGGCCGGGATGCTTCGGGACAGGGGGAAGGCGGTCACCATGCTCATCAGACCGGCAACGTGACTCTGGCTGCAGGCAAAGAAAGAGGAGACAATTCTCAAACTCATGCCATGAAGCACAAAGGTACACAATTTGCTAATGAACCTGTGTCTAAGAAGAAGAAGAAATTTGTGCTGTGTTGTGAGATTTGTGAAGAAGAGCATTTCACATCTCAATGCCCATTACTGCATGGTCCAAAACCAACTGCGACCTTCTGTGGTCTTGCTGGAGAGGGGTTAGGATTCTTTTATATTCCATATACATCAGCAGCGAAGGCCCCTAGGAGAGTCTCTGCAACTGCTCTAATCACAATTGTTGAGGGTAATGTTCAGGCTGATTTAGTCAAGAAGGAACTTGCTCGGGCAATTCCGGTGAAATGGGACTGGGTGGTACGAGAACATGGTGACAACACATATATTGTTCCATTCCCGTGTCAGGTGGAGCTGCAGAGAATGATTAGCATGAAACGCCTCCGCACAGACAACAATGAGGGTGTGATGCTTTTTGAAGAATGGAATAATGAGATAAAGCCAAAGCAGAGGTTGCAGAATGTGTGGGTTAATGTGTACGGCGTTCCTTATGAAATCAGATCATTCCTTCCACTTTGGGCAGTGGGGTCTATTCTTGGTGCTACCCAACGGGTGGACATGAGATCAATGAAGAAGACAGGGGTGGTTCGGCTTTTGGTTGCAGTTCTGGATGTTCATAGTATTCCGGATGATGCAGATATTGTTGTTGATGACTGTCTCTATGAAATTTTCTTCAAAGTGGAGCAAGTGGTCATTGCTAACAATGAGGATCTGGATGAGCTTGATGAGGACAATGATCTGAACCCAAAGGAATCAAATAATGACAAAGATCAGGAGATGGAGGATGCTGAAAAGGGTAAGCAAAATGATAGTGGTTCTACTTCTTCTACTAATTTCAATACCTCGGTCCTGCCAAATACATCCAACCAGCTACAAAAAGAGGGAGCACCTACTGCACAAGAACTTGAAATTATTGACAAAGCTATTGATTCAACAGTGGATAGTCTCCTGGAGGAAGCTAGTGTCATGGTGATGTCTGAACCATTGGAGGATTCTGTGCCCCAGATGGCACATACTCACAGCCCTCTGCTTAATAGGTTGGTGTTACCGGATGCTGATTTTCAGAAAAGACTCATGTTTGCTGGGGATTCAATTGGTGAAGGTGAGGCACTGCTCGGATTGGCTTCTGAGCCGATGGTGGGCTTCGAATGTGAGTCGCCGATGGGTAATGATCTGCCAGGCTCACTAAATGAGGCTAATCCTAATTTGATTAAGGTAGTTGCACTAGAATCTGAACCACCTTTGGTTCAGCTGGCGAAACATCAGTTTGATAGTGATGATTTGGTGGACACATCGCAGCTGCGTCAGAAGGCCATTTCTTTTGAAGCAAACACAGATGACATTCTGCCAATTGGGTCGTTAGAACAAAATATTGTGGGTGCTGAAACAAAAATTCCTACAGCAAGCCTTGGTGAGCAGGATAATACTTTACTTCACACACTCCCTCGCCGTCAGTTACAAATGCTAGCCAAGGAAAATGGAATTCGCGCCAATTTGTCTAGCCTGGCGATGGTTACTGCACTCCGGTCTTTGACCAATGTGGTTGGCCTTGAAGATCTGAAGTTAGCATTAGCCAAAGAAAATGAAGTGGATAGAAGGTCCAACAAGTGGGTAGCTAGCAAAGGAGATGACAAAATGATGGAGAAGGCGATGAATCTGGTGGCCAAAAAAAATTATATGCAGCCTGGTATGTGTTTATCCTTTTCATCCTTTTCTGACTCTATCATTTCATCTAGAATTGCCAACCTAGGAGTTTCTATGGGTAGAGATAATAATGCTATTTCTTCATCTATTACCTCTATTAAAAACATAGAAATAGATAGGCTTAGGGTTTTGGCTAAGGGAGAAATACCTAATAATAAATCTTCCTCTCCTAAGATAAATTTGGATGAGGAAGAAGATATTCTAGATGCACAACTCAATGTTGCATGTGAGGATTTTGATGAGAACATGCATGAAGAGGGATATGATCACATATGTTGTGAGCTTAATGCTATTCCTCGCAGGAAGAAATATAATTCAGGAAAGAAAAACAAGGTGGGATTAACACCTAAAAAACCTACTACACCTTCCAAGTTGAGTCTCAAATGAAAGGGATCTTCTGGAATAGCAGAGGTCTTGGGGACTTGGCTAAACTTGGATATTTGGAAGATATTGTAAAAGAGGAGCAAATTGATTTTATTGCTCTCATGGAAACGGGTAGGGATCAATTCCCAGATGGGACCCTAAAAAAACTATGTGGTGGCAAGGAATATATTTGGCACTGCATGGCACCACATGGACGATCCGGGGGAATTCTCCTCGGTATTGACATGATGGTATATGACATTGGTAATATTGATGAAGGGGAATTCTATGTTAAGTTCACTCTTCGAAATAAGAGTGATGGGTTCAAATGGTCGTTGATTGCAGTTTATGGACCGGCACAACATCAATATAAGGAAAGGTTTCTAACTGAGATGGCCCAGACTTGTGGTAAAGAATCGCTACCTTATATCATTGGTGGAGATTTCAATATTATGCGTTGTCCTGAGGATAAAAACAAAGATAATTTTGATGCCAGATGGCCAAATTTATTTAATATGGTCATCCAGACTCTACAACTTAGAGAACTAGAAATGTCGGGTCGCAAATATACTTGGGCGAGTAGCGGGTATAATCCGACCTTTGAGAAACTAGATAGGATTTTGGTTAGTACAGAATGGGAACAAAAATTCCCGCTCACAACAGTAATGGCCAAGGACAGAACTACTTCTGATCATACACCCTTGTTATTGAATACAGGTGCTTCTTCTCATAATAGGCAACGTCCTTTGTTCAAATTTGAACGAGGATGGTTACTAAGAGATGGTTTCTATGATCTGGTTGCTAATATGTGGCAATCAGAAAGTAATGGTGCCACAGCTATAGAGAGATGGCAAAATAAAATAAGATCCCTTAGACAATTTTTGAGAGGCTGGGCCAAAAATATAGTTGGCCATAATAAAAAAGAGAAGAATAAATTAATCACTATGATTGATGCTTTGGATAAAAAGGCAGAAATAGCCACTCTCTCTAACCAAGAATTAAATTTCAAACACTACCTCAACGAACGATTAGTCCATTTGTTGAGGGAGGAAGAAATTAAATGGTATGAGAGAGCAAAAACTAAGGACCTTTTGGAGGGTGATAATAATACCCAATATTTCCATCTGGTTGCTAATGGTAAACATAGAAAACAACGCATTTTCAAGCTAGAACAAGAGGATGGGATAATAGAGGGGTGATGCTGAATTAAAAGCATATATCACTAAATATTATAAAGAGTTGTTTGGGCCTTCAGTTGATAACAATTTTAGCTTACTGGAGAATCAAATACAAGATATCTCACAGGTCACAGAGGAGGAAAATGCCATTCTAATCGCTCCTTTTACGGATAAAGAAGTAAAAGAGGCGGTGTTCCAAATGGAACACAATAAATCTCCTGGCCCTGATGGCTTCCCATCAGAATTTTATCAGGTCTTTTGGGAAATTATAAAAGATGATCTTTTGGCGCTATTCAATGACTTCTTTGCAGATCGCCTTCCTTTATTCGGCCTCAATTTTGGAGTGATTACCCTACTTCCAAAAATTAAAGAGGCAACAAAAATCCAACAATATAGACCTATTTGTTTACTCAATGTGAGCTTCAAAATTTTCACAAAGGTCGCCACAAATCGACTAACGGGAGTGGCTAGTAAGGTAGTACAACCTACTCAAACGGCTTTCATGCCTGGCCGAAATATCATGGAGGGTGTGGTGATTTTGCATGAAACCATACATGAGTTACACACCAAAAAACTAAATGGTGTCATAATTAAAATTGACTTTGAGAAGGCTTATGATAAAGTCAAATGGTCCTTTCTACAACAAACCTTGCGAATGAAGGGGTTCTGCCAGCAATGGTGTAATTGGGTGGAAAAGTTTGTAACTGGAGGTAGTGTGGGCATCAAGATTAATGATGACATTGGGCACTATTTCCAAACGAAAAAAGGTCTTAGGCAAGGAGATCCTATGTCACCCATTCTGTTTAACATCGTGGCAGACATGCTTTCAATTTTGATTAAGAGGGCAAAAGAGGATGGCCAAATTAGAGGAATCATACCTCACCTGGTGGATGATGGATTGTCCATCTTGCAATATGCTGATGATACAATCCTTTTTATAGACCATGATTTGGAGCAAGCTAAGAATATGAAATTGCTGCTCAGTGTTTTTGAACAACTATCTGGTCTAAAAATTAATTTCCACAAAAGTGAGATTTTCTGCTATGGAGAGGCAAAGCATTATGAGCAGGAATATACTCAACTTTTTGGTTGCAAAATAGGATCATATCCATTCCGGTACTTAGGCATTCCGATGCACCATCGCAAACTCTGCAATGCAGACTGGGGTGTAATTGAGGAAAGATTTAGACGTAAATTAAGTACTTGGAAGGCAAAACATATGTCCTATGGGGGCCGACTTGTTTTACTAAATTCAGTCCTTAGTAGCCTACCTATGTTTATGATGTCCTTCTTTGAAATACCAAAAGGTGTTCTAAAGAAACTTGATTTCTATCGATCAAGATTCTTTTGGCAAGGTAATCATGAGAAACATAAATACCGCCTTGCCAAGTGGGATATTCTTTGTCGCCCCAAAGATCAAGGTGGTCTAGGCATAACAGATCTCTTGATTAAAAATAAATGCCTTCTCAGTAAATGGTTATTTAAACTTCTTAATGCAGAAGGAACCTGGCAGACCTTAATTAAAAATAAATATTTGAGTTCGAAATGTTTATCACAGGTACAAATCAAACCTGGTGATTCTCATTTTTGGAAAGGTCTTTTAAAGGTTAGGGGAGATTTTCTAGGGTGTGGTACCTTCATGATAGGAGATGGTTCACAAACTAGATTTTGGGAGGATAATTGGGTGGGTTCTAAGTCCCTTAAAGAACAATTTCCTAGCCTGTATAGTTTAGTCCATTACCCCCAGGTCACAGTGGCACATGTTATGAACCAGGTGCCATTGAATGTATCTTTTCGAAGAGCTTTAGTGGGAGATAAATTGACCGCTTGGCTTAATCTAGTAGCTCAAATTGCTAATATTCAGCTTACCAATATGAAGGACTTTTTTTCCTGGGATTTACATAGAAATGGTATTTTTTCAATGCGATCTATGTACAATTATCTTATGAACCAGGGCAACCCTTTTGTGCATACTATCATTTGGAAGCTGAAACTCCCCTTGAAGATAAAAATCTTCCTTTGGTATCTTCAAAGAGGGGTGATTTTAACAAAGGATAACTTAGCTAAGAGGAATTGGCATGGGAATCAAAAGTGTTGCTTCTGCAATTGCAATGAAACAATTAATCACCTTTTCTTTGATTGCCAACATGCTAAGAATATCTGGCGTATAATGCACATAGCTACTGGGTTAACTCCTCCTAGGTCTATACCTCATATGCTGCGGAATTGGTTAACTGGCGTTGGGAATAGTGCTCGAAAGCTGATCTTAGTGGGTGTCGCCGCTCTTCTGTGGGCTATCTGGTGTACACGGAATGATGTTATTTTTGAAAAGAAACGATATATTTCTTTTATGCAGGCTACCTTCAGGGGAACATTCTGGCTGCGGTTCTGGGCATTGCTGCAGCGTGAGGATGCAAAGGAGACCATTCGACTGGCGAGCCGAGCACTGGAAGTTGTCACATTGGACTTTTTCGCCAAGAGCGGATGGAGGAGCAATAATAGACTTTGCTTTTAATCACTTTGATCAACTTGTATTCTCGTTTCCTTTTTTTAACAGCAATTAGCTGAACACCTTGTAAGAACTTAGCTGTGTGCGCTTGCAGAGGCCGGAAATTATTTTCCATTATCTAAAAAAAATATAGAGAGAGTACAAAGGAGATATACAAAGCAATATGCCATATATAGATAAGAAAACTAAGGCATATAAGGAAACAAATAACAATCATATTCTATTCTTAACACCCCTCAAACTCATGGTAGATCACACACACAGAGTTTGCAGAGAAAATACAAGTGTTGTGCCATGGTCTGTGGCTTCGTGAAGAAATCAGCAAGTTGTAACTCTGAGGGCATAAACTGTAAATCGAGTACTCCCTCCTGCACCTATGAGCGAGTGTATAAAGCATCCACATCAATGTGCTTGGTGAGCTCATGCTTTACTAGATTACGAACAATGCTGATAGCACCTGTACTGTCGGTCATAAGGGTCGCAGGTTCCCTCACAGGTACTCCAAAGTCTGAAAGTAGCCATCTCAACAAGTAATCTCCATTGTCACAGCTGCCATAGCTTTCAACTCAGCCTCTCCACTTGAATAGGAAACTGTAGTCTGCTTCTTTGTCTTCCAGGAAAGAGCCAAGAAAAACATAGTAAGCAGAAAGAGAACGACGATCAGAAGGATCACTAGCCCAAGTTGCATTGGAGTATGCCTAAAGATGTAGTGAGGTGGAGCTAGGGAAAAACAAGCGACGAGAGATTGTCCCACGTAAGTAGCGAAGAACATGAAGAAGGTGACTGTAGTGAAGACGAGTAGAACGAGCCATGAACTGACTCAAAATATGAACAGTATGAGCAATATCAAGATGAGTGCTCACAAGATATACCAGAATCCCAACAAGATAGCGATAACGAGTAGGATCCTCAAGAAGATCACCATCAGTAGCACGAAGCTGAAGGGAGAGCTCCATAGGAGTCTCAGCAGTGCAAGTATCAGTCAGACCAGACCAATCAAGATGCTAGACATACTTCTGTTGTGAGAGGTAAGTAACCCTCAGGCGTGGAAGAAACCTCAATCCCAAGGAAGTACGTAAGCAAACCAAGATCAGTCATCAGAAACTGCTCATAGAGATGCTTCTTCACGTATGTGATGAATGAAAAATCATCACCCGTGATGAGCATATCATCCACATAGAGAAGAAGTAGTGTCCTACCTCGAAGTGAGATATAGACAAATAGAGCAGGATCATAGGCACTAGCAGTGAAACCGACAGCGGTAATCACTAAGGTAAAACGCGCAAACCAGGCACGAGGGTCCTGCTTGAGGCTATAAAGAGCACGACGAAGACGATAGATATGGCCATCTAAAACCGAATACCTAGGTGGTGGCTGCATATAAACCTTCTCATGCAAGACACCATTAAGAAAGGTCTTATTAACATCTAGCTGAGAGATAGACCACCGACGAACAGAAGCAACCACAACAAGAGTGCGAACAGTGGTCATATGGGCAACAAGGGCAAACATCTCATCGTAATCATGACCGTACTCCTGCTGAAAGCCGCGAGCCACAAGACAAGCCTTGTAGCACTCAATAGTACCATCAGACCCGGTCTTAATCTTGTACACCCACTTGCACGTGATAGGACGAGCAAGCACAGGTGTCGATACAATGTCCCAAGTCTCCGTACGTCAAAGAGCATCAAGCTCCTCTGTCATAGCGAGCTGCCACTCAGAATGAGAAGCAACCTCACGATAACAACTAGGTTCAATAATAGAGAGAGCATGAGCTATCGTAGTAAACCCAAGATGATTAGGAGGCCGAAAGGATGTCTGGTCACGAAGGGCGTAATGAGGAGCATCATCAGATAAATCAGACATCGATTGTTGGCAAGATACCCGATGAGTCTGGTGAAGGACGAGGATATTTGGAATAGTGCACCCCAGAGAAACAAGACGATGGTGTTGCAAGAGTAAGAGGTGATGCTGTAGGAGGCAACACAGGATGTGGAGGTACAAAAGGAACCACTGGAGACAAACTAGAGGACGGATGTGAAAGGGGAGAAATGGGTGAAGAGTCAGAGAGAGACAACCAGGAGATCATCTCGATGGTGGAAGCATGACAAGGAGCCGAATCTCGATAGAAGAAAGGTCGAGATTCATCAAAGGCAACATCTCGTGAGATCCTAATTCGTCGAGTAGAAGGATCGTAGCAATGATAACCATTATGCTCAGAACTGTACCCAAGAAACACGCACTCAACTGACTAAGCTGACAGTTTGGTGAGCTCACGAAGCTGCGGCAAGACAAAATAGGTGCAGCCAAAAACATGAAGATGACTATACTAGGGGGCTCTAGAGTAGAGACACTATATAGGACTGACATCCTTAAGAGTAGTGGAAGGCTGCATATTGATGAGATATGCAGCCATAGAAACAGTCTTAGCTTAAAACTGTGGTGGAATGTGAGAGGCAAGGAGAAGAGTGCGAGCAATCTCAATCAGATGATGATGCTTGTGCTCAGCAACCCCATTCTAAGCATGGGCACCGGGATAAGAAGACTGGTAAAGTTGGCATGCCCAGAAAAAAATTGTTTGAAAATGTCATAATAGTACTCGCTAGCAGAATCACATCAATAAGTATGGATAGAGAACTCAAACTGAGTACGAACCATCATGTCAAAGCTACGATAAATCATAAGAAACTGACCATGATTAGACAAAAAGAAAAGCCAAGTAAAATAGGAATAATCATTAATAAAAATTATATAGAATTTATGCCTGCCTTTGGAGATAATAGGCGCACGTCCCCATACATTTGAATGAACTAAATCAAAAGAACAAGAAGACAAGAACTCACTAGAATGATAAGGAACTTGTAACTACTTGTCCAGCTTACAACCCTGACAAAACATGGACATGTCAACAGTAACACATCCAAGAACACCCTGATGAACTAATGAAGAAAGACGGGACCCACACAGGTGACCTAAACGGTGATGCCACTGCGCAAAAGCTCCAGAGGTGGTGGCAGCAGTGGTGGTGGAAGTAGACGTGGTAGGAGCAACTAAAGTGGACAGAAGGTGGAGGCGGTCGAGAATATAGAGATCCTCGATCCCTATGATGCCGACCAGTCCCAAGTACCGTCCCTGTCTGTCGATCTTGTACAAAATAGTTGTGGTAGTCAAAACAACCCTACAACCAAGATCAGTGAGCCGTTCCACCAAAATGAGCTGCATGGTAAGCTGGGGAATATGGGAAATAGCTGGAACAGAAAAATCAGTAGACAAAAAAGTGCCCTGCAGCTGATAGACAAGGAAGTATTGTCAACTGTTTAAACAGAGATAGGAAAAGCAAGAGATCCAAAACCCAAGAGGTACCTAGAGGAGACGTCTGAGCTAGACTGGTAGAACCCGCTAAGCCGTGAGAGAGCTGATGAAGTAGAGCCTGCAGAGCTGAACAGAGTCAACTCGCTAAGCAGAAGCTAATGAATTGGTCTATCCTCTTGTGAAGGAAGGGCCTCCCTACCCCTTTGGTCGTCTACCCCCACACACCTTGTTCCACTTTTTTCGCACCGCACAACTCTAGTAGTTGTGCCCAAAGTTCTTGCAGTAGTTGCACTGAACTCCAGTTGGTGCGAAAACAGGAGTGGAGACAGGCACCTGGGGAGAGGCCGTAGTCGAAGCAGAAAATGTCGTCGTAGTCGAAGAAGAAGGGGAAACAAGTATAGTCGGAACAGACTGTGCTGCTAACCCCAGACGAAGCTCCTCAGCCCGAAGCATTGAAAGGGCCTCGGTGACTATCGGGCGTGGTGAGCGGCTACTGTGCGGAGATCCAAGGGAGGGGATCAATGCCCTAGGACACGATCTTGATTTCTGGTATTTGGTAGTACACATTAATCCTATATAATACTTCGTAGTAATACCTCTCGAACTAACAAATTCTATTTTTGCAGTGCCACTAGCAGCCGTTGGGGAACACCTGTGGATACTATGTTGCCACAACATGGAACTACTCCTCCGTTCCGCAAAGACCAATCATCCTCAGGTTTGTCAATCTTGTAATAATTATTTCATACTTATCAATTTATATATATGCACGACTTTGATCTTCTTAGTGACAAGTTGCGACCATCCCTACAACTGCGTTGGAACAGGCCGAGCTCTAAAAAAATCGAGGACAATGTATATACTTCTTGATGTCTTAGGTTATAAGAGAAGAAGATTGAACTTAATTGTATATGTGTGTATTTGTTCATGAATAGTTAATTCATTTCATTTGAGTTAATTGATTTGTGAAATAGATGTTTTTGTTTCTGAAATGAATGTGAATTGGATGTATACATGTACTTGTTGTGTTTCTGCTTGTTTCAGAAGGCATGACTAGCATTTCCTGAGGCTAGCAAACAAACGGAAATAGATTAAGCAATACAAAGAAATATCATAGATGATTTCATCTACAAACCATCTATAATACACATATATCACAGATGGTTTCATCTACAAATCATCTGCGATACATCAGATATCACAGACGATTTCAACTAAAAACCGCCTGTGATATTAAGCTATCACATACAGTTTGTAGTTGAAACCGTCTGTGATACATCAGCTATCACAGACGGTTTCTACTATAAACTGTTTGTGCTAGTCAACTATCACAGACGAGTGTGAGTTAATAACTGTCTGTGATAGTCTGTATTACAGATGGTTTGAAAATTGTTGATGATGACCTCATGTTATTACTGACCCATAAACTCAGACGGCTCACCAAACTGTTTGTGATGATATTTTTGAACCGTCTATGATGACCTTTTTTTTATAGTAGTGCTAGCTCTTTCCAATTGAAACTTAGTAAATATTCTAGAAAGCTTAATGTTGAACTTTAAAATGTTTTATGCTATGGTGGACTTATTACTGTTTAGTTATGAGCGTTTCTTAGGCGCGGGTGCCCTGAGCATTTTTGGCTGTGGAGTCCTAATTTTTATTTATGTTATGTTTATCACTGTTATAGAATCAGTTGTCTTTAATGCAGTTTGTTCATTATATGTTGATTGCCCCCATTTGTAGTCGTATAAATAGGGGAGGTGCTACCGAAATTTTTAATAGTAGCGTCAAACTTAGATTGTTAATGTGTAGTGGTAGCATTTCGGGCTCAGATGTTGGGCTAGCGTGTTACAACAACGTTGCCCTGACTCAAGAATTTATCATGGAAGAACTGAAAACTGCTGTTTTTGAGATGAAAACAAATAAAGTGCCAGGTAGGTTCCCTGTGGAGTTCTATCAAAATTTTTGGGATCTAGTAAAATCTGATCTGAAGGATTCGCTAGATAATTTTCATAAAGGTGTGCCGGATATAGCAAGATTAAACTATGGGATTATCACACTAGTCCCTAAGTGCCAAGACGCTAGACAAAGTCAGAAGTTTAGGCCCATTTGACTACAGAATGTAAGATATAAGATTTTGACTAAGTGTTAATAAATAGATTGGCTAAGGTATATGAGATGGTCATTTCCAAAACGCAGACCGCTTTTTATAAAAAAAAAACGTCATATCATGGAGGGGGCTCTTACGTTACATGAAACTCTAAATTCTGTAACAAAAGGGAAGAAGTCAGGGATTTTGTTTAAAGTAGACATTGAAAAAGCTTATGACAAAATAAAATGGCCCTTTCTCTGTCAGATCATGAGATTGAAAGGATTCCTGAAAAGTGGTGTAATTGAGTTATGAAAATAGTTAGTGGGGGTAAGGTTGGTGTGAAAGTAAATGAACGTATTGGACCTTAGTTTAGAATTTACAAAGGTTTTGAGACAGGGAGATCCTTTGTCCCCTTTACTCTTTGACATAGTTGCTGATGCTTTAGCTCTCTTAGTAGATAAAGCACAGAAACAGGGGATAATAACGGGATTAGTTCTTGATTTAGTTGACAATGGGCTTGCTATTCTACAATATGTAGGTGATACTTTTTTTTTTTTTTGCAACAAGATGACTTGGAAGGGGCTAGGAATTTGAAATTTATCCTTTGCCTCTTTGAGGCAGAATCTCTGCAATGAAATCTTTACTTGTAATGTTGGGACTCAACCAATGAAGTATCTGGGAATTCCTCTGGATAGGAAAAGGCCGAGAAATAGTGAATGGAAGAATACTGAAAACAAAATGGAAGGTAAGTTAAGTTAAGTTGCTGGCAGGGTAAACTAACATCTGTAGGGGGGTGGTTTATCCTAATTAATTCTTATTTGAGCAGCGTACCTTTATATATGATGTCATTCTATGGACTACCTGTTGGGCGTAAGGAAGAAAATGGATTATTTCAGAACTAGATTTCCTTGGCAAGAAGATCACGGGATTAAGAAATACCACCTGGTAAAATGGCCTGATGTGTGTTTACCCAAAGAGCAAGGTGGGCTAGGTATTTTGGACCTAGACACCATGAATATTGCTATGTTGGGCAAATGGCTATGGAGGTTAGAAACTGAAGATGGGGTTAGGCAAGATCTTATTTTGAATAAATATGTGGGCTCTAAATCTTTGGCACAAATGGGTGTCAAGACTGGAGACTCCCACTTCTGGACTGGCCTAATGAGAATCCAATATTTGTTCTGTACCTGTTGTAAAAGAGTGGTTGGGAATGGCAAGAGGACCAGGTTCTGGGAGGATAAGTGTTTAGGGGACAAATCTTTGGCTCAATTGTATCCAAGATTATACAATTTAACTTTCAGCAAGAACATCACTATTGAGGATGTTTTGGCTAGAGGATCGGATAAGATTCATTTCAAGAGAACTCTGTGTGGGGAAACTAGGTTTTTGTGGGAAAATCTTAAGTAGGAATGTGACAGGGGTAGATCTAAGTGATAATGAGGACAACATTATTTGAATGCTTAGTCCTAATGGGAAATTCACTGTCAAATCCTTTTACCTGGCTTTCAGGATACAAGAATTTTGGATATCCTCACAAATTCTTGTGTAAAGTTAAGATACATTTGAAAATAAAGATTTTTCTTTGGTTGGTACTCAAAAAGAGAATCCTAACCAAGGATAATCTGAAGAGAGGATGGAAAGGATCCTACAAATGTCAATAATTGGAATGGATGAAAGCATCGATCACATATTTTTCCTGTGTCCAATTGCTAGATTCATTTGGAATGTGCTGAAATGTGCCTTTGGGTTCAAGAATGTACCTGATAATGTTGATCAATTGTTCACTAGTTGGTTGCCTGGTTATGGGAAAAGAATGAAACTGCTGATCTCTATTGGGGTTGTAGCAGTGTTTTGGGCAATTTGGAAAACTAGGAATGCTGCTTGTTTTAGAAACAAAATGCCTGCCGAACCAATCTCTTTTACATATAACATTTGTCACTGGATGATTCTTTGGGCATAATGCAGACAAAGGAGGAAAGCAGAGAGGCTATACGCAGACAAAGGAGGAAAGCAGAGAGGCTATACGCAGACAAAGGAGGAAAGCAGAGAGGCTATACTGCAGGGGGCAAAAGTTCTGGAGTGCGTGCGGCCGAGATCTTCGATGCAAGGAGGGGATGGAGACCAAGGGCACCCAGGATAACTATGCATTGAAGAATAGAAGAAGCTGTGCTTGTGCAGAAGACAAAAGTCTGGGGGAGTAACTGGAGCAATGGAATCAGGGGATGCATCTGAGACATATCCTGTACTCTTACTGGTGCCATGGATAGTTCTAAAAATGGTGTAACAAGGGCTAGGAATTAGTCTTTGCTTTGAGATGGAAGCCTGTATTGCTCATTGTCATTGATGGTGACCAGTAGAACTTCTGTTTGACTGTGCTTTGTTTTTTTTCCTTTTTCTGAACCCTGCTCTGCACTTTGTAGCTAATGATGGTTTCTAACAAAACAAATCGGGGGCTTTGCCCACTGTTCAAAAAAAAACACGTTTCTTCGCTTTTTTTTACCAGGCTGCATAAATGGAGAGTTAAAAAAACAAATAAAGCTCCGGTAGAATTGAAATTCAAAAGAAAAGAAAAGAAAAACACGAAGAAGCGGTCCAATTGTACGCCGTCTCGTGCTTGCGAGGCTGTGAGGCAGCGAGCCAGCCAAAGCACTCTCGATTTCTTCCTACTCCAGCGCCCAAGAGCCGGCGCAAATCACAACCTATTTTTACCTCTCGCCCTCTTCGTCTCCCTCCTCCCCTCCCTTCCCCGCCGCGATCGAGGCGAAACCAAGAGAGGATCGACCGCCCTCCCCTCCCCCCCAAAACCGCTCCTCCGCCCTAAATCCCCCGCTCCCGATTCGCTGCCGCTCCCCGAGTTTCCGATGGATTTGGATCTGTGGATCTCCAAGGTCAAGGAGGGCCAGCACCTCGCCGAGCACGAGCTCCAGTCCCTCTGTGAATACGTGAGCTTCCTACCCCGATTCGTTCCGCTAGGGTTTTGCTCAACCCGCGCGCGTGCGCTAGGGTGTTAGGGTTCTTAGGAGGTTGATAGGGGAAAAGAGTTGCTTTTGCTGCCGCTGAGGAATTGAAGTGAACTGTGTATCGGTGGATGCGTTTGTGTGTAACCGCTGTGTGTTTCGCTGATCATCCAGGTGAAGGAGATCCTCATCGAGGAGTCGAACGTGCAGCCCGTGAACAGCCCCGTGACAGTGTGCGGCGACATCCACGGCCAGTTCCATGACCTGATGAAGCTCTTTGCCACCGGGGGGCATGTGCCCGAGACGAACTATATTTTCATGGTGTGTCTTTGGGAGCCCTTTTTTCTGAGCTGTGGTTGGTTGAAATGGTTTTGGATGTTGTTGTGTTGCTGAGTTGATCTGTGATTGACTTGCAGGGCGATTTTGTGGACCGTGGCTTCAACAGTCTGGAGGTTTTCACCATCCTTTTGCTGCTAAAAGCGAGGTATTTGGTTCGTTTTCTGTTTGCGGATCGTAAATGGTCCTTTTCTTTGTTCCAAAGCTTTGACCTTTATGGCGCCTAGCTGCAGCTGCTTCACTTTTCGTTAGTATAATAGAACTTCATTATTATATCGCCATATTTGTAGGAATAATACATGAATAACCATAGTAGCAATAGGCCTTGCTTAGGTGGAATTATGCTGTTGAATGATAGTACTTGACTGCTGCTTGATTATATGCCACATCCTGTTGTCCTTACGTAACTTCCCTTTCCACCTTATCTTTCCTGGATAATACCTTGAGCAGTCTATGGTGTGGACGGGTTGTTTTAGGTTATTATTTGTCATAGTCTCATAGAATTAAAAGTGTATAACTATTTATGGTTCTGATACAAAGAACATTCAGGAGTGGAGCTGAATAGGTTTAAGACAATCATGCAGTAATCTAACTATGGTTTGGACGTGTGCTTAATAGCTGAAAAAAGCGTGTGCCATGCTGGCTGAAATCTGAAATCGAAATACCTTCATATTTTTCTACTAACTTCAACTGCAAGTGGAAAATAAAGATTGCCTCTCACCATTTTTGATTATGAACTATGCACTCTCAATTAGTGAAATAATTGTGATAATACTAGTTCCATTTAGACTTAGTTGCTTCCTTTCAGTAAGGATTCTGATTTAGAATTTTCCTGGAGCATTACCATGTATGGCTAATGCTTGTCATTGAATTTCCCAACTGGTATTAGGTATCCTGCCCACATAACCCTTCTGCGTGGAAATCATGAAAGCAGGCAGTTGACACAGGTATGTCCTGGCATGGGGAAAGCTTATGGGGTTGTTCTTTTGGGCAGTGGCTTTTGGCTGAAAATTTTTAATTCTGGTTGTTCGCGAGAGAGAGACACTTGCGTGTGATTTTAGTTAATATAGCTAAAGTCGATGCGGTTCCTACTATAATCTACTTATAGACCCTATCTTGAAAAGACACTCTGTTTGAAAGTTAGTTACTATAGATAAACCAGAAGCCCAAAAGAACGACCCCTATATTTGTTATCCAGCTGATCATCGGGATTCGAGATACTTCTGGTGCATGCAACTAAATGTTGTATAATTGCTCTCATGATTTGTATGTTGTGCTCTCATCTCTTGCAGCCAAAAGGTCTTGTAGTTAGTTGACTTGTACGTTGCATCACTCTCTCTCTCTCTCTCTCTCTCTCTCTCTCTCTCTCTCGCGCGCGCGCGCGTCACGCACAAGCACAGCATATTTGTGGCTTTCCCTTTAAATCTCTATGATGCATCATGCGTTAAAAAGGCATTACATGTTGATTTGATTCTGGAGGAAATGAGAATAGAAGCTAAAGCTAAAACAATCCAGTTACTAAATGTGCACGCCATTCCAGGATTTACCTCAGTTTCATGTTCTTCATTTTGGTGGATGCACATTAGAAATGCATACTTACACACCTTGTATCTATGAATTTTTTTTAAATCTTATGGTTCATAAATAGCGTCATCCGATAAGCAATCTGCGGTGTCATGCTTAGGTTTTGTTTGGCTAGTTGGACAATCTGTCTTTCACATGGCTTCTCTTTTTTGTGGTTATGACTTTGTATGCTCATTTTTCTATTGACATTACATACTTGAATGTATTCAAGTGTTGTACTGAACCACAAATAGGTTATACACGTGGCATGCTGATATCATGCAGGCGGACTAATATAATGTGACTTTAGGTGTATGGTTTCTATGATGAGTGCCAGAGGAAGTATGGGAATGCCAATGCCTGGCGGTACTGCACTGATGTTTTCGATTACCTTACTCTTTCAGCAATCATTAATGGCACAGTAAGCTCCTTTGTGTAGACAATTTGTAGGCTATAAGTTCATATTTTTTTGCTGGATCATACATAAATTATATGATGAAAATTCAGGTCCTCTGTGTCCATGGTGGTCTTTCTCCCGATGTACGTACTGTTGATCAGGTTTGTTGAACTTTCTTTCTTAACTTTTTATAAGCATCATTCAACCCAAATGTTGTTTATGAAACTTTGCTTATGTCCAATCCTTCCCATTTTATGGGATTTTGAATTTTCTGCCTTGCAGATTTACCGTACTAACAAATGTAGAAAGTAGAAACATACTGCACCTGGTTTATACAACAATTAGATGGTCTGATACCAACTCTTAAGATTGTCAATTGCTGGAAAATTCTGTTGATGGATAATTCTGCTGTTAGCTCTGGATATATCTTAATTTGATCAACGGATATTCGCTAGTACCTTTGAAGGAGTAAACATTCACTGAGTGTTAGCAGTTCAGCAAAGTGATTTAGATTTCTGTCGCCTATTTTTTTCCGAGATCACCATGCTAACTTATTTTGTGATATACTTCTTTTTGGTAGTAAAAGATGTTTATTATCAAGGACCTAGTAGAAATAGCATTGCAGGCTCATAATCTGGAGAATACATGATTCTGTGATTGGTTTTTTTTCTTATGTGTTTACTGTTGTTGCCACATGAGATTAAGATTTAAGAGTTGTTTCCAGGCAATGTTACAATGGAAGTAATCATGTCGTTGAATACATTTTTGTCACCAGATACGGACAATTGATCGCAATTGTGAAATTCCCCACGAAGGTCCTTTCTGTGATCTGATGTGGAGTGACCCTGAAGAGATAGAGACATGGGCTGTTAGTCCCCGTGGAGCAGGTTGGCTTTTTGGATCACGAGTGACAGCAGAGGTGTGCACAGAATCTTTTCATTCTGGATCGCCTTTTCATTGTCTGCTCACAAATTTTGTTGATTTATCCTATGCAGTTCAACCATATTAACAATCTTGATCTAGTTTGCCGGGCTCACCAGCTAGTCCAGGAAGGCTTGAAGTACATGTTCCAGGACAAGGGCCTTGTAACTGTGAGTTTCTGTTCCACATATAGACTGATCAGTCCAGATAATCATAGCAGTCCAGATAATCGTAGCATCTTATTGTAGTAGTATGCATTTTTTTTAGTTCAATACAACCATGTTGATGATGCTTGTATGTCTTGTGCAATTCTTTTTCAGGTGTGGTCTGCACCTAATTATTGCTACAGATGTGGCAATGTTGCTTCTATACTAAGCTTTAGTGAGAACATGGTATGTTAGTGCATCTCTGATGAGAGCATGATATTAACCGTGTACAAGTATTTGGTTGAGGTCTTTTGCATATACAATTATACATAATACCTTCAAGTCATTCATACGATCATTTCAACCCAATCTTTATTAGGTTTTATTGTACATTTATACCAGTATGTGATTCATTATTTTGTTAGGGGATGAATTGCTTATACAACAGGGAATGAAATGCTATATAAGGCAACTCTGGCCAATATTTTTAGTGTTAGTGGTTAGTCTTATAGAAGTTCCTCTCATGGTACAGCTAAACTGGGTTGCGAGCCGTTTCTCTGTACTCAATAATATACCAAATGCCGTTCCACACTTTCTATAATCTGATTGGTAGTGATAAGTAGAGCACTTTGGTCAGACCTGACACAAGGAATAAATCTAATGGCTACTAATATAGGGAGAAAACTTCAGTTGGACCTGCAAAGGAAATCAACAGATTCACTTCTAGTTGCCTAACTATGTTGGCCATCCTTTTTGAGGAATAAACCATTTGGTGGTTAGTAGTAAATCAGCAACAGCTCAGCATGTGCCTATGGTGTCTTTGCCTGAGGAAGTGTATAGAAGTTTACAACTGAAAGTATTGAAGTTCACAATTGAAAGAATAAGTCACTTAACTTTATTAACAAGTACCAGAAGACCTCTGGTTACTTCTGTGAAATCATATTTGATCTGATTTGTTCTCTGATCTTTGCATTAGTTGCACTTTTACAATTATGGCTGTAAAGTAGCTGATTTGTTTCGTGAGCTGTAGCTGATTCTGATCTTTTCGATCCTTTGCTCAATTGTCAGGAAAGAGAGGTTAAGTTCTTCACAGAGACAGAGGAGAACAATCAGATGCGAGGCCCAAGGACTGCTGTCCCATATTTTCTCTGACTTCAATTGTACAATTTTAGAAGTCACTGTTTTAATCTGTAAGGGTTAAAGATGAACAAGAGGTGTTTATTGTTGTAGGTTCAGATCATAGTGCAATCTGATGCGTTTGATTTCTCCGTTCTTTTAACCGCATGTACGATAGACCATTGGGAGTGACATTGCTCCTGTATTCCTTCTCTGACACAGTCAGGTTTTGGTTATGATTTATTTGGGTGCTATTTATTATCCTAAACCGTACATGCATTTTGCAACACAGGTTTGGTTGTGTTCTATTCGCAGCCTAAGAATTTTACTTTTAGGTGACGTGCTAAGATATTCTGTTGTAGAATGTGTGACGAAGAGTTGTACGCAACTCCAGGCATATATTCACTAGAAAAAAAAATTCCAGGTATATGTTCTGTACAGTAGCTTCATTCCGTATGATGAACCCCACTAATTCGCAAACGTTTATCATGCAAGACCCGTCGAAATTGTTATCGGCTAATGGACATGGTATGCTTCATTTATGCAAACCGAATCATTTCTTTAGGATTTCGCATGAAAACATTCCGTTTTTACTACGCCAGTAACACTGCATTCGGTACAGAAGTAGGAAGTCTTGCGGCCAAACCAGCCACTGGCAAAATTAGGAACCGCAGCGGCAACAAGCCGCTCGCTTAGCACTAAGCACCAGGATCTGGCCAAACCAGGCTAAGCCGAGACGGGCTGGCTGAAGTTAAAACCCTTCTAGTACTCTACTAGACCTGGCTTGGCACCGCTTGTTGCGCGCTCCGTTCAACTGCCCCCTCGCCGTCACGGTGCCGAGAAGATGCCTCCGCGGCTGCGAGCACGGGGTCGTACATACGTGACGCTTTTCCAACGGTGGGGAGAAGGGATGGGCTGGGATGCCCTCCCGCGGTCGGTCTCCCTCGCCTCGCCCACCCAAACGAACCAAGAATCCAACACCCACGCACGCACGAACGAACGATACGTAACCAACTCAAAACCGAGCCGACAGCGACCGCGTCTGCTTCTCCGCCTTCTGCAATTCTTCGTTAGATATCCGTGATTCGCTGCCCGCCCACCCGAGCCGCTTTTGGTGTTTTTGGCCGGCGTGTCTCGCGGTCTCAGGCCTCCTAAAGTGACCAGAGCAGCTGAGGCGCCCGCTGAACTCCCCTCTCGTAGGAAAGTTTGCATGCTTATCAGGTCTTGGAATAGAGGTCCTCTTTGCGGAAGCAGTGTCAGAGAAGATCGGTAAACGTGACTTTAGACAATTCTTAGCCATCGGATCGTAAATGAACGGCTCAAATCAGAAGATACAGTACTAATGATACACTGCCTGTGCTCCAGTGTTTTCGCTATAGCGACTAGGCCGATCTCAGCCTTCGTTTCTTGATCTGACGGCTAGAAAACAAAGTCACAGCCGGATGCCGGCCGATCAGTCAAACAGCAGTGTGTGTCACATTAAACTACAGTTATCTGTACGCCTAAATTGGATCTGTCATGATAATAAATCCGTAGAGATCTGGGGGCATCTTTCGTCAGGCTGCTGTTTTTTTCCCTCAATCCTCATGATCACTCAGGAGGGGGCGGCAGTAGGAAATTAATTTACTGTTCGTCGTGTCTGACTGACCACCTCAATTAACAACCAGTGGTCTTTCATTTAAAGAAAGAATTAAAAGCTCACCACATTTGTAACTCATGTACAATGGAGAGACAGGAGTCCGTCTATAAGATGCTGAAATATGATATAGAGACAGTGAAAAGACGGTTCATACAATGGAGTATTTATTTTAGTGTCTTTAAGTAATTTAATATTTTGCATGTGGTTAAGATGAACTTGGAGTCTCCAACTCATACAACGTCTCCTTTGTCTGTCTTTAAGCCTCGACTTCAGCGTAGAGACGAGCTGCTCACCGTCTCTTCGTGAAGAGACGCGGAGGCCGTCTCTTGACCATGCAAGAGGTATTTTGCAAAAAGTATTGAGATGGAGACGACTTGAAGAGACCCATTGTACATGCCAAGTGCACGTATGTTTGACCGGTAACGGATTACTCTCAACAGAGGAAGCAGTAGCAGTTCGTGCTAACTCAACAGTTTTCCAGCCTGTCAAGAGAAAAATCCAGTGATCTCCACTGTTTCTGGGGCAGAATGATGATGGTCGAGGCAAGCGATAATGCAGCCCTTCGTACGATCTGTTTTCCGGGTGAAAAGATCGAACCATCTAGAGTCCAGAGAGAAAAATGAGGACAAGGAAACATGGCCTTGCAGGATTGGTGTGGTACATTGTGGTGGCCCTCTTCTTTGCCAAAATCTCTTTCTAATCATGGCCATGAGCTAACCAAAGACGAGAATTAAGGAAGAAAAGAATGAGAAGAGGGGCCGGACAGATCGAAACAGCGCATCGTATTTAGCAGATTCTCCGGTTATAGTTACAGCTTGCAACAAAATTGGAGGGGGAAAAATACTAACTGACTCGCACTATCTTCTCCGATTCCGAGGGGGTGGTTGCTGCTGCGGAGGCGCCGGCCGCGGGGCTGTCCGGCCGCCACGTGGCGACCGCGCACGGGGCTGGTTCTCCTCGTCCGCCATTGCCCGCCTCCGGCCTTGCCGGAAGTCCCCGAACTCGGCGTCGGAGAACGACGACGACCCACCGGGAGCCAGGCGCCGTGGAGGCCGCCGCCTCCTCCACCGGCAGCACCGCCGCGCGACGCGGAGCGGCGCGCGCGCCACGCAGCAGAGCACGGCAACCGGCAGGCACGCGCACATCACGCAGCACGCGGCCGCGCACTCTGCCAGCGCCGCGCCTCGCCCGGCGTCCTCGGGCGGCGCCGCCGGGGACAGGCCGCGCCCGCGCGCGTACCCTCCCCACTTCCTCGCCGCCTCGGCAGCGGACGCCTTCTTCTTGCGCGGCGCTCCGGCGTCCGTTTCTTGCTTGCCGTTGGCGTCCATGCTTTTGCCTTCGCTCCCTCCCTTGCTCCGCCTTCCTTCCCTTTGCTTTTGGTCTGGGTGATTCGATTACGAGGCGTGGGGTTCGTGGGAGGGAGGCCTCTCCATTGTCTCACTCTCCTTTTTCGCACCAACTTGGAAACGCCTCGCGTGTTGCAGGTTTTCGTTTCTATCTACTTTCTTTATCTCTGGTCAAAGATTAAAAAAAAAAGAATGGGGTTGGAATTTTAAGCGTAATCTGTTCACTAATAACAACACTTTCTGGTCTTTTTTTATTCACGAACCGAAAGCTCGCTAAGTGAGACTGAACCGAAAGCTCGTTAAGTGAGACTGAACTGGACCGCTTTCCACAAAGTAGTCGCATTTGGAACAATCTCTTTTCTTAATACTACAGCTAATGATAGTATTACTTTGGTTTGGCTTGTTTATGGCGAACAATTTGGTGCTTGCAATTGATCGATCGGCTGTGAGATATCCGGTCAAGACGCCGTCGCTTTTAAGTCAGTACTGTATTTGGTGCGTCCGTGCCCTGCCGGCCTGCCCGGTGCCCACCGTGCGGCTACATGCAGATGCAGTCCCACAAGGCCACAAGTACAGTCTCGTAATAATTTTTTTAGGAGGTACATAGCAGATGCGCATAATACCCATACACATATACATCCTTTACACATCTCTTCCTCCGTCTTGGACTTCAAGAATGGCTCCCACGACGGGAAAAATTGTGAACAGTTACACTACACGTGCCAAATTGTTTAGCAATCCGTAGCGAGAGCTACTATATGATGTAAATGATGCAGTATAGGCATATATTTAGATTTAATTTTACCATATTTAATAAAGACATAAATATATAAATGACTTAATCAACATAAAATCATATGAACTCTTTAAGTCATTGAAATATACTCCCAACAAATATACCATGTAAGAGTCTAAAATCAGCATATACACATGTAAGCAATTTAAGACATTGCACGGAATGCTGATCTCAACATAAACATGACATGTATGATCAAATTCAGCATGTTATCAACATTTTGAATGTTATTAATTGCTCTTAGAAGGCTAGTTGCACAAGATTCATTATTGGCCGTCTCCGCTATAACAAAATGTAATCTTAATTATATATGCCCGCTTATACATTTGATATTGAACTTAAATCAAAATTTGCTATTAAAGAAACTACCAGATCATGATTATAATTTGTTGAACATTAAATAAGATCACAATAATCAATACATAGCCACTCATAGACTTCATGTCATTTGAATCACTAATCCAGTTAGAATCACTGAATCTTGCCAAGACTGCTGGATGGTCAGAATAATATATCCCCAAATTTGAGGTCCCCTTCAAGTATCTGAGTACTCTCTCTAGTGCTATTCAATGATCATCTCCTAGTTGGATGTATAACGGCTCAATCTGCTTACAACATATGAGATGTATAGCCTCATTACACTAGTTAGATACATCAATGATCCTATTATTTGAGAATATTTAAGCTGATCCTTCCCATGTCCGGTGTTTTTATATAGCTTTGTATTTAAATCATAGGGTGTGGCCACTGGCTTATAGTCCATAAATCCAAATCCGATTAAGAACTTGTCCACATAATAGGATTGTAAAAGAATAATCACATTCTCACCCTTTCTAACCTTGATGTTTAAGATAACATCAGCCTCACCCAGATCTTTCATATCAAAATTCTGGGAAATGAAAGACTTTGCTCTATTGATTACATCCAGTATGTCGTAAAAAGCAATATGTCATCTATATAAAGATATAGAATGACACCTTCGCCTCCACTAAACCGATAGTAGACACATTTATCGGCTTCGTTCACACAAAAGCTGACCGAGGTCATTGTACTATTGAATTTCTTATACCATTGTTGGGAGCTTGCTTTAGACCATATAAGGATATAATCAATCGACATACTTTCTTTTCTTACCCTTCAACCACAAAACCATCGAGCTGTTGCATATAAATCTCCTCATCCAACTCTCTATTTAGGAAAATGGTCTTTACATCCATTTGATGTACTTGGAGTTTGTATGCAGCAGCTAGTGCTAAAAACACCCAAATTATGGGTAAACAGGCCATAGGAGAGTGTGTATCAAAGTAGTCTTCTCCTTCTTTCTACATGAAACCTTTAGCCACTAAACGGGCCTTGTATTTTTTTATAGTACCATCAGGTCTACGCTTTCTTTTAAAGATCTATTTGCAGCCTACTGGCTTACAACCAGGCGGAAGATCTGTAATCTCCCATGTTTCGTTAGCTACGATGGAATCCATCTCGCTCTGAACTGCCTCCTTCCAGTAATCCATATTCGGGGATGTGTATGCCTCTGAAAGGATTCGTGGTTCATCATCCATAACATAGGTGGCATAGTCATTGGCGAGTGACTTTTCAGTCCTCTGCCTCTTACTCCTCCTCAACTCCAACTCTGGAGCGGTGTTATCCACACTAGGAAGAATAGAGCGTTTATCTCAAGCAATGTGTCAATGACTTCATTTGGTCTCATAGGAAACACATGTTCGAAGAATGTCGCATCACGAGACTCCATCACTATATTTGTAGCGATGTCACTCACCTTGGATTTGACCATTAGAAATCTATAAGCCGTGCTATTTATAGCATACCCTAGAAAGACACAATCAATGATTTTTAGATCAAGCTTTCTTTTCTTCGGTAACGGCACATGCACTTTTGCAAAGCAACCCTACATCCGAAGAAAAAATAAGTTAGGTTTTCTCCTCTTCCATCCTTCATAAGGTGTTTCCTCCTGATTGCGAGGTGGAACCCTATTCAGGACATAATTAGTTGTGAGAATTGCTTCACCCCCACCAATAGTCCAGTATACCTGAATCTAGAGCATGGCGTTAACCAAGTCATAAAGAGTTCGGTTCTTTCTTTCGGCTATTTCATTCGATTGGAGTGAGTATGGTGGAGTATATGATATGATTTATATGTAATACGTACTCTATTGTTCCAAATGTATTTGTATTTGTATGAAATGATCCCCATGTAATTATATTTCTCTATTATACTCAATGTAAAAATTAAAACGGACTGTTTAGTTTTGGTTTGTAATGTATAACACCACTTGTATTTGTTCATCTGGTTGCATGCCATTCAATTGAGACTCCTCTACATGTTTTAGATTTGAATGCATTAATTCATAACATTAATTAGATGATTCAATCACTGTTATTAATCCTAATCTCACCGATTAGCTTAGTTAGAAAAATGTGGGACGTTACAACCTTCTCCCCTTAGAAAAGATTTCATCCTCAAAATCAAGGTCTTACTTAAGGAGATTCAAGTAGTTTACACGTAGGTCCTCCTCTTTCTCCCATGTCATTTCTCGTACGGAGTGGTTCCTCCACTAAACTTTGCAAAAATGAATCGTCTGATTTCTTAACTTGTGATCTTCGGTCTCTAATATTCTCAGTGGGTGTTCCTCGTAGGTCATATCCGCTTGTAAGGGAATGTCAACTTGATCGCTTGTTCTGAAGGTTGGCTAAGGCATTTTCTGAGTTGAGACACATAGAATACATTGTGAATTCTGGACAAGTGTTTAAGTAGCTCTAGTTGATAAGCAAAACTACCTCTTGGCTCTAGAATCTTAAATGGTCCAATATATCTGGGATTTAGCTTCCCTTTTAACCCAAATCGATGGATTCCTTGCATCGGCGATACTCTCATATATACATAGTCGCCAGGTAAAAAGGTAAAGTCTTGTCTCCATTGATCGGCATAGCTCTTCTATCGGCTTTGAGCAATCTAAAGTTGGTCTCTGATCACTTGGATCTTCTCATCATTCTCCCGTATGATGCCAAGGCCTAACAGAGGTCATTCCCTGACTTCATACCAGCAAATAGGTGACTGACATTTTCTATTGTACAAGCTCTGAAAGGTGCCATTTGTATACTCGCCTGATAACTATTGTTATAGGCGAATTCCGCTAATGGTAGGTGTTTGCCCCATGACTCTCTAAAGTTTAATACACATTCTCTTAGCATGTCTTCAAGAATTTGGTTGGTTCATTTAGCTTGGCTGGTTTGTGGATGATAGGCTATGCTAAAGCTCAGTTTAGTTTCTAGAGCAGTTTGGAGACTTTTCTACAAACTAGAAGTGAATAATGACCCTTGGTCTGAAGTGATTGTTTAAGGAATGCCATGCAAGGTCACTATCCTTTCTAGATATAGCTCTGTTAGCTTATCAAAAGAGTAGGTCTGTTTGGTGGCGATGAAATGGGTGGACTTGGTGAGTTGGTCTACTACTATCCAAATAGAATCTTTCTTTTTTACGGTCATAGATAAACCCGTAATAAAGTCCATGCTTATGCCTTCCCACTTCTATTCAGGAGTCTCTAATGGTTGCAATAATCATGCTAGACATTGATGTTCTGCTTTCACTCTCTGACAAGTGTCGTAACTTCTAAAATATGTGGCAATATCTCTTTTTATGTTAATCCACCATAAATTTCCCTTGATATCCTTATACATTTTTGTGCTCCATGGGTGAATTGTGTATAAGGTATCATGGGCTTCTCGGATGATTGTTTCTTTGATTTTTGAATTATCAAGTACGCAGATTCTACCATGATTGCGTAAAATTCCTTCTTTGTCTAACTCAAATTCAGACGGCTACCCTAATTTGATTCTTCTGACTTCTTCAATTATAAATGCATCTGTTGACTACTTCCCCTTTATCTGGTCAAGTAGAGTTAGGTGAAAGGTCATGGCGGATATGGTGGCTTCTGTCATCAAAAATCTGAATTCGATCCCCATTTTGGCTGTCTTGCAATAGGCCTGGGTTATGTTCAGAAATTGAGAGGTGGTTACAGTAGGATCTTTTGCTTTGTGCATCTGCTACCACATTTGCCTTTTCTCGATGGTAATTGATGGTCAAGTCATAGTCTTTAATAACTTCTAGCCATCGTTGTTGTCTCATGTTCAGCTCTTTTTGGGTGAATATGTATTTGAAGCTTTTATGATCACTATATAGGACACACTTTGATCCATATAGGTAATGTCTCCATATTTTGAGGGCGAAAACTATAGTTCCCAGCTCCAAGTCATGAGAGGCGTGATTCACTTCATGTGGCCTCAACTGCCTGGAAGCATAAGCTATCACCCTATCCTTCTGCATTAATACGCATCCTAGTCCTGACCTTGAAGCATCACAATACACAATATACTCAATGCCACTTTCTGGTAATGCTAGTATATGTGTGGTAAGCTTTTGAAAACTATCTTCGTAGGCTTCTGTCTAATTGTATTTCTCGGCTTTTCTCAACAACTTACCATGTGTTTGGTTGCAAGGACTAGGTGGGACGGGATGGGATGGACCTGTTTTTGTAGGTGTTTGGATGGGAGATAAGCAGAGTCAAGGACATCCCACTAGGAATATTCCTTGTAGATCCGGGACCAGGCAATCCTCTTTTTTTCATGGGACGGAGTCATCCCACCTCTTTGTTTTTTAAGTATTGTTTTATTTAATTTTTTTTAAAAAAAACTCAAAGGCTTATGTGTAGAAACATATCAACAATAGCCTTCAATTTTTTTTTAAAAAAAACTCAAAGGCCACACATGTCCCACCTTCATCCTTCCATCCAAACAAAGGATGGGACCATTCCATCCCACTTTATCCTTCCAACCAAACAAAAAACAGAGATGACTCTATCCCCCCAACCAAACAAAAAATGGGATCATCCCATCTCAAAACCAGGGACAGGAGCATCCCATCCCACCTTGTCCCTAAACCAAACACAACCTTAGTGAGTGGTGAAGCTATTTAGGAAAAACCTTGATAAATCTATGGTAATATCCTGCTAAACCCAAGAAACTCTGAATCTCAGTGGGGCGATTCCAGGACATAACAGCTTCAATCTTGCTAGGATCTTCTTCTATCCCTCTGTCTGATACTATATGTCCAAAGAACACGACTTGGTCTAACCAAACTCACATTTACTAAACTTGGCATATAGCTGATTTTCTCTTGGGATTTGCAATATGATCCTCAGGTATTGGCTATGCTCTTCTTCGCTCTTTGAAAACACCAGGATGTCATCAATGAAGACAACTATGAATTTATCCATGTATTTCATAAAGAGCTTATTTATTAAATTCATGAATACGACTAGTTCATTAGTTAACATGAATGGAATGAAGATGTATTTGTGATGTCCATAATGGGATACTGTTGTGGCTACAGGCCAAACAGTAGAGAAGGGGACTAGTAGAAGAGGAAGAGAGGAGCCAAATCTATGGGAGAGTTGGTGAGAATGAGAGGATGTCCCCCCTTTGCCCCTCCTGGGGGTTTATATATATGAGTGGGGTAGAATGAGAAATCCCCATTCTACCCCTTAGTACTTACAAAGGATGAGGGTACATTGGTATTTTTACACTGGTATATTCCTCTACACTATTGGGCCTATTACATGTTGAACTAGCTGCACGGCCCAGTCGCGGGGGGTTGGGCCACCCCCACAACAGATACAAATATGATCTTTGGGATATCTTCTGGCTTTACCTTCATTTGGTGGTACCCTAATCTTAAGTCGATCTTTGAAAATACACAAGCCCCTTGAGCTGATCAAAGAGGTCATCTATTTTGGGTAGAGAATACTTGTTCTTTATGATGACTTTGTTTAGTTCTCAGTAGTCTATGCAAAGTCTAAGGCCTCTGTCCTTCTTTTCTATGAACAATACTGGGGCTCCCCATGGGGATACACTCTCTTTAATAAATCCCTTCTCCTTTAGTTCATCTAACTGGATTTTTAGCTCGACTAGTTTTCTCGAGGTCATTCAGTATGGTCTCTTGGAGATGGGTGTTGTGCCTGGAATGAGTTCAACCACGAATTCCAATTCTCGGTTTGGTGGCATGCCAAGTAGCTCATTAGGAAATACATAAAGAAATTCCTGAACTATTGTTATGTCTGCTACCTCTACTCCTCGAAGAATAGTTACTCTCATTTTGGGTTATGAGGGTTTCGTTCTACTTCCAAAATATATTAACCTAGAGCTATCGGGCTTTCTTATGGAGGCACTTTTAAGCTTGCAATCTATGTTCACTCCATTTGTGGCCAGCCAATCCATTCTTAATATCACCTCCAGATTAGTCAAGCCAATCACATGAAGGTTAGCTAAAAATTCAATGTTTTGGATGAGGATAGGTTGATTCCTTAGGATGGAGGTCATTGTTATAATTCTGGTTGGAGTGTGAACCCCCAACGACTTCTCTAATGACTCACTTAGGACGCGTTTGGTTCCCTGGCTCCCGCCACTCAGGCTCGTTTCCCTGGCTCCCGTCAGCCAGGCCAGGGAGAAACGAAACTAATTTTCGTTTCCGCGCGGCCAGGCGCAAGGCTGCATTTTGCATGTATAGAACCAGGCTGCTAGCAACCAAACATTGATATCTTGCATGCATAGAGCCAGGCGGAGGCAAATCCAGGGTACCAAACACGCTGTTACTAACCCATTTTCTTTTATGAATTTTTGTGAAATAAATGAATGGGTTGCTCCTAGATAAAAAAAAACATTACCTAATGAGGGTGGAATGATTAACTTACCCATGACCACATCTGTAACTTCCCCCAATTGTTTAGCTGGTACATGTGTCAGGTGGGCTTGCCCCTCTGAATTGAGTTCCCTACCCTGCTACCCTCATTGCGGCATTCCCAGGCGCTCTTGGTCCTCGTCTAACAACTGAGTTCTGGGTTGGGACTAGTGCCCTTGGTGCTAGATTCTGCTGCCCTTGGGTCAAGGCTCTAAACTCTTGCTTCTTGATCTCCTTTCTCCCCTGGGGAACGTGAGAGGCGCTAAAACTCTTAGTGAAATCTACCCATGTTATTAGACGATTAGCGGCTCGGTTTCACTTGAAATTCAACCACTAGGTGACGACAGGTCCTATCAACTGGTGAGAAGCATAGTGCACCTTCTCATCTGAACAACTAACAATATTTAATTTATTTTCCACCTTCTACAACCAATCATCTGCTTCTAACGGGTCTACTTCTTCAAAAAAAGTGGGTGGATGGGTCTGTAGGAAATATCCTAAGCTAACACCTATATTCGGTTGATGCTGTCCTGGGTTTGCTACTTTTGCCTCTAGAAAGTGGTTTTGATTCTCCTAGGACTCCTTGTAGGAATTCTCTACAAACTTGAAAATATCCCGCAAGCTGCTAAGGTTATTGGTGTTCTCTATATTACCAGTGTATCTGACCTTAGGCCGACCACTTCTGACCTTTGGCAGACCGTTTTCTACCTCTAACAGATTCACAGGCTGACCCTGCCTAGGTAACACACTTTGATAGTTTGATTGTGGGTTGCCCTCGGCCTAAACATTATCAGCAGATCCTAGTCTAATGGCCAGATCAGGGATATTATGGTTAGCGTTCTCCATCATGTAAAGATGTTGATTTAATTTAGTCAACTCATGTTTATGGATTTAACTTTTGGTTAAATACAGTAGCATACCCCTAGTCACAGTATTAAGGTTGCGTTGGTCACTAGTTGCAATCATAGCTTTGCAGAAGTTAATACTTCTAAAACTGAAAGGAACTACTACCTTAATCCAAATCATCAGGGCTAACATTATCTTCATCCTCATTTCTGTTACCATACCCATTTTCACCTCCTCCTCTACTGCCCCTACTCATCCTACTGCTACTAGGATCGATTATGGTTGTGCTTCCCCTTCTTCGATCATTTCTCAATATCTGAAAAGTTGAATGGACACTCATGTGGGCATTGTGAAATGCTGGGAATCTACTAGGAGGAAGGTTATGTGGAGGGATCTCTGGGTACGGAGGAACAGGTGTTGAAGTGCCTCCTAAATCTGAATATGGCGAAGAGTAAGGTGAAGGAAGTGAATTGGTAGTAGCGGGTGGTGGAGATGTGTGTAGTGCTATATTGGTAGGAGGTGGGTTTGGTGGATTTCCTGAGGTTCCTCCTGGTTCTTGGCCTTGTGGTGGTGGGTTGTGATCAGACATAGGATAGTGGGGGTCCCTGAGCTACATAGTGAAAGATGGCCTCTCGGAGTTCATTGCGGCCATGCTCATTCACATAATACCTATGCCTCCAACCATATGAGATCTCCTCTGCTCTCTCTTAAGTGCATCTTTGGTGATGTGGTAAAGCATGGTGTTAGAAATCATCATCATATTGGAGGTGATACTATGGGCCGCTGGTGTCAAGGAATCTGGTCTGAAACTAAGGTTAGAGCTAACAGATCCTGATGCATATTGCTGCCCATAATTCCTTAAGGCAAAAGCAGGCACATCACGATACTCGGTGTGGCACAAGTGATCTCCAAAGTGTGACCTAATCGCATGCAAAGCTTCTTTTGCCACTTGCTAATTAGGTAGATAGTCATCTACAGACTACAGAGCACCATGGTACTGCATGCTCCCACCAATAACCCATATTTAATGGGGTCCCCATGACTATCACTCTAATACTCGGTGGTGAACCATCCTCCAGTATCTCCTAGTAGTACTTAGGGCAAGGTGCTCCTAATTCCTGTAACATCTGCCACAGAAGAAGTACATGCTACCCCCGGATCTGAGATGGTGGTACTCTAATACGAGCCATCCTACAAAAGGAAGGGTTGTAATTAGATTTCGCAGTTCACTTAAGTCCTTACGAGAAGAAAGTAGTAGTACTGAATTTTGAGAACTAATTTAACAATAAAATGACATAATGATAGAAGTATTAAAGAATACTTAAGGCAATATAGCAAAAAAAATCCTACTTAAGTCTAGAACTGTCTCTAGTTATATGTGTGGCCCGCAAACCATTTCTCTGATACCACCTGTGGTGACCCGTATTTTCACTGAGGGGTAAAACCGCTAGTCAATGGATTACTATTTGTTTTAGCCGATAGAACTACACTCTAACAAATAATAAGCCCATTAGAATGTTGTAACAGAATAATAATTAGAGACAGTATACAACATTGCATCGAGATAGCCACGCAGGGCTAAAGTTCCATACAACAATTCTAGCTAGTTTATTATAATATCAGAGTAAAGTCTAGTCTAGAATCTAATTATACAAGAAGAGTTTAGTATAATTACAATACTCTTAATATCAAAGATACCTTGAGGGTCAAAACATTGCCTCTCCTAAAGTCTTAGTCGTCCCAGGTCTCGTATAAGGCATGTCACCCTTTTACGACTCGGTCTCAGTACCATCTCCCACCCAGTCGAGGTAGGGCTCATCTGCGTATGCCTCATCCACTCCAAGTGTGGATCCCAACTGGCTATCCTCTAAACAAAGAAAATAATAGTAAGAGTGAGTATGAAGTACTCAGTAAGCTTATATAGACACTATGCACTGTATGATCCTGCTCCACCTCTTTTGATACATCTCGTTCTCATGCTCATTCTCATTCTCAGACTATATAGAAAATAAATGTTTTTAGGTTGTAAAAGATTTCGGATTTATTAACTTCAGAAAACTACTGAACACTCGTATAAATAACTAAAAACCTCCATTGATTTCTGAAGCCTCCAATTTAGGAGATAGGCATGAATTCATTATTTATATAGCATTGCGCAAACTTGCGCCACTTTTCCCATTATCACTATGATTCTTGTAGCGAATGAATTTTCTCATTTCCTTAGATACGATGCCTGAACTGGAGTACAAAACTTTTACATCTATCTTAGTATATTATATCTCTACCTTATTACTCTAAACTGGCGGCCCGGGGCGGTCTCTTACCCTCACCCGACACCCACCGATCTCAACATAATTGTTGGTTGGGGTGGCCTAACTATCACCCAACACTCCACTACGTAATATATCACCTCTGCGTACCCCACTTCTGACCTCTATACCAATCCTGGGTTCTTACGGTCCACGTCCCCCACTTGTGGCCTACGTACCAATTTTGAGTTCTGGTGACTGTGGATCCCCCCTCTCGGCCTCTGTACTAGCTCTGGGTTCCTCCCCTAATTTTATACTTACTCATGTGGAGAATGTAATAACCTTGATCGAGTTACTAATTCTACCGGCCCCCAGATGGAATAATGGTTGGTATGATTAATACAGTCCATTACACGAGTGAAGTTTGTATGTCCTTATATTTTATTCTTATGCAGAGGTCCCAATCCTGCTTTTCTGTCACCTGCCAAGGCAACCTCTACCCACCTTTTATTTAACCTTACTTGTCAATTGCTCCATCATTCGACTACTATCATTTCTCTTTCCTTTCTTATGCCATTTATCTTATTTAAACATGGCATTAAATTTTTGTGCAAGGTGATAGTAATTTAGTAGAGAAATACTTATTTTGTGAAAGATACCCTGCTCAAATTTTCAAAGGTATGCTTGTCTGTGTTTAGGTGGAAGCTTTGGGTCCCAAGCTCACTTTGGAATAATCTGCTCTCAAACCCCGATTCCTCTCCTGCAATTAGTACGCGTGCTATAATTTAATTTATCGGCGTCGAAGAAAATAACATACTAGAATGATTGAGTAAATTACACTATAGCATCTCAGTGAAATTCCTAAACTTTATTTTAGTCATTTGCAAATTTTTATAGCTCAATTCCTATTTTAATTACCGGGTTAAACTTTAGTCGTTGCATGTAATTTTATTTAATTACTTATAGACTTTAATTCACTATATGGCAGTAAAAAATCTAAATAATTCTTAATGAGTTTCTACTATTTTATATGCAACTAACAAATTAATTCAAGGCTTAGGTATTCTTCATAATGATTTAAGCAATAGTCTACTAATTTAATCGGTACCCGCTGGTTTGTGGTATACTAGCAGCCCTTAGTCATTTTTAATAGCCCTACATGTTTATGAATGGTGTTTTACAATGTGATATAATCAGCAAGATTTTATAGCGAGGTATAACATGCAATTTGGAAGGCTTAGATTTTTACGATTTGCAAATACAAATTTTTATCGCATGAGCTAAATCTATCTCTTCCCTTTTCTTTACGCCCTTTCTTGTTCTCCCTCATTTCCTTCTCTTGGCCAGATGTTGGCCATTTGGCTGCCCCCCCCCCCCCCACTCCACCCGGCCTTGTCTCTTCCCCCTCCCTCCTGATTTGGATCTGGTGCCTCCTTCCCCCTCACGCCGTCGGCCCTCATGCCTTACTTCGCTCCTGCCCTTGGCCACAGCATCGCTGCCTCCTAGGCTCGGGATCCCATGCCCTCTCCTCACTAGTCCCCTTGTGTATCTACACTGCCGCCTCCTGGTCACGTTCCTAGGACCCCTCTACGGTCTCTCTCAGCTCCCTCTCGGCGCTGACTTGGGGCTTGGCTGTGGCTCCCCTAGTGCCATCTCCCCCATTGGTGGCTAGGGTTTGCTCGAATCATCAGTGTCGTCCCTCCATGCGCCGTCACCTCCATGGTTAATGCCCCTCCCCTTTAATTCTTCTATACCTCCTTTTCTGTCTTTACTTACTCCGGTTATTTGATTTACTTAAGCCTCTTTTGTGTACTTTACGTTGCATTTTTGCATTTGGATCCTATTGAGGGTAGAGTGTTGCATCTACTATGATGGGGCTTGAAGTCACTCCACATGTCGAGGGAGTGTGGCTTGACTGTCAGGTGTGAGTGGTGGCCCAGCACTACGACGTTTGCCCTTCGGTAACTCCTATCTATGTTCTTGCTACACTTGCTTGTTGAATGGTGATAGATGGGTGCTCTAGGAGCTTGTGGTGCTGGATATACTCATTGGTGGTTGCTAGGTTTTGCCATGTCGAAGTTGATTTAGTGAGTACATGTGCTCCTTGTGTGGTCCTAGAAGGCAATGAAATCATGAGGGAAAAGTGTGGCCTGGCCTACCTTGGCCGGTTTGCTGTCGGGTTGATTTGGGGTTGGCCAAGGAAGTGGCCGTGGTGTCACTTTCCTCTTTGATGGCTGCGACATCCCAAATTTTTCCTCTAATTTATTTGGATTTAATTGGCTTATTTGGAATTTCTTTTTTTCTTCCTTATTTTAGCCTAGAGTAAGATCTATGGCAAAATGTATATAATTGTGATCAAATCAAGTGAATTTTGTTTTTGTTGAGTCCCTTGTAAATCCTAGAATTTTTTAAAAAATTCTCAGATTAATTCTGAATTTTTTGCTATTTGCTAAGCTTTTCTTGAATTTCCTTTGTATTTCTGCAATTAAACTGGCATTTAAAATCCCCAAATTTATCCCAGGCCGACACATGGTTGTCTGGATCCTCCCCTTCCAAGCCACATCGTGCCATCTACTTCTACCCGCGCCTCCGCCACACTGCCCCTCTCCACTTCTCTTCTCTTCTCCCGTGCCCCAAACTTCCCTTGCCCCGTCTCCCTCTTCCTCAAGCTCTGGCCACCCCTCCGACAAGGAATTCCCAGTGAACCAAGTCCCTCTGGGCATCGCCGACTAGTTGGGAAGCTTCACTGCGCCTCCACGATAGCTCCTCGCCACCTCTCCATCTAGGAAGACCACCAAAACACCGTCTTCGCTAGAGTTCATAGGCCACCGCCACCTCTCTCCGCTGTCGGCCGCCACCACTCGCCTCCAACCCTCACGCAAGGTAGCAACATGCTCACCACTTCCCCCTCTTTCTTTTGCGTGTCTCGGCACTTAGTGTCGTGCCCCCTAACACTGGCGACCCTCGGGTCTTGTGTGCCACCGATGACCAGCGAGCCATGTTAGCATGCGGGCCAACATGGCAACCAAGTGGTAGCCACATGAGCCGACATGGACGCCACATCAGCACCACAGCTGCCATGCCCCACCCCCTCACCACCTCAGCCGATCGAGGGTCCATGGACCCGGTCCATGAGACCTGGGCCCACATGTTGGCCTCAAGCCGAAAATTTAAAAAATGCAAAGATGTCATCTTGACATCATAAACCTGATTTTTTTATAGAAATTTAATTCAACCAAAAAATTCCTTGTTGACATCATAATTCTCTTTTTCTTTAAAAAAATGATTCCAAAAATTTGATTTATTTAATTTCTCTAGAATTTAAACTTCTAGGAGCATGTTCTCTTTCATCCTATCTCCAATTGTTATGACACACTTGACATTGCAAATCCTTGTATCTTGTCACCCTAGAATAAAACTCTAGTTAGTACACTAGTATGGCTAGAGATTTTATAGCAAATACTTAGGCCTACATAGATATAATTTTAGTCCTGTGATTTCTTTTTCTCATAAAATGACGTGTTTTTAAAATGTATTCTTGACTTCGATAAGTCAAGAAAGTCTATGGAATATTTCAAAACAAAATATAAAACTTGGTTTGGACTTAGAGGTTGTGGGTGCTTGCTGGCATGTGTTGTTGCTCAGTGGCTCAACGTGAGTGCTAGGTACAAGGGGTATGTGAGAAGTGCCTAATTTAATTAAAGACTAGTCTGTGAGCTACTACTATAAAACCCTTTAGTACTATCACAAGGCTGGTATGAGACAGTCCTGATTGACTAATTAGCGGGTCCCAACCTGAGTCTCGCTATAGGTTGAATGTGAGCGTGGCATAAGCCGTGGGAAGTCTCATATGGCACAAAAGGGGGGCCCGATCTGGTGGATTCTTTAATGGGGTAAAACCTTAGTAGAGACGTGTCCAGGTTGACAGCTTTGTTTTGTAAAGGTCATGTTATGATTACTCAGTCATACGTATATGGAAGCGTGTAGTGGTCGACAATATGAGTTAATCATATCTTGTAGGTAAAATTGTACCACCTCTACAGAGTGTATAAATTATCCTGGATAGCCATGCCTATGGTATGGGCAAGCTGAGTAGAGTTTTTTTTTATATTAGACTTTGTTTTTCATAATGGTTTTGGATGGAAATATGGAATATTTTTGGAGAAAGATGGTCCGGGTGAGATATCTGTGGTTAGGTTGGTGTCAGGTCGGTGCCTGTACCAATGATATTATTCTACTTAAATTACCGACTTTAATTATTGTATTAAATTCAACAATTTCATATCTATTTACTGTATTTCTTTATATTCTACTTTACACTCAAATAATCATATATGCCTTACTTTGTTAGCCTTGCATTATTATTGTATTTTTCATGTGTTATTATTGATAATTCAGTGACTTTTCCTTGTATATGCAGAAACTGTGAAACTAATTCCTCAGCATTTGGTCACGTACAAGGTTTTTGGAAATCCTGAAGGTCCTCACTATGCACATTATGACTTGGTTGGAGGGCGGAAGGTACGTTTACATCATGTGGTACTTGAGGGCTAAAGTTCAGTCTTTTATTCCGTCTACTAACCTTGATGCCTACTGTGATCTCTGTTATCGCGTAGGCTGTCCATGAAGTGTACCCTTGTATAATAGAGTTCCTCTCTCAACACGATAAAGTGTCTTCTTAAGTTCGCATTATTCGAATACATCACAACTGCAACTGCTTATGGCCCCATTGTACAATGATCATCTTCCTTTTGAATCGGAAGATATGACAAAATGGCAATGGCATGGTGAGGTACAGAAGTGTATCCCCCTCCCCCCTCTCCCAATGAACCAAACTTGTAGTTTATTTCTTCACAACAGTTAGGCATTAATTTATCACATGTAAAAATGGTCATATTCATTAACAAAGAGAGGAAGCAAAGAGACTTAACTAAATTTGCTTCGTGTCACATGTACACTGGTATGATTGCCCGCCAAAAAAGAATCAGAACATTACTGTTAAATGGTTGGTACCTGTTCTTTAACCAAATGGCGTATATACTGGTGGAAGCGCTGGGGAAACGAACACAGTAGCTGGTATCTTGGCCGGACATGCGATACTTGTAGAATAGATGTTTCTTGTTTACAACTCTTCAGTGCTTGTTGCCTTTGAAATCAGATTTGTTGGAAATGTAATTGAATGAACACCGCAATTTTGTTGAAAAGACTGTCTTTCAGATGTGGCAGGATTGACTGAAAAAAATCTTTCCATACACATTTCTTGGTACAATACTATAAGTCAACCCAGAGATGGCAAGACGCAGACACCACCATAGAACAAATTATCATCTTAGTCACTAATTCAGTACTGCAAAAACCTTTTCCAAATCACCCTCAATAAAAGTGTATCAGAATTCAGAACCCATATATTTGATAAGAGAGTAAATTGCATCATGGGTATAAGAGCAACTCCAGCAGGGTCCCTACTTGAGCCCTCAAACCTCATATTTGAGGGCTTGAGGCAAAAATAGAGGTCCAGCAGGGCCCCTACTAGAGCCCTCAAATTTGAGGAGCCCCTCAAATCACCCTCCCACCCCTCATTCCTAGGGGCTCCCCCCCCCCCCACCCCTCATTTTCCTGCTTTTTTCCCGCACCGTGAAACTTCTCCCGCTCTCGGCCAAAAGTCCCCGCCCGCCTCTTCCCCTCCCGTCCGCCGAATCTCCCCCCCCCCCCCCCCGCCTACATCTTTCCCCGCCGCCTCCCTCCCCGCCTGCATCTTCCCCGCTGCCTCCCTCCCCGCCCGCCTCCTCCGCCTCCCTCGCCCACCCGCCTCCTCCGTTTCCCCGCCCGCCCGCCTCCCTCGTCCGACGCCTCCGCCGCTTCCCCGCCCGCCTCCGCGGCGGTTCCTTCCCGTGCGGCTGGCTGTGCTGAGCGCAGCGGGCGAGGCGGAGATACGGGGCGGCCGGCTTCGGTAGCCCGCGCCGGCGGTGGAGGCTGCTCGACCTCGGGACCGAGCGAGGGAGGCCGGCGGCTACGGGACCGGGCGGAGGAGGCTCTCGGGAGCAGGTGGCCCGCGCGGGGCTGCACCTGCCGGCGACGACCCGAGCGCGAGGAGCAGCGGGCCCAGGCACGATGCGGCTTCAGGCCGTCGGCGTGAGAGGGCGAGCGGGCGGCTGGTCCAGCCGGGCGGTGGCGTCGGCGCGACGCAAGTGGCCGGGGGCCGAGGCGCGGGTGTGCTCGGGGCGGTGCGGCGAGACACCGGCTACGGGCGGCGCTGCTACAAGGCGCATGCGGGCGCGTGGCGGAGAAGCCGAACGGCACGGCTTCGGGCCGGCGGCGTGAGCGTGAGCCCCGCCTGCCTCTGTCCCCTGCCAAGCGCGCCGCCTCGCCCGTCGCCTCGCCCGTCGCCGACGCCTCCGCCCGTTGCCCGTCGCCGTCACCTCCCTCCCCGCGCGCCTCCCTCCCGAGCGCGCCGCCCGCCTCCCTCCCCGCGCGCCTCCCTCCCGAGCGCGCCGCCTGCCTCCCTCTCCGCGCGCATCTTTCCCCGCCCGTCGCCCGTCGCCGTCGCCTCCGCCCATCGCCGTCGCCTCCGAATGGATTTGTCAGGAGTGGGTCACATATGTCAGTGTGTAGTGGATGGATTTGAGGGCTTAGATTTAAGGGGTGCTGTTGGAGTAGAAGCAAAAAAATTGGGCCCTCAAAAGTAGGGGGAGCCCCCAAATGAAAAGTAGGGGCTCTGTTTTGAGGGCTACTGCTGGAGTTGCTCTAATAAGTTGCGATATGGGTGCAGGCAGATGATACAACTTGAGAGTTTGCTCAAGTGGATCACATATGACAGCAATTGTTTAAGTGGTATATGACAGGTCAAAATTATATATGGTGGCATATCTATACACGCATGGTATTGATTGGACATCCACATAATCCACCTCACTTTCCCCCTCCCCCCAACTCTTCTCCCTCTCCTTTGCTACCCTAAGTACTATCTCTATTGTCATCATCAATTCAGATCTAATGGTAATTAGTGGAGATACGGTGAGGCCAGTGTTGTTGTTAACTAGCTCTCGGCTTGGAGTCTCGCTAATGGTGGTGGCTAGCAATGGCCAATGTGGAATAGGTACTCATGTATCTCTCGTTGTGGACATGCTCAATGATGGTGACAACGACACTAAGGTTAACTATGCCCGCCTGATACACACCCTCGTGTACGAGAAAGGCAATATGCACACCTAAACGGTGTGGTCATGTAGCCGTTGTTACTTAAGTTGGGGACGGATGACAGAAAAGAGAGTAGCGTTGGAAATAGAGGGGAAGGTGAGGTGGATGACGTGGACTCAAATCAACGGCATATATGCGCACATGCGCCATCATGTATGATTTTGACTCACCATGCACCATTTAAATAAGTTATATGACCTGTTGAAGCAATTCTCAAATTTTGTGACCATCTGTACGGTTATACCGACGTCCCAAGTTGTTATACCCGTGGTGCAATTTACTCTGATAAAAGATGGCTTCAATATGGCATTTCTATCTGCAAATGCAAAAGAATGGATGCTGTGTTTACACAATAATATATGTAACGGACTGTGCAAGACAACAAACAGACTTTTCAAGTTTCACCCAGGTATACAAACGATATAGCCTGGAGTCCGGACTTCTTCAAGTCTTGGTGACAGCAGTCTTGCAAACTGGGCAAACATTCTTCTGAGAAAGCCATTGCTTGATGCAGTAAACATGGTAGCTATGGCCACAATCCAGCCTCCCCATCTCTTCATTTGCTTCAAACTCTTCCTGCAACATACAGCACAATGGACTTGATTAAACACCACACACTGCTGATATAAGGAGAAGGGAATTACGGAGAAAGGAGGTAAGGGCATACTTGACAAATACTGCATTTCTTTTCCATTTCTGTTGGAAACCGGAAGGAGTCGAAGGCTGAGTGCTTGACCTTCCTAAGGTTGCGAACTATTTCATCCTCACGCAACCCTGTGTTAACACATCCAATTCTGTCTCCAAGCTCGAGTAACTCCTGTAAAACAAAGTGGTTGATGTCACAGTGGTGGAACCGGAACGAAAACCCTGTGCGGTTAAATCCACTAAAATCTTTGAAATTTCGTGTCTTGATGCAAATATTAATAAAAATAGTACTGATTTGCAAAAAACATGTGGGGTCAGTTAGCTCCCCCACTGGTTGATGATGGTAATGATGACCGTGGTGATGTGCTGTTATACAAGAGGGAGGAGATACCTCATATGTCATGTTATCAACATCAAGGCGCCAATCCTGGTACCGATCATACATACTCATTCCTCCCAACAACACTCTTGTCTGAAATATCATGATCTGCCATATCAAAAACAGTTTAATGAAGTTTTTTGAAACTGATAGTGCTAGCAGAAAGTGTAGGCTCATAATTTCTTTTTAAGTGTGCACTGCATCAACATATGACCAGTTGCTCTATATTTTCTTTTTGGAAGAACTTTACCAAAGAACAAGGCACGTATATGCTTGCATAGAAGACAGAAATTATTACATCTCCATGTAACATCTTAGACCTTTAAATTGCTAAATGAAAAAAAATCCACTTTACAACTAGAAAGCAAAACAAGTACAGAAAAAATGAAGATGCAACATGTTCACATCGCATTATACATATGACTTGGCTTGCACAAAATGGTACCTTCAGGCCTGTGAATGTCATGTCTGGCCAACTGAAAAAGGCCTGTGCCTTTCAAAATGTCAATCAATCCTTTCATAAGCTTATGGTTACGATTCAACTTCATCTGGAAGAAGATTACACCTTAGCAGTTGTAGGTCGACGTAGGGCTGGCTATCGAGCTTAGAGAGCTTCTTTTGAAATTGACATATATCAACATAAAATCATTTTATTTATCACTTAAGTGGTTATTTTAAATTCGAGCAAATGAGCCACTATTGAGCCGAGCCTCGTTAACATTTTTTCACTCCAAATACACTCATTTCAATTTTGAACCCATTAACTACTATAATTGAAGCAATTTTGATTTGAGCCTTAACAAACTTTTTTGCCAACCCGTCCACGTATGGTAGAAAGACAAAAATGGAAATCATTTATCTAGATCAGAATGATGATGAATGGCATCTTTGAGAAGATTGCTTGAAAATTGACATTATTAGCACGCATAACAGTATGTGCTTGCTAGAAAGATTACAACTACTGCAACATGTATTTGTCCACACTAGGGGAGTATGTCCTCTCTGACCAGCCGGTGATTCTTTATTTCTTCCAGGTAGTGAACCAAATATACTTCTATTAAAGTTTCTATTATATTCTGTCTGGATTAGATGCAATAGGTTATAGATTGAACCACCAGATAATCGTGTTTACAACAAAATTTTTTAGGGAAGTCTTTACAGCTACTAGGAATATATATTATGGTCAAATACCATTTCTTAAGATATTGTTAAACACGCTGAATTTACTGTTCGTTAGTTGGGGTGGGGGGGGGGGACTAATCATCCTAAAGAAAACCAAAGTCAGAAAAACAAAGGGATAGCACATAAAGAAACAGGAGAAAGTTCACGTCTTGTTTTTCTGAGGTAGAACCGTGGAATAGCACTTTGGCAAAACGAGGAAATAGGCTTTCCCTGAACCAGTTAGAAAATGCCACCTAAGCATGTTAAAATAAAATGCACCTATGTCTCTTGATAGGTGTCGGTAGGGACCGACAGTGCTCATGGATCTTGATGTTGAATGATCAAATTAGGAGCCATCACCAGCCAAGTGACCACATGTAGAAGGAATGACTACAACTCAAGATCTGATTATGACTGAAGCAACAGGCAAATCATGAGGATTGGTCCCCCTAAACAGCAAAAGAATAGTTCAGTCAAGCAGAATAGCTGGACACAAAACATAAGTGGTTAACTGCTAGCACCCTCCATCTGCCACTGAAGGCCATCATTCACGCACCAGCATGCCCATTCCTACCTACTGTACGATCCAGTAGAACAGTATGACAAAAGAGAATAACCCATATTATTGCTCGTCATTCTCAGGTGCTCCACCACTCCCGGCCCCGTTCTGAAATAGCACAGTTAACAACAATCGACCATTTCAGTAGCATGGCTGCTCGGCTCAACGCAGGTATCCAGCATTTATACTAGTAGTCCGCGCGGAATATATAGGGAGAAGGAACTGCATGAGCATGGTTGGGAGGTCTCTTTCCATAACCACATTGCTCTTGGTCTCATTCCCTCCCTCCTCCATTGCGTCATAATCCCAACTGAGAACGACCATTACATTAACTAGCGCATAATACAGATGCCAGTACCACAACTCCATGGTTTGAACCACTTAATTAATTGTGCTTGTGTAAGGCACCGGTTAGTTAATCTCCAAGAAGGTCATGATCTCACGTCACGTTTAGCGCACGAAAGAGGCAAGTCAACCACTTCCAACGCCCAGCTGCCCAGGGGCATTACCATACAACATATCACGCATTATAGCACAAAACATGTCAGATCACGCGCTAAACTACCCTACGCACGGGAATCTTATGCAGCGCAATCGCGCACCAACCGCTCTCGCACTGCAGTCTGCATGCCCATGCCCGTCTATCTTACGTTGGAAAAAGGTATAGATGCAGGTGAAGTGTGCAATCAAACACAATGGGGGCGAGAACAAATGCAGTGTACTAGCACTGTACTGTACCTCTTCCTCGAGGCCTCCGGGGGAGTGGCGGTACCCGCGCATCCGGCGGAGGCGGCCGGAGGGGAGGAGGTCGGCGCCGAAGAACGGAGGGTCGAGGTGCGGCGGCGGCGGCGAGTCCATGAACGACGAGGATATCTGCTCCTGGACGGTCACCCTCCGTGACATGCAGGGCCTCTGTGGAAGCGAGAAGCATGGTGTTAGCTCATCAAATTAGCAGAACATGGCGAAGATTCCACTTGCATACAGAAGAATTCAGTACACCCCGAAGAGAGATGCATTTCAGATGTTTAAAGAACAAGGACCAATTAAGACTGAACGAACACAGCATTAACGACCGGCAATAATTGGTTGTCAGGACTAAGTGGGGAATAATTGCGAAGATCGAGAGTTTGTTGGGCGCAAGAAGTTACAATGTGAAACTGAAACAAAGGCTTGAGGTTTCTTGAGAGCAAAACAGCAACCAGAAAAATCGAATGTTTTGACGCAAAACTTAAATCTTTTTCCACCAACAGACAAAAAGGAGTAAAAGAAAAGCACAAAATGACCAAACACAAACAAACAAGAGAAGAAAACTAAATTTAGCACACCCACCACCCAGCAAGAACAAGCAATCCATCGATATGGGCAAGCTCTGAGCATGAACAGATCCAAACAAGAACCAAATCGACATGCAGTAGCAAGGATCGAAGGAGAGAAGCCATCCACGCACCTCTCTGTGCGCTCTCTCCGCCTCGCCGCCCCGGCCCCTGCCCACCATCTGGTGCCGCGCCACCACACAGTCCACCGACGACGCCTCCGCGGCGAACGGTATCCCCGGGGCGCACCACACGTCGGCGCCGATCCCTCCGCCCACAAGGCCTCCCCCTCCCCCACCTCCTGCCCCGCTCCTCTCCTTCCTCCTTTCCTTCCCCCTCTTCCGCCGCCGCCCGTGCCAGTCGGCCGATGACCGCACGGCCGCGGCCGCAGCCGCCCCCGCCCCGGGAGCGTACGCCTGCGAGGCCGCAGCGGACGTGCAGCCCAGCCCGCGCAGCGCCGCGGAGGCAAACCCCTTCCTCCGCCCCTCCTCAGCCACTGCCGCCGGCGGTGGCGAGGAGGAGGAGGCCTCCCCGCGAGGCAGCAGGAGGCGCCGGATCCCCCGCCGGCGCTCCGCCGTGGGAGAGCCGCCTCGGCGGTCGCCGGCCATGAGGAGCTCCCTCTCCCGACGTGCTCGGGCCCGGAGAGGTAGGTAGGGGCAGTAATGGCAGTGCGGGAGCGATGCGCAGGCAGAGGGGCTCTGTGTCTGCGCGAGCGCGCTCGTCTTTGTTGTGTAGTGTGTGGAAGACTAGACGAATGGAGACGGGTGAGAGACCTGGCTCTGGCTGGGGGAGAGCGAACGAGTCCAAGAAAAGGGGTGGGTGGTGGCGAGCCCGAGGCGAGACGGCGAGGGAGCACGATGGAACGAGAGGTGGTCAGTTCTTGTGCCGGATTTGGTGTGGCCCTGGATTTGAGGCGATGGATGTTTTTGACTTTCATCGTTTTGTGAGTTCCAAGCCCCTAAACGGTCAAATAAAATGTTTAAATATGGTGGAGAGCTGCTTAAACAAATGTAGCAGTGTAACTCATAAGCCCCTAAGCGCTCTACGAGGCTCATAAGCCTTATGGTTTATTTTATTTAATTTATTCTATGTAGTTAAATATAAAAGTGAAAAACATTATATTAGTACGAACAATGCAAAAAATAAAAGCAAAAATCCAAATATAAAAGACCAAAAAAAATAAGCCAAAAGCATAAACCGTGCTTTACCGCGTAACATGGTCTTTCACCGTAGTACTTTGCACTATGGACCTTAGCTCACAAATATTAATATACAAAAAAATCAAATAAAATCACATATGAAGGAATTGAAAAACAGTTTAATTCCCATGGTAACAAGGGAAAATTCCATTGTTCCAATGAGGGTTTACTGTGAAGATGTGTAATTAGGACTGTAGGAACTTTAGTGTGCTGGCACAGGGAGTGACCGAATGGCCCATTTAGGATTTCTGAAGGACCATGTGCAGATACATGGATTTGTTCCGTGTTTGGGTGGTGAAACAGAACGAGGTAACGCTACGTCTACTCGTTCCAAAAGTGGGGCAAAACGGAAGAGTCCGTGACCTCTGAAGGTTCTTGATGTGGCGTAGGACTACTTGTAGGAACACCGCGTGTACGAGCTGCACTGTTTACACGTAAGTACAAGCAAATTGCTCATAGGCTCGCGCGTGTACTGATACTACATTTTGAAATGGGATAGACTATTACATAGACGACTGAAATTTTTTTATCTTTCAGTCATCTAAAGTTACACTTTGAATCATATGAAGTTGCACATATTTTTTGGAGGGGGCTGTAATTTTAGTTGATTCTGAATCACCTAAAGTTGCAGCTGTTTTTTTATAGGGGCTGCAATTTTAGTTCATTGAGAGTGCAATTTCAAGTGACTGAAATATAAAAAAATTTCAGTCGCATATGCAATAGCAAAACTATTTTGAAATACATGTCCAGAGCTCCAAGCTGTGAAGGGCGTGATGCCGCTTGCCTGCTTCGTTCGCGGCGGTACACGACGCACGGGCACCCCCACACACCGCCGTTTGCCTTGGATCCTGCCAGTGCGCACAGGAGATCCAGAAAACGCTCGAGTTGCAGTAAACAACCCGAGTCGAAGGGGACAAGCATACAAGATGCTCAAGTTGCTCCTACTCTGTTTCCATCTCACCCTTTTCTTATGCATGCAAAGACAACGAGAGGTCCCCATATAATAGGGCAATTTGTACGGTCCCTAAGCAGAGCGTCTCAATTAGAGAAAAACAATCTCCACGGTTGATGGATCCCTCCATCCATTTCGTCCATATTTTCTGACGTAGCAAGTGTAGGACTTGAAATTTTGTACTCTCTGTTCGACCTTTTTCTGAATTTTTCGGCCACGAGCTTCGGTAGCTTAGCTAACGTGGCTTCACTGACCTAAACCTAAGCTGTTATTCAGCTCAGCAGAAAAGTCAGCAGGCGCCACGTTAAACTATTCAGAATTGTTAGCATCACTCGATCGACCACTGGAGTCCAACATAGCGCTCGTCTCCAGGAGAAATATTCTTTGGTTTTGCCCTAGTTGACGCACAAATCGAACGAGTGAAGAGTTTGCAGCCGCTTTTGGCAGGCAGGCAGCAGAGAGAGAGAGAGAGAGAGAGAGAGAGAGAGAGAGATGCCCTCACCGTGGGCCTGTGGCGACTGGCGAGCGCAAGCAATGCAGGAACGCAGGTAAAGTATTATTCCTGTTCATATCAACTTTCTTTATTCCTTGTCTTCAGGTGCTTATTAGAAACGTCCGTGGTGTAATTTACTCCTACTGCTTCTCAGTTGTCTCTGTTGTAAATAATACGATTTTAACATATATTTAGATTTAATTTTAACATATTTAATAAAAACACAAACATAATATAAAAGGCATATAAATAACTTGATCAACATATAAATTTTCTAAGTTATTGAAGCAGAAGGTTATGCCCAATATAAATATAACATGTATGATTAAATTCTGCATGTTAATAAAATTTTGAATGACATACATTACTTTTAGAACGATAGTTGCTCAAGATCTATTTTTGGCCATCTTCGCTAAGACAAAAACTAATCTTGATTATATATGACAGTTGTATATTAGACCTTGAGCTTTAAAACAAACTTAGCTATCAAAGGAAACTACCAAATCATGAATGTATTGTTGCGGTACAAAGTAAGTGACCTTTTTAATCAATCCAACATTCAATCAGCATGAACAATATTGATAAACCAGGACAACCTGGTTCGGATATCAACTGGACTGACCGAAGCCTAATCTTAGAATCGAGATAACTCAATAAGCATCAAGAAATATACCGCAATGTCAATGATCAGAGCATAAGAAATAGCAAGCCGAAAGCTCAAGGTCCATCCAACCTCACATCCATATATAATTTCAGCAATATATCATTTCATCATCAAGCAATTTAACGCACATATCTTCTTTGCAATTTCTAATTAGAAATGAATCACAGTTATCTGATATAGATCAAGCAAAGAAAGTAAGCAGCCGGTATACTCACAGCGCCGGTGATACTCGAAATCACTGTGAAGAAATCGAATGAGGCAAGGCGTGCACGTAGCGTTGTCCCAGATTACCAAGTGCCTCACTATGCCGCGCAAGGAGACGATAACAAACGGAGATACAATGCCACACTCCAACCTCGGGTAGCTAGAGTAGAAGTCGAAGGTCGGGGTAAATGCCGCACAAGACCGAAGATGCTCTGGCCAAGAGCACCCAAGAACACCACAGATCAAGCCTTAGTTCTCCTTCTCAATAAGCCACAAATCCACCCGAACCAGCCTTCAATGGGAAATCCCCAAACCTCCTCACTGCCAGATCTCAGACAAGAAGGCGCAAGGAAACCGCACGGGGGGAATCATGGAAAAGGCAATTCGGGCTCCAAGGTCACCGGTGCTAGTGAAGAGCACGACAGATCGGTGTCCAAAGCCCATATCAAAGCCCAGCCGAGAGAGAAGAAGATCAAGGTGGAAAGGAACTCACTACTTCAGATGTGCAAGAGAGGAGAGGAAGGCCACCTCTTATAAGGGAGTAAGGAGGAGGTGACGGGCTGCAGCCAAACGGCCGGCATCGAAGCTCCCGGCCTATGGCACCTCTGGTGCCACCACCATCCCGCACGACCCAGCCACCCTAAATGAATCAGTCAAGTCGAAGCCACCCGAATGGCACACGGGAGAAGTCCATAGGCCTTATCCCCTCTACTGTTCCACCGACGAGTGGGATCCCTCTCCTTTCTCTTTTTCCTTTTCATCAAATTGGGAAATTCCCAAATTGCCCTAAGGAGTCTAATAGTTCCCACCAATTTATCAATTTGATAAAGATGTTCATATGTCTTATTTAATATACAGCTCTTTGATGATAGGTACCTTGCGAGTTTGAACCCAAAGCCTAGCGACAATGACTACGACTCCACACAGACAAAGGAGGACTTCGCATCGACCCACTCAAGAGATTGCAAGTCATCGCAAGCACATACAGTACGTCCTTGAGGATGAGAATTTTGCCTGAGGTAAGCTTCAGGCAAACCTGTCTAATCCCTCGTACTGTTGTAGTGGCTTTATTCCCCATTAGGACGGATCCACCACCTTCACCCTGAAATGAAGAGAAACAAGATCGATTAGCACATATCTGTCTAGTAGCATCTATATCAATCCACCAATCAATTGATGGACTTGCCACAAAGGCTTGAAGTACATACTCTTTCGACTAGAGCTAGCCAATGCTACAATAATTTTAGCCTTACGGCTCTTGTGCGAACCGAGAGATGGACCCCTGCCTTTGTGATTGCGGCAATGGTTAACCTTGTGGCCAACTGTGCCACAAACAAAGCTGACGATATCTTCTTCTTTTTCTTCATTTTCTTGACTTTGAGCTTGTTCTGGGCTGGTTCTTGAACCTTTGTTTCCCACTGCCTGAAGCACTCTTGACCTCTACTTGATGAGTTTGGACTTGAGCCTTTCATGCACCGTCACCGCCCCTAGTACACTCTTTGACATTAATAGCTGTTGACAACTCATTAAGAATCAAGCGCTAAATCATATGTTGGCAAGCGGTAATAAAGTCATGCCACGTGGGCGGTAACTTAGCTATGATGATGTTTACTTGGAACTTCTCTGGTAGGATACAATCGTATTAAGTCACATACATGGACTTGTAGCTCATAGAGCTGCTCCATCACCGACCATCCCTCAACCATCTTATAGTTCAAGTAATTAGCAGTTACATATGACTCATTTTCGTTATCCTCTTCGTAATATTTCTCCTCAAGTTCGTCCCAGAGTTGTTTGGCATTAGTAAAGTTAACGCAGATGTTGAACGGCCAATTGGATAAGATGGCTAACAAACGCGCTAAGACTAAGTTGTTTGCATCCTCCCATCGCTACATCAGACGAGGAAGCCATTTCTTTAAGTATTGGTTTTCTCGATTATTGTAAATAATGTGGTCTTAGCATATATTTAGATTTAATTTCAATATATTTAATAAGGACACAAGCATGATATAAAAGGTATATAAATGACTAAATCAACATATAAACATATGAACTTTCTAAGTCATTGAAGCAAACGCTTATGCTCAACATAAACATAATATGTATGACCAAATTCAGCATGTTCATAAGATTTTGAATGACATATATTGCTCTCAGAAGGCTAGTTGCAACTTAGCTATCAAAGGAAACTACCAAATCATGAATTTATTGTTATTGTGCAGAGTAAGTGACCTTTTTAATCAATCCAACATTCAATCAGCACGAACAATATTGATTAAAATAGGACAATCTTGTTCGGATATCAACTGGACTGACCGAAGCCTAATCTTAGAACTGAGATAACTCAATAAGTATCAAGAAATATACAACAATATCAATGATGAGAGCATAAGAAATAGCAAGCCAAAAGCTCAAGGTCCATCTAGCCTCACATCCATATATAATTTCAGCAATATATCATTTCATCATCGAGCAATTTAACCCACATATCTTCTTTGCAATTTCTAATCAGAAATGAATCACAAATATCTGATATAGATCAAGCAAAGAAAGCAAACAATCGGTATACTCACAATGCCAGTGATACTCGAAATCACCATGAAGAAACCGAATGAGGCAATGTACGCACGTAGCGCTGTCCTAGAAAACCAAGCGCCTCGCTATGCCATGCAAGGAAACGAAGGCAAACGGAGATACAATGCCACACTCTAACCTCGAGTAGCCGAAGTAGAAGTCGAAGGTTAGGGTAGATGTCGCACAAGACCGATGAGTGCTCCGGCCAAGAGCACCCGAGAACACCAAAGATCAAGCCTCGGTTCTCCTTCTCAGCAAGTCACAAATCCACCCGAACCAGCCTTCAGTGGGAAATCTCCAAACCTCCTCACCGCCAGATCTCATATGAGAAGGCGCAAGGAAACCGCACAGGGGAAATCACAGAAAAGGTGATTTGGGCTCCAAGGTCACTGGCACCGATGAAGAGCACGGTAGATTGGTGTCCAAAGCCCAGATCAAAGCCCATTTGAGAGAGAAGATCAATGTAGAAAGGAATTCATTGCTTCAGATGTGCAAGAGGAGAGGGAAGCCGCCTCTTATAAGGGAGCGGGGAGGAGGTGACGGGCTGCAGCCAAATGGCCGACACCGAAGCTCTCGGCCAATGGCGCCTCCGGTGCCGCCGCCATCTCGCATGACCCGGCCACCCCAAATGAATCAGTCAAGTCAAAGCCACCCAAACGGCGCACGGGAGAAGGCCATAGGCCTTATCCCCTCTACTGTCCCACCGACGGGTGGGGCCCCTCTCCTTTCTTTTTTCCTTTTCATTAAATTGGAAAATTTCTAAATTGCCCTCAGGAGTTCAACAGTCTCTTTACCTAAATAAAGTTAGTAGACCGCCCGCAGAAAAAAGGTATTACTTGGCTAGATTATCCAATGGATGGAGAGTTGTAACTAGCAAGATAACCCAGAGCATCATCACCCGTCTTTACTTTAACCTGTGCTTTAAAATGGACAAACTGAGCTTTCACCCTTCCTGTTGAGGCTGATGTTTTTCTTATTTTGGTAACGCTTTTGATGGCTTATCAAATTAAAAAAAGCCATTTGTTTTGATGCCTTTGTTTTTTAGAACACGTATGAGAACTACGTGCCTTCGTATTGAGAAGACATAAGAGAGCACAATTACACAAGAGTGCAGCAAGCTTTTTTAATCATGCCTAATTTGGAAGGCTACTGCATCAACGAATTCACCAACTATAACTTTGTTAATTGGATGATACAGCTAAGCAAATATACTACCGTTTAAGGGCAAGGCTCTGCAGTACTCACATCATTAGGTGCAACCAAAATCCAAAAACACTGATGGTTGAGAGGTCATGTAGCGATCATAGATGATTCCACGTATGTATGTAAATGCCTCTCCCTACAAGCTAGTCCAATGTCTCAAGGAAATCACACCAGGTAAAAATTAAGGCAAAAATTAAAGCACAAAACGTTAAGATACAACTGACATAACCAGAAACATCAAGACACTTATCCAAAGCTAGCACCTGGATAAGGAGGATTAGTATCAGATAGAGAGAGATGGTAGCTAGGATTGAGCTTTCCATCTCGCATCTCTCCTTTTCGATCGGCGACCAACCGATGGCACGAGATGTTGGACGTTGCGAGACGGCAAGATCCATTAAAATGGGCGCATTAGCGGCAGCCATATCCCATATATCTCTTGACGGGAATCTCATCCTGCAAGTGCTTGGGGCGAAGCAACCTTGTTCCATAATAGGCCCTACGTATATATGCCAATGGCAAGTTCCTATCAACATTTCAGATTTTCAATTTGACGTTCGTTTGAAATCATCTGTCAGTCGTAGCATCCAATCATTCCATCGGCAAAATGTTTTTTAAAAAACATTTTGCTTACATACCATTGCGCACACGGTATTCAAATGATGCTGCTGCTATTATAATACCATTGCATTGTTAATTGTGTTAGGATTAGACTGAAGAAATTTATGCCTTGTATTTTTGTCGAGTGATTACGAAGGACAGAAACGTTGCAATCATGCACGGTTTAAATACGGGCAGATTATTGTAAACATGAGAAGAGGCGTCGGTAACGGATACTGCTACAGCCTACCTCTCGTGAGCGGTTTAAATTTTGTTACTGAAAGGAACTGAAGTACGTACGTATGTGTTGGAAGAATGATTCTGAGACTGTTCAGGTTCTAAGGCAAAGAACGCCGAAGGTCAGTCAAACGCAGCAACGAGGCAGGCATAAGGAAATGCTTTCTTTTGACTACTGAACAATGAACAGTGTGCGCAACTTTTTACTGCATGGGCGCCTGGGCCTCCATGTATATGACTAGAAAAAAAAAGGGCCGCAAGGCAATCATTCGAAATCCTGCAAAAATAAGGGCGAAAAATACAATGATTAAGGATGGTCGAGGAGGGGGTCTGTGCAATGACACAAGTCCATGATGCGTAGTGCCCTTGCCGAAATGATGCAGCATAATTGTGTGCTGCATGTCCCCCTCCTTTTATCCCGAGACATTTTGAGAGCGTCCAAAAACTCTTCACATGCTTGGATTGGATGGATTGAGATGGAATATCTTTCGTGTTCCCTTTTGTGTGTATTCACTACTTCAGCGTGTCTGGTGGAACTAGCATTGATTTCTGCACTTTTGATCTGTCGTAAGGTTCACAAGGTTACTGGTGGTGAGTGTTGGACGTACCAGCGAGTGGTACTCCACCATCAGCACAAAGTGTGTCTTTTTACGCCGATGGAGACCGAACAAATTCCCTGGAAAACGAGCTCGACGCCATGCTCATGCAGATGCAGGCAGCCTATGATCGAGTACGTAGCAGCGCAAAGGTACTCCACTAAGCCTTGCCAACGTCTGCATTCTGAAAAAGCCGGGGAGGGCGTCTTGTCCGCACATGCGTGGCCACGTCCCGCCAACCGGTGCGTGCGCTGCCCTGCCAACCGTAGACCGGAGGCAGCCGCGGCAGGCGCACGGCTCGAAAACACGTACGTTGTGCGCTTGTGCTGCCTGACGGCGAGTTCGGCTTTGGCTGGCAGCGCACCCGCCCCCTCACGTTCCCAGTTCCCCGGCTTTGGCGTCTCGCCCTTGTTGCTTAGCGCACGCCGCGCGGCCCGCCGTGCGGTGCGGCTGTTGATGGGACTCGGCCCAACCCGAGTGGTCGCCTGAGGTTTCGGCTTGGAAGGCGCAGTGAGATTACGGGAGTGTGCGTAGAGACTTGGCCCGCGGTGCCGCACGGATTGGTAGTGGCGATTCTCGTGGGCCGACTGATGTGATCTACGTACCGGTGTGAGACCGAGCTAGCCCGACGCAAGGCACGGCAACGAGTTGGTTGTAAGAGATCTTACAATTTCCAACCTTATCGCGACAGCCGGCAAGAGAGACCCACGGGATGGCAGACATGAGACATGCATGCTAGCCTGTGCTACAGTGCTAGGGACGGCCGGAGAGATCGATCGAACGTTTCAGACACTAGGACAGAAGGTAACACTGTTGGAAATGTAGGCAGTATTTTAATTTCAAATTTTATTAGAAGGTAAATACAGTAAAATTCTAGCGATACAATAAACAAATCTAATAACAGACTGCTTATTATACTTCAGACATATAAACTAAAACAGAATTAGAACTGGTCGATCGGTCACACAAACGACTTACTGTTGGGGTTGATGTAGAACAGTAAGCAGTGCAAGACGTAGATGAAGCAGAGCAGGACCGGTCACACAAATGCGCTACTCAGAAACCTTATTGCCGGCTCGTGTAGGTTATTTCTGCGATAATGGTTCGGAGATCGCGCTCTCTTTTACCAAGTGACGCGACACGACACGTCATAGCGCGGTCGCGCGTCACAAGTTACAAATCACGCGATTTTCACACAAAAATTCAGCCAAAGCTCTCCTCATACCATCCCTATCCATGTGTGATATGATTCAAGAGTAGTAAAGGCTCCACCTTATAAATTGATCACCTCTACTTTACATTAGTAATATAGTATTAAACCATACATATTTCCGAATTAAGGAAATGAATCTTATTTAGGCCTATTTCTACCAAATACGAGAACCTAGCTAACGTGGCAATGATCGACAGTTGTTCTTGACTGACACACGGGGCCAAGGTATCATCATCACGGCCAGTTACCGTCGCAGGACGGCTGTCCGTGAATGATGGGAAATGTGGCAATTATGCGTCGCTTTTCCCTTCCTTGATATCAATTGAACACGCCTTTCGGTAAGAGAACGATGGAATTAAGAGGGAGAGGGAGAGATGGTCGGAAAACCATATCACGTCCAAAAGATTCGCGTGGTTGTCAGAACCACCTCGCGAGTTGGGATCGAACGGTCCTACTTGATAGGCCTGACGAACCAGCGCCCAGGGTAATCTCACGATCTACACGTCGCCCCGACCTCCGCTCCATAAAACCCTAACCCTGGCCGTCGACGTTTAAGGCAGAAAACAGAGTAGGAGCAAGCGCTTGTTTTTGTGGGTGGGCCGTGGGAGTGAAAGGAAAAGCAGTGATGAGCCGTGGCATCGACGACGACCCGCTTGCCCTGACCCTCAGATCCATCTAGCAGTGAGCCGCCATCCGACACTTCCGTCGACGGGCGCCCAGCGTCGTTACCCTGGGCAACCGAGCGGCCGGGGCGTCACGAGACCCTAGAAAGCCTGCTGTGCCGGGGCAAAGTCATGTACGGCATATGGCTTTTAGGCCAGTCTCAGTGGGGGTTTTATGGAGTTTTATGGGCATTAAATACGCTGACATGGCACTGTATTGATGAAGAGAGAGATGATAAAAGTTTCATGGGAGTAGAGAGGGTTTCATGGGGATGAAACTCTTCTGCACTGTTTCCAAAATATGGGTGTGTTGAAAACTGGGATATGAAACGTCCATTGAGACTGGCCTTAGGGGGATAGAAAACCTCAAGAACAGAAAGAAAAGGAAAGTAACTGACTAACACAACCACCGCTAGTAAAGCTCAGGGTGCTGCCACCGGTGTTGGATCGAGGAGGCCGATTAGAGAAAAGAGGGTGAATAGGCGGTTTAAAATTTTCATCTCTAATTAATTATCAATTTCTATTTGGCTAAACCAAGCAAACAATGTGGAAACTTAACTTAAAAAGGTTTAGAACAAATAACGCCTTAAAATAATTGGGTTCACCTAAGTGCACCAACAAGATAAGTCTATATCTAGGTTTGCAATCCTAGGATGACAAACGATCAAATTTAATTCTATGAATGTAAATTAAGCGCAAGAATACAAACCACAATTGACACGATTGCTTTTTATCGTAGTGATCAGAGACTTGCCGGTCTCCTCTAGTCCATATTGAGGTTAGCCCAAACGAATTGGACCAGCTCCACAAATTAAGCCGAAACACCTCAATTCACTAGTACTAGCTCTTTCTTGCTCTGGGTAAGTGAGCTTCAACCTTCACAACTTTGTCTGGTTTTCTCACAACTTTCTTTATGAAGATCACTGTGCACAGCGCCTCCAACGCCATCTAGGAGTCGACAAACTCTAAGAGTAATAAGTTAAACCCCTCGCTCGACTCTCACCATGTGCAACGATTGCACACCGCTCAAGTGGATACACAATCCACCTCTAGATGCAACACATACAATTTTGAGCCATCCTTTTTACTCACAAGGTGCAACACATGCCCAATTGAAAGGAGAGCCTCACACTAACTTAAAGAATTGTCAAAGGATGCAGCAAGCCTTACTCCAATTAGCCACAAGGGGGTATATATACCCACACCACAAAAACAAGCTGTTGAAAGCAAAACCCCTGAAAAACAGGATTTTCGAAAGTACTACCGGCTTACGACCAGTACTTTCGCTCCCTTCTGCAACAGTTAGAAAGCTAGTCATTGCAAGCAAATCCGGTAGTTCTAACATGCAAAGTCCAGTACTAGCGATCATCGAAAGTATCATAGCACTCGTGCGGAACTACCGATTTCCTCAGGGATGAGAATACTTCACACAGGTGTCTAAAAAAACATACCACTACACAAGTTGGTCGTTTCGCAAATCGAAAGTACCGCTCACACAAAGCCGGTAGTACTGCTCGCTGATCGGACCACTCACTCCGAGCCGGTTGGACCGCTCACACAGAGCTGATTGAAAGTACCGATTGTCGACTACACTGGTCACTGATCACATCGGATGGTTCGACCACTCAAGTCTCTGACCACGTTGAGCTCTGATCACGTTATCCGATTTGACCACACAAGTCTTCGACTACGCTAGTCTCCGACTACGCTAGTTTCGACCACTTCGATCTTCGACTACATTGGTCATCGACCACGTCGATCTTTGACCTTGTTGGTTCAACTACGTCAGCTTCGACCATGCTAGTTCTTGATCACATCATCTTTGACTACACAGGTCTTTGACCATATTGGTTCGACCACAATGGCTCTCGATCACACAGGTCTTCCGACCACCAATAGACACGGTAGTTCCGTGATTACAATACTGGTGGTTCCAACTAGTGGTAGTACCGTAGAATATACTGTGGTAATTCCGATTGTCCTAAGAGGTGCATATACTTAACAGATTTTGCAAAACACATTTGCAAACTACAGTATCATACACAAGGATTATCCATGATTCTCAACAAGTTACAAAACACATTCACACACTTTTAGAATCATGACACAATGATTATATATATGACCTTCAGCCATTTGCAAAACACATTTGTAAATATAAGCCTCATATTATAAAGAATGAAAACATAGACTTCAAACACTTGTAAAACACATTTACAAGGATTTAACACATGAGTTTCAACTATTTGCAAAACACATTCGTAAATACAAACCTCATGCCAACGAGAGCTACAAAAGGTGATGTTGAGCTATCAACACATAATGAGACTCAAGCTATTAGACATGACCCCTCTTAATAGTACGACAACCTATACTAGCAATCCGCTCTTCCAACCAAACACCAAGACCAATAAAAGATTAGGAACATATTCTTAGCCCTAACTAGTCATACATTTGCTTTGCGCATCTCCTTGAAGCTTGATGACTCACATCTATACTTCAAGTTCGAGTTATTATCTTTATATGCATCAACACATGATGTATCCTTCACTTGACCTCTATCAACAAATGATGGGTCTTCACTTGACTTGATGATCAACACAATCATCTCCTTTTATATATGCATCAACTCACGATGCATCTTCTTCTTAATGGCCTTCAACATATGATGCCATCTTTCATCTTGACTTGATGATCTTCAACCCATGAAGTCATCCCAAGTCTTCCTCATTTGTGGAACCTAATTTATTCATCCAATTTATGAAAAATGTAGTCCACAAAACAATTGTCATTAATTACCAAACTTCACCATTAACTCATAATGGAGGGACTAGATTCTATAATGTTCTCTTTTTGGTAATTCATGACAATCTCAATAAATAATGAGATAAAAATTTACTTGCGAGTGTACACCATGTACACAACACTTGTATACTCAAATATAAGATTTTACAGCAAAGTTTACTTATCCGGTTGTCATTAATCATCCAACCATTAACACATAATGAAAAAACTAAATGACAACCCGATTATGAGTATATATGAACTATACAAGCTATATATACATACTCAAGGGATATGTTTCAAAATAAAGATCCTTAATATGTGGAAATAGAATATGGATCAATACTAATGAAACTACAAAACATAGAGTGAGTTCCCCCTAATTGTGTACATACAAGAATGTATTGTGAAAACATATGCACATATTCAAATTTGACTTATTTGATTCATTCTATATTTCAGATCCGAGGAATACAATAAGATAAGAATGTGATATTGAATACATATCTCTTATATTTTTCACCTTTTCATCCAAATAAGACTAAGCAATATCATAATCAATAAACATATTAGTCTCATAATTGTATTTATCATTATCACTAAAACCAACTTAATGAAGCTTCAACTTATAATCTCCCCTTTTTGGTAATGAATGACAAATCCATTAACAATAATAGCATTTGGATAAAAATGAACATATGATAGGAAATTGAACTAAGATGAAAGTACAAGTAAGCATAATAAATAATTTTTTCCTTTTTAGCATCAATATTATTCTCCCCTTTTGAAATTATACATTTGAATAACAATGTTATTATTCTCTTCCCCCCTTTTGGCATTTATCATCAAAAAGTAAGGAAAAAGCAAATTTAGCCAAAATAGTGTAGGACCGAATGGCGCTATCAGTGGGGTGAATGTGTAACGGTTTGACCGCTTCGCAGAACTACCGTTCTTCTCACGGTATGTTTTTTTTCCATAAAGTGACTATTCTTATGGCGGTCTGACCGGACCAGGCGGTCAGACCGGTCCCTGTGTGAGCGGTCTGACCGGTAGCTTGCTCTGACGGCTAGTTTTGTAGCCATTGGAGGGACCGCAATACTACTGGAGTTTGAACTGCGGTACTACTAGGCCTCAGGCTGACTCTTGCCCTCTCCTTGCTCTAACGGCTCGTTTTTGGGAGAAGTGTATAAATACCTCCCCAAAGGCTATTGGGACAAGATTGTTGGTGCTATTCTTTCATTCCTTAAGAGCAAGTCTCCTTTTTCACAAGTGCATGTGTTGCACTTAGAGAGTGATGAGAGCAATAACCTTGTGCTTGTGTTGCACTTGGTGAAGGACTTTGTGTCCATTGAGCTGTGATACTTGATTCGTTCAAGCAAGTCTCCGACTCATTACTCTTGGAGTTTGCCAACTCCTAGATGATTTTGGAGGTGTGGTGGTCCGATGATCTTAAGAAGCTTGTGAGAAAGCGTAGCGGATTGTGAGTGATGTGGTGCTCGCCATCTCCGGATTGGAGAAAGAGCAATCATAATGGATTGGGGTGGTGGTTAGGCTTAATTCGTGGAGCCGGTTCAACTCGGTTAGGCTTACCTTAATGTGAATTAGGGAAACTGATAAGTTTGCGAATACCACAATAAAACTTCGCATGTCATAGTGGTTTGTCATCTTGTGCTCAATTTACATTCAAGCACTTATATTCAAGTAATTTATATTCATTGAATTAATTGAGTACTTGTCATCCTAGCATTGATTATCTTGATTTAGAATTATATCGTTGGTGCACTTAGTCAAACTTAGATAATTTAGGCCTTACTTATGAAAACCAAATAGTTTACTCTTCCGTATTACAAATTTGGTTGTAGCCTAAAAGAATTTTTAAAACCGCTTATTCATCCCCTTTGGTCAGCCTCCTCAATCTTACAAGTGGTATCAGAGCTTGACCTCTCATTTATTAGGCTTCACCGTCTAGAGAGTTAAAGTATGCCGACTAGTGATATAGTACACCTCAATAAGACACCTTTATTTGATGGCACAAAGTATGCCCATTGAAAAATCCGTATGACATGCTATTTTAAGGACATGAGCCCTAAAATATGGTAGATTATAGATACAGGCTTTTCTCCTCAATTATATACTATTGCTCCAACAAATAAGGAAGAGAAATGCTTACATCTCGATGCTCAAGCAATTAACGCTTTATTTAGTGCTTTAAGTGTAGAGATGTTCGATGCCGTATGCAATTTCAAGAGCGCTCATGATATGTGAACACTACTAACAATAAATTTTGAAAAGAAAAAAAAAGCAAAACTCGCAAACTAGCTAGCCCCTCATCCCAAATCACTCCTCCCAGTTCTTGATTGCCCCAAATAGGGGTGCAATCAAAGCAGATACAAACGGATATCACTCATCCTGTATCCTATTCTATATTTTTTTCTTAGAATTGGTGTTAGACATGATAATGCCGGATATCGATTTCTTCATTCTGTATTTCATTCCACAAGCCTTCGGACGGAAATTATCTGCTTCTTTTGCACCCCTACACGGAATATTGGACAGTCGGGGTGAAATCCGAGTGAACATGAAGAAACTAATCGTTGAGATGCCCAAGGAAGAATACTCAATATTCTTTGCCTATTTAGATGCGGCAATCCACATATCTGTTATCTTGTCCTAAGTGAAATCATAACAAACTTCGCCATATCACTTACATACGAATATATACGAATGAATATCACTCGTCTCATATCCTATTCCGTATTTTTATCGTCAAAGTTGGAATCGGACAGAGATAGTGCTGAATATCCATTTACACCTTCTATATTCGCTCTGTAAACCTTCGATCGATCAATCGAACAGAAATTATTCGCTCCGTTTACACCCCTAGCCCAAAAGCTCGCCTAGTCATCTAGACACTCAAAATTCAAAAAGAAATAAAAACCATGTCTAAATGTTGGAGTCCGCTGCTCCGCCCACCGTAGCGATGACTATGACGGTGGTGTCATCTCTTCCCATCCCCGCCCTGGTTAGGCACTGCCCGTGTTCCTCCAGGGCTACCATTGGCCTAGGGTTTGTGATTTGTGATGGCAGCTCGTTGACATCCTCTGCGAGCTTGCGCTGAGTGGCTTCCCAGAGCCCCACTGTCGACAATGCAACCTTGTTGGTCACCTCCGCAAGATCCATCGACACCGACGTCGACACAACACTAACCTGACCTTGCCACTCGCCTCCGCTACTAGCCTCGACAAGAGTAAATTTCAGAATTCTACAGCAGTTCTAGAAATTTCTGAAGTTTCAGTAATTGTAAATTTGATTGAAAATCTTATCGTTTGGACATTTCCAGATTGTTTGGATAAATGCTCCAATGTAAATTTGTGTATTGTAGCTGCTCCAATGTGGCATGTTTAGATCGTATCTTATCCAATGTAAAATTTTAGATTGTAGTTGCTACAATGTGATATATTCAGATTGTATCTGTTCCAATGTAAATTTGCATCAGCCATGGTATTTTCAGATTGTTCGGAAAAATAAGTGCTCTCACCTGATATTGTAGCACCAAAATGAATTGTCAAGAGAGATTGTTTGGCTGTACCAGGTACTAGATAATGCCACCTCAAGAATTTTTGAGGTCAACGTAGTATCAGGCAGTGGCTTTTCAAATTTGTGAACGGTACTGTTGAAGTCCAGCGTCTCACCGTATTTGATTTTTTCCGTTTCAGCGTTACTAGTGAATGGTTGTGTGCGTCATGACTACTTCGGTTAGTTGTTTTTTTACTTCTTCCGTTACTAGTGAATGGTTTAGTGGTGGAGCCGTTTTGCTTTGTGAATGCTTCAGTTAGATGTCTTTTATTTCTTCCGTTTGAGAGTTAGTAGTGGAGCAGTATTGCTGCATGAAAAACTGCCATCTTTTATTTGTTGTGTTCCTATAAATAAGCATGCAATATATCAGAAAACGCTGCCCGGTTTTTGCAGCAGCAAACACTTGTGTTCATTGTGTTCTTGAGCGCGCGTTTGTGAGTTCTCTGGCGGCGAGAAATTGCCGGTGTTCCACGACAATTGGTATCAGAGCGTGGACGCTCCCGGGGCCGTTATGTCCGTCCAGTTGGATCCCGTTGGTGGTGGTGATCGTTCGCCATCGCCCCCTCCCCGACGACGGGTATCGCACTCGCCTGCGCCGCGCCGAGGGCGCCATTGCGGCGGCGAAGTCGTCATCGAGCGCGTCGTCAAGGAGGCAGGCAGCTCGGTCCAGTACCCCATGCTCACGCGCACCAATTACCAGGAATGATCTTTGTTGATGCGTGTGAACCTGCAGGCCCAAGGGTCGTGGCAGGCCGTTGAACCGGAGGAGGGCGAGGTCGTCGAGTACCGCGAAGACCGCCTCGCGCTAGCAGCCATTTTGTGTGCCATGCCGCCCGAGATGCTCGGGTCGTTGGCGCGCAAGCGCACGGCGCGTTCCGCCTGGGAGGCGGTTAAGACCATGCGTGTCGGCGTGCAGCGCGTCCGTGACGCCAACGCGCAACAGTTGCTCAAGCAATTCGGGGAGATCGCGTTCAAGGAAGGGGAGTCGGTCGACGATTTCTCACTCCGGATTATGAGCCTCGCCAACAACATCCGCATCCTTGGCGGCAACGTCACCGATGGAGAGATCGTGAAGAAAATGCTCCAGGTCGTCCCCGAGCACCTCGAGCAGATCGCGTACTCCATCGAGACTCTCCTCGACGTGAACCAGCTTTCCGTCGAGGAGGTCACCGGCCATCTGCGCGCCATCGAGCAGCGAAAGAAAAAGCCAGCACCGTCCGCGCCCATCTACGACAGCAAGGGTCGTCTTCTTCTTGCCGAGGAGGATTGGCTAGCGCGGATGAAGCTGCGCGACAACAGCGAAGTCGGTGGCTCTAGCAGCGGCAAGAGGCGCGGCAAAACACGTCGTGGCCACGGCGGTGGCCGCGGCGTGAGTAAAGGCAAGGGAAACTCGTCATCAAATGTTACAGCCTAGGAGAACACGGCGGACCGATGCCGTAACTGCGGCAAAATTGGCCATTGGGCCAAGGCTGCCGTAGCAAGCCAAATAAGCAGGCGCAAGCACACGTTGCGGAGGGTGAAGAGGATGAGCCAACTCTGTTGATGGCACATGCGACCATCCCTTCACCACTCACTCAAGTTGCAGCACCGCCCGCCGAGGAGATTCGAACTCCAGCTCCGCCCACACCGTCACGCCACGTCGAGATCCACGAGGCCAAGGTCTTTGCGCAGCTCGGATCGCGAGAGGACCAGGAAGATCGACGATGGGTGCTCGACACCGGCGCCACCAACCACATGACGGGCGCGCGGACTGCCTTCTCCGACCTCGACGGGGGAGTCTGCGGCACCGTCCGTTTCGGCGACGGTTCCGTGGTGGAGATTGAAGGACGCGGCACGATCATCTTCACTTGCAAGAACGGCGAGCATCGCACACTGATGGGGGTGTACTACATTCCCCGTCTGACGGCGAACATCATAAGTCTTGGTCAGCTGGAGGAGGCCGGATGTCGGATCGAGATCTACTCCGGCACCCTGCGCATCTATGATCAGCAACGCGGCCTTCTTGCTTGGGTGCGTCGTTCTGCATCGCGCCTCTACATCCTGGAGCTCCGCATCGGGCGACCGGTGTGCCTGTCGGCGCATAGCTCGGAGGTGGCCTAGCGCTGGCATGCGAGGTACGGGCACCTCAGTTTCAAGTCACTGCGCGCGCTCGCTCAACAGGAGATGGTACGTGGGTTGCCGCCGCTTGATCAGGTCGATCAGGTGTGCGATAGCTGCCTCGTCGGCAAGCAAAGGCGCACGTCGTTCCCTGATAAGGCGCTACGATGAGCGGAGCACGTCCTCGACCTCGTCCATGGTGATTTGTGCGGGCCCATCATGCCCACAACTCCAAGCGGTAACAAATATTTCCTACTGCTTGTTGATGATTTGAGCCGGTATATGTGGCTCTACTTGCTGTCGAACAAAGATCAGGCATCGGCGGCGATCAAGAACTTCCAGGCGGCCGTGGAGGTTGAGTCAGGGAGGCGGCTTAAGGTCCTCCGCACTGATCGTGGGGGGGGGGGATTCACCTCCGTGGAGTTCGGCGAGTACTACGCCGAGCGCGGCGTCCAGCGGCAGCTCACCGCCCCCTACTCACCGTAGCAGAACGGGGTGGTAGAGCGCCGCAACCAGAGCATCGTCGGCATGGCGCGGTGTATGCTCAAGGCGATGCGGCTTTCCGGCTACTTCTGGGGTGAGGCCGTGAACACCGTAGTCCTGTCCTCAATCGCGCGCCGACACGCGCACTCAACGGCAAGACCCCATTTGAGGCTTGGCACGGCGAGCGCCCCACCGTCCACTACTTCAGGACCTTTGGCTGCGTCGCCCACGTCAAGACCACACACCCGGGACTCAAGAAGTTGGATGATCGCAGCACGCCGACCATCTTCGTCGGCTACGAGCATGGCTCCAAGGCCTACCGCTGCTATGACCCCTCCACCAAGCGTATCATTGTGTCGCGCGACATCGTGTTCGACGAGTCGAGACAATGGAGCTGGGGCAACGAAAGCAGCGGTGATCCAGGCGACGGTGAGCCCTTCAACGTCGAGTACACCATGGAGTACATCTCCGGCACACCTTGAGCCGATGCGGCATCACCAGCTCACATGTCTCCGTCGCCCACGCCAACGCCGGCTCCTGCACCCATGATGCCTACAACGTCACCCACGAGTGCGCCGATCGAGTTCATCTCGCCACCAGCTGATTTTGAGGAGAACTTGGACGTGGACCACGACGATGCTGCACTTCGGTTCCGCGCCATCGACGATGTCATTGTACCAGCCTCGCCGCCTGGGCTTGTGCCCCGGGTGCTCGACGAGGAGTTGCAGTTCACCACAACGGACGAACCTGTCTCTTTCAGTGAGGCAGAGCGCGAGGCATGCTGGCGTCAGGCGATGCATGAGGAGATAAAGTCGATCAAGAGGCATGCTGGCGTCAGGCGATGCATGAGGAGATAAAGTCGATCAAGGACAACAACACGTGGGAGCTTGTCGCGCTCCCCACTGGGCACCGTGCGATCGGGCTCAAGTGGGTCTTCAAAGTGAAGCGTGATTAACACAGAAACGTCATCCGACACAAGGCGCGTTTGGTCGCCAAAGGCTATGTTTAGCGTGCAGAAATCGACTTCGACGAGGTCTTCGCTCCGGTCGCGCGAATGGAGTCCGTGAGGGCGCTGCTGGCTCTAGCAGCCCACGAGCGCTGGGAAGTCCACCACATGGACGTGAAGAGCACCTTCCTCAACGGCGACCTCAAGGAGGAAGTGTACGTGAGCCAGCCACCAGGTTTTGTCGTCAACGGCAGCGAGCACAAAGTACTGCGTCTTCGCAAGGCGCTGTACGGTCTCCGACAAGCACCGAGGGCCTGGAATGCCAAGCTTGATGCGTCCATGGCATCACATGGTTTCCAGAGGAGCAGCTCCGAGCACGGCGTGTACATGCGGAGCCGAGGGCCATCGCGGCTGGTCGTCGGGGTCTGCGTCGACGACTTGATCATCACCGGCACTAGCAGCGATGAGATCATGGCGTTCAAGCTCGAGATGAAGCGCGTCTTCCTCATGAGCAACCTCGGGCTGCTGTCGTACTACCTCGGCATCGAGGTAAACCAAGGGCCAGGCGGCATCTCGCTCTGCCAATCTGCCTATGCAGGGAAGCTGCTTGAGCGGAGCGGCATGAGCACCTGCAACCCCAGTCTGGCGCCGATGGAACCAAGGCTCAAGTTGAGCAAGGAGAGCACTGCTCCACTGGTGGACGCCACAGAGTACAGGCGCGTCATCGGCGGACTGCGCTACTTGGTGCACACCCGGCCATATCTTGCCTACACGGTGGGCTATCTGAGCCGGTTTATGGAGAAACCACGCGAGGACCACCTCAATGCAGTGAAGCGCGTGCTACGGTACGTAGCAGGAACGCGTGACTATGGTCTTCACTACGCCAGGAGGGAGGATGAACGAGCTCGACTGGTCGGCTACAGTGACGCTGACATGGCGGGCGACGTCGACACGCGCAAGAGTACCAGCGACATCATCTTCTTCCTCGGCAGCAATCCCATTACCTGGCAGTCCTCCAAGCAGAAGGTGGTGGCTCTGTCCTCATGCGAGGTAGAATACATTGCGGCGGCTACAGCAGCCTGCCAAGGCGTCTGGCTAGCTCGGCTCGTGTCTGACATGCTCGGCACTGAGTCTGGAGCGCCGGAGCTCAAGGTGGACAACCAGTCCGCCATCGCCCTCAGTAAAAACCCCGTCTTTCACGACCGAAGCAAACATATCGACACTCGTTTCCACTACATTCGGGAGTGCATCGACAGGAACAAGATCGTCCTTCGGCACATTTCAACGGAAAACCAGCTAGCGGACGTTCTGACCAAGGCGCTAGGACGCGTGCGGTTCCAGCAACTGCGTGCGTTGATCAGCGTCAGCAAGATCGGTGAGCACAGCAAGGACTAGGGGGAGAAATGTTGAAGTCCAGCGTCTCACCATATTTGATTTTTTCCGTTTCAGCGTTACTAGTGAATGGTTGTGTGCGTCATGACTACTTCGGTTAGTTGTTTTTTTACTTCTTCCGTTACTAGTGAATGGTTTAGTGGTGGAGCCGTTTTGCTTTGTGAATGCTTCAGTTAGATGTCTTTTATTTCTTCCGTTTGAGAGTTAGTAGTGGAGCAGTATTGCTGCATGAAAAACTGCCATCTTTTATTTGTTGTGTTCCTATAAATAAGCATGCAATATATCAGAAAACGCTGCCCGATTTTTGCAGCACCAAACACTTGTGTTCATTGTGTTCTTGAGTGCGCGTTTGTGAGTTCGCCGGCGGCGAGAAATTGCCGGTGTTCCACGACAGGTACCACTATACCAGGTTCAGGTGCTTCTGGGAATGAACTGCAATGCACCTTGAAAAATTGTTGTTGCTGCTATGATGAGCAGTATCAGACTATCAGGTTAGGTGCTGCAGCTGACAGAGCATCAAATTTTCTCTGTTCTCCATGGTATCACTGTATCAGGTTGCAGCAAGGATGACAATAACTCATCAGGAATAAACAAGAACCTAATTGCTGGAATTGATAGTGCGTTCAGCATCAGACTCGATAACACTTGGTAGAAAATTGCGGACTGAACCAATAACATATACAGATTTCATTGTACTCAAATTCTGTCTAACGTTTCTCTCATGCAAAAGGGGCTCACCTAATGCGTTATAATTTGGATAATATATCATAGTATTGTTTGTATCGCGATTTGGCAGCACCAACAGCTCAACATCTGGATGATGCAACAAGATGAACAACTCATCTTTTACTGTGCACAACCTGATACAAGCAGCATCCACAACCTACAGGCAGCATCAACTCATGCACACATTGCCAAACATACATCCAAAATCATAATTTCAGGAAGCAGCACCAAACCATGCACACATTGTCAAACATAGATCCAAAACCATAATTTTAGTAAGCAGCAGCAACTCAATCATATATCCATAGCTATAGTAATTATTCAAGAACAAGAACCAAACAAAACAACACCAAGAAGGTCACCCATGCCATTGTCACTACAAGAACCATCTGAGTAACGAAACACCACTTGTAAACATCATCTACCTTCTGCATTCATCAGTACTTTTTTGAAGCTCGAACTTGAAATGACAAAAAAAATTCACGACTACAAGAACGATCAGTAGAACATGTGTTCAATGTGGTAAGACATAGCTAAAAAATACAATGCATTAGAAATTCACTTCACAATTTCTCACTTCCACCTTAAATTCCAACACAACCGACGTAGGAAAAAAGAGACACAACAAAATCAACTTCAACATCCAGATTAACTTCAACATCCCCTCCTGGGTATCCATGCTAGACCCGTCCTCGACATCAATACTGTCGAAGGTGGTGGAGCAGAAATCATTCGTGGTGAGGACAACAGCACCACGGACGGCTGCGAGGCTGGCACTAAGCCCAGCTCTTTTCTGGCCTTCGGTCATCCACACAACGCTCATATCACCGATAGCGCAAAGTCCGAACCCTCCTAGACCGGTTGTTTCTGAGCAATGCAACTGTCGTATTACTATGCGCCTACACCTGTCACGTACCGCGTGCCCTTATCGGCTACCCTGCCAGACCTGTCCCAGGTGTCCATGGCGGCTCGTCCTTGTCCTCATCTGCACTATCAAGTGAGATGGTTGTGGTCAGCCGATTGCTTTGCTAGCCAGTCTATCCTCTTGGATAAGATGTGATCCTCTCCTTTCTTTCACATAGCCACAATTGTCACTCTTCTCTTTGAGCCGCTATACATTATAGAACTCTTCATGACACCGCCGCTTCTCTTTAAACTGCTGCCCTAAGTATCTAAAGCCACCGTGTTTCTCTTCCGCACTGCTGCCATCTCAGGCTTCGATCTGGGCCAGTGTGATTCTCTTCGGTTTGATTTGACAACTCTCTATTTGTATCACCTTCCGCATCCTCTTCATTGTGTTCCCGCCGTCGACTTTGCTCCCATTTACCTCTATTTCCCAGCCCCTACATTTTGTGCTTTATGGGCTGCTGCACGATTCCGGATGGAAGATCTTTTGGTACTCGACACAATTTTCCAAGAGCCGCACGCTATGACATCTTCAAGACTCGGCCTTCGGATTTTCCCTTTTTAGTGTCAATCCTTCCTAATGCAATGCTATTGCATATGCCTTGCATTTAAGGGTGGAGTTAAGGGTATTAGTGTCATTTTGTATTGTTATAAAGTTGTCTCTTGTACTATGTATTTGCCCTTTGGGCTGTGGAATAGAGTTAACCTTTATGCATCACTCCTCTCAATCTTACATGCAATGCTCAAATATAGACATTCCTAAAACTATCATAACTAGTGTAAAATAACTAATTATATCGTCTTTAATCTAATCTAAATGAATGTAGTGTTTAAACTATCATCCTAATTATGTAAATGTCTACAGGCAAGGTATTCTGCAAAGTTTGTGTCATTCCATCCTGTCAACTCAGACACAAGTTTTAAATAAAAAAGATGAACAACCTCTTCCGAACGAGGATAAAATGCGCATTTATTTTTTATTTTGTTTATATCTTTATGATATATATATATATATATATATATATATATATATATATATATATATATATATATATATAAATGTAAATTTGCCTGCTGTTGAGGATTGAATTACACTTTCTCTTTGATATTTCTATTTTATCATCATATAAGACTTCAAAAAGAGTGCTCATCAATGAAACATACCAGTATTAAGCCCATATAATTTTTGTTGCACTCAAGTTTTAACTCATTACTCTTTTTAGATGTATCTCTTTTAATTAAATATTTTTTGTACAATGTTAAATAGCAAGACAACATGCGTTTAGGTAAACAAAACGATAAAATCAAGCAAATAATATCATCTATTGAAGAAAAGAAAACAATTGGAGATCAAAGCCAGTTCCTTCTCTTAAGAGGACATAAGAATTTAAATCTAAAATTTTCTAGACGACTACAACATTGACAATAATGATACCCTTTATTTGTCTACCCGTTTACGCGGAGGGTGAGATTCTTTCTCTTTCTGTTTTAGCTTTATTACTGATCGTGCAAAATAGCACACCCGCAAGTGCACGGGTTGCCACTAAAATAGCGGCGAGTGTCGTGTTCTCCACAGGGACTAGACTAAGGCTACCGGTGCTCAGCTAAAGCTAGGTCAATCCAAACGGAGGAGAAAACTAAACTACTAAACAAACTCTAACTCGCACGGTCGAAACGACTAGCGACTAAACAAACGAAAGACGACGGAACGAACGACCGTACGAATGGACGTCGTACGACCGAATGAATGACACGACGACTGACTACACGAAACACACACAAACTACAACGACTACAAGAACGATGACACGACTACCGACCGACGACCTAACTAGCTACCGACCGCGAGACAGAAACAGGGAGTCGAGAAGCACTGAGGAAGGGTTTAGAAGCACTAGGTGGGTTGAGAGGGAACAAGGTAGAAGACGGACGATCGATAGCTAAACAGACGACGACGGTAGGACAACGCAACTAACAACGATGACTACGACGAACGCACGCGCGACTTACCTAACTGACGACCGCTAAAAGAAGCATAGAGGAAGGTCGAGAAGCACAAGGTGGGAGTCTAGACAGCAATGGGAAGGGGAACGGTCGCTGAATAGCTAAATCGCGCAACTTGACAACACACAAACACAGAGAACTACTACTGACAATGACATTTAACAAAGACTTAACAGATGACCACACTCACAAGGAACATAACACAAGTGCTAATAAATCTGAACAACACAGACAAACATATTAAAATATAACAGATTCTCATCTACAATTCAACATCCACATATATCACCATAACAGAGCAGGCACAATATCATCTCAGTGAATACATGCACAATCACAGTCAGCAAAATATTCCACAATTCATCAACACAGTGCATAATCCACAGAATACTAAGCACAGATCATAAAGCATCACAGGGAATTAATAGCATGAATAGTATTTGAGAACAGCAAAGAGGAAAAGGGAGAATAGTTTGGGGATGAACCGAGGTGAAGAAAGTAGCAGAAGGTGCAGAGAAGAAGCTGAGGCTGTCGGTGGCGAAGATGGAGATCGGCTGAGGCGGCGCTCGATGAAGAGGAAGTAGAGGTGGTCGCCGGCGTTGAAGTGGAAGGTGGCGCCCAGGGTCGTCGGTGAAGGGGATGTAGCAGAGGAAGAAGTCGAAGAAGTCCCGGTGCAGGGCGGCGAAGAACCGGAGTTGATGAGGCCGCCGGTGTCGGTGTAGAGGAAGCAGGGCCGGCGTGGTTGGTGAAGATGTCGCTGCCGCCGGTGTAGGTGCTGCTGAGGGGGTCGACGTGGTCGGTTGGAGCAGCCGAGGAGGCGATGGCGCTGAGGAGGAAGAAGCTCGGCCTCGGGTGAAGTAGAGGGGCACTGGGGCGGCCGATGAAGGGAGGCGGCCGTGGCGGAACAGAGGTGGCAGCCGAGACGGGAGACGCGGCGGCGCCCGGTGGAGATGGCGGATTCGGTGGAGAAGTGGGGATCGCCCAGTGAGAAGGCGGAGAAGGAGGGGAAGAGGAGGCGCAGGGGGACAGCGGCCGGAGGAAGGTGGTGATGGTGGCGCGCCGGAGGGAGGCGGCGGCGGCCAAGATGGGTGGCGACCGGTGGGTGGAGAAGGCGCACGGGTGGAGAAGGTGGGGAGCTTGTGGCGCGGGTGCTGCGGAGGAAGAGCAAGGAGAAGAAGCGGCGCGGGCGGTGAGGAGCGGTGGTGAGGGGATGGCACGCCGGTGAGTCGGCCCGGCCTCGCCGGCGGCCGGAGGTGGAGAAGAACCGGGGGAAGAGAAGAAGGCCAGGAGGAGACAGAAGAGGAAAGCCGGGCTCTAGAGTCTAGTCTTCCCACAGGCGGCGGCGCTGGTTTTGGTGAGATGGGGATTTGGCGATTTTGCAGATTGGTCCTCATAGTATCTAGGGTTTACAAATCAGTCCATCTCCCATTTCATTTCTTCTTTTCTGGCCCTTGGAAACTCCGATTTCATCGCGAACAGATCCTACGCATTCGTGTCGATGCGCACATCTGTACGGAGCAGTCCAAATTTGTCGTTTATGCGCCTAGATCGCGCCGGCCTGTGGAAAAGCACAAAAAAGTGTAAAACAGTCCATTTTGAGCAATTAAATATGGGAAAAGTATGTAAATGATGATAAATGGTCTCAAAATGCGAAGAATACGAGGGTAAAATGACGATTAAATATATGCAAATATGACGCATGTCAATTACTTTTCTATTATAGGTAATTTTTTCCAATACAAACAGTTGACTACTTGCTGGAGAGTTTGTTCTTAAATATCCACGTTTAGAAGAGGAGTTGACTAACTTTAAAAAAAGGCATTGGTTACGTATACATGTTAGGAGAATTATACATAATTTGCTTCTAAAATTCAGAGATCTTTCACCTCAAGAAACTATGTTTGGAGGGCAACTTTGATATAAATTGCTTTCAAATTATTGATGGCCATATTGTTTTTCCCATAATATGACAACGATGTTTGGAAGGAATTTCATATAGGTGTAGCGAGATTAGATTATGAGAACATAAAAAAATCAAGAACTTTTGTGAAGGACACGTTATGCCGATTGAGTTCGAGGATATTCTTAAAACACTTGATGGTCTTCTACAGCTTATAGATATTCGAGATGTTACATATCGGACATATTTGTGTAACAACGTAGATATCATGTTCTCACTAATCCGATCACATCTGATAGATTAGTTGTCTTTAATTACTGAAAAGGGACGATATCCACGTTGTTACACAAAAATACATCCAATATGTAACATCTTGAATATCTCCAAGCTATAACCCTTTTTAGTAATCAAAGACAAGTAATCCATTAGATGCGATCGGCTTAGTGAGGAGATGATATCTATGTTGTTACACAAATACATCCGATATGTAACATCTTCAATATCTCGAAACTCTAGAAGCGCATTCAGTGTAGGAATATTCTCGACCTCAATCTGCACAGTCTCCTTCACAAAAGTTCTCCTTGATAAAAACTTTTATATTATCATAATCTAGTTTTGCTACAGCTATATGAAATGTTTTCCAAACACTATTGTCATAGTATGAGAAAAAAATACGATCACCAATAATTTGAAATCAATTTATATCAAAGTTGCCCTCGAGACAGTTCCTTAAGATGAAAATCTCTGAACAGTAGAAACAAATTATGTATAATTCTTATATCATGTATACTTAACTAATGTTTTTTTAAGTTGGGCAACTTCATCTCTTCCAAATGTGGATATTTGGAAACGAACTCTCTGACAAGTTGCAACTGTTTGCCGCACATAAATTGTACTAGAAAAAATTACCAACAATAGAAAAGTAAAAAACTAAAACAGAGAGAGAAATAAAGGATCTCAGCCTCCGTATAAACGGACAGACAAATAAAGAGTGCAACTATTGTCAATATTGTAATCGTTTAGAGAGAATTTTGTATTTAAATTCTTAAGTCCTCTTAAGAGAAGAAACTGTGCTTGATCTTCAATTGTCTCCTCTTCAACAGACATTATTTGCTTAATTTTATCTTTTTTTATCTGAATGCATATTGTCTTACTATTTAACATTCATAATTTCATATAAAAATATTTACTTGAAAGAGAAAATGCTAGCATTCATCCATAAGAGTAACAAGTTAAACTTAGAATGCAAAAAATAGTATGGGTTAAATATTAGTATGTTTCATTGATAAGCACTAATTTTAAAGTCTTCTATAATAATAAAATAGAAATATCAAAAAGACGGTGTAATTCAATCCTTAGTAGCAAGCAAATTGATATTTATGCATAATATATATCATAAAAAGATAAAATATAGACCACAAAAAGTGCACCTTATCCTCGTTCGAAAGAGTATGAGCATCATTTTCATTTAAAAAGGGTTTCTGAGTTGACAGCATGGAATGACAAACTCTGCTGAAGATATTGACTGTAAACAGTTACATAATTAGGATGGTACATTAAACACTATATTCTTTTATATTAGGTTAAAGACTTCCTAATTAGTTATTGTACACTAACTATCGAATTTTCATAAATGTCTATATTTGAGTATCACCAATTTTTTTCAATTGTAAATAAGTAAGATATGTTCTAACCAAAAAGTACATAATAGTATGCTTATAAACTGACCACTACCCTAACTATTGAAGCACCTATCCCTAAGCAAATCCAAATGTTAACATCCCCTCCCGGGTATCCATGCTAGACCCATCCTCGACATCAACACTGTCGAAGGAGGTGGAGCAGAAATCATTCGTGGTGAGGCCAGCAGCACCACAGATGGTCGCGATGCTGGCACTAAGCCCAGCTCTTTTCTGGCCTTCGGTCATCCACACAACGCTCATGTCACCGATAGAGCAAAGTCCAAACCCTCCTAGACCAGTTGTTTCTGAGAATTGCAACTGTCGTATTACTATGCGCCTACACCTGTCACGTACCGCGCGCCCTTATCGGCTACCCTGCTAGACCCGTCCCGGGTGTCCATGGCGGCTCGTCCTTGTGCTCATATGCACTATCAAATGAGATAGTTGTGGTCAGCCGGTTGCTTTGCTAGCCAGTCTATCCTCTTAGATAGGATGTGGTCATTTTTCTTTCTTTCGTATAGCCACAATTGTCACTCCTTTTTGAACCATCGACGTCATGAAGAGTTCTATAATGTATAGCGGCTCAAAGAGGATTGACGATTGTGGCTATGCGAAAGAAATAAGAGGACATCCTATCCAAGAGGATAGACTATGGCTAGCAAAGCAATCGGCTGACCACAACTATCTCATTTGATAGTGCAGATGAGGACAAAGACGAGTCGTCATGGACACCCGAGATGGGTCTGGCAGGGTAGCTGATAAGGGCACATGGTACGTGACAGGTGTAGGCGCATAGTAATACGACAGTTGCATTGCTCAGAAACAACCGGTCTAGGAGGGTTCGGACTTTGCTCTATCGGTGACATGAGCGTTGTGTGGATGACCGAAGGCCAAAAAAGAGCCAGGCTTAGTGCCAGCCTCGCGACCGTCTGTGGTGCTGCTGGCCTCACCACGAATAATTTCTGCTCCACCTCCTTCAACAATGTTGATATCGAGGACGGGTCTAGCATGGATACCTAGGAGAGGATGTTGACATTTGAATTTGCTTAGGGATAGGTGCTCCAACAGTTAGGTTAGTGGTTAGTTTATAAGCATACTATCATGTACTTTTTTGTTAGAACATATCTTAGTTATTGACTATTGAAAAAAATTGGTGATACTCAAATATAGATATTTATGAAAATTTGATAGCTAATGTACAATAACTAATTATGAAGTCTTTAACCTAATATAAAAAATATAGTGTTTAATCTACCATCCTAATTATGTAACTGTTTACTGTCAATATCTTCATTACCATCCTAATTATGTAAGTGCTCTCAAACAAATAAAAAAGAACACATCATATTGAGAAAAAACTTTCCATGCAATTTTTTTAGCACTCCAAACGGGAGTGACCCTCCTATAGTCAAACACCGTAACCTACTTTCCAACTCTTAGTTGCATGGCCTAATTTACTGCATGCCATAGTTTGATGTTATTAAAGTGCCATGTATTAGCCTAACAGTCAAATCCAAACATTAATTTCTAATCATAGCATGCGGCCGCTAAACCATATTGCATAATGAAACCAATAAATTGATGAATAAAGATAGCTTATTTAATCAAGAGAGACATTATGATCATGATCACTTATGAATTTACCTAAGTACTGATGCCCCCGCAACCAAAGTTGATCACTCCTGCAAGCCAGCCACAGTGACTGCTCATCCTTTGCTAGCACGGATGACGGTCGCGCTGAGCAGGATGGGAGCCAATGCCGACACTTGGGATGGAACCTATGCCGATTGGTGCTTAGCCGACAAGGGCTTTCGGTACGAGGAACACGCATGCGTATTGGCACCCGAAGGTGCCACTACGGGAGGGTTCGGAACCTGAGCCGGTGCATCCCCGTTTAGAGGTGGCCAAATGGGCCGGGCCGTGACGGGCCGCACCACGGCCCGTCACTGTAGACCCGGCCCGGGCACGGCACGGCACGACGGCGAAGCGGGCCGGGCCGGCACGGCACGGCGAGGCGGGCCGTGCCTGGGCCGAGGGCGCGGCACGGCGGGCCGGCACGGCACGGCCCGTTAAGAAATCGGGCCGTGCCGGCCCGGCACGGCACGGCACGGCCCGCCCAACGGCACTAAACGGGCCGTGCCGGCCCGGCACGGCACGCCCGGCCCGTTAATTTCAAAAAATAGCCGTTTTTTGTGACCGTTGGGGGGAAAAATTCGGAAAAAATAGCAAAAAATTCGGGAAAAATCTGAAATTTTTCCTATAAATAGGGGGGCATCCGGCCTCCATCTTCCACACCTCAAATCTCATTCTTCTCTCTCGGTTTAGCTGTGAAAAATCTGAAAGTGTTAGCGCAAATTTGGTCAATTCGGGCAAAATTCCGAAAATTCAAAAATCTTCAAATTTTTTTGTGAGAGCTGCAAAGGAGGTAATAATGCTGTCTTATTTCAATTTTTTGGTATTATTTGTTGGTTTAATTTTTTGTTATTATTTGTAGGTTTAATGGATAACTACGATTTTCAACTCTCCGAATACGGGCTCACGGCGGAGGATGTGCAATCGTTTCAACAAGCATATCCATCCGCGGAAGGTCCACATGTACAAACTGGAGATGCCGAAGAAACGACGGCCCCGGTGACGCAGGGTCCAATCGATCCATCTTCTGCTGGCTCAACAAGTGCATCCACGACCCAAAGCACGGGTGCAAAAAGATCAAGAACTAGTACATCAACAGTTTGGAATGATTTCGACAAGAAGATGAAGACCGACAGTGATGGAACTGAAGTGAGGTATGCTGTTTGTAAAATTTGTGGTAATGAATTGACTGCAAAATCTTCAGGTGGTACGGGTCATCTACAACGACATGCTGCAAGCTGCAAGAAAAAGCAAGGAATACAAATGCGTCAGACTAACCTGCAATATAACCCCGACGGCTCGGTACGTACGTGGGAGTACAACCCAGAGGTAGCTCGGGAATCTCTTTGTAGATTAATTGCTTCTCAAGATTTACCTTTAAATTTTGGTGAATCTGATGCTTTCCAAAAATATATTAAGACTGGTCATAACCCTCGATTTAGTACTGTATCTAGGCAAACAACAACTAGAGATTTAATTAAATATTATAACAATTGTCGTGATAAATTGAAAGAAATGTTTCATACATGTACATTCTCTATTGCTTTGACATCCGACATATGGAGTGGTAGGGCTAGAGAGGACTATATTAGTGTTGTTGCTCATTATGTTAATGATGACTGGATAATGGAAAAAAGAATTATAGGATTTAAATTAATTAATGTTTCACATAATGCTGAAAATATTGCAGAAAACATTATTAAAGTTGTAGAAGATTTTGGTCTCACGGATAAGATTTTTTCCATAACTTTAGACAATGCAGCTGCAAACACTAAAGCTATGGAAATTCTTACTCCTTTGTTTAATAATTATGCACAGTCTTTCTTATTGCATCAACGTTGCGCTTGTCATATAAGAGTTTTTGCGTAGCAATGAATGTTCGTCCTAGAAAATTTGGTTTAGACATGCCTGTTAGATGGAACTCTACTTATCTTATGCTTAAACATATATTGCCACATAAGAGCACTGTATCTGTTTTCCTTCACACCCAAAGTCATCAATCTCGTAGCTCCTCAAGTAGAACCCAAGTTAGAGACCCTGAACTTACTGAGGACGATTGGGATGTTGGTGAAAAAATATTTTCCTTTCTAGAAATTTTTCATAAAGCTACAGTTTGTCTTTCTGGAGTATACTACCCTACATCTCCCATGATTGTTCATAATATTGTTGAAATTGCCACTCACCTAAAGGCTTTTGAAAATGATCCTATACTACGGGATGCTGTAGGTGCCATGAAATCTAAGTTTTTAAAATATTGGGGCGAAATTCCTATTTTATATGCATTTGCTTTTATTTTGGATCCTAGGGCCAAACTCCAAGGATTTATAAATGTTTTACAAGTTTTAAGTGAGGCAACCGGTTTAGACTATTGTTCATACTATACACAAGTTAAGGATAAATTAAATGAGGTATATAATAAATATGAAAATAAATTTGGATCTGTGCGTTTAGAAAGACCCCCGGTAGTCCCTAGCACCTCTAGGGGGGCTATGCAATGGGGCAAGATTTTTGGTTCTTCGTCTAGTTCTCGTGCAGGTGCAGGTACACAGCAGTTAGGAGGAGGAAGGCGACAAAACACTGGAGACCTATCAAGCTATCTCAACAGTGATAGCGTCAGCTTCGAGCAGGAGTTGAACATCCTCTCATGGTGGCAAACCCAGAAGGTATCATATCCAGTGCTATCCATATTAGCGCGGGATGTGTTGACTGTTCCTGTCTCTACAGTCTCCTCGGAGTCAGCATTCAGTCTTTCTGGAAGAATAATCGAGGAGCGACGAACAAGTCTCTCCAACGAGATGGTCGAAGTACTTATGACCGTCAAAGACTGGGAACAGGCTGAATCAAGACTCCAACATACTGCAGATAATAAATATTTAGAAGAATCTTTTGAGAATTTGTATTTAGATAGCAATGAATAGGATTTTCAATATTTTTCTTTCACATGTGGTCAATAATGAGCTTTATAGGCTGTACTCTTTTTTCTTTACCAAGGTTTTCTCAAATTGAGTTTTTACTTGGTAAAGTTTTTAATGAGGCAGTCATCCCATGTAATTTAATAAATTAATAAAGCTCATTATATCATTACAAATATTTATTTTTATGATTAACAATGTCTACAATTTTCTATATTTTTTCTGAATTTTCTACAATTTTTTTGAATTTTCTACAATTTTTCTTAATTTTCTACAATTTTTCTTAATTTTTTCTTTTTTTTTCGGCTAAACGGGCTAGCCGGGCCGGCACGGCCCGTTTAGCGCTAATCGTGCCCGGGCCGGCACGGCACGGCCTCGGGCCGTGCTTGGGCTTTCACCGCGGCCCGCGGGCCGGCACGGCACGGCCCGTTTAATACACGGGCCTTAACGGGCCGTGCCTAAACGGGCCGTGCCGAGCCCGGGCCCGTGCCGTGCCGGCCCGGCACGGCCCACTGGCCACCTCTGTCCCCGTTAGTAGCAGCCATTCCGATGTGTTGGTCATAGGCCCTGCAGCTGCTAGCGGCGCTGGCTTCATAACGAATAGCTTCTGCCCCTACCACCTTCGACAGCGTAGACCAAGACGAGGATAGAGCTACGATGGACACCCGAGAGGGATCTGGCGGGGTAGCCAACAAGGGCGCGCAGTATGTGACAGGCGCAAGCGCATAGCAATCTGACAGTGGCATTGACCAGAAGACAACTGGTCTAGGTTTGTCCGAAATCTGAGTTGTCGCCGGCATGAGCGCTGTAGGCAACCGAAGAAGGCCAGAAAAGAGCCGAGCGCAGTGCCAGCAACGCAAGCGTCAGCGACAATGCTGACCTCACCACGAATTATTTCTGCTCCAACTCCTTCGACAATGTTAACGATGTCGAGGACGAGTCCAGAGGACGAGTCCAGAGCGAACACCTGGGAAGGGACCGGCCCAGTAAGTGTGGAGCCGACAAGGGCACGCGGTATGTGACAAGCATAGGTGTGTATGAATCCGATAGTGGCACTCCTTGATACACCACTGGCCCAAGAGGGAACAGAACCTAGAGGGCCAAAGCAGACGAGTATGGGGCCGGGCGTAGTGTCAGCCTCGGGGACAGGCACCCAAAGTAGGTGTAGCTGCTGCTACATGAGGCACCGCTGTAGGTTCTTGCCGTCACCGCTGACTACTCATGCGCCGCATTGATGGGCCGTCGGTGGTGGGTAAGTAGGCAACAAGCTAGGTAGAGTGGTGGTCAAAGGGTGATCAAATGAGACAAGGAAAAGAGAGCACAGTGACTTAATTGGTGAGAGCAAGAAGGTGGCAGTGGCCAGCAGTGGTCTGGAAGCAGAGATGCCTAGGTAAAAGAGAAACCTTACTGCTGGACCGACGTAACATCAACTTAGTCTTGTGTTTGAAACTTTGGATGAGCTAGATCCCATAAAATGCATCTTATCTATACGGGTATATTGATGTATACAATTCAGTAATGTACACTGCAGTGACATGCATTCTTTTTACAAAACAATGAGCAATCCAAATATTTTAGTATTTTTTTAAAACTTGATTCTACCCTGACGTTACCTAGTAATTGAACTCAAGCAAAGCGCTCGTAACACTGTATCAATTATTTACCACCCGAAAGATTGCCCCATTAGAATTTGCCACTTTTGAGTGATCTAATTTAGTGCATGCTTAGTATATACTAGCGGGTATATTTGATGTGTGGAAAAGTTTGTAAGATAGTCCATAACGTGTTGGCAAATTTTACATAGGGATAAAAAGTAATTCTTGTTTTGTGGGATTCCTATTTTTCAACTAGCCAAGTGGCCCAAATAATTGCACAGTTAGTTCCTACTATACTTTTATTTATAGTGCAGTGCCTATTCATCTAAACTAACATGCCTTGGAATTAAAGCATAGTAGGCATCATAGAAAGATAAGAAACTACAGGTGGCACCAAAAAAGGATATACCACGCATTATAAGTCTCTTAAGAGTCTCTATGTATTAAAGACCTTATCTCAGTTCATGGGCGTAGATAGCTCCAGTACACCACCAGCAGCCTTCTAGCCTACAGAAGAAACATCCACTCTCACTCAAAAACAGTCTCCAGATTATGATAATTATCTGATAGCCATGGTATGTAATTTACAATCAAGCAAGGCCTGAATTTTCTGTTAGTATTTGGTGAGACAAGTTAATTAACTAACCTCCAGCTTTGGTGAAAGCCCTTTAAGCATTGCCAGCTTCCTCTCAAATAAGTTGCGAAGCATCTACACGTAGAAGAACAGGAAACAAACTAGTCGCTGAATTGTTCCTGAATAAATAAGCTGTACAGCCACAATTTATGAGATATATGAAACATGAAAGGCCACCATGTATGTGTACTTAATTAGCACTCACAACTGCTTGCTTTGAACTATCCCAGTTGAAGAAGCTGGTGAAAAATGTAGGCTCATCCCCTTTTTATGACAACATACATGGTTGCTTCGATCAACCGTCCATCTCGAAGAACGCATGCCTGAAGGAACATCTGCAGGTAATGTAGAAACAAATGAAGAACTGAGATCTCCCAGGGCATTTTCGTTAGATATATATTATACAATCACAAGTTGGAATCACTATGGCCTTGCCGATATCGAGTGCTCCCTCCTTGGATGTAACACCTGAGTGCAGTCCAACCCAAACATAGATTTCATCGTTGCAGTCCAGTATCAAAGTCTCCTCAGTTGCCAGGTCATCCTGGAAGAAGCTGAATACCCCCTTTGCCTGGATGATAGAAATCAAAACCAAAAACTATTCAACCTTTGCAATTTTTTTGGACAAGCGACAAGTTGATGTATTCTTGTGGCAAACCAAGTGTTTCCTGTAAGGTAGCACTAACCATGAACAGACCTAAAAAAATCATACATTAGGATTTAGGATTAGAAATGCTTTTACCACAGAGGCTACTTAAAGCACAACTATAAAACATGGGCATACATTGCTCAAAAGTACAAGTATACAAATGTGGTTCTGCAGGCCAACCCTTGATGTGCTTTTCTTTAGGGTATTCCGATCTTCCTCCTAATGTTTTCCAGAAGTGATCAGGTTCAGAACCTTCTCTTACTAACAAGGATTGTTTCAGTGGCTGCAAAATAGCACTAGTAATAGTCCGCAAGGGGTGGTTTCACAATTTTCAGGAAACATTGAAATAAAAACAGAAAATCTTGCTCTTAAGTATTATCCTTACACACAATTTGTCCATCATTCTATCAAGTAGATTATGGTCACTTGGTGAAGAAAGGCTTCCTAGCCAGGTAAAGAAAGAACCACGTCTTGCAAAATGTAACAATGTGAGGAATTAAGAGAACTTGCAGCTTGCATTTCAGTTAAGTAATCCAGTCACCAGAGAAAGCTTCAGAACAGCAGAAGACCAAAAGAAATAGAAGTGATGCTGCTGCTGCTGCCGTGGGGAATTTCCCTATCGGGGGCAGGGGCGGGGGGCACGCTCCCCCACAGGGGAACGGGGCAGGGCCCTGCTAGGCTAGCGGGGCAGGGACGAGGGTCGTCCTCCCCCGTGGGGCCCCACGGGGACCAGTAAAAATTAAAATATAGATTGTATTATTTTCTTGTATATTTAGACTAAAACTTGAATCTATATGTTAGAATATATATTTTGAAACTATATTCTGTAAAAAAAAGTACACCTAAATAATTATACATTAATAAACAAAGTAATGTTATTATTTTTAAAAATATTTTAACCTGTTTTTTAATCCCCACGGGAATCCCCGTTGGGGTCGGGTCCCCATGGGGACCAGGGGTGGTGGGACGCGTCCCTAGGAACGCTAATGGGGCGAGGGCAGAATGGCTCCCCCGAGACCCCCCCCCCCCCCCCCCCGCGGCCACGTTGCCACCCCTACTTCTCGACACAAATATAATTACTTTACAAAAGGAAAATACTCATATTACAATGTCGATAAAATGCACATATAATAAAAAAATACTTGAGGCCATTGGAGATATATATTCTTAATTGACAGCCAACCATATGCCATATCCACTAGCCACACGGGGGTTACAATTGAAGAGTGCCCGGAGCCAGGGCGACAGCTTGGGTTGGGAAGGGCCGGCGGCAGGGGAGGCGCAGGGAGACCAAGTGGAGGCGCCATGGTGGGCTGCAGCAGAGAGGCACCATGGAGGCTGCAGTTGTTCGGGTGATGGAACAATAAATGTAGAATGAGGAAGGAGGAGCTTCGGTTGGGAGCAGGGCATTAGGAAAGCAACAGACAAGGAAAAAGGGATGGGAAGAATATAAGAAATAGGAGGGGACAGAGACAAAGAAAGAGACAGAGACAGAGAAGAATGAGTGGGTCTGGAGAGAGTTTGGCCGGTTAGGAAATAGGAGAGGAAGGGGTTGGTAAAGAGAAGAGGAATTTTTTGTACAAATAATCCATTTTTTATTTGAAATTACAGAAATATACCCGCGGGAAATTTTTTTACAAAAATAGGCTCCAGTCGCCCAATGGTTGGGCGACTGGAGCCTTTCGCCTAACCCAGTAGCGACAACTGAAAAATCTCCCAATCGTTGGACGATTAATTGCAGTTGCCCCACCGTTGAGCGACTGGAGTGCAGTCGCCCAACCATGTGGCGACTGGGGATGGGTTAAAAGCCCAGCGCGCTCAGCCGTCGCCGAGCACTGTATGCATTTCTTCCGAGCCGATCGCGCGAGAGAGGAAGGAGAGGAGAAGAAGAGAGGAAGAAGGGGAAGAAGAGGAGAGGGAGAAGAGGGAGAGGAAGAGGAGAGGGAGAAGAGGAAGAGGAGAGGGAGAGGGGGAGAGGAGGAGAAGAGGAGGGGGATCTAGGTAATTTTTTGGTGTATTGTTTTTTTTAGTGTAGAAAATTTAAGATGTAGAAAATTTAGTTTAGAAATTTTGTATAGTATTTTTGATGCATTATTGTAGAAAATTTAGTTTAGAAATTTAGATGTAGAAAATTTAGTATAGAAATTTTGTATAGTATTTTTGATATATTATTGTAGAAAATTTAGTGTAGAAATTTAGATGTAGAAAATTTAGTATCGAAATTTTGTACAGTATTTTTGATGTATTATTGTAGAAAATTTAGTGTAGAAATTTTGTACAGTATTTGGTATATATTTTTGTAGAAGATTTAGTGTAGAAATTTAGATGTAGAAAATTTAGTGTCGAAATTTTGTACATTATTTTTGATGTATTATTGTAAAAAATTTAGTTTAGAAATTTAGATGTAGAAAATTTAGTGTAGAAATTTAGATATAGAAAATTTAGTGTCCAAATTTTGTATAGTATTTTTGATGTATTATTGTAGAAAATTTAGTATAGACCATAATGTACAAATTAATCGTGCGGTGAAATTTATACGTATTAGAAAAATCAGTAAATATTGAGGGTAGAAATTAATTGTGCACGTTTATTGCAATGGGTTACGACACGTTTTTTGATGTATTATAAGTGCTAACTTGAACTCTTTTTGTAGGTATGGCTCGTGACGATCGTGACTCTGACTGGCGGTACCCGCTGTTGGACGAGCGCATGGACCGCATGCACCGCGCTTCCCGTTGTGTGCCTCCACCGGGGAGCACGGACGAGCCGGTTGGGCTGGGAGTGGTCCGGACACGCACGCCTCGCGTGGCCTGGGGACTCGACCCCCGTTGGACTGCCAACGTTTTAGTGTTGCCGTAAGAACATTCCATGCTGACCTTCACTTTGTTTGCAGGCTGCGGGATGCCGGGCTACTCCCTCTTGCCCGGATGCAGGCCACGGAGGAGGTGGAGCCGCCTTGGCCGCGGGCGGGGACGAGGCGAGCGTGGAGCGATCACGACGCTTCCCGTTCGACCGTTCCCTGCTGATGGACCGTTAGCGGCCCGAGACGCACACTTTCCACCTCCCATTCGGGGAGATGACGCCGACCCTGCAGAATGTGTCCCTGCTTCTTGGCCTTCCTACCGCGAATGGCGCTGCCTTCCTACCGGAGGCCCCGACCGAGTGGCGCACTGACGTGCTTGGCAGATTTGAGGGGGTTATTCCACCGGCCGATGACCACCACATCTTCGAAGAGAATCAGACCCACGGGTCGTCGCTTAGGTGGCTCGCACAGTATGAGGTACGTGGTCTTTATAATCGATCGTGTCTTCGAAGCTCTTACTTGCGCTATTACATACTAATAACTTGTTTGCATTCAGTTGGAGCGCATGGATCCACAGGCAGACGATTACCAGGTCTCGCGCCACTTGGAGGCGTACGTGTTATGACTGTTTGGTTGGGTGCTCTTCACCACCAGCCACGACAACTCCGTGGATGCGCTCCTTATCGCTCATGCGAGCGCGATCGCGAACGGCGAGCCCCCCAGGTCAGCTGGGGATCGGCCGCACTTGCCACGACGTATCGCGCCTTGTGCAATGCGTGCACGAGGACCAAGGCGAACTCGATCCTCACGGGCTGTCCCCTACTACTACAGTTGTGGTCGTTCGAGCGCTTCAGCCTCGGACGACCTGTGCTAGACGACATGGGTCCGTACGGGCCCGAGATGTATCCGGGGGGAGACGTCGACCGGCCGACGATGGGCTCTCTTTGGTTCCGTCGACGAGTAAGTATTATCACAGTTAATTATTTCCTTCTTATTAACCTTGTTATACTTAACAACTTGTCTTTCTTGCAGGTACAGTTCGCGCACGTGCAGGTCACGCGGGCGTACCTGCCCTTTGTGTTGCAGTTTGACCGCCTCACAGACTTCGACGTGCGCTGGGAACCTTACGCAGATACGGCAGTACAGGCCCGTGCTCCTGACGGGCTGTCCGCACTGTGCTGGCGTAACCGGGCTTTCTGGCTCACCCACCCGCCGGAAGCTCGTGTACGATATCTACGTGGAGGACTACGCGCCTCAGCGAGTCATGCGGCAGTTTGGGCTACGACAGGCGCTTCCTGTACCAGTCGGACCACCGCTTCCGCGGAACGTGCACGCGTGAGTGATCGCTTCTGATAAATATGTACGTACTTACTACTGTGTTCGCAAGTACTTACATTACGTAATGGTCCTATAAACAGGCACAACAGGGAGTTAAATGAGGCACGAACTGGTCGATGAAGATGCAGCCCTGAATTGCGCAGTGGGAGGGTGCGCTCGACGACCACGTGGAGGACCGCCCATACGACAGCAGGGACTATGCGGAGTACCTGCGCTAGTACCAGGAGCGGACACGTACCAGGCTTGTACATGTCGTAGACCCACCTGCCACACACGTCGCCGCTCCGACAGATACGTACTCCGCGCACCTCGCGCGCAACACTCACATCGCGGTACATTACATATAATTTCAAAGATTCCAAAATGGCAATGTCGTTTCAATGATGAACCATTTTATGTTTTTTTGTCTAGGCTGACGTCGGTTCTGTCCTATGGACCGAGTCCATTTCACTACTGGAGAGGGTCGCCACTGGTGCGGAGTTGACCCACGAGAACGTCAGCTTTCTGCGTCTTGTGGAGGCCGGGTGTAGACGTATCGTTAGTCTGCTGTCCTGCACGAGGCTGCCGGCGGTCTCCACACCCACGCCCAGCACACAGACGGGTCGTCCACCAGTGCCATCCCGACCAGTGTGGCACTACTCCTAAGGTAGTACGTGGACACGTCCTACACCACCTCACCGAACCAGCCAGGGGGCTCTGCCTGGGGACGGCCTCCTACAGCACCTCAGCAGCTCTTCATGCCTCCTCCGCACATCCCCGGCTTCCACACGCAGGGTGTGTACTCTGAGCTGTACGCCTCTCCTCCTACCTCGATGGCGCCAACTGCAGGTACGCATCGTCAGATCTCGTTTTTATCCCAAGGCTACAAGCAACGAACTAACGATATTACTATTGCAGATCCTTACCATCAGCATGCACATGGCGTCTCCCCGACCAGGACGATGTAGACCAGTATTTTTTGGAGTGGCCCGGGCCGTCCTCCGACGCAGCACTGGAGGTTCTCTCTGGCAGTGCCCTCCCGGTGCACCGGAGGGCACACAGCCAGAGGTGCAGCTGACTTCACCAGCGCAAGGGCGGGTGTGACACGCTCCTGGTCGTTTTACTTTATCAGAGTGTCGTCACCCGTTGCACCGGAGGACGGCCAAGCGGGGCCGTACAGGAGGACGCGGGCGCGGTGACGAGGCACGCCAGGGTGGCGAGTGAGGGGTGCTGCCGATGCTATATGCATGTAATGAAAAAATACGCGGCATGTTACTCACAAATATATTATGAAGTTTATTTAAATTCAAACAAGCCTATTATCTCTTCTTTTCACATTCAATCATTCATATATCAAGTCATCTAACAAATATTGACATACCGGTTCTCCGCACAGGAATTCTCAGCGTATGTTACTTAACAGTGTATGTACCGATCGTTCTACGGTCAATCTTTCGTAAAAAAAGTTTTTAAAATTTTTTACGCGCCTACAACATACAATGAACATAAACTTTTATTACAACTCTAGCACATTTTTTACCAGTTTAAAACTACAAAATTCACAAAATTTAAAACAATCACAGGGTGAGTGCAGTCGCCTAAGGGGGGGCGACTGCATGGCAGTCGCCTAATGGGAGGGCAACTGCATGGCAGTCGCCCAATAGGGAGGCGACAGGTATTGTGTCGGCTCCTGGTTGGGCGATATGCTCAAGTCGCTCAACCATTGGGCGACTGGAGTCTATCTTTGTAAAAAAAACTTCCCGCGGGTATATTTCTGTAATTTCGAATAAAAAATGGTTTCTCTGTACAAAAAATTCCTGTGACAACAAATCGGCAGGCGATCTGTCCGCGTCGTGTGATCCAGCGTGCCCTTTGGTTTTCTTTTCCTTCCCTTTCTTTAAACAAAAAAGTTAAAAACCTAATGCAGCGTTGGTGGCGTTTGACGATCGCGCGAGGAGGATGCTTCAAAAACGGGATAAATTTAATGGCGCTATCACGTGCTAATGAAGTTTGACTAAAAATGACATCCTACCAAGCCAACAGTGACGTGGATTCTGCCATTAATCCGTCTTATGTGATTTCATCGAGATTTCCTAAGAAAATGAACTGAGATGCTAATTTGTTCAGGAAGATTTAGGCTCCTGACCAAACACCCCTATTCTAAGTTGTGACACGATGGTGAGGGGATGTTTGGAGCAATTTGCCACAAAAGTTTGCTCTTTGGTTAGGCAATTTTCGTCTAGGATACGGGTCTACGCTTGGGCTGATTTGTTGATCTTTTTATTTGTTCTGTTTTCTCTTTGTTGGGCTAGATTTTTTGTTTATCCTTGTTGTTTTATTGCTAAACTCCTCTCTTTAATGAAAGGCCGAGCTCCTGTTAGATTCTTCTAAAAAAAATCGAGTCTACGCTCAATGGTTCTGGGTGACGAAAAGAAGTGTGGCTATGGACATACAAAAAAGTTAAACTTCCCTGATTTGAGACGGCCAAGTTTGTCAAGGAGTCGTCTAAACCCTTGCACGGTTGCACCGCGTGTTGTTTACAGAGGTCTCGCTCCGACGAGCTTCTGTTCTAACTTCTTAATTTTATTATTATTTTTTTATCTTTTATTTCTTTATATTGTTTGTGACAACATAGTTTTTTATTTTTTAATATTCTAAATTTAATTATGTAGAAAAACTAATATCATGTATAATATATTTTCAATCATTATAGTATAAAAAGTTATACATTTTCAATCGTTATAGTATAAAAAAACCAAAAAATTAAGATTATAAGCACTTTGAAACACCACCTTACGTTCTTGCCCATGTAAAAGTTGGGCACTGGATCTCTTCCAGTAGAGCTAGTTAGACGTAGACTTTCCCAGACACAACAACAAACACAGTTTCAAACGAGTACCGACCTGCACGAAAAAGAAAAACACTAGTAGTTCTCTCCTGTCGTGCACTTGCAGTTTGCACCGATCGGCTTACGAACGTCAGTGACATCAACGACACACTAGAAAAAAAACTAATCCCAATGCAACTAAGCAACCAGATTAATTCTGCATTTCGACAAAAAAAACTGAAGGATTAATCTACTCATAATTCCTAACTTGCAGCAAGAAGATGAGTATACAGATCGTGCTGGCGACTCTTGGCTCTGTGTGCACATTAATTACCAAGACCAAGCTCGGGAGTCAGTAATGGAGGGAGCAAGAAGGGGAATGGGGTGGAGAGAACTCACAGATGAAGTCAAGGATGACGCGGCCGTCGGAGAGCCGCCCGGTGAGGTGGTGGAAGTAGGCGCGCCCCTCCGGCGGCGCGATGTGGATCCCCATCACCGCCGCCACCCCACCCGTGTCCGAGCTGGAGTCCCCGAAGTTGAACAGCACCACCCCCACCGCCTTCTTCTTCCTACTCCCCTGCCCGCTCGCCCCAGCTCCAGCTCCAATACTGTGTTCTCCGCCACCGCCGGGGGCCGCCGCGGCGGCCGGCATGTAGCGCAGCGTGGCCAGCACGATGGCCGCGGCCACCGCCCCCAGCACGCAGTAGTACTGCACCCGCAGCAGGCTCATCTTCCTCGTCACCCCGCCACCGCCGCCATTGCCTCCCCCGTTCATCGCGCTCGCCATGGCGATCTCTCTCTCTCTCTACTATCTGCTTTCCGTGTGCTAATGATGTGTGTCTGTCTCTGTATGTGTTTATATACAGCCTATACAGTGTGAGCCCAATTACCTTATCAAATTAGGTCCTATTTGGATCCCTCCATCTAAAGTTTAGTTACTAAAGTTTAGGTCTAAAGTCTCCAAACAGGTGGCCTAAAGTTAGATCTAAACTTTAGCTAACCCCTAAAAAACACTTTAGACCATTAGTCCACCAAAATGAACTAAAGTGGTCTAAAGTTTTGGGTTCTTAGGCACAAAGACGTGTTTACCCATGCATGTTGGACTCTCACCTCCCATTTAATGGTTGACGCACGAAACGAGGAGAGGTAGTATGATCTTTTTAAAACTTTAGTCATATCCATTAGTACAGGATCCAAACAGGACCTTCGACTAAAGTTTAGTGGCTAAAGTTTAGCCAACTAAAGTTTAGTTCAAAACTTTAGACAAGGATCCAAACAGGGCCTTATTATACATTCCACGAGGGGTAAGGGTGTATAACTGTGAGGGAAGATTAAGGCCAGAGGTGGCAAGACCCGGTCACATATATTAGCGCGGTGAAGTATCGGACGGTGGCAATCCTGCCCGCCCAATGACTAGCTCATAGTCGGGGTAGATGTTAGATAAGGGTAAAAAAACACCCCTTTTCCAACGACTATGACTAGTCAATGAAGGCATAGTGTATGAAAATAAGTGAAACGACTATGTACTCTGATTTGAGCATCGCATCTAAGGAAATACGAGAAAACTGATAGCAATTAAAGTCGTAGTAGCTATGGGTGGATTCTCTTGGGCTGATGGCTTATGGCTTAAATATTTAAATTCTAGCTGTTCGCGAGACTGCATGCGATTTTGACCGATACAGTTGAACTCTGTACATTTTTTACTATAATTTTCCTATTGACTCCGCCTTAAAAACGTATTATTTAAAAGCTAATTATTATAGACATTACAAGTATAAACCAATTTTAAGCTAAAAATCGACTTATGTCCAGACCAAGCAAAAAAACAGATGATACTCTTTCCAATCTTAAACATAGATGTACTGTATGATATAGCAGCCCCTACCGTGGCATTGACGTCGTCAGGGGCTCAGGGCTGACATGGACGTGGCCGATGAGGTCAAGGGCGCGACAGTGTTAGGGACCTTCTCGTACTTGTTGTAAAAGAGCACTCCTGCCGCTGCCTCCGCCTCCTTACTCCCCTTGCAGCGGCGACGTCGCGTCCATGGCTACGACCACGACGGGGCAAAAATCCTAGAAACAGTGGTGGCGGCAGTGGGAGACGATGAGTGGGTTTTCTAGAAAATAAGAAAGAACAGGGAGGGTATTGGGAGGGAGCGGGGCGACGCAGGGAGGGTTGGAGGGGGCGGCACGGCATGGGAGGGCCGTAGGTAGGGGTGAAAACGGATCGGATTCGGACGGATATTGCTGTTACCATATCCTAACCCATATTTTTTTCTCCGGATTCGGTATCAATCGGATTCGGTACCAATCGGATTCGGTGTCGGATCGGTCGGGATTAACCCAATTCGTTTGCACCCCTACTTGTTTGTAAGGAATGCATACAATGCAGTAAATGGAGTAGGACACACTGACTTGATGTTACTATTTAATAGCTGATGTGGAAGATTTTATTTTACCATTACAAAAGAAAATGAAACGTCAAATAGTAGCACTAACCTGAAATCATACTTGAAGACGTATCGGATTCGGACGGATATTCGGATTCGGACGGATATTGTTGTTACCATATCCTAACCCATATTTTTTTCTCCGGATTCGGTACTAGTCGGATTCGGTGCCAATCGGATTCGGTGCCGGATCGGTCGGGATTAACCCGACCCGTTTTCACCCCTAGTCGTAGGGAAGGGGCAGGAAGGGAACGGCAGACAAGGAGAGGATGGGATCAGGGAGTTGCCTGCAGTGGATTGGGCAATATTTGCCACACGGTAGAGGAATTTTTGTCACACGGTAGATAGAAATAGGGAACTACTGTACCAACTTAAGATGAATTGCAAAACGTCTTAGAAATTGCCTTTATACATCATATGCTTCTTGATCTAGAGTCAAATATTAAAGCATCAAAAGAAAAAATCTCCTAGGAACTATTTTGTTGTAGTGTAGTTTCATCAGTTCCTCCTTGGTCCAATACGTCGAGGTATTATGCACGTCTTCTTCCTATATCTCTATGTTCCATGTTTGTATGATGCATTTTTCTCAAATAATCTACATGTGTTTCATCTAAAAAATATATTACATGTGTTCGCAAATATATGCACTATGATTCATCTGGTCAAACTTTTAAATTTTCGGGGTAGATCAATGACCAAAAATGCTTGATATTTAGGGAGAAAAAAGGTATATGATGATGTATTGTGAATATGTCCGATATATATGTTTATGTGTGATAAGCGTTGTTTACTTGAAAATAGAATTATCTTCATATAAAAAGAACACATACATATGTGATATGGTGTACATGTGCTATATATAGAACTGAGAGACCATGTGGTCTAAATCCTAAGTTGGTGATGAGAAATTGACACGTGGTTTGGTTAGAATGAGTTTGGTTTGAGTGATTCGTGTCATTTTGGCATTTGGCGAGGTCGGGGTTATGATTAGACAGATTTGACGCGTGGTCGTCTTCCCGGTTGGTCATTTGGGCCATTTCTCGCTTGAGTAGGATTTGTTGGTACTAATCATGTTTATATGCTTTGTGTCGTGCTATGCGATGTGGTTTTTGTCTGTGATGGCTGCAGGACGTCGAGTGGAGTCGTGGCGAGACACGGAGGACTGGACTAGGCGCAGGTGGCGCTGAGGTCAGAACAGTCAGGATGTGTCGAAGACGACGTGGACTCGAGGTGGTTGCGAGGCGTGCGAGACAAGGAACGCGGAAGCTTCCCGGAAGGTGCAGCAGGGGCGTTTCGGTAAAAGCGCGAGGCTGCAAAAGGAAGCGGGTTAGCGGGCAAAGCATGGAGGGTAAAACGGGCAAAGCAAAATGTAAACCCATCAAGGAATGCTATAAATAGGAGTGTGTTTCCTGGTTGTTGGAAAGACTTGGAGAGGGGTTTTAGGGCTTTTGCTTTGTGCTTTAGTGGTGGAGAGAGTGGGTATATGAGATAGGGTTGTGTTATTGATCTCCTAAACATGTATGGGGACTTAGTGTGAGATTGAGAGAGATGAGCTGAAAAATTCCTCATATGTAATCGTGGTATCTCTCTTCCTCTATTTCAATATGAGAATATTTGTGTTTGAGATGCTCTCTCTGTGATTTTCTTTGTGATTAAATTTTTGTCAAGTTTTTCTTTAGCTTGTTTCCTTGTAGTTCTCAGAGAATTATTTTCTTCATCCGAGCAATCAAAAAGCATTTGAGTACTTGCTGCATGCAATGAACATTAATTTGAGTACTTGAGTACTTGCAGTTGGTTCATCTCTCTTAAGAAAGTGCTCCATGCAATGAACATTAATCAATGTTATTTCGGTTTGCTCTTTTCTCTCGGCTGTTCACGTATATGCAGTTTTCAGATTTTTGCAGTGAGGGTGTTCACTGTCTTGACTATTTATCAGCCACTTTTATTGTCAGTTTTGCTCAGCAAATTTTAGTTCTTTGTTCAATCAATTCGGTCTCCTTTTCTTGCACTAACTGCTGTTAATTTCCAGTGGAATTAATTGTTGTTGGTACTGTGTATTTGTTTGAGGTCCTTGCTGTCTTGTCTCAAGTAGTGCTAAATCAATCTGAGGAGCATTGCAACCGATCAGTCCTTTGGTCCGTTTTCTTTTGCGCACAGTACTTGGACAGCAGCTCTTCTTTTTCTTTTACTTTATTCTTGTTTGGCTGCATGCTAGAAGCTTTCGGTTGTTCTAGCAATCTTTGGTTAAGGTGTCTTTTTGTCGGGATAGTCTTCAATTTCTTTTCAGGTTTCAGCAGAAGTAGATTTCTCCTTGCCTTGCTTATTCTGTCAAGTTTGTGTCATCTGCATTGTTGGGTTGACTTTATCTATCCAGTGAGTTCATATATCTTGTTTACCGAGAAGGAGATAGTTTGATTACTCGGGGATTTTTAAAAAGAACGACATTCATCCTTCTCTATCGTCATTTCGGTCCAACAAAAACCAATCAAGTCACGTGTATGAGGTATGCACTATTAACACAGTATAGACTACCTATAGCAGCTTCCCTTGATTGCTTTCCACGGTCGCAAACTTACCGTTCGGCCTTCGTTTATGTAAGAGATCAACTGAACAAATTGTCGCTACATGCATGTCGTTCTAAAATGTTTCGCGAAAAAAAAGACTCCAAATTCTTCAATCACTGGATCGACATGGCATGCATCTAATTTGTGTATTTCAAACACCAACTCTTGTAGAATCCTTCGACGCTACGTGACTCGTGAGTGTGAAATACAAGACAGCACGTCTACTGGTTACATTTATTCTTTTAACGCTATCGCATCTCCACATTATCGCGGGCCCACACACCTGAGGTGCCAGCCATACACGCTGAGGCTGAGGCAATGTTACTTCACCTGTCACCGAAATGGAATTTGACAGCCATAACACTCGCCTGCACAGGGATGGGCCTTCCATTCTCGGCCGTGGCCACATGCTGGTCCTGGGAACTGAGGATCAATAGATGGATTCGGTGCCAGGCTGATCGCTCTGGCCTCTAGGTTCTGTCGATGCTTGTAGCTTGTGCCCTGGCCTCGGTCAATGGAGCCGACCCATCTGACACCCTGGCCGCCCGACGCAGAAATCTGGACACATGTGCCTCTCTAAACACCCGAAAATTTCGTTTTTGGCCCCTAAACTAAAAAAATTCCGTTTCTGGACCCCTTCCGACCGCGCGTTTCGCGAGATGGCGCCACGTGTCCCGGCCGGCCGCGCGACCGCCCGCTCCACCGCGTGACCGCGCGACCGCCTCCCGACCGCGCGTCCGCCCGCCGCCCGCGCGACCGCGCCGCCCGACCGCGCGTCCGCCCGCGCGACCGCGCCGCCCGACCGCGCGTCCGCCCGCCCGCCCGCGCGTCCGCCCGCCCGCCCGCGCGACCGCGCCGCCGACCGCGCGTCCGGGACACGTGGCACCAGCTCGCGAACGCGCGGTCGGGAGGGGTCCAGAAACGGAATTTTTTTTGATTTAGGGGCCAAAAGTGGAATTTCGGGTGTTTAGGGGTCCAAAATATGTCCAGATTTCCCCGACGCATGCCATGAGCAGGTCGCCAGCAGTTTACTTGCCTCCGAGCTGGGTACTCGCGGAGCGCCGTGGCGTCAGCTCAAAGCAGGAAACCGTCAGTGCTTATTTTGGGCCCGCTCAGGCTTCCCAACAAGGTTCCACTCAATTCGATTTGAGGTTCTACCTTTTAATTTATTTTTTTATTATTTTTAATTTTGTTTTTTTCTAATTTTTTTTGTATTTTTTTTTGCCTTTTTTCGTATTTGTTTATATTGTTCGTGATAAACTAACATATTTTTTCTATTTCATTTTTTAAAATTTAATTACACTAAATAAGCCATCATCAAATACAGTGCGATTTCAGCCAACTATAGTGAAATTTTAATCATAAGCCACTTTTTTCAGTTCAAATGAGCGGCACCCAAGATTGATCCTGAATTTATTGTGAAAATTAAAGAATTAGGATATGAAGGAGAAGAACATGAAAATCCTTATTTACATATTAATGATGTAGATGAACTTTGCAGCTTGAATAAGATTAAGAGCATACCACCTGATGTTATCGTGCTGAAATTATTTCCATATTCCTTGGAAGGTTGAATTCTTTGCCAAATGGTAGTATTACAAGTTGGAAAGAATGTGCTCATGCTTTTTTTTCTAAGTACTATCCACCTTCCAAAACCATGAGGAATAGGAATGAGATCATGGCTTTTACTTAAAAACCCAATGAGGATTTATATAAAGCTTAGGAAAGATTTGAGAAATTATTATTAGGATGTCCTCAACATGCTTTTAAAGAATGGATTTTGATTCACACTTTTTATCTTCGGCTTGATTCATCATCAAAAATGCACATAGGTTGTTGTGTGGCCCCGATCGTTTCGGTTTCGGCTTCGGCTTCTGGCTTTTGGCTTATTTTTCACTATTCCTAAATTTCGTCTTTTTTTGATTTTTTTGGATTTTTTGAGTTTTTTTACCGGGTTTTTTTTTCCTGTATTCGTTTGCATTACACGTGATGGGCTAACCCATTTTTTCTATTTTACAAATTTTTAAATTTAATTGTACCAAATAAGACACCTTCAGCTACAGTGTAATTTCAGCCAGCTACAGTGAAATAAGCCATAAGCCACAGCCCAACCGATCACCACCTGAATATGATGAGACAGAGGGGATGAATGACTATTTCAAAACCTTCCCCTAGGTATCAACATAACATAATAGAAACACAAACCCTCAAGAATTCAAGACCAAAAGCCAAAATCATAGAAACTCAAACCAGTCTGACCGCCCGACAGTGGGATCGTCCGAGGCGCCAGTCTAGACGCTACATTGAGGAACAATGCAATTGCACTACACTAGATCTAGAAAAGATCCCAACTCGCAAACCCCTGATCCAAATACAATGAAACTTGGCATAAATACTTTCAAAGATGTTAGTAACCTATTCCAATGATGGATCATGATGATCAATGCCAAAATTCTGACTTTTATCCAAAACACCAAGAGTTGTACCTAAATCGGGCAAAAGGAGGGAAACCTTGATTTGTTTTTACTCGTGAGTCATAGATAATCTACGTAACCTTGGATGAGTTCCCATATGTTATAGTAAGCTAGATCATAACACGAATCAAACAAAACCCTCACAAGAGCAAAAGCCCCAAATCACCTCCTGTCGATAGTCGAGTCGCTGATCTTGCGAAACAATATAAGAAAAATATCTAAAATTCTTAGGAGAGAACATAGATGCTCTTTATTGCAATGAACTGGTTACATGGAGTGCCTTTAACAGGCAAAATATTAGCCCCATTACACGAATTGGATCTCCTTGACTCTATTGAATGAATCTCTACCCTCTTTTTCAATTATCTTCAATGTTGTCATTGTCCAGCCTTAAATATCAATGAAGGGGTGCCAGCTATCTACCGAAGAAGACGTCTTATGGAAGTAGTGCGTTTGGTCGCGGGAGCAGTTCTTGTCAGAGAGAGAACATCTGAATGTCGGTTGTTGTCAATGGGAGATGAACGTGGGTAACAACCGTATGACAGTTGTTGTCAATGACTTAAGGCCGAAACATTATGTTATTTGGAGTGGTTAAAGCACGTACTCTATCCATTGCACGGAAGAAATATATTTCGAATCGGTGGGCGTACCAGTTCAAAGAATCTTCAAGTAGTCATCCAATCAGGCAATAGATATAATACTCAGAGAGCAACCTCTAGGGATTATGATCATAGGGGTCTTCGACCACAAGGGATATTAATATGATAAAATTGCTCCTCATAATTAACTCAAGCATTGGTAGTTCCAAATTTAAAATTTTGATTGTGCGGACAAGGTAGACTTACACAAATCATGAGAAGATGCATAGTAGGGGCAAAATAGAAAAACTTATGTTGGAAATAGCAAAATGTCAAGTAATTGCAGAAGAAAAGGTTGGTCAAAAGCCAGTGCCAGGCTGCCAGCAAATGCAGGAAGTAGCTAGGTGCAAGGGCGCAAGAGGATGCGTCCACTGGTCTGTCAGCTATGGGCCAGTTTTTCTTGCACCGGGGAGCGTGTAGTCCTGAGTAGGACACGATCGATGGATGTTTCTTGGGACTGTGTGCCTTTGTGCTGTATGTATCTTGCCCAGCGTTCTGGTTCTTTCGTTTCAGGAGGGTAGTATTCGTAATTTCTGCAGATTTTTTTCTGATCACACATACGCGCACACACACAAAGAGAGACCATCCTTTTGCCCTTTTGTGATGGCTTGTGAGTGGTCGAGCTTTGCCCCTTCAAAGGGCTTTTGAGATGCTTTCCAGTTCCCACTCAAAAAATTGAACTTTTTTATTTACCACTCTTACGGATTGAAATTCATCTTTTTTTTAGCTCATAAGTATAGTAAAAACACACTTATTCACACACACACTCAACACCACAGGCATCTACACACACTCAACATGCACGCTATAATTAATCTCCCTGCAGAAGTTGTCCGAACTTCATATTCTCCGGACATAGCTACGTGCAGAGGTGCCCAGGATAAGACACGTGTCTCTCAAAATCAAAAGAATACTTAAAAATTCAGACAAATTCAAAAAAAAATACTTAAAAATCCGAAAAATTGTAATCAGTCCGCGGAGATGTGCTGGTTTCTTTCCGTCCGCGCGGCCGAGACCTCGTGATGGTGAAATAAATGCTTGATTGCCGAGAAAGACACTCCATGTTGATTGCTGGCCGTGACTTGATTTATTAGAGCAAGTTTAATAATAGAGCTAAGTGTTTGGCTATAAATCAAGTTATACAATAATTTATCTACAAAAAGTTTTTTATTATTATGTGTTATCATGTCTCACATTCTTCTTCCTATTCCTCCTCACATACATTTATTATCTAGGCCCACTACTGCATAGGCTCCTGTGCCCAGCTTGTTGCTTGCATGAGAGCCAAGCTCTCATCTATCTCCTCTCTTCTCTTCTCTCCTCCACATCAGCAAAAATGCTGACTAGCTTGGCTATAAGACTATTATTGTACTTGGCTGTGCTTTGATATGACGTGAGTTAATGCGTTGATTCCAGAAGTGACGTGCTGCTTTGAATCAATTTAGGATAGAGTTGAGTTTCTGATTTTTTTGATTTATTTTTTATTTTTTTTATAATTTTTAGGTTTTTGGGTTTTATTTTTTGTATTACTTGTGCTGGTAATATGTTTTTACTATTTTAAAATTTTTATTTTTAGATACGTCGAATAAATCACTATCAAATACAGTGTAATTTTAATTAGATATAATATAATTTTAGTTATAAATTAATTTATTTTAGTCAACTAAATAGCACCATAGTGTGGTTATCAAATATAACAAACGTGATTTGATTCCTCCGTAGGGTAGGCTCTGCTGGCTGCTTTAATTCACGGCAAGCATCTCGAAGCCACCGAATTGACGCTGGGCTGTGCGTGCTGGACGTTGACCCATCGGCCGCCTTCAATCGTGTTAAGAAAAAAAAAATCGTGAAGCGAGCCGAGGACGAGGCGAGACGAAGATCCGAGACGTGGACGTCCACAAACGCTGTGCTGTTCTTTCTGCCTGGAGATGGAAGCAGACACGAGAATCTTGCTCTAATATTAATGTTGGAGTTTTCTTATACTTTAAATTAATTTTATAGAGGCTGTTTCTATGTTATTTTGATGGTATCGCTTACAATACATAATAAGACTAAAAGGTAAAGATCTATTTATAAATTCTACTTTTAGGTGTTATAAAATGACCCACATGTTTTCGGTATCCTATAAGACTTCTAAACTATGTCACCAACCACAATCAGACATACTAGTTTTATAAGTTTAAAATATATTAGTCTATACCATACAGGTATGAGTCATACGTCATGACAGATCATTTATAAGATCAATTCCAAACTAATCATGTGGGTCAACAGCCTGCAGAGCCAATCCTGCAAAACAAACCTAGCTATTCTACCCTATGTTGTGCCCGGCGTAAACAAATGCATGCATATTAAATTTCAGTAAACTTGATCTCAATAAATATGTTTACCATATTCCAGCACAGCTATCCTCGGCATTTTGAGTATTAATTCTTCGAGTTAAATTCTGCGTCAAAATATTCACTATACTTGCATAAATTATATGAATAATTTCACATTGAGTTAAACTGATAATAACCATAATAAATATTGAAAGCCACATAAAAATCCTAACATTACTATCGTCTTACTCGAGGATAAGGCAGGAGTCACGGGGCATCATACATCCACTCATCTCGTTTCCGTTACACGCTAGTATCTCTCGCTCACTTTTTCCACAACTCGACCATTTCCTCTAAATACTACTTCTTTCAATTATTACTGATTTATTTTTAACAAAAAAAATCATAACATACAGCAAAAAAACAACTCATTTGTTTGCAAAGAGATATCGGGGCGCAAGATAGCCCCCACAACCAGCAGCCGCAGTTATAAGTAGGGATGAAAACGGAACGGAAATATCTCGTACCGAACCGCATCGTTTTCTACATTTGACCCGATCGAATTCGTATTTTCGGACAAATTCGAATTCGGTTCGAAATACGGAATACCAAATTCGAAAACAGAGCGGAAACGGTTTAGGCGTTTTCCGACCGTTTTCTACTTTTCTACATTTTATTCGGAATATACCGTATTGTAAATACGGTTTAAAACCGAATTTGGCCCAATTCACACAGCCCAATTCACCAAAATTTCCCCATCTCCTTCTAAAGCCGCCGCCGCCTCCTGGGGGAGATCGAGCCCGGAGCAGAGGGAGCACGAGGGGACCGGAGGTAGCGGCGTTAGGACCGGGGAGGGGGAGATCTATGGCGGCGCGGTGCGGGAGAGCGGCGGCGGGGCGCCGGGTCGGACGGGGTGTAGAGCGGAGCGGGGAAGGAAAACCAGGGGAAGGAAGCAGAGGAGGAGCCGAGGCGGTAGTGAGAGAAGGGAGAGAGCACCGGGAGAAGGGGAAACGAGGCGGAGGCGTTGAGGCGACGGTGGGAAAAAGGGAGAGAGAGAGAGCCGAGGCGCGTCGGTGAGGAAGGAGGAGGCGGAGGAGCCGAGGCGGCGGTGGGGGAAAAGAAAGAGAAGGGAAAGAAGAAAAAGAAGAAGAGAGAAAATAAAGGGAAAATATGGGAAAATAACAACTTTGCGATAGCAGATTTAGCAAAGTTAAATAAATTAACTGTAGGTACTTAGGAACCCCGCGTGGCGATATTATTGTAATATTGTATTTTGTCTCTAATTATTGTTCTGCTGCAAACTCTGATGGCTTATTATTCGTTAGAGCGGTGTTCTATCGGTTAAAACGAATAATAATCCGTTGACTAGCATTATTATCCCATAGAATACGCGGTGTTCTATGGCTTATTATATGCACTTGAACTTGATCATGCACTTGGTAATTGTTATGTACTTGATCACTTGTTAATTGTTATGCACTTGGTCCTACAGGTCGGTATTCCGTATTGAATTTTCGTATACCGACCGTGTTCGAAATAATTCCGCTCAAATTGGTTCGTTTTCGAAATTCTCGATATTCCGTAAGTTCGCGTTCGTTTTCGTGTCCGGCTTTACCGCTTTCGCTTTCGTTTTCGTATTCAAATGTAGAAGTAGAAAACGGTTGAGGAGTTTTCCGACCGTTTTCATCCCTAGTTATAAGCAAGTACACACTCCTTGATCATGTGCAAGAGAAAGCAAACATGCATCGTAAGGTTTCTAAGGATTCTTTTTTCTTTTTTCACAAGGGTTTATAATCTGAGAAGTTGGCGCAAAGCAAGGACGCGCGGCAACCAGCGACACGGGAAAGTGAAAGCGTGCTTAATTCCCAGAACTCAGAGCTGGACCTCTGGTTCCAAGCCCATTTCCAGGGGTTCCAACTGACAGGTGCCTTGCTTTCAGTTGTGAACCCATCGGAGTTAACAATGCAAGGCCGTCACCAGAGGTGGCCAGTGGGCCGTGCCGGGCTGGCACGGCACGGGCTCGGCACGGCCCGTTTAGGCACGGCCCGTTAAGGCCCGTGTATTAAACGGGCCGTGCCGTGCCGGCCCGCGGGCCGCGGTGAAAGCCCAAGCACGGCCCGAGGCCGTGCCGGCCCGGGCACGATTAGCGCTAAACGGGCCGTGCCGGCCCGGCTAGCCCGTTTAGCCGAAAAAAAAGAAAAAATTAAGAAAAATTGTAGAAAATTAAGAAAAATTGTAGAAAATTCAAAAAAATTGTAGAAAATTCAGAAAAAAATATAGAAAATTGTAGACATTGTTAATCATAAAAATAAATATTTGCAATGATATAATGAGCTTTATTAATTTATTAAATTACATGGGATGACTGCCTCATTAAAAACTTTACCAAGTAAAAACTCAATTTGAGAAAACCTTGGTAAAGAAAAAAGAGTACAGCCTATAAAGCTCATTATTGACCACATGTGAAAGAAAAATATTGAAAATCCTATTCATTGCTATCTAAATACAAATTCTCAAAAGATTCTTCTAAATATTTATTATCTGCAGTATGTTGGAGTCTTGATTCAGCCTGTTCCCAGTCTTTGACGGTCATAAGTACTTCGACCATCTCGTTGGAGAGACTTGTTCGTCGCTCCTCGATTATTCTTCCAGAAAGACTGAATGCTGACTCCGAGGAGACTGTAGAGACAGGAACAGTCAACACATCCCGCGCTAATATGGATAGCACTGGATATGATACCTTCTGGGTTTGCCACCATGAGAGGATGTTCAACTCCTGCTCGAAGCTGACGCTATCACTGTTGAGATAGCTTGATAGGTCTCCAGTGTTTTGTCGCCTTCCTCCTCCTAACTGCTGTGTACCTGCACCTGCACGAGAACTAGACGAAGAACCAAAAATCTTGCCCCATTGCATAGCCCCCCTAGAGGTGCTAGGGACTACCGGGGGTCTTTCTAAACGCACAGATCCAAATTTATTTTCATATTTATTATATACCTCATTTAATTTATCCTTAACTTGTGTATAGTATGAACAATAGTCTAAACCGGTTGCCTCACTTAAAACTTGTAAAACATTTATAAATCCTTGGAGTTTGGCCCTAGGATCCAAAATAAAAGCAAATGCATATAAAATAGGAATTTCGCCCCAATATTTTAAAAACTTAGATTTCATGGCACCTACAGCATCCCGTAGTATAGGATCATTTTCAAAAGCCTTTAGGTGAGTGGCAATTTCAACAATATTATGAACAATCATGGGAGATGTAGGGTAGTATACTCCAGAAAGACAAACTGTAGCTTTATGAAAAATTTCTAGAAAGGAAAATATTTTTTCACCAACATCCCAATCGTCCTCAGTAAGTTCAGGGTCTCTAACTTGGGTTCTACTTGAGGAGCTACGAGATTGATGACTTTGGGTGTGAAGGAAAACAGATACAGTGCTCTTATGTGGCAATATATGTTTAAGCATAAGATAAGTAGAGTTCCATCTAACAGGCATGTCTAAACCAAATTTTCTAGGACGAACATTCATTGCTACGCAAAAACTCTTATATGACAAGCGCAACGTTGATGCAATAAGAAAGACTGTGCATAATTATTAAACAAAGGAGTAAGAATTTCCATAGCTTTAGTGTTTGCAGCTGCATTGTCTAAAGTTATGGAAAAAATCTTATCCGTGAGACCAAAATCTTCTACAACTTTAATAATGTTTTCTGCAATATTTTCAGCATTATGTGAAACATTAATTAATTTAAATCCTATAATTCTTTTTTCCATTATCCAGTCATCATTAACATAATGAGCAACAACACTAATATAGTCCTCTCTAGCCCTACCACTCCATATGTCGGATGTCAAAGCAATAGAGAATGTACATGTATGAAACATTTCTTTCAATTTATCACGACAATTGTTATAATATTTAATTAAATCTCTAGTTGTTGTTTGCCTAGATACAGTACTAAATCGAGGGTTATGAACAGTCTTAATATATTTTTGGAAAGCATCAGATTCACCAAAATTTAAAGGTAAATCTTGAGAAGCAATTAATCTACAAAGAGATTCCCGAGCTACCTCTGGGTTGTACTCCCACGTACGTACCGAGCCGTCGGGGTTATATTGCAGGTTAGTCTGACGCATTTGTATTCCTTGCTTTTTCTTGCAGCTTGCAGCATGTCGTTGTAGATGACCCGTACCACCTGAAGATTTTGCAGTCAATTCATTACCACAAATTTTACAAACAGCATACCTCACTTCAGTTCCATCACTGTCGGTCTTCATCTTCTTGTCGAAATCATTCCAAACTGTTGATGTACTAGTTCTTGATCTTTTTGCACCCGTGCTTTGGGTCGTGGATGCACTTGTTGAGCCAGCAGAAGATGGATCGATTGGACCCTGCGTCACCGGGGCCGTCGTTTCTTCGGCATCTCCAGTTTGTACATGTGGACCTTCCGCGGATGGATATGCTTGTTGAAACGATTGCACATCCTCCGCCGTGAGCCCGTATTCGGAGAGTTGAAAATCGTAGTTATCCATTAAACCTACAAATAATAACAAAAAATTAAACCAACAAATAATACCAAAAAATTGAAATAAGACAGCATTATTACCTCCTTTGCAGCTCTCACAAAAAAATTTGAAGATTTTTGAATTTTCGGAATTTTGCCCGAATTTTGACCAAATTTGCGCTAACACTTTCAGATTTTTCACAGCTAAACCGAGAGAGAAGAATGAGATTTGAGGTGTGGAAGATGGAGGCCGGATGCCCCCCTATTTATAGGAAAAATTTCAGATTTTTCCCGAATTTTTTGCTATTTTTTCCGAATTTTTTCCCCCCAACGGTCACAAAAAACGACTATTTTTTGAAATTAACGGGCCGGGCGTGCCGTGCCGGGCCGGCACGGCCCGTTTAGTGCCGTTGGGCGGGCCGTGCCGTGCCGGGCCGGCACGGCCCGATTTCTTAACGGGCCGTGCCGTGCCGGCCCGCCGTGCCGCGCCCTCGGCCCAGGCACGGCCCGCCTCGCCGTGCCGTGCCGGCCCGGCCCGCTTCGCCGTCGTGCCGTGCCGTGCCCGGGCCGGGTCTACAGTGACGGGCCGTGGTGCGGCCCGTCACGGCCCGGCCCATTTGGCCACCTCTAGCCGTCACCCAGTAAGTTATTATGTAAGCAGATGTAGGTGTAGAAGGGGAAGGAGTGGAGGATGTAGATCAAGCCCAACTGGCAGATTTCATATGCGCCACAACAAATCTAACTCCCAGAATTGAGGGCCAAGGCTGGATGGAAACGGCAATCTAAATTCTCGAGCGCATTTCAGAATTTTTTGTACGGATAATCTATTTTTTATTTGAAATTACAAAAATACACCTACGGATTTTTTTTACAAAAATAGGATTCAGTCACCCCATGGTTGGGCGACTGGAGCCTTTCGCCCAACCAAAGGCCGACAATACCTGTCGCTGCCCCCTGGAGCAACTGCATGAAAGTCGCCCAACAAGACGGCGACTTTTCATCCTTTTAAAATTCTTTTAAAATTTAAATCTTAATTCTTTTAAAATTTCTTCCTTTATTTCATTTTTCCATTGAGGAGTTATGGATTCGAACTTTTCATCTATTTTCCCATTTAGGTATGATCCATCTAACGGGTCTACCCCTTTTATTAGACATTCTTTATAGGTAGGTTTCTTTTGAGTTCCTTCTTCTTCTTTTATATTCATCGAGGATGATGCTACTGGAACCTTCTTATTTTTTGCTTTTTTAAATTTTTGAATATATTCCTTTGCAGCTGGTTCCATATAGTAATTAACTCCTAATATTTTTCGTGCTTGGGTTAATGCTTCTTCTATAGTTACATATTTTTTCCAAGATATTCCTCCAGCTAATTTGGAGTCTATTTTTTGAGCTATAATTTCTTCAAATGATATGTATATTCCTGGTACTTTGCCTTCAAACACCACATATAATGGTTTGGGCTCTATGAATTCAGGATTATCTGATATTGGCATTAATTCATTCATCATGTGGAAATATTCAGCAAGGCTATTTAATATTGACAGCATATATCCCTTTTCTTCTCTCTTATTATTATACTGATACCAGAAATTATCTAATATGCATTCTTGAACTTCATCAATAATTATATGATCCTTTGGCTTGAATTTATATGAATTTGGTGGGAATATTTTCAGCTTATTTTCTGTTCCAAAACTGAAGAATTCGCTCCCATTGTAATTCATGGATCTCTTCATTCCTGCAAAATAGAAGATCGAGACAATAAATCAGGTAATTTATTATCTTTTCCTTTTATATGTTCAAATATAATTTTGTAGCCATTTCCTGTAATAATATCTTCAAATAAAACCCATCTTCTAGTAGAACTTTTCTTACTATTTATTTGCTTGTGATATCTACATATGGCCTCACAGTCTGTTCTTACTGTGAATTCTTTAAACCCTAAATATAGTCTGAAAGAATTTATTGCATTGATTATTGCTAAAATTTCTCTGTCAGTATTGTTTACTGTTTTTAGTTTATAACTTCCTGAAGCATATCGGCATATTTTCTCTTCGGTTTTTGAAGAATACTTATTGGGTTTTTGTTTTAGTATCGCTCCCCATCCTATCTGAGAAGCGTCAGTTTCAATGATAAAATAATTATCATCTAATGGTAATTCTAGTGGTTTCAATTCTTTGACTTTCTCTTTTATTATTCTGACTAATTTAACATCTTCAGAGTTAAAGTATTTTTGACCATTTTTTCTTAATTTAGCATATAATGGTCCAGCTAGTTTTGCTAGATTTTCTATATAATTTCGTGCGTAGTTTACAATACCAAGGAATTGTTGTAGTGTCTTTTTATCGTTCATAGTATCAGGGAATTGTAGAATCTTTTTTGCTATATGATCTTGCAAATATATTTTCCCTTCTCCTATTTCATGTCCTAAGAAATTAATTTTTTCTTTACAGATTTTCATTTTTCTTTTGGATAAAATTAACCCATTTTTCTCTACCTTTCTGAAAAATACTTCTAAATGAGCAATATGTTCTTTATATGTTTTTGAAAATATCAATAGATCATCTATGTAAACTAATACGAATTCTTGATTTTCGTTAAATATATTTTGCATTTTCCTTTGGAATAATGCTGGTGCATTTTTTAGTCCTAAAGGCATTACCAGCCATTCAAAATGACCTTGTGGACAAGTAAACGCTGTCCATTCTATAGATTCTTCCGCCATTTTAACTTGCCAAAATCCGGCTTTTAAGTCAAATTTAGAAAAATACCTGCTTCCTTGTATTCTGTTGATCCATTCTTGTTTATTGGGAATGTTGTAGGCATCTTCTATTGTATTATCATTTAATCTTTTATAATTAATTACCATCCTTGACTTTCCTCTAGCAATTTCAGCATGATTTCTTACTATAAAAGCGGTTGATCTATGAGGGCTTCTGCTTTCTCTTATAGCTTTTAGTTTTAATAATTCCTCTATATGCATTTTGAATTCTTCTATATCTTTGGGAGTAGCTTCTATTGGACTTGTCTTTATTATGTATTCAGGGTTTATTATGTTTAATTTACATACAATAGAGTTTTTATCCCAATGTTTCATAGGGATTTCTCCAATGATTTGAATATCTTCTAACCTTTGAACAATTCTTTCTATATCCTTTTTAGATTTTATGTCTCTATACCAATTTGGTGCGAATGATTGTAGCCCTATACATTCTACACTAGAATTTGTTATATAATATTCTTCTATATTTTCACTAAGTTCATTTATTTTTGTTTCAGGGTATGTCTTGGCCTCTTGCGCATCAAGATTTGAAATTTTTTGAGGCGTTCCACCACGCTTTCGTACTTCTGAGATATAAGGAACATTATCTTGATATGGAATAAATGTAATACCCTGTTCATGTATAATTGTGGTTTGTACTGATTGTTGTAAAAATCTTAGACCAATTATCATTTCATCATTTATCATGGATAAGTCTCTTATTGTAATTTCATCTATTATATATTTTGTACCATTTATGTACATTTCAATATTATATGCTAGTTGATTATGGATCTTTTTTATTCCTGACATATCTGTAGATATCTCTGCCTTACTATCATCTATTGTGTGAACTATCTCAGGACATTTTATGAAATATTTATCATGGATAATATTCTTAGTACATCCTGTATCTACTAATGCTAATATTTTATAAGAGATATTTGATTTTAATTTTATCTTTACTGGGATTCTTATTCCTAATATTTCTTTAAAAGGTAGTTTGACTATATATTTATTTCCAAAGCTAGTTATAGCATCTTTTAACTGAATTAACTTAGTCCCTTTACTTTCTTTTGAGATTATAGATTGTTCATTAAACTCAGTATTTTCTATGACTTTATCTTCTATGATTTTATCTTCTTGAGTCTCTTTAGAATCTAACTGATATTTAAGTTCTTCTAATTCTATCTCTAGCTTATTCATCCTATTTTCTAATGTTCTAACTCTACTAGATAATATCCTTTCTTCTGGTTCAAATTCTATTTCCTTTCGCCAACTATGCCCTTTTGCCTTTAAGCATTCTGAACAGGCTTGCTTTAGACATAGATTGCAAGTAGCTCTATTTTCTTGGCTTGGGTAATATATACAGAATGTGCATTTTATATTATAATCTCCTTTTCCTCTAATCCACTCATGTTCACATATTGTTTGATTCATCATTTCAATTTTTAAACCAGCTAACTCATCTATTAAATCTATCTCATCATTACTTGATTCGTATTCATCTTCATTATTTTCAACCTCTTCTGTTTCTATAATAGAATATATTGATTCATCATCTTTTATTTCATCATCACATACCAGTATATTATCATTTATACTGTCTATTATTAGGACTCTTTCTTGTTCTTCATATTTGCTTCCTTTATTTCTTTCTTGTTTAAAAGAATTTCTGTAACAAGTAATGATGACATATACATGTTTTATCATAATTTTTCCTAGGATTATAACGCCTTACATTTCTTTTATGTAAATAAGGGACTTTGTTATCAGATCTCCTAAGGAAATATCTCCTTTTTGTTCTAAAGTGGTTATTGCTATTCCCTTTATTTTGAGATTTATAAGGTTTTCTACCTTTGGGTCTGTCATCTCCATATGTCAAAGGTATTTGGACTATCTTGTTACAGAAATTATAATCATACTTCATAGATCTCTGAGCTTGTATACTTGTGCATATTTTTCTTAACTGTTTAAATACAAAAGTTATAGCTTGAGATATATTAACTACCATCCCTACTGATTCTTTTTTATATTCTTCAAATATCATGCTTCCTAGCGGATCGGGTAATTTATTAAAATACCTTTCTACAATGCCTATATTGTATCCTTGTTTAGCCGTAGTGGCATTGTATAAGTAATGTTGGGAAAATTCTTTTATTCCTTTCCAACCTGTCAATGTTAACTTCTCTATTTCTTTTAACCTTTCATTCTGTAGTGTTGTATATCCAAGCTCTGGATCTTCTGCTATGATGATATTTGATATTATATTTGCAAAGTTGTTAGGGTTGCTTCCTGCTCTTTTTAGTTCTTCATACAAATTAGGATAACTCTCTACCCATTGTTCCCATAAAATTTTTATAGATTCCCCTAGGAATGTTTCTAGATATGTTATCATATCTTCAACTTTATTTCCAATATTATGCTGATTTTGTATATATTTTTGTACTATTAGACCTTTCCATACGCTTAAGATATTTGGCCAATCTATAGGATCATGTGCAGCTAAATTTAATATAGCCCCATCACTGTGATGATTTTGAAATCTTATAGTCCTTTCAAACTCTCTTCTCTTAGATCCCATATATCTATATTGTCCAGGAATATAATTATATGAACAATCTTCTTTTTCTGGAGGCCATCTTCCTGCTGCTCTAGAGGGTCTCTCCCTTTCTCCTTCAGTTTTTACCGAATTTGAACTTTCACCATATCTTCTTCTCTTTCCCTTTCCTAGATCTACTTCCATTGCTTCCATAGCATTATCTAAATTGTGTAGACCTACTTCATCTAAAGAGTCTATGAAGTCATTATATTGAGTCGCATTGTCTATAACATCTTCTTCATTGCATAATAACTCTTGTTCTTCTTCATAGCTTTCTAGTAATAATTTTTCATTTTCTTCCCACTGTGCTTCTTCAGATATTATTTGTTTTTCTTTGGCTTCTTTGTTTTCTATTTTTTCTTTATTCTTAGTCTGTTTCCTACTTTCTTCTTGTACCTTTGAATTATTTGTAACCAACTCTTTATCTTTTTTTAGCTTTCTTAATCTAAATAGTTCTCTGTGGAAGTATATTTCTTTATCTCTTAATATAGGCCATTCACTTTTCATAACATTATTATATTCTCTAGATATTTCTATTAGCTTGGTTTCACAATGTTTTATTTCACTATCTAATTCTGATTTTTCCATAAATTCAGAGACGCTATGCCTTCTATTATCTTCAATATCTTTTTCTGATATGACTGACTCTAGATCATCTAAAGCCCTGGATTTATAATTTATAAATCTAATACTAGTGTTTCCTCTGCTATTTTCATAACTAATATAGCCTTCCGGTTGCTTTAGAACTTTGTCTTCTATTAAATTACTTATGTTCCATTCTTCTCCTGCTCTTTCTTCAGCACTTATCTTCAGAGGACTCATGAATTTGATTCCTTTTGATTGCATACTTTCTATTACATCATTTACATTTACTTTGTATTTAGTTCTACTTTTGTTAGTAAGCCTTCCTATGAATTCTATGCTTATTAATAAATTTGTTCCTTTAAATTCTTCATAACCTTTAGTTTGAAACCCAAAACTCATTTTCTCTATAAATTCTCTTATTGGCATAATTAAATCTGGAGCTATGTATGTTATTAGATTATTTTCATTCATATCTCCTTCTAAGAATCCTAATGCTGCTTTATTTATTGTATCCCATCTTTTATCTAATAGGGTTATTAAGACCTTTGTCCCTAATTTCTTTCTAGTCATTCCTTTAACTCCTATAATATACATTCCTTGATGAATATATTTATAGCCTGAATATTTTAATCCATTTTCAAATTGTTTGCTTACAATTCTTAATTCTACTGGTTGTGTCAACACACTTAATTCCACTTCTCTGGATATTCTATATAATCCTGTTTTGCTTTCAAACATACCCATATGATATATCTGTTGAGGTTTTAATTTTCTTAAAGTATCTTTTTGATATCTTTCTAAGTCTCTTTCTAAATCTATGACTTCTTCTAAATTATCGATATCTTCACTCTTACCTTTTAGCTTATCCATTAAAGTTAAGGGTCTATTATCTGTATTGACTAACTGAAGTCCCTTATCTCTTCTAGTGAAGCTTTTAGATATGTCCATTTTTCTGAGTTTATAGATCTAGTAGTAGCTACTATGCCTGATGAAGCTAATACTATTTCTTTGCTTTTGTCTTCTGAATCAATTTTATTCAGAATCTGAACTAACAGTTGAAGGATGGTATTATTTTGTCTTATTATTACTTTCGAGTCTTCCTTAGATGATTCGTAGTTAGAAAAACCAACAGGATGATCAAGATATTTTTCTGTTTCTTTTAGTGCTTTATTATATTCTGACATATAATTATGAAATAACCAAAGTTTTTACTTCCTCAACTAATTTTTTAATATTAATAACTTCTTGATCTAAATATTTAAAATCTTCTTTAAACTTTGAAGTTTCAACAGAGGGTTTGCCTAAACTTTTAATGGTAATTTCTTCTTTAATATAATCACTATTTTTTCTAATCTTATTCTGATGTACCTTAACTTCTTCCAAACTTTGCAAGATTAAGTTTATATTATTGTTAATTAGAGAATATTTATCTGCTAACTGGTTATGTTCCTTGTACAACCTGTCTAATTTTAAGTCTAATTCGTCTTGTCTTTTACCCCAAGTTATATAGAAATTATGTAAAAGATCAACCAGTAAATTTAATTGACTATGGGAAGTATGCCAGATATGTTCTTCAGAAGGGTTTATTCTACACCTTATATTGATATTATCTTTGGTATTAACAGTTTTACCAGCACTGACTTCTAAATTAAGATATTTTAGTTTTTCAATGATGACAAACCTTGCTCTGATACCAATATATATTAAGGACCAATATATATTAAGGAGCTTATGCAAAATGTATTAGAATGCTAATTTACTTATTCAAATATATATATTAAGGACCAATATATATTAAGGAGCTTATGCAAAATGTATTAGAATGCTAATTTACTTATTCAAATGCTAATATATGACAATATAATGCTAAAATTCTGGTCACTATTTAATGGATTTGAATAGTAATATTCCACTTGTGACTAGTATTGTGAATAGTATTAGTGCACTATGATGGTATGGTGGGTATACTATTCAGTTACTATTCTGATTACTATTCACTGAAATGAATGTTTCGTGTACGATGCTTATGATTAATTTTAACCAGTAATTTACTTATGATTAATTTTAAACAGTAATTTTTTCAGGATCTTGTAGGTTGGCGAAACCAACAAGACAGCCGAAGTGCTTACAGTGGTGTAAAAATCCTACTCGGTACTCACCATACTTCTCGCTAATTTGCTTCAGGAGTAGCTAGACCGTTTCCTTGAAATTTAAAGTCAAGATCATATGAGACAATTTTTTATCGTCTCCCCAGGCAGTTCCACCCAAAGGGAACACTTCTCTAAGGCCTCAAAATTCTCCTTAGCCAAGCTCAGGTTCAGCAGAGAATTGCCAAAGAGGTTTCTCCTACATGGTCCCTAGCATAAAACCTTGCTCCATATGATCAGACTTAGAACAACCAAGGAACTGAAGAAGAACTACTTCATTTCCACAAACAAGCTTACATATGGTTTTCCCTTTCGAGAACCCCGAAAGTTACTTACACAAAGATAGAAAATATACCTTACACAGCAGTATTACAACACACTTCAGATGGATATTTTATAGTGGATATGCTAGAACTGAACTATTACAAAGGTGGAGCTCTTGAAAACTATGAAGCTGAGTGATGCTCTCAATTTCTTCGATGTCCTTCATCTGCGGAGAACTCCTCCTTATATAGCAGAGAGATATGCATTCTTAATTTGGCCTATGGCCTTAGGGTAGGTCTTCCTGGCAAGCGCACCATTTTGAGCACCTTTTCCTTCTTTGGCCATATCCTTCAGAGTGGCTCCTATTATTGGAGAATCTTTCCTGTGTTGGCAACCATCTTCTAAGAGTGGCTCATATAATTAGAGAGTCTTTCCTGTGTTGGCAACTCTTTGTCTTGTCCGTTCTGCATATTCGCGCTTATCTGTATTGTCCTTTAGTATATTTTATCTTCCGCGCCTCAATAATTGATAGTATTCTATCAATATTAGCATCCTTTATAGGGGTATCTTTAGATATTCCTTTACCTTTTTAGGATTCTTTCTGTTTATAGACATGCTGATTCATCATACCTTCATATTTTGCCCGTGACCGGCAATATCCATTATATCATAATCAGATAACGGTATTTCAAATTTTTCATCATATTCTTTTTTCATGGCTTCAAACTTGTTATTTATTTCCACTCTTAATTCTTTTAAAATTTCTTCCTTTATTTCATTTTTCCATTGAGGAGTTATGGATTCGAACTTTTCATCTATTTTCTCATCTAGGTATGATCCATCTAACGGGTCTACCCCTTTTATTAGACATTCTTTATAGGTAGGTTTCTTTTGAGTTCCTTCTTCTTCTTTTATATTCATCGAGGATGATGCTACTGGAACCTTCTTATTTTTTGCTTTTTTAAATTTTTGAATATATTCCTTTGCAGCTGGTTCCATATAGTAATTAACTCCTAATATTTTTCGTGCTTGTGTTAATGCTTCTTCTATAGTTACATATTTTTTCCAAGATATTCCTCCAGCTAATTTGGAGTCTATTTTTTGAGCTATAATTTCTTCAAATGATATGTATATTCCTGGTACTTTGCCTTCAAACACCACATATAATGGTTTGGGCTCTATGAATTCAGGATTATCTGATATTGGCATTAATTCATTCATCATGTGGAAATATTCAGCAAGGCTATTTAATATTGACAGCATATATCCCTTTTCTTCTCTCTTATTATTATACTGATACCAGAAATTATCTAATATGCATTCTTGAACTTCATCAATAATTATATGATCCTTTGGCTTGAATTTATATGAATTTGGTGGGAATATTTTCAGCTTATTTTCTGTTCCAAAACTGAAGAATTCGCTCCCATTGTAATTCATGGATCTCTTCATTCCTGCAAAATAGAAGATCGAGACAATAAATCAGGTAATTTATTATCTTTTCCTTTTATATGTTCAAATATAATTTTGTAGCCATTTCCTGTAATAATATCTTCAAATAAAACCCATCTTCTAGTAGAACTTTTCTTACTATTTATTTGCTTGTGATATCTACATATGGCCTCACAGTCTGTTCTTACTGTGAATTCTTTAAACCCTAAATATAGTCTGAAAGAATTTATTGCATTGATTATTGCTAAAATTTCTCTGTCAGTATTGTTTACTGTTTTTAGTTTATAACTTCCTGAAGCATATCGGCATATTTTCTCTTCGGTTTTTGAAGAATACTTATTGGGTTTTTGTTTTAGTATCGCTCCCCATCCTATCTGAGAAGCGTCAGTTTCAATGATAAAATAATTATCATCTAATGGTAATTCTAGTGGTTTCAATTCTTTGACTTTCTCTTTTATTGTTCTGACTAATTTAACATCTTCAGAGTTAAAGTATTTTTGACCATTTTTTCTTAATTTAGCATATAATGGTCCAGCTAGTTTTGCTAGATTTTCTATATAATTTCGTGCGTAGTTTACAATACCAAGGAATTGTTGTAGTGTCTTTTTATCGTTCATAGTATCAGGGAATTGTAGAATCTTTTTTGCTATATGATCTTGCAAATATATTTTCCCTTCTCCTATTTCATGTCCTAAGAAATTAATTTTTTCTTTACAGATTTCCATTTTTCTTTTGGATAAAATTAACCCATTTTGCTCTACCTTTCTGAAAAATACTTCTAAATGAGCAATATGTTCTTTATATGTTTTTGAAAATATCAATAGATCATCTATGTAAACTAATACGAATTCTTGATTTTCGTTAAATACATTTTGCATTTTCCTTTGGAATAATGCTGGTGCATTTTTTAGTCCTAAAGGCATTACCAGCCATTCAAAATGACCTTGTGGACAAGTAAACGCTGTCCATTCTATAGATTCTTCTGCCATTTTAACTTGCCAAAATCCGGCTTTTAAGTCAAATTTAGAAAAATACCTGCTTCCTTGTATTCTGTTGGGCGACTTTCATGCAGTCGCCCTCCCGTTGGTCGACTTTCATGCAGTCGCCCCCCCTTAGGCAACTGCGTGAACTCCCCGTGATTGTGTTTAAATTTTATGAATTTTGTAGTTTTAAACTGGTAAAAAATATGGTAGAGTTGTAATAAAAGTTTATGTTTATTGTATGTTGTAGGTGCGTAAAAAATTTTAGAAACTTTTTTTACGAAAGATTGACCGTAGAACGATCGGTACATAACTTGTTAAGTGACATACGCTGAGAATTCCTGTGCGGAGAACCGGTATGTTAATATTTGTTAGATGACTTGATATATGAATGATTGAATGTGAAAAGAAGAGATAATATGCTTGTTTGAATTTAAATAAACTTCACAATATAGTTGTGAGTAACATGCCGCGTATTTTTTCATTACATTCGTAACATATAGCATCGGCAGCACCCCTCACTCGCCACTCTGAGGTGCCCCGTCACCGCGCCCGCGTCCTCCCGTACGGCTCCGCTTGGCCGTCCTCCGGTGCAATGGGTTAGGACGGTCCGAGAAAGTAAAACGTGCAGGAGGGTTTCGCACCCGCCCCTGCGCTGGTGGAGTCAACTGCACCTCTGGCTGTGCGCCCTCCGTTGCACCGGGGAGGGCACTGCCGGAGAGAACCTCCGGTGCTGCATCGGAGGACGGGCCGGGCCAGTCCGCAAAAAACTGGTCTACATCATCGGGGCCCGGGGAGACGCCATGTGCGTGCTGATGGTAAGGACCTGCAATAGTAATATCGTTAGTCCGTTGCATGTCACATTGGGATAAAAACGAGATCAGACGATGCGTACCCGCAGTTGGCGCCATCGAGATAGGATGAGGGGCGTACAACTCAGAGTACACCCCCTGCGTGTGGAAGCCTGGGATGTGCGGAGGAGATGTGAAGAGTTGCTGAGGTGGTGTAGGAGGCCGTGCCCAGGCAGAACCCCCTGGCTGCTCCGGGTGAGGTGGTGTAGGACGTGTCCACGTACTACCTCCGGAGTAGTGCCACGCTGGTCGGGGTGGCACTGGTGGACGACCCATCGGAGCGCTGGGCGTGGGTGTGGAGACCGCCGGTAGCCTCGTGCAGGACAGCAGGCTAACGATATGTCTACACCCGGCCTCCATCCGACGCGCAAAACTGACGGTCTTCTCGTGGGTCCACTCAGCACCTGTGGTGACCCTCTGCAGCACTACGGCGGAATCGGTCCACATCGCAGAACCGACGTCAGCCTGGACAAAAAGACATAAAAGGGTCCATCATCGAAACGATATTGCCATTTGCGAATCTTTGAAATTACATGTAACGTACCGCGATGTGAGCGTCGCGCGCGAGGTGCGCGGGGTACGTGTCTGTCGGAGCGGCGACGTGTGTGGCAGGCGGGTCTACGACATATACGAGCCTGGTACGTGTCCGCGCCTGATACCAGATCAGATACTCCACGTAGTCCGCGTTGTCGTATGGGCGTTCCTCCTCCACGCGGTCGTCGAGCGCACCCTCCCACTGCGCAATCCAGGGCTCCATCTTCCTCGACCAGTCCGTGCCTTTTTTAACTCGCTTTCTGTTGTGCCTGCGAACACAGTAATGTAAGTACTTGCGAACACAGTAGTAAGTACGTACATATTTATGAGAAGCGATCACTCACGCGTGCACGGCCCGCGGAAGCGGTGGTCTGACTGGTACAGGAAGCGCCTGCCGTAGCCTAAATTGCTGCATGACTCGTTGAGGTGCGTAGTCCTCCACGTAGAGCAGAAGGACCGGTCACGCCAGCACAGTGCGGACAGCCCGTCAGGAGCACGGGCCTGCACTGCCGTATCTGTGTAAGGCTCCCAGCGCACGTCATAGTCTGTGAGGTGGTCAAACTGCTCCACAAAGGGTAGGTACGCCCGCATGACCTGCACATGCGCGAACTGTACCTGCAAGAAAGACAAGTTGTTTAGTATGACGATCGTCAATAAGAAAGAAATAGTTGACTGTGATAATACTTACTTGTTGACGGCACCAGAGAGAACCCAGTGTCGGCCGGTCGACGTCTCCCTCCGGATACATGTCGGCCCCGTACGGATCCATGTCGTCTAACATAGGTCGTCCGAGGCTGAAGCGCTTGAACGACCACAACTGCAGCAGTAGGGGACAGCTCGTGAGGATCGAATTCACCTTGATCCTCGTGCACGCATTTCACAGGGCGCGGTACGTCGCGGCAAGTACTCCCGATCCCCAGCTGACCTGGGGGGCTCGCCGTCCGCGATCGCCCTCGCATAAGCGATAAGGCGCGCCTCCACGGAGTTGCCGTGGCTGGTGGTGAAGAGCACTCAACCAAACAGTCACAACACGTATGCCTCCAAGTGGCGCGAGACCTGGTAATAGTCTGCCTGTGGATCCATGCGCTCCAACTGAATGCAAACAAGTTGTTATTAGTATGTAATAGCACAAATAAGAGCTTCGAAGACACGATCGATTTTAAATACCACGTACCTGGTACTATGCGAGCCACCTCAGCGTCGGCCCATGGGTCTGACTCTCTTCGAAGATGTGGTGGTCATCGGCCGGTGGAACGACCCCCTCGAATCTACCGAGCAGGTCAGCGCGCCACTCGGCCGGGGCCTCCGGTAGGAAGGCAGCGCCTCCCGCGATCGGAAGGCCAAGGAGCAGGGACACATCCTGTAGGGTCGGCGTGATCTCCCCGAATGGGAAGTGGAAAGTGTGCGTCTTAGGCCGCCAACGGTCCACCAAAGCCGTCAGCAGGGAACGGTCGAATGGGAAGCATCGTGATCGCTCCACGCCCGCCTCGTCCCCGCCCACGGCCAAGGCGGCTCCATCCTCCTCCATGGCCTGCACCATCCGGGCAAGAGGGAGTAGCCTGGCATCCCGCAGCCTGCAAACAAAGTGAAGGTCAACACGGAACGTTCTTACGGTAGCACTAAAACGCTGGCGTAGTGCAAACCTGGCAGTCCAACGGGGGTCGAGTCCCCAGGCCACACGAGGTGTGCGTGTCCGGACCACTCCCAGCTCAGGCGGCTCGTCCGTGCTCCCCGGTGGCGGCACATGATGAGAAGCGTGGTGCGCGCGGTCCACGTGATCGTCCAACAGCGGGTACCACCAGTCGGAGTCACGTCCATCACGAGTCATACATGCAAAATTTGTACATGTAAATTTCTACATCTAAATTTCTAAACTAAATTTTCTACAATAATGCATTAAAAAATGGTATACAAAATTTGTAAACTAAATATTGGAAACTATATTTTCTACAACAATACATAAAAATACTATACAAAATTTCAACACTAAATTTTCTACATCTAAATTTCTAAACTAAAATTTTCTAAACTAAATTTTGTAAACTAAATTTCTAACTAAATTTTCTAACTAAATTTTCTAAAATAAATTTTCTAAACTAAATTTGTAAACTATATTTTCTAAACTAAATTTTCTAAAGAAAATTTGTAAACTATATTTTCTAAACTAAAATTTGTAAACTAAATTTTCTAAACTAAATTTCTAAACTAAATTTTCTAAACTAAATTTCGAAACTAAATTTTCGAAACTAAATTTCTAAACTAAATTTGTGAACTAAAATTTCTAAACTAAATTTCTAAACTAAAATTTCTAAACTAAATTTCTAAACTAAATTTCTAACACTAACAAAAAATACCTAGAAATCGCGCTCTCCCTCTCCTCTTCTCCCCCTTCTCTTTTCCCCCTTCTTCCTCTCCTCTTCTCTTCTCCTCTCTTTTCTCTTCTCTTCTCTCCTTTCTCTCGCGCTCGCTCGGGTATGACAACAGTGTGCCCGGCGGCGGCCGAGCGCGGTGCGATTTTAAACCCACCCACAGTCGCCCCACCGTTGGGCGACAGGAATCCAGTCGCCCAACGGTGGGGCGACTGCATTTAATCGCCCAATGGTTACCAGATTGTCCAGCTGTCGCCGCTGGGTTAGGCAAAAGGCTCCAGTCGCCCAACCATAGGGCGACTAGAGCCTAATTTTGTAAAAAATTTCCACAGATATATTTCTGTAATTTTGAATAAAAAATAGATTATCCGTACAAAAAAATTCCGCATTTCACGCCAAAGCCTAGGAGAAGGATCGCGGCCGAGCAAGGGCAGCGATTGTTGATGAAGCAACTAGGGATCATAGAGGAGGGCAAGGCATGTCTGCAATCCAATGGATCAACCCGAACACGGGAGATCCTACTTGCAAGATCGTAACGTTGATAAGCCATTGTCAACTTTGGTACTACCTGCATCAGAATGCAACACCAAATTTAATTCGACGTCGCCTATTTAGTGTACGTGCACCAAGTTGTGACCGACTCGGTGCATGATTATAAGGCTCCTGCCTTATTTTTTTTAAAAAAGAATGTATAACCCAAGAACTGCAATCATCCACCGTCCACTAATAAAAGAGAACTACAACCGTACGGTATACCATCAGAAGGCATCCTGAGGTCATACCTTTCTTTGCCGCTGCTTCCCTCCCCTCTGTCTCTCTTCTCTTGAATCGGTGCTGCCACTCCACTTCCTCTCTCTTCTCTGGAGTCGGAATAGCTATGCACCTCTCCTTCACCTCTCCTGCCTCCTCCTCCACCGATGGCGACCTCACTGCCCAGCCACACCGCCATCTCTCCCTCCCCACGCTGCTACCACCCCCGCCATAGCTTTAACGAGAGGCAAGACATCAACCTTTAACGAGATGCGTGGCCCATTAGCAATTGGTTTCGATCGTGGCCTGGCGGACAAAAGATTAACAGGCTGGCCAACAAACGATTAACAGGCTAACAGAACTCTCTCAAAAACGAAAAAAAAGGCTAACAGAACCAGACTACCAAGCCCAGTCGGCCGACTAGCCTGGTCTAATGTCTACGCATACCCCAGCTATGCGCCCAACCCTAGTGCCGAGCTAACGGCGGCATCTGACCAAATACCCGGGCAAGGTTCTGGAATTCAAAAGGCTAAAAATTTCGGTGGCCACCAAATTTGACGAATTTCGGAAATTTCGGACCGGTTTTCAGCTACGTTGACCAGTCAAACATTTCGTATTTAACCAAATTTTGACCGAATTTTGACAAATTTAGTCCGAAATTTTGAAAAAGCAGGAAATTTGTCCGGATAGTATCCGGTTCAATCTTTCTCGGGTCTATCCGAAATAGACGAATTTCACCGAATTTAGGTCCTTTCGGGACGAATCCCAGATCCCTGACCCGGGCACGCAAGCGCGCGGTTCCTGTCCTTGGTATTCCTTCCCCAGATAACTGAATCCCAGGAAGGAACGACCAGGCCGATCAAGTTCCAACTGCCATCTGCCGCACCTACCAAAGCTTATCATTGGAACAAAACTCAATTAAGAGAAAAGTGTACAACTTCTTTTTATCCCCGTACATGAAGATCATATATCTCTCCTTCAAGACAATAATTCCTTACTAGTACAATGCCCGTGCGTTGCAACGGATTATCCAAAATGGTGATATATATAATATCAGTATGATTCTAAAATTTACAATAAATATAAATTTTGTTTCACATGTGTCAAAGCGAAACATAACTCTGCATAAGGAGTCTTCCAAACACCTTATAAGGGACAATGGTAAGATAGGTGTTTAATCAAACCCGAAATTCATGTTTAACCATTCGATAGGAAGAGGATTTGAAAAAAAATTTATAGTAAATGCATGAAACTGTGGGACTAATTTAGTCAATTCAAAGAAACGACAAACCTGAACAAAGAGAATGTCATAAGCAGTCACATAAACTAATTCCTCCTGTTTCTGCAAGTAAAAAGAAAATTATAAACAATCCATACCTTGCACTGCCTGTAGGTGTTATACATTGCCGCTTGTGAGGCATGTCTAAAGCCAACAGGTCAACACTCAACACAACATTGATAAAAACAGACTACAACAAGAAGGAAATTAATTCCATCACAATGTGAGATGCAGTTGCCTAACCTTCCATTGGCTGGTTAATACTCCACTTGATGTAATAACCTCCTTAGTGATTGGAAGAACTGATAAAAAGAAACAAACAAGCATGAGAGAAGCTAGCAAAGGAAAACACAAATTGAAAGTTGAGGCACAATAATACTCCAACTTGTTGTTTTTTCATTTTAAAAGGCACATCTGGTTCTATTTCCTGGTCCTCCGACACCTACATTCAAACAGACAACTATAGGCAAGTAATAATCTGCTCGGGGTTTAGAGCGAAACACAAGTAATAGCACTCTGAATAAAAGGAACTCAAGTAAGCTAAAATTGCCTAACCAATTTTCCCTCCTAAAGTCAAAGAAAACAAAAATTTGAGAAAGGATTACCTTTGAGCTCATACTCCAGCTAGCTTGATATGCATTACAAATTCTATCATCTTTATATCCATGTACGGGACCTTACTGGCAGAACCTAAACGAAACTGCAATAGCTTACAATAGCCAATTATTTACACACACACGTAACCGTCTTACAATAGCTTGAGGCCTTGTTGATGTAATTAGATCATACATCACTGTTAACAAATATAGACATAATAGAAATGGAAGCGCATATTAAATTGATTTTGAAGTGCCAATCGGTTGGCAAGGTTAGTGGTTTGAAGTATGGGAATATGGGATAAAACAGCAATTCAAAAAATAAACAGTTGAATGTGCCATTATGCTGTATAATATGTGGATCATAATCTGGAAACAATTTTATGCAATGACAGGCTGGCAATTCTGCAAGCACATATGTTGTTCTCAACTCATTTAAGGATGCTCAAGGAATGACAGCAATGCAATTAATTATAGTGCCCCCCTAGTACGCAAAAGTAACCACACCCATAGGGTGACAAGATTGGGCGTTTTTGATGGGTTGATGCACATGGCACAAGTTGAATTTCTTGAAATATTTTCTGGTCCTGTCCTATACCCTGCCAACCCATATGCATAGCCTGAACTGGTCCACACGGCTGAATATCTGACTTCAGTACCAGTTTATTCAGAAAATTGCATTTCAACAGCAAATAACATGCATTATATGACAATGAATTTGGCACAAATATTTTAGCATCTCTACTCTCTAGTCAAGGCAGAACACCTCACAATTTTCTGATTGCACTCGAGGGAATGGGCCCTATAAAATTATTACCGCAATTTGCAATCCAAGGCACCAAGCGACAACAGCAAAACGATATCACGTAACCATGAAACACAAATCACCACTGAATTGTTTATAATCCCAAAGGTGTGGTGAAACAAGGCTGGTCCACATGGCTGAAGATCTGACTTCAGTACCAGTTTATTCAGAAAATTGCATTTCAACAGCAAATAACATGCATTACATGACAATGAATTTGGCACAAATATTTTAGCATCTCTACTCTCTAGTCAAGGCAGAACACCTCACAATTTTCTGATTGCACTCGAGGGAATGGGCCCTATAAAACTATTACCGCAATTTGCAATCCAAGGCACCAAGCGACAACAGCAAAATGATATCACGTAACCATGAAAACACAAATCACCACTGAATTGTTTATAATCCCAAAGTTGTGGTGAAACAAGGAAAACGTTCCAAGAACTAATAAATTCCTTCTTGAATCGTGAAATAGAAGTATCCATACTTGGCATAGAATGAGGCCAGGGCAGCAAGGTAGAAGCAATGGACCCATCTAGGCGATGTGCTGTGGAAGGCCACCTTCCAGAGCTGCACATGCTTCACCATGAACTTGTATGAGCTCTCCATGTTGTTCAGGGGCCACCCCGCATGATCCTTGCACAGATCCTTCACGAAGACCTGACATGCCCAAATAGAAACCAAAATCTTTAGTGCCAATTGACAGATTGGAACCTATAACCGTCTCGATTTCACAAAAGGCAGGAAAAATTCGCAGCAAGATCAAGACCGCACCCGGTACTCGTCCCCGAACTCGATGCGGAAGGCGTCCTTGATGGCCTCCGCGGAGGCGCGGTGGCCGCCGCCGGTGTCACTCATGAGGATGAGGACGTTCTTGGTGCGGTTGGCGCCAAGCTGGACGAGCTCGACGGTGCCCTCCTCCTCCTCCCAGAAGGGCTCGTCGTCCTCGGGCCTGCAGAGCGAGGTGGCCGACCAAGAGCGGCTGGGCCGGGTGGGAGGGAGGGGAGGAGGCTGCGGCGCGGTGTGGGGAGGAGGAGGCAGCGGTGACGCGGAGTGGGGAGGAGGAGGCGAGGGCGGAGCGGAGGAGCGGGGGGAGGAGGCGGAGGCGAGGGCGGAGCAGCGGAGGAGGGAGGGGAGGAGGCGAGGGCGGCGCGGCGGCGATGAAGGGAGGTGAGGAGCGACGGAGAAAGAGGCGAGGGCGGAAGAAATGAGGTGGGGGGAGGCAGCGGTTTCGGTAAAAGGAAGCGCACGGGTTTCGGAGGCAGCGGTTTTGGTAAAAGGAAGCGCACGGGTTTCGAGGTGGAAAGGCCACACGTCAGTCAGCATAGTTTTTTCTTATAAGGAGTGGGAGAGGCCGCACCAACCACCAACTCCTTCTTTTATATAGTAAAGATGTCTTCTCGTACTAATACCATGAACATGCTTATCAAAACTTGGTCTTGGTATAGACTTGGTGAACAAATCTGCAATATTCTCACTTATTTGGATTTGTTGTATTTCTATATTTTCATTCTTTTGTTGTTCGTGTGAGTAGAAATGCTTTGTGCTTATATGCTTTGTCATATGTGTTTTGACATAGCTATTTTGTATCTGTACAACGCAAACTATATTATCCTTATAACATATTGTAGGAGTCTTTTACACCTCTACATCATAAGACTCTTGGATATAATGAATCGGTTTTTACAAACTATATGCACTATCGAGTCATCTCATGTAGTGCAATGATAATATCATAATAATTAGCTGCATAGTAACAATTGATAATTTTATAAAATTTTAAGAGATAGTTGTACAATCACTTAGAAATATATTATAGGCATTAGAAAGATAGCCAGCATTTGAAACCCTGTCCTCGGTATTCCTTCCCCCAGATAATTGAATCCCAGGAAGGAACGACCAGACCGGTCAAGTTCCAACTGCCATTCTTGAATCGGCGGCGTGTGCTTCACGCCTTCACCCATCCGCCGTATCCACCTCCCTTTCGTCGTATGTCCCATTAGAAAACAGGAACATGGCCAGCCAACGGAGAAGCCCCTGCGCTTTTTTCAGCCCGCAGGCATGGACGAATAACGAATTCCTGACTCTATTCCATTGCGTCGCGCGGTATCCATAGCCATAGGAGGAGGAGGATACTAGAAAAGGAAGGGGAAAGGAGAGAGGGGAACAAGATCTTCATACGCTGGTACGTCTCGTGTTTGTGCTTTTATGTGCCCACGGGTGGGGGTGAACAGGTGATCGTCGCTCACGTTCTTATTCTCTTGCAGCCGTACGTGCCAGGGGAGGAGAACTGGAGAAGAGCACGGCCGGAGGCCGCTGACTTCTGTGGGGGAGCCAATTCAAAGCGGTCGTTCTCTTCTGAATAGCTTCGTTAAAGGTTTTGATGTCTCCCTACTCTGCGAAGCTGCGGCGATTAGTTTTTCGCACGAAAAATCCGAAGAATTAGAAGCGGCAATACGTCCAGCGCCTTCTATGCGTGCGCCTTCTCATGTCCTGATTGTGGCCGGTAGGAAGGATTGCCAAGAAGCGGTTGCTCCTCCTCCTTGGTTCTTGCACCTACCACTTGATACGGAAATTGCAACTGTTGAAGCGTAACTGGATGCATAATCACGTAGAATTGACCGGCGATGATTCCCGTTGTCCGCTACATCATGCTATTCTTTATGTAACCCATGATTTCACCATGTTATCACTTTCAGTGTTCTACGGACAAGTGCATAGATAGTCCTTACTACCTCTTATATAGTAGAAATTCAAGGTTCTCCTAATTGAGAGTAGAAATTTTGTAGTTTGTTCGATAAACTGGCATAAAACTCCTCTTATTTATTCAGTGATTGCTTAAATTAATTCTGTTGATTAACAACGCAGGACTCGGTAGGAGATGCCAGCGCCATCAGCACCCATTCGTCTGGGAGTTCCGCCTCCTTATATAACATCTCATGGATCTAAAGTTGCACTACTACACAAGTATGACTGGATTGTGCTGGTTCTTCTTGCCGTAGTAGATGGTGTACTAAATATTATAGAACCATTCCATCGTTTTGTTGGATCAGATATGATGACAGATCTCAGATACCCCATGAAAGACAACACAGTGCCATTTTTGGGCGGTGCCGGTATATATTTTTTCGGTTTTAGTTCTACCCTGTTGATTTCCATGAACCTTTCAAGTAACTTTTCTTGAAAAAAAATCATGCTATGCAGATAATTGGTATTATTGGACCTATGATTATCATAACCGGAATATACTTCAAGAGGAGGAATGTGTATGATTTGCATCATGCCATACTAGGTACTTTCATATTCTTCTTGCATGTTTGTTGTGCTAGTCTATTCATATTCTTAAATCTAGCATGCCCTAGCAGGTCTCCTATTTTCAGTGCTTATCACTGCGGTTTTAACTGATGCGATTAAGGATGGTGTTGGTCGACCACGTCCAGATTTCTTTTGGCGCTGTTTTCCTGATGGAGTACCTGTAAAGTTCTCACTTTCAGTTGAATCCTTAATGGTAGTTTGATAGGACGATTGCATCTAACCTGTATGTGAAACTTATGATTTTACTTGGCATTTAGGCTTACGACAACATCACTACAGGCGTCCTATGTCATGGTGAGGCGAGCGTTATCAAAGAAGGTTCACAAGAGCTTTCCAAGTGGCCATACTTCTTGTAAGTGAAAGCATGTCTGTCAGTTCATATTTACCTCAGTATACAAAATCTCGTGGAGGTTCAGTTAGCATTACCTAACATATAGGATTGCTCATACTCTGACCGCAAGAGCTTTTACGTGCTACCTGTTCTTGCGGTGGATGACTCACAGATTTCTATTTCTCAGGGTCGTTTGCTGGCCTTGGCTTCCTGTCATGGTATCTGGCTGGTAAAATCAAAGCTTTTGATCGAAGGGCCATGCTGCCAAACTCTGCATTATTATTCTCCCTCGGCTTCTTGCAGCCTTAGTGGCAGTTTCTCGAGTGGATGACTACTGGCATCATTGGCAAGATGTGTTTACTGTGGAATTCTAGGTAGGTTTGACAGGGTTACCTATACAAATTACGCCCAAATCAAGTAAAACGAGAAGTCATAAGTGTTCTACACTTGAGAGGTTAACTTATTGTTGAGGTTCTGCAGGACTGGTGGTTGCTTCTTTTTGCTACCTGCAGTTTTTTCCGCTGCCATCTGATGAAAATGGTATGTTCATAATTTAGCTTATCCCAGAGAAAAATTCAATTCCATTCATCTTGCTAATATTAGATTATATTAAGTACATGGTACTTATTAGTAGCTTCAATTACCTGGGAACAAAAGTTTTCATACTGTGCATGAGAAAATGGAGTAATTGGCAACCAAATCATGTAGTCTGATAACCACACAGGACTCCACATAAATTATGAATTTAGTGATGCCATTTTAGGGAAACTTCACGGTGCTTTTCAATAGTGAAAATTTGGCATCAAGGCTAACCTTCAGAGCTTTAGGACCATCTCGAGTCATTTTGTATAGAACCACTTAACATAGTATTTTGACATGTCTTTCCTAACATGCTTAAGTTTATACACCATTGGTGTCCTGAAGGCATGAAGCCATGATCGTGAAAGATTAAGTGATAATTCTCTGTCTGCCACTAAGAGCTAACCTGATCTCTGATTTGTCACTAAAAAAATTAACTTACTTGTATGCCACTGAGTTTTTGCTTTGTTCTCTTCCAGTTCCGTCGGCTTTTTCGCTTTGTTCCTTCCATGCCAGTTCCGTCGGCCTGACATGAGAATGTTGTTAAGTGCACCATGAAAAGACGTTTCTGCCCTTCTTCCACTTCGTCCTCCCTCTTCCTCTTCTTGCTCTCTTCCCTTTCTCTTCGTGCTCTCTCTCCCAGCATCACTTTGCCGGCGAGCGTCCACTCCCAGGCTCCCACCGGCATCCTCTCAGCCTCCTCCCCTGCTTCCGTGTGTCGGTGCCGCCACATCCCCACCTCCCACCGGCCTCCTCCCCTCCAATCCTCTTCTTCTTCCTCTTTTCTTTTCCCTCTCCTCTCCCAGAGTGGATCCGACATCAGCTAGCACAGTCTCCGCACCTTCCTCACCTCCACAGCCGCCCAGAGCCTAGGCCGCAGTAGCCACCGTTGTCTCCATCGCGGGTAATCGGAGCCGAACCGCCGCCGCATGTAACTGCCCCATTTTGTGCTCCACCGCAAAATTCATCGTCCATGCCAAATCATTCCCAAATTCCTCGTGCAACTAGCTTCTAGACCTTCCAAGGAAGCCCGTCGACATCCTCGTTCTGTCCCCTTGGAGCCGGTTGCTACCGCACCCAGCGACGCTGCCGCCGGTGTGCGCCCAACGCCGCCGTAGTTCCCATCGCTTTGCCGCGTTTCAGGCCACACCACCCGCGTCACCACCTCCGCCTCAACCTCCTGAGTCCATTCCTAGCACCACCTTGTTGTCCCGTCGCCGGTAGATCGCCGTCGCCAAGCATTGTTGCTGTACCTCCGAACTCACCGTCGCCGTCCCAAGTCCGGCCACCTCCACCCTAGCCAAAGCCCCTGCTAGTCTCCTTGTGGCTAGGCACAGCTCATCCACATGTTGGCCCATCCTCCCTGTCGCTGGCGTAGAGAGAATAGAGTCAGGGAGGAGAGTGGAGAAGGCGGAACTCGCATAGGGGCAAAATCGGCATTTAGAGAAAACTGACATATTTTAAAGGGATAATGGCAATGTGACCTAACGTAGCTAAAGAAAGTGACATGGAATGGCATAAGAAACAAACCTGATGATATATAGGGAACTAAAATTTTCTAGTGATAAATTCGGGATCGAGTAACTCTCATTGATGTACAGTGAATTGTTTCAAAGATTAAGCAGTGATCGTTTCGGCTTTAGCTTCTGGCTTATTTTTCACTATTTATAAATTTCATCTTTTTTGAACTTTTGGTTTTTTGTTGAGCTTTTTTGTGGGTTTTTTTCCGTATTTGTTTGTATTATACGTAATGGGCTAACATATTTTTTAATTTTTTAAAATTTAATTATGCTAAATAAGCCTTTGTCAGCTACAACGTTTTTTCAACCAGCTACAGTGCTTTTCAGCCATAAGCCACAAAAAAAGCCCAAATAATCACTACCTAAACATGGAGGTTTCTATGCCCAATTTCCAAGGCATCATATAGGGATTTTTTTTAAATCCAAGGCATAACATAGTTGGTAACAATGATGTTCTTAACAGAATTCGTAGCTCAATATTTAAGAAAAGAGGTGTCACTTTATTGAAACCATCCCCTACAAGAAAAGCATATACTACATGGACCTAGCATCCCAGTTGAGAGTGTAAACGCTTGGGGTTGGTCGGTTGAAAATTTTGTAACTTACAAATTAAAAACGTATACCTACTGAAAATTTCCCTCCAAATATCTCGCCTGTATCATCCATCAACATTGATGATTTTGTACCATGTGAACAACATGCGTCACCTACTGTTTTATCAAGTGGTGGATCTAGAATTGCATCATGTCATAGACTAAATTTGCTAGAAGAATGCTGGATGCTAGGAATGACATGAGCTAAATTATAGAATTTATACCTCAGACTAAGTTGAAATTATCTGAGTTATACACTAGTAATTTTTTGACGCTCAGACTTACAAGCTCATGTTGGCATGGGCTCAAATCCACTTCTGATTTTATCTTTTCCCTTCTCTTTCCTCTCTCTTCCTGCCTTGGGCAGTTGGGCATAGCATTTCGGTACCTCCTTTGGGCAGCGCCATGCCTCTAGAGAGAACTGGCGAAGGTACTACTGCTGTGAGTTTAAGTGGGGGCGGCTGTGGTAGGCTGTGCAGTGTGCACGTATAACAAGCAGCAGCACATGCAGGGGGAGAGAGAGAGAGAGAGAGGAGATTTTGGCAGTATCAATAGGACATGGTGCAGTTTCATGCGCGAGCATGATGCTGCTGCCGCCAGTCCTCTTTTCGCCATCGAAAGTTGTCTTAGTGTCTATTCCTCTTAGGGCCTGTTTGGAACAGAGGAATTTCACAGGAATTTTGCAGGAATTTTACAGGAAACAGTTCAATTCCCGCAGGAATCGGAAAAAATTCCCGCATTCCAAACAGGGCCTTAACATGCTACACTGATGACTTCAGTGTGCACAAGTGCACATGCTACACTCTTGATTCGGCGTGGCGCGTGTTTGCATCTTGCACAGCGAACTTCCTATTCTCAGAAGTGCGAGGAAGGCACTCGAGCCACTCAATCAAAGAACAAAGGGCTCAGGTCAGCTTTCAAGCCTCTCAAGCGCTCAAGATAATCTGTGACGTTTGTTATCAACTTGCCATTATCAACAAAGCGTGCCCTTTTCACACTTTGTAGGCACTTTTATTTATCAGGTGTTGTTCACAGTGAGAAATGATTATAGCCTATGCAATTTTGATAGAGCTGGGTAAACTGAAATAGTTTTTTTAGCTGACATCGGGAGTTCTACTGTAACTTCATGTGTTCAAAAGATACATGGTGGCATCTTTCTACCATTGTAAAGATTGTTGACAGTTTTACATTGTTCCATTGCAGGCTTATGGCCTCACGCATACTTCCGGCACGTTTTAAACCCGGAGGGAGAGAACCAAGCGCAGCCCATGTCCATGGACCACCGTAACTCGCTGCAGAACGGTTCGTTTCAAGGTCCTGATGGACTGGAAATGAGGACTACAAGCCAAGCATTAGATTCCATGGAAGCTGGTAGGAGAAGAGCAATGGCCGAGTACTGACATGAACTAGAGCCTTTGTAACAGCATACTTGATTACAAAATTAACATAGCATGATTTCATTCTCTATATGTCATGTAAATTCCGTACCACAGAGTATGAAGCACATATATATGTCTATGTCTACTCTTGTCATGTACGATGCGTATGATATGATCGATACAGCGGCAATTGCTTTTTGGACCATATTTGTGCTAGGATATAGATGTGTCATGTGGCACGAAGAAACATAAGCTTTAACATGGGCTGAATGAATCGTACAACGATATTCTATGAACTTTTTATCAGTATATCAGCCAAATTGGTTTTTGGATTCTAGTGACCGCCGCCTGGAACCACTGAGTCGTTGGCCACCTGAAGCTACCGACGCCGCTCGGCCCTTGCGTCCGAAGATGCATCGCTGATTCTCGGCCTCCTTCTCGCCCGATGCGCGCCGGCGCCGCCTGAAGCTGCGCCCGAGATGCCGCTGACCCATGGCCTGAAGCCGCACCAGCCGCCGGAGAATACCACTGCCCGAGGCTGCAAGCTCGGGCACCTTCCCCGTCGACGCCGGTTGCCGAGACCCAGGCTCGAAGCCGTCGCTGGCCTCCCTACGCGCACTGGCCCGAAGCCGCCTTCGCCGGCCTCCCCTTGCACGTCGGCCTGCACGCTGCTGGCTCCCGAAGCCGCCGCTCGGGGCCGCTGGTCGCACGCGGTTGCCGCCGCCGGCCAAAGTAGTGGAAGGAGCCACCCGTGTCGCCGCACGGTCGCCCACGCTTGACCACGTGGATCAGGGTCATTTTCCCTTCTCTACAAGCTCGGTGTTGAATTCCTCGGTGACCTTATCGGCCTTGGCCACCATTTACCTCTTTTTCTCGTGTAAGCCACAATGAACGTGCATGCCTTTTCATATTGGTTAATTTTCACTCATAGCGTAACCCTTCCATTGCCAGAGTAAACATCCTTGTATTGTTTTTTCTTCAATTTCTTCAAATTATAAGATTTTGTTTTAATTTACGGGAACAAATAATATCCTATGCCATCCCATTAGTCTTGACCCACTACCGGCCCACTCTCTCTCTTCCCATTTATTTACCTCAACCCTTCCTCATTTGCATCGGCAACGCTCCATTTCCTCTACCCCAATGCACATCGACTTTCTATCTGCTCTCACGCAAACTGACACCGCTCTTCTATCTCTTCTCGACCTCTCTCCTACTCCAATTAATTCTTAATACGTTTCGAGAATTTACATAACAAACAAAAAATTAATTAAGTAATTAAGTACGTGACATAGTAATTTAAATACCAATATACCAATTATAATAGTACACATAAATTTTAAAGGTGAATGTTGTCTATTAATGTTTTGCATTTCAACGTGACTACCAAAATTTTTCACAGTTCTGTAACAAGCCATGGGATCCTAACAATTAAATATTCACAATGAAGTAATTTTATTATACACGCGCTTCTTCTCCATTTTATTATACAATGTTGGTGGATTAATGAATATTAAATTATGGCATAGATGATCCTAAAATTGATTGATGATTACTAAAAGGTTGGATTAATCTTATATTATTTGATCAGAGTTATGGATCTGTTGAATTAGATAATGATCATAAAGCAATTGGTGGAAATCACAAATTACAATGTTATTGGATTCTTGTTAGAAAAATTTTATGGTTGGTCGTTGATTCAAATTAGAGCAGAGAATAAAAGTTTATGGGATTATCTGTTGAAATCAATGTGAATCAATAAGGTGCAATTGGGGTATATGATTTTGGAATCAAATATTTTTGAAAAGTTGAAATAATTATGTCTCTCTTGGATGAACACTTGCGGAAGTTAAGCCCTTTTTGGTGGAATTCTGAATTAATCGATATGATAAGGGCAATTGAAGTTAACCTAGAGCTTGCAGGCGACTAAAGATGTACCAATCTAATTCAGAGCATCGAACAATAAGATAGAATCATGAAGGAAGCTGAACGCGGCGCAAGAAGCATGACCATAAAGTTCCACAAAGTACAGTAGAGCAACCATTCGAAGTCAAGCAATTTGGGAGCGTGAAGAGGACCTAAGAGCCGAGTTTAAGAGCCGAGTTTTCCTCTCCTTTCTTTTTCCTAGTCCGTCCGAATCTCGGGGGCGAGATTCTTTCTAAGGGGGTAGGTTTGTCACATCCCAAAATTTGCTTTCTGGAAAAATTTAAATTCAAATTAACTATTTTAAAGTAATTGGATTTTACTTGGCTTTTATTTGATTTTCTGGATTTTATTTCAAAATTTGAAGCAAGAAAATGTATTTTAAATATTTTATTAAAGCCAAAAAGGGAAAATTATATTTTTCCTAGCCCTTCGTAAATTTTTAAATAATATTCGAGAATTTTCTGAAATTTAAAATCAATTTGCAAAGCTAAAAAGTATTTTATAAAATTATTAAAATCAAATCTGAAATTAAAATATTTTTCCTAAGTCTAAAATAATTCCAGGAATATTTTATGATTTTTCTGGAATTTGTAGACATTAAATATTATTTTTCCAAGCATTTATAAAGTTTCTAGTATTTTCTGAAATTTATTCCGAAAATAAAAATCAAATTATTCCTACTCCGCCACGTGTCGCTCTCAGATTAAATCAATCTCTCTCCACGTTTTAATCCTAGCCACACATGATAACTTACCCCTTCATAAAATCCAAGAGCCATAACACATCCACTTGCCACGTGTCGCAAATCCGACGGCCCGTACCCCTTCACTTCTTCTCCCTCTCTATTACACATGGACCCCACATGTCATATGTTTCTTCAACCTCTTCTTCTTCCTCCTCCCACCCTCTCCTCCTCCACCATGGATGACAATTAAAAGCTTCGAAACTCCGCCGTTTCTCCCTCTTAACTCCCGATTAAAGCGTGGAAACGGACGCCCTAATCACCCTCATCAAACTCCCGGCGGTTCCCCGTCCTTTAACCTTTTCAAAACCGAAACCCTCTCCTCTCCCTTCTCTTTCTATAAATTGGCCTCCCCTCACCATTCTCTCCCCTTTCCCTCTTCTATTCGGCCGACTCCCGCCTTCCACCTCTCCCGCCGCCGTGCGCCGCCAACCGGCCGTCCCCGCCGTCGCCCGGCCACCTCCCTCCGGCCGCCCCATCACAACCGCCGCCACCACCGCCTCCCGCCGCCGCCGACCACCCCGGGCCCCGCCGCCGCCGTGGGAAGGTGCGCCGCCACCTCCTCTACCCCCGCCGCCACTCGTCGTCCCGCCTCCGGCCGCCGGCAAGGTCGCCTCCCGTGCGCGCCCTGCGTACATGGCTGTGTTTCCTTTGCTAGCCATGTTCATCCATGTTTAAGTATTTTGTTATTGCTCTTTTGTCAAGAAAGATCACATGCTCACTTGGCTAGTAGGTGCATGTTAGTGCATGCATGCATGAGGATGTGAGTCCAAGTCCAGTGCAATGCAATTTTCGGTTTGGCTTTTTCCAAGTTTTTGTTCACCTCTATTCAATGACAAGCGGGACCCACTCGTCATACAATAATAAAATAAATTTCTACACCCAATGGCAACCGGGCCCCATATGTCATACACTCCAAAATATCCCAAAAATCAGCCAAAATAAGATTCCAGAGAATATTCCCTCGTTTTGCATTTTCGGGAATTTCCAAACCGATCAAACTTCCAATTACCCGTTCTCCCTCGTCCGATCTCCGAATCCAGTGATTCAAATTTCTAAATTTGTCTAAAAGCATAATCTAAGTTGCAGTATATAATTTATATTTTTGTGATTTTATTTGCATTTATTTATTTGTTTTTTTTGTTGTTTCGCGCGTAGAAACCGACGTTGCCGGAGTGTTTATCGAGTCGCAGCAAGAAGAACCGAACCACGCTCAAGAAGGCAAGTCTCCTTTGACCATCTTGCTCCTATGATTTACAAAATGATTTGTGTAGTTATTTTAAATTATTGCATGCTTATGTTGTAAAAGTGGATAACTTGATTTTAGAAAAATTTAGTTAAATGTCCCAATTGTTATACCTTCCATTGAAAATCGTTTACCTTGTACCATTGTCAACTTAGGATATCCCTTTGACTCAATAATGAGTTAGTATTACATTTTGTTAAATTTATAATAGTAAATGCTTAGTTTAGTGAATCAATATAAAATGTTCAAATGAGAAGCATGTTTGCTAAATGTTTTGATCAATGGTTTGTTTGAACATTGGTAATGGATGTTACCATTGTTAATTGATTTGTTTGAAAAGTGGTAATGTATGTTACCACTGTTAATTTGAAAATAAAAATGAAGTTCAAAGGGAAAAATTGACAAGGGTGGATGGAAGGTTTGGCTGGTGCAGTTTAGCACGAGAATTTTTGGGATTGTGAATGAGCCACCCTGGTCGTTTAAGGACCGACGCTTGTGTTTGTCCAAACTGAGCAAAACAGTGCAACCACAAGTCTATATGGGTACGACCTAGCTAACTAACCTATAAAGGTGTAGTTTAGATATCACCAGTGGTGTATTGAGTGCCAGGGTGTACTGGTTACTCATAGTGAGGGACAGGGTTTACTGTACTCATACGGCGTAAGAGGGGGCTCCAACTCGTGGATTCGAGTTGTGGTGAAACCTTAGCGGGTGGTATCTAGCTATACTGGAGTAGGTGAAAGGCTTTGTGATATTTTATCTGGGTCTCATGCCAAAGGAAGCATGTTGACTATTAAGATAATTTATCTCTTGTGGGTAAAGTGTACAAACTCTGCAGAGTAAAAACTATTCGAATAGCCGTGCCCACGGTCAAGGGCGGGCAAGGAATGCATTCACATGGTAGAAGTTTGATTTTTATTTCAAAATAAAATGGTTTGTCAAACTTGAGAGTGGTATAACTCTCGTGATTTAAATCTGGTGGTGTAACCAGATCAGGTGGTTTAACCTGAGTTTTGAAAGTTGGCAGATAGCCTGAGATTTTAGTGTTGGTGGTTTAACCTTCACTAAGTTATTTATCTAATTTCATTTATGAAAAACAAAGATGTTTATCAATTGGCCTTTGAAGTAATTATGTAGATTTGAAATAAAATGCTGATTTTTGCAAAAGAACCATATAGCCTTCCTTTGTGAATCCCTGCATCTATGCATCTTTCCCAAGACTTGCGGAGTACATTCATGTACTCACGTGCTACACTTCAAATTAACTCTCAGAGGAGAACGAAGCTCAAGAGGTGGACTACGACTACTTCGTGGATGGATTCGTCGAAGGCTTTCCGGAGAACTAGGTTGCGTTTCCCCAGTCAATTGCCTGTGGCGTATTGATGAGTTTTGCTTTAGTTTCTTTTTGCTTCCGCTGTAATTTTTCTGTTTGGTGTGAGGTCTTAAAACCTCATTTGTAATAATGGTTTCAAGGTCTGTAATCTCGATTATGATAATAAAGCGTTGTTGGCAATGTATCATCTTTTCTGTTTGAACTGTGTGTACTAGCGTTGATCTGGGACTAGTACTGTAATGCACAGGAGGTCCAGGAGTTTCTACTCCGGGTCTCACATTAGGCGACAGGGGCTAATCACCCAACAGTTCGGCGATAGTATGCTACTTTTGCAAAAAATAAAATCACAGATATAATATTGTATTTTCTAATAAAAAATATATTATTACAAAAAAATCAGAAAATATGCAAGTGCTCGATTCAATAAATCAGCATATTACTAGTGTGTTACTTGTGATATAGCTGTGTTGTGATGTTGACTTAGGCATGCAACAGCACACGTGCACATACCCGGCTGATGCACATGGTTTACAAGAATATGACCTAGGCCCATGGCATACAGCTGTACGCAGTCACAACATCGGGATTCTGCTAACACTAAGCAAACCCTCCGGTGGTGGTCCTTCCATGCACGATTTGTTGCGTGGTCCCCATGGATGACACCGACTATTGTGGTGTTGGCCATAGTAGTGAATAGTTACTACTATTCCTCCATGGAAGACACAAGAAAAGTGAGAGCCAGAGACCACCAACTATATGAGAGAGAGCTTGTGAGAAAAATGAGTGAGCCTGGTTCTCCCTCATATCCTATGGGGCTTTGTATATATGAATGGAGCAGGATAAAAATTGTTCATCTTACCTTTTAATATTCATAAAAGGTGAGGGTATATCAATATATTCTTTTATATATACAACACTATGCTATTAACTTACTCAGACTCACTAGAGACTCTGACAGCCAAAAGGGGTTGGGTGGCCCCACAACAACGCCACCTCAAGAATTTTTGAAGTAGTATCAGGCAGTGCCTTTTCAAATTTGTGAACGGTACCACTATACCAGCTACTGGGAATGAACTGCAATGCTCCTTGAAAATTTTTTGTTGCTGCCATGATGAGCAGTATCGGACTACCAAGTTAGGTGCTGCAGCTAACAAAGAGCATCAATTTTTCTCAGTTCTCTGTGGTATCACTGTATCAGGTTGCAGCAAGGATGACAATAGCTCATCAGGAATAAACAACAAGAATCTAGAATTGAAAATGCGTTCAGCATCAGACTCGAGAACACTTGGTAGAAAATTTCGGACTGAACCAATAACTTATACAGATTTCATTGTACTCAAATTCTGTCTGACGTTTGGCTCTCATGCAAAAGAGGCTCACCTAATGTCGGACCTCGGGTTAGCAAAACCCAGATCCTCTGTGATTCACCGCACTATTCCCTGGATCAGTAGATAGTGCTCACAGATACATTACTGTATATCGAAAACATATCATGCGGAAGCGTAAATAATACAGTAATACTTACTCATGGGCCGGTTAGGCCGAAAATGATAAAATGCAGCAGCGGAAACTTCACACAAGTGGGACCCGCGGGACTTGCCCACAGGCAGCCAACTGGGGTTCGCGACCTAGTCCATGACCTCATCGTCTTCCAGCTCTGTCGACCCTTTTTAGGCATCGCAGGGCTTGACTTTATTTCCTTTCTGACTGAATGATAGCAGTTAAGCAAGAATGAGTACGATGATACTCAGCAAGCCACCACACAGGATGCAATAATAATAGATGCATGGTTGTCAAAGGAGGCTTGAGGTTCTTTTATTTGCTTAGTGCGACATTTGCAATACTCATAATTAAAATTTCCTATAACTTGGCATTTTATAAACATGCTTTAAAGAGTTTGAAATTGTGCAATATTTATAACGGTGTAGGTTCCATCCACCGATTACATGGTTCCAACCACCTATGCTAGCTTTTGATCCTTATGCCACTTCCATATTATCAACCACGCTGGAGTACGTCCCTCCAGGAAAAAGCCCAAAATCAGAGTACCTCCCTCTGATAGGTTTTTGTCCCACCCACAAAGATTTTTGAAATAGAACTAACTCGAGGAAGATTTCCATGTCCACCCTTGACCGTGGGCACGGCTATTCGAATAGTTGTATACTCTGCAGAGTCTGTACATCTTTACCCACAAGAGGTAATCGTCCCGATGGTTCTACATGATTCCTTAGCCATGCAGATCGAGAGACTACCACGAGGCCTTTACAATACCTCGCTCTCTAGCATCTCACCCCTATGGGGTTGCTTCCATAGGTTGTGCGGGATGTCCACCACAGGTTAGCGCACTCGGACTGCACTCTCCACCATACGCTAGCCTCGGCGACGTCACCTATATCCGATGTCCCATTCCACGGGGGCTTTTATTACCCACCTACACACGTTCTCCGTGAAATGGCTAGAGAGTCTAGTAAATTATTCAGCCAAGCCTACAATTTGCCAGCTTGTGGTTGTACTGTTGTACACGGAGGGGTCATCACAGGATTAAGTCCTTAATTTGTCCGGGCGGTTCATTCCACAGACCACAATCCTCGTGTTACATCCACACCCACCACTCTTACCATCCGCCCAGACTGGTATAGCAGATTTTTAAGGTTTTGAGAAGCATAACTTAAGTTATCACAAATAATCAGCCACGTACATCCCGTGACTGTCCCAAAACCAGTTTTCATATTTAAAGATTGATGATCAGGGCCACTAGTGCCCTGGACTTGTCAAGACTAGCACGGCATTAATATGACTTATAGCTAGTAAGGTTATTATTAACATCTAGGGTGACAATGGTCAGGTGATTCAAGCATCAAAGGATGGCATAATAAATTTAATACAGCATCAAGTGGGCATGTAGCTACCTTAAGCTTTGACATATATTTGCATAACAAATTAGGCATGCAAGTTGGTAGTTTAAAAGAACATAGTTTTGCATAAAATGTAGGATCAATATGATCAAAGTGATGACTTGCCTTGCTTGATTTACCGCGGCCTTGATTGCTCAAAGCTGCACAGTCAACGATCCTAATTCCCTAGTCTTCGCTTTTACCCAGTCTTACTGTTCGAATCCGTTGCCTTGTCGAGTCTTCAAATTCTAATACGCAGCAAAGAAAAGAAAGACCAATAAACCAAACACTTCAAATGCCCAATTAAATTTAAATTGCAACTTATTACGATTTGGGGATAGAAAGAGAATTCGGATTAGCGCGCCATGAACACAGCGGTAGATGAATTGGGCGAAGGAAGGAGGTGGCAGAATAGCTTTACCGTGAGGGAAAATTTAGAATAAGGATGGACCAAAATGACGAAGTATCTACAGGAATATACCCCCTTTTGAAAAGGTAGAGGTCAAAACATAGCTGATGGGGGCAATGCGAGGTTCGACCATTTATTGGATAACATTCTCATTATTAATTTTATATTTATCAAGGAAGTCCCATGAGTCAGGCAAGACTTACGGACAGATAAAAGGGGTTAGCGAAGATAGTAAAGAGGAATAGAACTTTGTATTTTTAGGATGCGGGGCTTTACAGAAGATGAGTAATTTTAATCATTTAATGAAATTTGATATTTCATGAGGCGATATTTACCTGAGATTGCGGTAGCCAGCTTAACAAATCATTATGTTAACGACTTAATTGAATGATGGGGTTGGCTATTTCAGTCCAATCATTATTATGAGCAAAGTTAATTATTCTGCTTCATTAACAAAATTATTAGAAATGGCCAACGGTTGTGTTTTACTAAAAAGAGATGCTATGACTTTTTAGGGATATACTTAATTAAGCTATTTCTTTTATTATTAATTATTCTTGATCATTAAACTTAAATCCCGAGATAATGATGGGGAATTTGGATGCGAGACAAAGATTAAGGATTGCTCTTTTTTTTTTCTTCAAGACTTTCTTAATCATATTTTATTTGTCATCTTAAATCTCAGTATTTCAGATAATGTTAAGGTCTTTACTACAAATATTTTATGCACTCTTGGAAAGATGGCTTCCATGATTTTAGAGATGAGTAAACCACACTTGATATCTTATGGGGCTTGCCAATGTTTATTTTAAGCAATAATAAGAGAGATGACATGATCTTAAAGATGATCAATTTATGGTCAATATTTTATGTGGCAAAATCTTGTTAAATTGATTTGCTTAATTTGTTTAAATATATTTAGATCGATGGATGAAGGATAGCATCGCAATCACTCGATACAGGATTAAAGTTATTATTCGAGTTTTCAAGAGTAACGTTTGAAAGCATCAAAATTGTCTTTAATGAGCTTCAAATATGCAACTTTTAATTCTTAGGATTAAATTTCTAGCTCTTTTGATTTATAAAAGAGGATCCTTTAATCAGTTTCACAAATTAGATTTTAACAGCAACATCCATTTACTCCACGTCAATCTTGCCATTTGAAAATAGATCATATATATATATTTGTTTACTTCTTACAATTAAATTCTTACTATCATTATTATTTTTAACTCATATTTTACAAGATTGCTCCTTTGAGTTTTCACACAATGTTAATTTATAAGTTAGTACTATACCAAGGGAGGTTGAGACATGTATTGCAAGGGTTTGGGGTCTCTTACCAGCTGGACCCACAGGTCATGCAAGAGAGAGAGATGGGGGAAATCACCAAAGGGGAGCGGAAGGCAACAGAGGAGAGGAGCTCATCCTGGCCGAAACAGGGGAGGTGCTTGGCGGTCGAGGCTGGTGGGCTCGCCGGCGCGTCTGGCAGCCGGAGGGGCGGCGACCGTGCAAATCGGGACGTCTCTGAGGTGAGGGGGGCTTGGGGAGGCTGTATCTTCGGCCGGGAGGGCGTCGTGGGCGGCCAGCACCGACTTGCGGAGGCCGGAGCAGGGGTGGAACGAGGTGACGCCGCCGTGGTGGGGGAAAGAAAAATCGGAGAGGAGCATGAGCATGAGGAGACCTAGAGGAACTCACCAGTGGCGACGGATTGGCCGGGGAGATGACGAGGCGCGCCGGCGACGCGCACGGGCGGCGGCGCGGAGGAAGCTACTGTGGCCGGAGGGCTCGGGCGGCGGAGGGCGCTGGCCAACGGTCGGAGAAGCTCCAGTGCACCAAGGAGAAGCTCCCGTAGCGAGGAATTGGTCGGGGAATGATCGAGGAGGAGGCGGCGGCCGGCCGGAAGCGGGGAAGGAAGGTGAGCGGCGTGCTCAGGTAAAGATTCCCCAATCGACTTTGGGGAAAGGCAATGGATGCTCGGGCGCACATCGGGACGTGGCTAATTTGTGGAGGGGATGGCCGGAGTGACCGAACGGCGCAAAATGGCGGTGGCTGGCGCGGGCTCAGGCAGCTCGAGCGAGCTCAAATGGGGGGGAGGAGGAGGAGGCGAGCTCGAGCTCCTTTTATCGCCAGCAAAGGCCACTGGAGACGAAGTGACGCGGGGTACCTCCGGCATGGGCGTCGGCATGGGCGACAGCATGGCTGCGAGGTACGTTGGGCATGGGCGGCGCGTACGTCGGGGTATGGCGAGGCGTACGACGGTATGGGCGCAGCGGCGAACCCGGGAGCAGGGCGCGGACTGGGCCGGTGCGAGGAACAGCGGCGAGCGGAGGCGGGCCTGCTTGGCTCAACGGGGAAAGAAGGAGGAGGAGGGAGGAGGAAGGAAGAAGAAGAAACAGGGAGGAAGGAGGAATATGGCGTCGGCGGCTTGGGCCAAAAGCCAGGGGGGAAAAAAAATAGGCCGAACGGCCAGGAAAGGAAAAAGGAAGCGGCCCGGGGGAAAAAGAAAAGGAGTGGGCCGGGCCTGAGAGATGATTTTTGGAATCTTATGAAATCATTCCTTTTTTTTAATTTCTGATTTGGGTTCTGAAATTGGAAATCCTGGTTTAAATTTTTGAGCCCAACAATTGCATTGCTAGGCTTGCCGAGCTTTGAGAGATAAACCTTGAATTGCAGAGTTTAAATTTTTGCATATGAACATTAGATGAAAAAGGAGTGACTTTAATTTCCGCTCCCGGTTTTGAATCTCCCAATTTTTAATTTAGTATTGAGATTAGGTTTTCCAAGTAAATTTAGATTTTCTCAGTTCGATTCCCAACCTTGGTTCTGGATTCCAATGTTTCTATTTTATTAATCGGGCTTTCGACAGGAAACCGACTCGAGAAAATTTGAATAACGCCAAAAACTTTTTGAGAAACTCGGGAGAAATAAATAAAAGATTTTAAATTTTCGCAATTACACTAGTTCCCTTTTTGGGGTGTCACAGACCCTACCCCCCTTAACAGGAATCTCGTCCCCGAGATTCGAGTGGAGCAGAAAGAAGTAGGTGGGAACAGCTGGCTAGCAAAAGGGTTCTAGGGTACTGCTTGATAGTACGCATACTGCTCTTGGTGCTTGCCGGAAGAGAGGGAAGCTGCACAAAAGTGGGTTAGCACTTGGAGAGAAACGTCGTACAAGGGAAACCTTGCTCTTCTAGATTGTTTGCAACTGGCTTCACTCTATTGCTTGACATTTCTGGGGCTTGTGGTTTCCTCAATGCGGATTGCTAACTGCTTTCTTCATGCTGGAGTGGTAAAAGGCCAAACATCAAGGTGTGCTGATACTTCTTGGGTACTCAGGCTACCCCCCTTAACCTGACGGGTGGCCGGTACTAACTTCTCTTGTCAGCTCCATTCATGACGGGTCTGATGGCAGCTTGAAAGCTCAGTCTCTGCATCTCAGCTGCTTTGGTCAGCAATAGGTTCAAGTGGCAATCCTTAGGGCAGTGATATTGTCCTTCATAGAGAAGACATGTGACTTTGCGCATTGGGCATTGTCCAGGTTGATGATCTTTCTCACAGTTGGGGCAGCTTGCAGTGCATTGATCTGCTTGGTGTCCTTTTTCTCCACAACGTGTACATGACACTAGGTTCCGAAGACAACCTCCTGGTAGATGGTGTTTCTTGCAGTAAGGACAGTACGGTGCTGGGCAATTGTAGCGGTAGTGTCCTGTTTGACCACAGGCAAAACATGTAACCTGACGTAGTGGAGGGCAGGATTGGGCGTCATGTTCTGTCTTGCCACATTCAGCACATGTAATAGCGGGCAATTCTTCTAGACCTGGTAGTAGGGCTTCATTAGGTCCTGTTGGTTCCTGGATGACACACTTGGAGCTAACACCCTTCCCTTTGTCAAGACGGAGGCTGATGGCTACGATATCCTCTTCCCGCTTGTTCAACCTTTGTTGAGGGCAGTCTCTCGCATAATGTCCTGGGTCACCACATTTGAAGCACTTGGCTCCTTTGTCTTGCTTCTTCTGGGGGCACCGGTTAGCATAGTGCCCAATATCTCGGCAACAGAAGCAAACACTATCCTTTCGATGTTTGCTTGGGGTCATGCCACTGGTATTCCCATTGTGATGACTGCTTCTCAGCAAGCTCTACGGAGTGGGTCTGGGCGAATATTTGGTCGAGCGGTAGGGACCAAAGCAAGTAGGTGGTTCCTTCGTCTTGCTTCTAGTCGTGTTCTTGACCATTGCTTGTTTGATGATGTCTGGATCAGTGAGTTCTCAGTGAGTTGGGGACTTGAGTATTGATCCTTTTGAGTGACGCAGCTTCCAAGTCGTTGTCTTTTTCAAGATGTTGCCTCTTTCGACTGGAGAGCTTTAAGTATCTTGACTTGGCTATCTGCTACCTCTTGCCTGCGGACTTGATGAGGTTTTTAGCAATAAGGTGAGGGGGAATTAGCATGGGGTACGGAAAAGATTACAGGGATGAGATATTCTAACCCATTCTAAGGAGTGCACACCCAGAAGCTGGGGCAGTACACAAGCCACACAGAACAACCAATCTTTTGAAATCAAGCTTTTCTTGTGACTACGGAATACAATGCCCGAGGGCAAGAAGGCAGTGCACGGGGCCAATAAAAATCTTTTTGATTAAGCAACGCCTATGCGCGGAGACACAAGATAGCACAGGGTCTTGAACACTAGGTTTTGCTGAAGCGAAGCCACCAAATCTTCACAAGTATCCTTGACGCCTTTGAACTTAAGTCTTTGAAGTAAGGGAGAGAGAATAGGAAAAGCCAAATTTCCTTTTTGTAGACGGAAGTAGTAGAAGGAAAGGGTTAAGAAGAGCTTTGGCAGCGAAGCTCATGCTTCTTATTATTATTTTGGAAACAGAGCTTTTTAGAAAACAGTTTTCAGAAATACCGAGATTGAAGACATTTGTTTTTCCAGGATAACCCCATCAATAATAATTGATTTTTTTTTGAGCAAGTAGATTCCCAATTTTTGGTTTTAAAAGCAAGTTCTTGGGAATTGAGCTTTTGGGTTTTCAAATACTGGGGCCAAGTTTCAAAGTAACTTGAAATCAAACCTTTTTGCAAACGATGATACGCTATATACTTTTGATATAGAGTTCTAATACAAGATTGATTTTCTTGAAATGGTTTTGGAATATTTGAACTTTTAAAATACCCCTTTTTTTTGCAAAGGTATCTTAATATCCTCCAAGGCCTCCATATTGACATACTAATCTTACTCCCAAAATATTTCCATTCGTAGGCGTAGAATCCATAGCCTTGTTAAACTTGCTTATACTTGCTTGAACCTAAAACTGACTTCCTTCATTACTTAGTATCAGCAGATTCTTCGTCTAATACTCCAAACAGTGAATGTTATCATTTATCCGTTCCACAATCATATAACTTCCAAGGGTTCATTCACCAAATCAGAGTTACCTATTCCTCAAATGGATCTCACTTTCCTACATAAAATCATAAATCC